>OZ022556.1:43241622-43864636 GCA_963991005.1 Barypeithes pellucidus | reverse complement strand
TTTTGAATGGATGAAATTTATGTAATTTAGTAACTGTGTGTACAGAGCCTAATGAAATACCAGTCGCATCAACAATTTTGCGTAATGAAGTATTAGAATTTATGGCGAACAAACCCAAAACTTCAACTTGAGCGGCTTCATCTAAGACTCTACGATGATTACGTTTTTTATTTGCAACAGATCCAGTTTGAGTAAATTTAGTAACAAGGTCCAAAACATACCTATGCGAAGTTATCTTTTCCGGATATCTGGCGTTAAATGTAACGGCAGTTTGCCGAGCACATTGATTTTGGGCACAATAAATTAGAATCATTTCCACTCTTTCCGCTAGTGTGTAAACCATTTTGGAAGTAAAATCTGAATCAATAAATTAATTTTCACTATCCCAAGATTGTCACAAATATAACTGACAGCAAATTAAATTGTTTCTTTCCCTTAGCAACTATAAAAAACTAAAAAGGTATAAAAAACTAAACAGGTATAAGAATAAAAACAGTTCGCCCATGTTATCTGTGTTGATAAAAAGAAGGCGGTAAAAATTTTTCTAATTTTCTCGAAAACGAATCGACCGATTTTAAAAAATCAAAGTCAAAATGAAGCACTTTGAAAGACCTTTCAAACAAGCTATTACTTGCTACCCCTTGTCATCATTTAAAATTTTTAAGGGGATGACCCCGGGGGCCAGAGGGTAAAAGGGGGTGAAGTAGTTTTTGTTAAAAAGTTGTCCCCTTTGGCAAATCTTTTGACGTGTCTAGGCGTTTTTTCTTTTAATCAGTGGTTTTCGATAAATCCGTGGTGGGAAGTTTTGAAATGAACACCCTGTATGAATGTGCCGAAGAGTTGTGTGTGGGTTTAGGGGTGAATTACCCCACTTTTTAAACATTCGATTTAAAAAAAAATATGTAGCGCTTCTCTAGGACAACCCGGAGTCACCCATTTAAATATAATACGTCATTTTCAAAACACCATGTATAAAGATTAATGAGAGAAAATAATATTTTTAAAGAGTTATTTCATTGGCACTATAAAGTACATATTTATAAAATTCCCAAGTTTCTTCTAACAAGTGTCCAGGAAAATGATTTCTACTAAACAAAATATTCTATCCCAGTTAAAATAATCCTAGCTAAACATTTTTTTTCTATAGCTTTTCTCATTGAAAAATGGAAGGAAAAGCATTCACGTAAAGTACGTTTCACGAAATTTGGATACGACTTAATGATTTCCTGGGTCGGTCCCATTGTGTCGACAAGAGCTTGGCAATAAACAAGTGAAGTATGAAGGGACGGACTAAGGAAAACAAGTAATGATATAACATTTTTTTTAAATATTACTAGTCAAATTTATTTACATTTATAATGTCATTCTATAGATATATCTGTTTCGCTATCGCTATTCTCATCAAAATTAATTATAATTGGATTAATTATGCGATCCAGACTAATATACGAATTTTCTACAGTTATTACGTGACGGACTGAATTTTTCCAACTACCTGGGGGAATATCATAAAAGCATTTTCGTATTAATTCTACAACACTAGAACTTAAAGTCGGAGAAATATTTTCAGACCTAACCAGTGATTTTAACTGGTGCCACATATACTCTATGGGGTTAAAAATGAAATAATAGTGTGGGAGCCGTAGCACTGTATGTCCAATTTCTTCTGCCAATGTGTCGCAAACATATACTTTTTTATACAAAATGTCTTTAAAACTTCTAAAAGATCACTTTTTTTATAACTTTCTTCAAAATATATATCATTCGCCGCCATGTAGTTCTGAATCTCCAATTTTGTATTATTTGAGCTTGGAGCTTTATGTAATTGGTGACTGTGATAGCTCGCATTGTCCATTACTATCACGCTAATCTGAGGAATGTTTGGTAAAAGACAATTCTTGAACCATTCCTCAAAAAGTTCGGCCGTTGTATCTTCATGGTAGTCCACACAAGAGTCTTTAATGTTTTTTGCAGAAAGACACAAGGCATTTGGAACCCAACCGTTTTCTGACCCAGCATGTAAAATGCTTATTCTTTTTCCTTTATTTGACGGAGCTTTTGTTTTACAGGAAGAATCAGACCAGCCTTTGGATGGTGTTTCGTGCGTGTCAAAGCAAGTCTCGTCGAGGTAAATTATAGGACGGTTTTCAGAACGGGATTTCCTTACAGAAGTTATATACTCATGACGCCATTTTTGTAAACGGTGGGATTCCATGAGTACTTACTTGCCTTTTGTCAATTTTGCGGTATCTGAATTCCATTTCCGACAAAACTCTCCAAATTTTCTATTCCTGGGATCACTGCATGCGAAAAGTTACCTGCTTAATTACCAATTTTCTATAAGTTTAAACTACTCTAGTTTGCAACGCTCGATATTAATAAGTAAATTAATATAGAGAGTTTAATAAACATATTTTATTTCGTTAATAGCATAGTAATTAAAGTTAAAATTCACTAAAGCTGAATCTAAGCTAATAGTAGGGTATTGTTTATTTGCTCTAAGTGCATTTGTCCTATATAGGTCACTTTTAATTTTGTAAATTATTGACTCCTTTACATACTATCTCAAGTTTGAATGGTTTGATATTATTTTCTCAGGACGCAGCATTTCTTATAAACAGTAATGTTTTTTCGTAAAATTAATAGTACAAAAATTCTCATATATACAGGGTGCCCAACTAAGCGAGGTACGCGGCTAAATCTCGGAAACCGTTCATCGTACAGCTCCTGGAGAAAAATATTTATAGGAAAAGTTGCGAAGAGAAATTGTTGGAGAATTTATTTGCAAGGTTGTAGGACGGGCGCTAGGTGCGTAATTTCTCGTCGATTTCTCTACAATTTTCTTAGATAAGGTATATTGAAAACACCTACGAAAAGTATCTCGTATATTATGAACAATTTTGTTTTCATACTTTATCTCTAACCCGTCAAATAAACTGGTGGGCGTAACGCAAACATTGATTTGGAAAAAATTCAATATCTCAGGAACGCCTTTTTACACATTTTTAACTTCATATTTAAGTTTTTCGATAAAAAACATAAAATATGTTAGATCTGTAGAAAGCATCATCTAGTGACTGCTATAAAAATGACATAAAACTCGCTTGTAATGTTGGTTGGTTGGTTGGTTGGTTAAAGGCGGGGGTCGGTTTAAAGGCCCGAACTTCAAATCACTGCAGCCTTTCGGCTTATTGTGTGCCCCGATCTTGTTAGAAGATGTTTGTTCCATCTATGAGGTCCAGTAACCTTCTGCCAAGCTTGTCATGTGGGAGGTTGTCACCACGTTGTATGTTCCCGAAGATATTTTGTCTTCTGCGGGACAGCGCTCCGCAGCTGTATATTATGTGTGAGGCGGTTTCATCCTCTTCGCCGCAGAGTCTACATTCAATGGATCCGTTGTTTAGCCCTATCCGTTGAAGGTGTTTTCGCAAGTGGCAGTGGCCTGTTAACAGACCCATCACTTGTTTCAACTGGGGCCGCGTCAGGGTTAGCATCCCATTCGATAGTATTTTCGATGGTTTTCCCATTACGGCCCGTGCGTGTATTAGACCAGGCAACTCTTGCCATCGAGACAGGTGTTGCTTTTTCGACCATCCATCTAATGTTGTTCTCGTTGCCTGTTTTGATATTCCAAAGGCCGGTTCAGGGCCCCTGAGACTTTGGGCAGATCCGGCTCTCGCTAGTTCATCCGCCTTTTCATTCCCTAATATCCCGGAGTGGCCAGGGACCCACAAGAGTTCCACCTTGTTCCCCCTGGCCGCCAGCACTTTTAGGTTGGTGTGACACTCCAGCGTGAGTTTTGAAGTAAACCTATTGGAGTTCAGAGCCTTAAGCGCAGCTTGGCTGTCCGAAAGGATGTAAATCTTTTGGTCGTGGTAGCCCTTTTCAAGATTTTGTAGTACACATACTTGTATGGCATGAACTTCCGCTTGGTATACTGTGGCGTAGGTCCCCAGAGGGATGCTTATGTCCATCCTGGGCCTTTCCCCAAATATACCTGCGCCCACACCGTTGGCGGTTTTTGATCCATCGGTGTACCAAACTAGACCCTTATCAAACGACGGGGGTGCACTGTTTGTCCATTTATCAAAGTTCCAGTCAATCTTGAAAGGCTTTGTGAAATCGTATGTTGCTTTCATACGATCAGATTGCATATCCAAGAGCTCATCGTTGATTAGATCCGTGGCTCTTGTGTGGCCAATTTTTGCGGGGTGTTGTGTCCATTCCCCATTTGTGATCATCCTTGAGGCGCTGCAAATAGCCTCCATTCTGATGTGGATGTCGAGGGGTATTAGTCCCAGTATGACTTCCATTGCTGCAGTGGGGGTACTTTTCATCGCCCCACTGGTACACAGGCAGGCCAGCCTCTGCAAACTGTTAAGTTTGTTTGCTGTCGTAATCTGCTGTGTTTTTGTCCACCAGACTACAGACCCATATGATATCAGGGGTCTGATGACTGTGACATAGAGCCATTGCATCATCTGGGGCTTGAGTCCCCAGGTTTTCCCAACCAAGCTTCTGCACCGCATTAGGCACATTTTTGCTTTGTTTAGGTTTTTGTTTAATTGTTGATTCCATGTCAGTTTGGCGTCCAGGGTTAATCCCAGATACTTTACCTCGCTGACTGTGTTTATCCGTTCACCAAAGATTTCCAGGTCGTTGTAGTTCCCTGTATGTCTTCGTTTGGTGAATGGTAGTATGGCGGTCTTTGCAGCGTTGACTTTGAGACCTGCCCTCATACACCAACGCTGCACGATATTCAGAGCTCTTTGCATGAGCTCTGCTAATATGGTGGGATGCGCTCCTACGATCAGTATTACTACATCATCTGCATAGCCTTGGGCGTAAAAGCCCTCAGCATTGAGATGTGCCAGTAGCTCATCTATCACCAAGTAATGTTGCTGATATAGCAAGAATAACTCATTTAAATGACAGTAATTGCAATATTTTCTGGTGTGTTCCTGCCATATTGACTGTTTTCCAAATCAATGTTTGCGTTACCTCCACCATTTTATTCGAAGGATTAGAGAAAAAAGTATATAATCAAAGTTGATCATGATAGATGACAGATTTATTTATAACTATTTTCAGTATACCTTATCTAAGCAAATTGTGGAGAAATACACTGTTAACAAATTACTATTAGTATTACGCCCACTAGCGGCCATGCTACAAACTTGCAAATAAATGCTCCATCAATTTCTCTTGGCAACTTTTCCTATAAATATTTTTCTGTGGAAACTCTACGGTGAACGGTTTCCGAGAGACAGCTGCGTACATGGCTTAGTTGGCCATCCTTTACATTGTACCCTGTACAATGTACAGGGTGGCAATTTTTGGTGGTTTTACGGGGTATCTCCGTTATTAGTAAAGACAGAAGGATGCGGTTTTCACAGCACTGTGATACTTTTTTCTGACATAAAACATGCCCCAATTAGAATTTTTCTACGCTTGCTCATTTTTGATATACGTTATGTTTTTGAGAATTTTAGATTTTCGGGTTTGTTCGGTTACCCTGTGACTTATCAAAAAGAAATAAAATGTCCTTTTTCTAGTTTTTTATGTAGAATCCAGTGACTTACTCATATTCTTTCTACTTTTCAAGGAAACAACAAACTTCTTTTTTTAAATGGGTCACTCTTCATATTTTTTAATAATATAATACAGTTTTTAACAAGCTTCTCAGAAATATATAATACTCTTTTTTGAGTCTTAATATTTAAAATATATTCATTTTTTTGAGAAGGCCATGACGGATATTAAAAAAATATATACTGGTGAGATTAAAAATATAAGAAACAAATATTTTTCAAATTGTTCTCCATTATGCCTTAGACATGTTTCACACATAGTTATTATTTATTATTATATTAGGATTTGTTTCAATTGAAGCACAAGCACATTTATTTCATGAGTGTTTTCCTTATGGTAGGTTTTAGGCTGCTGTAAAATTAACCTTGTTCAATTGAATTTGATTTGATCCTTGGAAAAACTATTTTACCCGGATGTCTGTCGTCTTTGGAGATACCTATAAGTACTTTAAGAAAATATATATTTCGTAGAATTACATACTACAAAAGGGTTTATATTTACTATTCAAACACACTTCTAATGCCCCATGTGCATTTTCGTTACACTGCGCATCTCATATTTTAGTTTACATTGGCTGCAATAATTAGGACAAACTGACTTGTAACTATTAATTTGAAAGTATAAAACAACTTAGAGAACTTGAATATTCTGAGAGAAGCAGAAGAATTTTTCATTATGTGACTGACTGTATTCTTCTGTTTTTTTTTTTCATACCCGCCATGGCCTCAAAAAAATTGTATATTGTTTAAAACACGTAAATCGCCGGCATAATATTAAAATTAAAAATAAAGTATTATATATTTTTGTGAAACTTATTACATTATTAAAAAATATATAGAGTGACCAATTTAAAAAAAGCTAATTTATTTTTTTTCTTGAAAAGTATTGAAAGTAGAAAAAATATGAGTACGTCACTGGATACTACGTAAAAATTAAAAAGAGAACATTTTACTTGTTTTTGACAAGTTACAGGGTAACCGAAATATGTGGGTTCTACCAACATGTAAAAATCTCAAAAATATCCGGTTTACCAAAAACGGGGAGGGAGGCCTAGAAAAATTCTAATTTTGGCATCTTTTTCACAAAAAGTAGCAGTAACGACAATACCTCGTGAAACCACTGAAAAATGGATACCCTGTACATAGATGTAAAAAATATACAAAACATTTCAATAACAAAAACTTAACAACGAAACTTTTTGCACTATATACATAAGAAGCTAATTCTGGGTTAAAATTGTCGAACTATTACAGCGAGTCTCAACGGAATCCTATAGACGTTAAAAAGTTGGAGGAATGTAATAGGAATGAATCAGGTAAAATAACCGGAAGGACTATAAAAGAAAGGATCCTTGTCGGAAATCAACTAATTTTCAGTACTCCGTATGAAAGGAAAGTGTAATAATATTGAAAATATAATAAAATATTGGTTTCTTATACATATACCTATAACAATATATTTTAAATGCGTAAATGTAATTGTAGGGTTTTCTCGGTAAGAGATTATTAAATTAAAATCTAATAATGTGACAACATTGTTACTCCCGGAATTTTTTTTGCCCGCATTCCTTTCGTAGATACGGATAAACTTGTCAACCTGTACGTGTTATTTATCGACAACATCGGTTATAACTTCCAAATGTTGTAGAAATTCCTTTTCACCGCAAATAATGAGTGTAGGTATCACCGATATAAAATCATTAGCGTCCTAAATTATTTTCTCTTTTCTCCATTACTATAAAATGATGTGATATTAACTAATAAAAATAAAGTATAATATTCTTTATTTTATTTAATTATATAAACCACATTTTACTAGATCACAGTAAAATTAAAAAGTTTAGCAAATGTTTACTGCTTTTTATAATGGACTACGATTTTGAAACTTATCATGGAAAATGTCAAAATAGTCCTAATGGCTTAATCTTAGTCTACCATTCCTATGCAACACTAACAAAAGCATAGGTACAGGACGTTTCACGAAAATTGGATACGACTTAATGATTTCCTGGGTCGGTCCCATTGTGTCGATAAGAGCTTGGCAATAAACAAGTGAAGTATGAAGGGACGGACTAAGGAAAACACAAACATGATTATATTAATGTATTCAAATGAAATAAAATAATTTTTAAATATTACTAGTCATATTTATTTACATTTATAATGTTTATTCTATAGATAGTTCTGTTTCGCTATCGCTATCCTCATCAAAATTAATTATAATTGGATTAATTATACGATCCAGACTAATATGCGAATTTTCTACAGTTATTACGTGACGGACTGAAATTTTCCAACTACCTGGGGGAATATCATTAAAGCATTTTCGTATTAATTCTACAACACTAGAACTTAAAGTCGGAGAAATATTTTCAGACCTAACCAGTGATTTTAACTGGTGCCACATATGCTCTATGGGGTTAAAAATGAAATTATAGGGTGGGAGCCGTAGCACTGTATCTCCAATTTCTTCTGCCAATGTGTCACAAACATATACTTTTTTTATACAAAATGTCTTTAAAACTTCTAAAAGATCACTTTTTTTATAACTTTCTTCAAAATATATATTATTCGCCGCCATGTAGTTCTGAATCTCCAATTTTGTATTATTTGAGCTTGGAGCTTTATGTAATTGGCGACAGTGATAGCTCGCATTGTCCATTACTATCACGCTATTCTGAGGAATGGTTGATAAAAGACAATTCTTGAACCATTCCTCAAAAACTAACAAATTTTACCACAAAAAGATATTTAAATCTATATTAAGCAACCTAACCTACCTGATGTACCTATATTTAATTATAATTATTACAATCCGGTCCCTTCCACATAATAATAACAAACGGTTATAAATAATGGGATGGCCCAGGTACTTTTACTGCAGTCATTAAGTTATATCCATTTTTCATGAAACAATCTTCACTATGATGTGGGTTACATAATCATGTTACTAATTTATTTTTCCATTAATTTTAGCATAAAATTATTTTACCGTATCTCCTGCGAACTTAAATTAATATTTAATAATTAAGAAATTTTTCAAAAAATTTACGCCTCGAAAATATTTCCGGAACTAATAAGTGAAAATTATAAAAATCAATGGATAAGTTAATAATAAAAAAAATTGTGCTTGCTACGATGACTTAATTCCATCATATGAAACGGATTGTATTTGTTTTACTGTTAGTGAGAAAATTTTCCAAGTATTTCTCGTAAAACTGGCAAATAATGGGACATGAAACTATTTAGTTCCATCCTCCCAGAAACCATTTATATTTGCAAATAACGGTTAACCCCATTTAAATGTAAATTACACATTTTTATGACCCCTCATTAATTCTAAATGCCATTAGGTTCGTCCTTTAGAGGCCAGAGATTCTACAGCTTTTAAACTTCTAATTCATATCATTTATTAGAGCAATGTAAGTTTAGACTTTTAGAGCGTAATTGTGGATTTAATCTCGACGACCACTGTTTGAGTATACTGAATTAATTATCATGCATAACTTACGCTTGTAGATATTGTGTGGAAGATTCTGCAATATTTTAACAAATTAGAAGTAAAACTGCATCAAAAGCAACCTGCGTCAACTCAACAGACACGAGGATGTTCATTCTTATAAAACGCGTAAGCGAGGACATTGTTAGTACCAATATATAAATGGCTTCGGAGACGTCAGGATGACTCTAGTTTTCTTGGAGTAAGCAGTAAGTAAGGTGAGGAAAACATTTATAAGGTTGGTTGCCTAACCATTTTGTGCATTGGGAAGCATCTAACCCCAACTTCTTGTCTTTCCCCTACGTTAGTTGTCATTGTTACTCCTTGAATGCGTTTAACGAGTCTCATTGTTTTGGATTAAGGAGTAAGGTGAGGAAACCCTTTATAATGTTAATTACCTGACCCTTTTGTGCATCAAACTCCAACTTTTTGTCTTTCCCCTACGTCAATTGTCATTGTTACTCCTTTAATACGTTTAACGAGTCTCCTTTTTTTGGAATAAGGAGTAAGGTGAGGCAAACATTTATAAGGTTAGTTGCTTAACCCATTTGTGCATTGGGAAGCATAAAACCCCAACTTCTTGTCTTTCCCCTATGTCAGTGGTCATTGTTACTCCTATAATGCGTTTAACGAGTCTAATTTTTTTTTGATTGAGGATTAAGGTGAGGGAAAACTTTAAAAGGTTAGTTACCTGACCCTTTTATGCATTGGAAAGCATCAAACCCCAACTTCTTGTCTTTCCCCTAAGACAGTTGTCATTGTTACTCCTTTAATGCGTTTAACGAGTCTCATTTTTTTGGAGTAAGGAGTAAGGTGAGGAAAACCTTTATAAGGTTAGTTACCTGACTCTTTTGTGCATTGGGAAGTATCCAACTCCAATTTCTTGTCTTTCCCCTACGTCAGTTGTTATTGTTACTCCTTTAATGCGTTTAACGAGTCTTATCACTCCACCAGGTGTAGCATAAAACGAAGTAAAAACATAGGGTCATTTACGGTGATTGGCATATTAAAATATCTCCGAAACTAAAAAATATATTCGTAATTGCTGTAAAGGAGGCATTATTATTTTGATGTATCTATTACTTAGGTTTATATCTATTACTTCCGGTTATACCAAGCTGACGAAACTGCTTCTCTATTTTACCAATTCTCCCTTGAGTTATAGGCGGCAAATTTGGAAATTTTTCATAAAATAAGCGAGCAACTTCCATTTGTGTCCGTGTTTTATCTCCATAACCAATCATCTGTAGAATAGTTATTTTGTCCATTTCTGTTAAACAAACCATTTTTCTGATATACAGTTAACGAAATTCAAACGACTACAACACTGACAACTACTGTCATGCAGAATTACCACAATTTGCTGAGGTCACGCGTTTTAGACGTAAGTATATAAAACATTTTATCTTTTTTTATTTCACATCAATAAAAAGAAACGCTGAAATGCAATAAATCTGAAAACACTTAATATTTCCGAGACAGTTAAAGACAGGTATAGGATATTGTACATCAAATATGTCTAAAATTTTCTGAGGGATCCAAAAATTGAATAAGATTTAAAATAATTGAGTAATTAACCTTCTGACCATAGATTGCTATATTTTAAAGCCGACCCTGCGCCCATTTTTTGAGGTTTGAAGATATTGTGACCAGATACTGCGGTTTGTTCTCGCTCATTTTCGTTAACGGTAGGAAGATTCTTTCGATAACGTATTGGCTAAGAATATATTACTCCAATTCGGTTAATAATATTCATGTAGGCTAAAATTTTATTTTAACAGAAAAAGTCCTCATTTGAATTTCAATTTTAATAAGAAACGTAACCGGGACTTAAATAACTCGAACACACAAAGTTGTTTTTATAGAAAACAATTTATTATTTAAATTTTACGATTTAAAGACATCGACTGTATTGAACAGAATCTGGCCAAAGAATAATCTTAATAACTAAAATAAAGTCGCATCTCGGCATGAAATGCAAGTCCAGGTTTCTAGGAATGATGACCCTAGGAACTGTTAAGTGTGCGGAACCCGTGCATGTAACTCGGGATCGAGCAGGTTACTTCTAATTTATTTGGAAGAAGAAGCTAATGCTAAAATTAAATTTGAAATAATATTAAATAATATCCCCTTTTCACGATATTATTAACTTTTTGTATAAAACTTTATTTAAATCGTTAACAAAACTCATACAGTGTCTTTTGAGATATTACTATTATAATTAATAAGACTTTAAGTAAATATACGTAGGGATTAGACCTACTCGTAATTTAGGATACCTTAGCTTCAATTAGGCCGAATGTATTAATTGTGGAAAATTATGTTTTCATTTTAATATAGGGATGTCGGTACTTAAGACAAATTTATGTTATTAGGGTGTTTTTACCTGCATTAACCAGATCGTTTCCTGCTTTTATAAGATAAATAAAAGGAAACCTAATTCCCCTGTTTCCTTTAGTATTTAGGAAAATGTTTTACGAGGTCCCTTTTTCTGCTTCACACTCTTCATAGTTAAAATGTGATCACATTATCCCTTAGCCAAAGAGGGCTTTTTGTGTGTGTGTGTATGTGTGTGTGGGAAATGTATCTTTATTACACACCTGTCCTACTTGTCGCCTTTTCGTAATAACTTCTATAGTGTCTTTGCAAGGTGTCTTTAATTATTTAAAATTATAAAAAAAATGTATTATTAAATATTTTAATACAATTTTGCGGAATATGTAATATGTAAGGTAAGGTTTTCAACTATTTTAAAATACTATCTAAATGAATTTCTATACATGATTTTTGAAACATCCAGTCCCCAGCCTTAATGAACATTGAGCTATGGACATTTGAAAAAGTACATTTATTGCAATTTGAGATACTAACCTTGAATTTAGTATAGAGAAAAACTTAATAATTCTAAACTACGAGAAGAAGGGTTTATCAACTTATTTAATGGTTGGTCATATAGTTTAGACTGTAATTTAGAGGGGGTGGTTACTGAGAATAAATAAAATGATTAGTTGTTCGTTTGAAGTGCATTTAATCTGTGTTTTTACTGGTATTGATTTTACTTTACAAAAAGAAATAATGTGGGTGTATATTTGGTTACATTGTTGGCATTCTTGATAGCGGACAACATAGTTTACAATTCAGAAAAATTAGTTTATCATCAGTATGGACATGGTTGCATAAATATACTAAATATAAGACTAAATAAACATCCGTGATAAGTACAGGATGGCGGATCGAAGAAACAACACAAATTTACAAGTAAAAATTTCTTGTTTGGCAATAACTATGGACAGTACGGATTACCTTTGTCTTGCACCGTTGATAAAAAGGATATAAATTTCTCTTAAGAATAGTCCAGAACGGTTCTATTTTCCATTATCTCAATACATCTGAATTTTAAATTTATCAGCCTTGGTTTTATAGTATCCAGTTTTTGTCAAACGACGGGACGTCTTTATTTGTCATCAACGTAAACCAATCAGGGATGTCGGTTTCTTTATTTAGTAACGGGGTTCCTTGTAGACTAAGAAATTTGCTAAGTATTACGACTTAGTCTTGAAGAACTCTTTATCTCGCTGAGGTCACAAGAATCAATTACTATATGAATTGGCGCAAAGTTTTGTCAGTAAAAAAGAAAAAGAACGTGCTTACAACGTATTATCTGATGAACTGAATGACGCTGGTCGTCTTCGTGTGCTGCTCTGCCGTCACGAGAGAACATCCGACGTGTTATAAATCGTTCTGATTGGTTGGGAAGAACAAAGGAAGTCCAGCACGTGGGGAATGAACGAGTGAAACAATTGTGCATACGAGGATAAGATAGAGGTGGGAATACACTAGATAGTTAAAGGTTTGGAGACAAAGGCAATGTTTTTTGGTGAACATTAACAATACGTGTTGAGGTGGATAGGAACGTGAGACAGACAACTACTGTCTACGTTTACGAGGATGACAGAGAACATAAAGTTTGTGGGGATTTTGTTAGAAGATGTATGTACACAAGGCATGTTGATATAAAATAAAATATGTTTTTGCTAGGGATTTGATGACTATACATTATAGTTCTGTTTAAGGGCAAAATACATGAGTATTAATAGAAGAAAAATGCAAGATAAATACAATTAGTTTGTACAACTAAGAGATAAAGTACTTGTTTATACAGGGGAGAACAAGAAAGTAATTATTAAAAATATTTGAACACGATTGTTGGAAACTGGGTTTTCAGGTTTTTAACAGTGGTCTGTTCTTTGCTGTATTGCTTTTAGTGTCAACAAAGATTATTCTTCCTCGTTTTTCCTGACAAGAAATATGTATTATTTTCACATATAACGCTATAAAACAGTTTAATATAAACGGAGAACATGTTGAATTCATTAAGTAGATTAGTACAATATTTCTGAAATTGTTTCATAACATTGATCGTGATGTAAAGGGAAATAGCAGATTTATCGTCACATGTTGGCTACTTATCCTTGTTACTCCTTTAACGCTTCCTAATATTGAAGGGCGGTTGTCTCTCTTCAATTTAGAAAACGGAAGACTCAAAACAACATAATATGATTAACAAATCTGACAACATTGCTACCTACCTACTTCTTGAACACAACAATGATATACCACACATTAGCTTTTAATTACGTTTCGAGTCTTTCATCTTCATGAAATTTTAGGGATACGGATCTGTATTTTCCTTAATTTTGTAAAAACAGCTCAATGCAGTACAGGTACTAAAATGAATATTTTTAAAATTCTGCACTACATAATAATCATAAAACAAGACAATTTATTAACAATAACAATAAGTAAGTATAAAAAAATAAACAACAAATGGGTACATCGACAAAAAAAATATTAATTAAAGTAAAACTAACAGTAAATTATTAGAAACTAATTTTCCAAAAGGTGTTCGTAATGATTTCCGTCAGTCCAAACAAATAGCATCTTAAAATTGCAGAATTTAAAACATTCGTTAGGATTTGCTGTGGTAAAAGGTGAAACTTTACTAGTCGTCTAAGGTATCTGTATTAGAAAAGATGAGGTTGATTGCTTGAAAACACAACGTCGTATAAAAATATTTATTGAGTAATCTTTGAGTTCACTAAAAGTTACTGTGAGAATATTTTGTCCGTTTTGCTTTAATATTAACGCCAGAAAAAAATTAAATTAAAAATCCAAAATTTCAGTTTCTTTTTAAATAACAAAAACATCGTACCAAATCTTTTGGATGTCAAATTGTTAGTGCTTGGATTACGATACTTTTCCCCATTTAATCGAAGTTGTATCTGTTTCCATTAACGAGATCCCCATAGAGGCCTTCCTTATCTTGGACAACCTGTATAATTAATAATCCTTAGCAGCCTTATGCATTAAATTGTTTTTAATTTAAAACCATTCTAAATTGATGGTTTAAAATCACAGCTACGGGTAAATTGTGTTTTATAAGATTTTTTTTTTTAACCAAATTTTTAATTTAAAAATAGTTGTAAAATAATGCGAAGGGGAAATTTAAATCAAGTATTTTTATAGTATCGTTTCATCAGTTCGGCATCTTAGGTTGATACGATGTTATTCCCAAATAGTTTCATGACATTTTTATTATCGGAAAACTGCTTTTCTAATATTTTCAAGTCCATAATGTAATTTTTTTCTATTAAAATGATGTATAATGAGTATACCGGGTGTTTCAGGAGGAACGCTCACTCGTATGGGATATTATTTTATATTTTATGATATGACGGACTCCTTCTTGTCACTTCCGGTTTAACCGGAAATGACCTAAACTTTGGATTTTTAAAATGGAATACCCAATATATTTTTGGCTATATCGATTCAGACCATTCTAAATTCAGCGACACTTCACTTTTGACACTTTAAATCATTTTCCTTCTTATTTTTATTTTTTCATCTAGGATATGAACTCCCTAACTCGTTCAAGTAAGTTATTTTTCATATTTTGTAAGCAGAAGCTCTAGCCCATAAAGAGTTATGTCATATGATGCGAACTTCTTGACAGGACACTTTAAAAAGAGAAGTAATTAAATGGTTTGCCGTTATTAACAGTCGAGCTGCGAAATGATTACTTGGTCGGCAAGATTTTACAATTTGTCAGTAGAAGAAAGCATGTCTAGAAGCAGTTTACTCAGAGGTCCCAGGACACTGTCAATTTATGTAACTTTCTTGTGTTTTCTTTTGCCGAATACAGAATGAAATCGGCTACAAAAGGTGTAGCTGGAGCGGGTTTCCACTTGTTTTCCCAGGGCACTGTCACTATTCAGAAATGTTTGCTGTCCATAAGTTGCTGATCAACTAGCCATTTTGGCTGACCGATTACATTTTACTGTTCGCAAAAATAAGAATATTTTGCTAACCAGTTAAATGATACCCCTTTAGAAATAAATAAATGCTATTTAATACATTAAGCTTTCAACGAACGTTTTAAATATAGGTATAGAAGTTTGTTTCATTGTAGCTCTAAGACATGTTTTAAGAACTAATAATTTTTTAAATTAACGCAGTTATTGACTTCTTACAATATATATATTATAATTAATATTTTTTTCAGTGACCAAGTTCATTCGTATCGGCGGTGCTGATAAAAATGACACAACTCCATTTTTCGATAAGGTGCTATACGAAACAGAAGTGGATGAAAATGAGGACATTGGTCATATCGTTCTTAATATTACTGCGAAAGTTCAGAATGATGGTAAGTCACACTAAAAATTATTTTACTTTGTATATAATCGTTTTTTTGGTCGTATATCAAATTGGAAGGAAACATACATAAAAGAAGATAGCAAAAAGCGACAAAAAGCGCAAGAAACAAGACATTCTTTAAATAAATAGAGCAGCCTGTAGATTTTTCTTATTTCGAAAGGCTTCTTGTTCTAGATATATAAGGTTTTTGTCGATGTTTTTATTTTCAAGCAAGAAATCGTTGATGTTTGCTATTTGATTTTAAAGGCTTTTCGTAACTTACATTTATATATTTAACTGTTTTGTAAAATTTCTTAGGTAATTCGTTGAAATATTTAAATTAACTTTTGCATTTTTCTGGTTGATAATCCTAATTAATTTCGAAACGTAAATGGGGATATTACGTTTCCCACTAAATATCCCAATAATCTGAAATAATTTCTGTACTGTAACAATAGGTACTATTTTAGGTCTCTATATATTAAACTGTAGAACTCATAATTTTTTTTAATACTTTAGTATTTCTGCTTTAAACCTTAATTTCTCAGCTCCATGTCCATGTCTCGAGCCATGAATTAAGTGTTTTATTCTGAGATGTTGTATAATTCCAGCCAAATTGTTAATCATTTTTTGATTTTGATATGATTTTTGAACTCAACAACAAAGGCAATATTGAATAATAATAATGTTTATTTAATTCTTAACGAGCTATTTTTGTCCATTACAGGGAATATTATATCAGAAATAAGTAATTAATCAATATAAAAATTAAAAATAAAAATTAATATAAATGTTTTTTTCAGTAATTTGCATATTTCCTAGAAAAAATTTCTTTACATTTTTTTAAATAATTTTAAATTAAATTTTTGTTTTAATAGTTTTGGTAAACGTATTACAAATATTTATTTCATCAAATAAAATTGATTTCATCCCTATTCTACTTTTAATTTGATTTTTTTTTAAATGGTCAATATTTAAGATATTATGATTGTGTATCTCAGTTGATTTTACAAATTTTATACTAGATTTTTTATTTTGATTATTAATTACATAAATTAGTATACTAATTGTTAATTTGTATAAACTATTCAGATCTAGATATCCTCTTGGATTATATAAATTTGTTGTTGGTTCCAAAAGAAAATTAGTTTATGAATATATTTTATAATTTTGTTTGGTAGTTTTTTAAAGGGTTTAATATTGTGGCACATGCAGATCCCCAAACTGATATTAAATATTGAAATTTTGAATAATCTAATGAATAATAAATGTTTTTTTAAATGTATTAAAGGTATATAATCTCGAATTTTAAATAATATTCCAATGAGTGGTTTTTCGAAGGTTTTCAACATGTGTTCTCCAATTTAAATTTTCGTCTATATACATAAGCCAAAAAAAAACTTGATAGATTTTACATACTTAATTTCGTTTCCATTAAAAATTATTGGTGAAATATTGCTTCCAATTGCACATTTAGAAATAAACGTGAAAGATTACGTTTGGAAGTTTTTTAAAGAAAGTTTATAGAATTGCAGCCATGAAAGTATAATTTTCAAATCATTAGTAATATCAGTTTGAATATTGGAAAACGACTCACCAAAATATAAAATTGTAGTATCATCCGCAAACAATTTGACATTACCTTTTAGATTTAACTTAGAAATTGAATTTATATACAGGGTGTTATGGAAATGACGTATTCTATTTAAATGGGTGACTCCTTGGGTGTCCTAGAGAAATGCTACATATATTTTTTTTTAAATCGACCGTTTTAAAAGTGGGATCCAGCACCATAAATCCACACCTCAGCCGGCGTTTGTTCGTCATGTCACCCTGTAGTGGCATATCAGGAAACAGGTGTTACGTGCAATATTGCCAAACTTAATGCCAAACTGAAATTCCATATAAAATTATAAAAATAAATTATTTATCTACTTACTTTTATTTATCTTTATACCAGATCAGAACATTACATTTTATTACATTATATACGACGCGACGAAATTTGACTTATTTGTCGGCGACATTCCATTTTTCTGTCAAGTCAAACGTCCAAAACAAAGTACTCATTTTAACTGAGCAACTTAGGTTCGTCTATAAAAACAATGTCAAATAATATACAAAGTTTGGACGCGTAGCCCGAAAATCATTACAACTATTATACGCGTACCTTCTGAAAACAAAGCAGATAGCCGAGAGTGTAAACGGTTATCAACAGAAGCGACCGCACCCTAACGCTGTTCTTCTCTTACTGACACTTGCAAGTCGCACGCTTGTACCCATAGACCTACGTCGGCCTGGCGCCGAGTGGATTGTGTGAAAGTGATGATGGCCGCGTGAGAATGAAAATAAAATCTTCGTCGGTCTTGTCATTTGGAGTAGTGCTGAGCTAATTTAACTTTTTAAGCTTCTCAAAAGAAAAAGTACAGTCGCAGTATTATCAGCTACCACTATCATTTTATTCAATTTGGTCGAAATTCCATTAATGCCCTATCAATTAAACGCCTTGCAAGAGATCTCGCCGCAAATAGCCAAGTAATAGAGAAGAGTCTCGTGAAATATTAAACTGTCAAATACTGCTCATCACTATTCCGAGTTTTGAAGGTATCTATTTCGTTCGTTCATAGGTTAACTGTTTTATGGTTCGTAGATAAAATGTCATTAGGACGGATTGCATTGTGTGTATTTAAAATGTGTGTGTTTTAAATTAGTTAAATAAATAAATCTACGCGAGAAAAAAAAGAACCAAAATTAAAACAGCGTTCGCGTGTATTCTTTCCATGTGAATAGCTGCTATTTTTGAGGTTATGTGAGAGGTTTTTTCCTAAAACTTAGATTCTGTGTGGTTTGTGTGAAATTATGAAACTAACAATTGTATTTAAATAAGTAAAGGTAAGGAAGCATGTGTCTTAAATAAAATTGTATTTTTTTTAAAGAGTTTGAACGATAATTATTATTTAAAAGGTCAATTACGTTTGACCTATTTACTTTCCTATGCTTGTAACGAATTTGAAATTTGTGTGTGATATTACCATTATTTGTTTTGCAAAACATCTTTCGCCGTCGCCTTTCTGGAATCATATTTGTTCATAAATGAGAATTAAAAATTGTTAAAATTATAAATTTTTTTCTAAAGAGTTTGCCGTGTAGATATGAAAACACCGGCCGAAATGCGCTGACGTCTTTTTACCCTGCAGACCTCAGTGTTGATTGTTTACATATTACGCCAGTGTCCCACATGTGTTTGTCTGATTTGATATAAGGTGATATAATCTGGTCATTAATGAAAGCGCCATTTGTGGGTATATTTTTTCAATTTATTTTCATCTCAGGATTTGCCGGTTTAAATAAAATACGTCATTTCCATAACACCCTGTATATAAGGAATAAAGTAGGTCCTAAAATTGATCCTTGAGGAACACCGCAAGTAATATTTGGTTGAAAACTTGAGTAATCGTCCATATAAACGTACTGTTTTCTGTTATATAAATATTTTTTCAACCAATTATAATTTGTAATAAAATTTCGTTATTCACAGTATCCAATGCTTTTCGCAAGTCTAAAGATAAAAGGCAACATTTTTTTATTATTGTCTAAAGTCAATTGAATATCAGTAATAATATCAATAGCAGATATTTCTGTTTCTTTAGACTTGCAAAATCCATATTGACCACTAAATAGCATATTATTTTGATTTTCTAACAAATTTGCTAATTTCCTATTCATTATTTTTTCCAAAATTTTAGATAAAACAGGTAAAACAGAAATTAGTCTATTCATTAGGATCACTTTTTTGACCATTTTTAAAAATTGGAGATATCTTTGCCAATTTCATTTTTTGTGGGAAAATACTCGTAATAAATGATAATTTAATGAGAGATTGAAAGATAGGAACGATTTCTTTTTTGACCATTTTAATAGTTTTTATCGATATATCATCAAAACCGCTGGCCTTTCTTGGGTTAAGATTTGTAATAATCTTCTTTAAAAACTTCTTCTAGATCTATAAACATTGAATTTTGACTGAAATTTTCTTCAAATCTTTTTTGAAATGGAATCTTCCTTCATAAATTTTCTCCTACATCGATAAAATGTTTATTAATTTTTTCACATATTTCCTTCTTTTCCTCAATTTTGTTATTGCTCCATATAAGAGATAGTCAATAGTCGACTTATTGGTTCTTGATTTATTGGTTAATAATAAATTTATATTTTCGCATATTGTTTTCTGATTAGTATCATGAAATTTTTCTTTGAAAAAATTGTATTGTTGATTATTTTTTTTGTGATTGGATACTTATTTTTTTTCATAATAGTTACCTCTTATTTTCATCATTTTCCTCCAAATTTAAATTAAACCCCGTCTTTGAGTTTTATCTAATTCTTACTGAGGTAGTGTAACTTCATTCTTCAAAAATTTTCAATATTTCCTCATAAAATTTGTTCGGATCTTTAAATGAGACCATCCAAAACTAAAAGGGTAATTTTTAGTTTCTCACACGAAAATTTTTTTAAAGATAATTCTTGATGTTTTAATGTTTCCACTTGATTATTTATTAATTCTATAATTTGAATTATGTAATCACTAATAGCACTATTTATTAGTTGCACGTTCATTTTATGGGATGAGTTTGTGAGTGCATGGTCTATTAAACTAACACTAATATCATTAGCTCTTGTTGATATGGTTTTATTACTTAAATGAAAATTGTTTGATGTATATATATGCAAAAGTCGTTTTGTTATATTATTGTTATATTGATATTCATATCTATATAACTACACAATACTATTGAAATATCGTTAATATCTAATAAACTAAAACTCCATGTTCCCAATATTTTGCTCAGCTCCGTGAATATAGATTTTATCCATTATAAAAAAGCGCACTGCCCGACAATATCGTTCGATTTTAAAGATTGACTTGACAATTACTTCTTACATATATACGACAGAAGACATTTTTGTGAGTTATGTGAATTATGGTAGTGGTTCTACGATGGCGGTACGTTCGTTATTCATTTTTCTGTTAAACGAGAATGTATTTTTTAAGCTTAATTATTATATTATTTTACACGTAATATTCCAAACAGAATTCTAAACATTATCTTGAAATTACAATATTTTTAATAACCACTAATCAAAATATTATTTAATAAAGGCAAACATTCTCAACTCCCTGGTCACGGCTCCGTTACCACGTTAAGCTGAAATGTCCATTTAAAAATAAAACATAGAAAAATTTTAAAAGTTAAAAGATGCATAACCAAAAAATATTTTACTACCTACACGGTGGCCCCAAAAAGTGGCACGGATTAAAAATTATTTTTTTAACCAAGCCAAGTCTGTGAGACCCAGCCGTTCGAAAAACGCCTGTCATTTCTAAACGAAATTTTTCTGAGAGGCGAGTATCCTACTACCTTCTTGAATCAGTCCTCAGTACCGGTGTAGCATGTGATGGGAGCAGGGCGCAATCGTTCCTAGAGATTTGTTACGAAAAGTCTGTAAGACCCGGCGCCCCGACTGATGTTTGTGTATTTTTTGGCCAGGTGTATCAACATTTTTAGGTAAGTTAATATTTTTTTATTTTTATTTAGCCTTATAATAGCATATAATAAAGCACCAAACAATATTTTTGAATAAAATAATTTATTACTTAGGTAATTATTGTTTTTAATCCATCCATTTTATTTTGACGTTATATAATTAATGTTTTTTATATCAATTAATTTATCGTAATATTTTTTTAAGGCATGAGTTATGAGAAAGAACAAAAACTCCTACAGAAGATGTGGGAAGAAGTCCCCAGTGATGAAGAAGGGGAACTTGCTGCTGAATTAAATATTATCGAAGAAAGGGATACAGATAGCGAATCAGAGCAAGACTGCGATGATGACTTTGATGAAAACATTGAAGCACCCCCTAGAAAAATACAAAGAGTTCCAACTTATGTAGGTAAGGATAAAACTACCCTACTGACAAATTAGCTCCAATAAGAAGACGTTTTGATTCTTTTGTTGAGAATTGTAAGAACACCTAAACTGTTGGGGCAAATACTACTATCGATGAAAAGCTTGAGGCGTTTAGAGGCCGATGCTCCTTTAAGCAATATATTCCAACTAAACCCAACAGATATGGAATAAAAATATTTGCTTTGGTTGATTCCGCTTCCTCAGATGCCTGCAATGTTGGGCAACAGCCTCCTGGCCAGTACGAATGACCATGTGGTATTGTTTTAAGGTTGATAGAACCGATATCTGGATCAAATAGAAATTTAACCTGTGATAACTGGTTCATTAGTTTCAATTTAGTAAATAAATTATAAAAAGATAATAAAATAACATATGTGGGCACCATAAAGAAAAACAAAAGGGAACTTCCACTAGAATTTAATACCACAAGAACTCGTCCTGGATATTCATCAGTATTTGGTTTTCAAGATGATACTACAATCGTCTCATACATACCTAAAAAGTATAGAAATGTACTTCTTGTAACCACTTTACATCATGATGATACTATTGATGGGTCAACGACTGAACAATTTAAACCTGAGATTATTACATTTTATAAATATACAAAGGGCGGAGTTGATAATTTGGACAAATTAAGTGCTAATTACGATGTAACCAGAAATACGGCCTGTGGAAAGATGGCCTATGGTAATATTTTATTCCATGATGAATATGGCAGGCGTTAACTCACAGATAATTTAAGCTGGTAATAATAACATATATGATATCAAAAGAAGATTGTATTTGCGATAACTCGCTTTGTCTTTGACCACAGATCATTTGATACGGCGTTCCATGAAAATAAATGTGCCACGATATGTGAGAGAAAGGCGGCAGGAAGTAGCAGGTACTGCAAGTGTTCAGGACAATCAAGATATTCCACCTGCTGGAATAAGAAAAAGATGTTTCTTCTGCAAGAAAGATTCAAAAACAAAATATTATTGTCAAAAGTGTAAAAAATGTATTTGCCTCACTCACCTTCAAGCTTGGTGTCCCCCATGTTCGGCTATGGTTGAAAATGAATAGAAACTAATATTTATTGTTTTTTGGACTTTGGTTAAGAAAATGTGTTGTGTATGTTGGTATGAACTTTTAAATATCAATTGTTTTTTTTTAGTTGAACTTTTTCATCACTTTTATTTATAAATAAAGCTTTTTTCTTTAATATAGAATAAACGGTTTAGTTGTATACAGAGTCTGTTAATATATTTTGAATCGGGTCTGTGAGACTTGTGCGCGCCCCGACTCGTGTTAGAATTTAGGGCGCCCCGCCTCCAGGGTTAAAATGGGACACCCAGTATATTCTTCCAGAACTTGATTTAGCAAAACAAGAACTTTACAACCGTATTTAGTATTTTGAACTGAAAGGCAAAACTGAAATTTAAGTCATTTTTCAGGGTACGAGTAAAAAATCATAGCAACCTGTTGATACAACCTGAACAAATATAATTTATATTGTGGCAACTTTAAGGTATGGAAGTAGTATACAAAGCGTTCGTTAGAACTTGGACAACTCAGCGATTTTAAATATGCTTTAATTTAATTTTTTTTAAATAGGGTACCCTATATATTTTTAGTCAAATGGATTTATCATCCAAATACCTTCATTTTTTGTTAACCCTCGAGCGGGCGCTCCTTAAATTAGAACACGAGGAGGCGCGCGGCGCACCGAGTGCGCCATTAACATGTATTGCAGTTTGACTTCAATAAAACTATTTTTTAAATTACTTTTTTTTATATTTATGTTATATAATATAAACCCTGTAAAATTTTAATTATAACCTTGAAAATAACAATAAGAACAAATGAAGGGAAATAAATTAAAAAAATTAGTCGCTATCCTCGTTGGCTGATTCAGTTTCTCTGGAACACTTTGGACAACTAGTTTTAACAACAGAATGAGCTTTGCACACAAACTCCTTACATGTATCGCATCTTATAGTCGTGTTTTTAGTTTTAGATCTACCACACGTGACACAACGCCCTTTTCTCTTTGGGTCAGGTTCTGCATTGGCTACTTCTTCAGTTGATCGTTTATAGGATCCAGTCTCAGTATCCCACATCTCTTCAACATTGCAATGATTGTTCTTTTTAGCGCCTATGAAATACAATAATCCAAGAAGAGCCGCTATCTCATTCTTCGTAGTATTTCTTGCATCACGAGCTCTTTGGTATCCAACTGAATTTTTTTGAAGTCAATGTAAAGATTGGTATATTTTACAATGTTCTCAATCATAAATGAATCAATAATCAATTCCAACGCAGAAATTTCGGATGTAAGTCCTCTAGCAACTTGTTTTGGTCCTGGGAGAATTTTTGTTTTTCACTTTGGAAACTGTTGATACATTGGTCTTGAACCATTTTGAGGTTTTGTCTTTGCCCAAAAAAAAATTATTTGGGGGTATTTCATCATCCGAGTCAGATTCTGAATTCTCATTCTCCGTAAAATCTTGTTCAGAATTCGAATCATGATCACTTTGAGTCACTATTTCCTCCTCTTCAGATATGTCTTCATTTTCATTTTCAATAGGTAGTTGATCTCCCGACGAATCTTCATAAAGGCATTTTGACAACTTTTCATACGTTAAGTATTTTCTGGCCCTACAATTAAGAAAAATAAATTTGTAATTTCATTTATAACTATACATATAATATTATACGTATATTACAACAACAAAATAACAATAACAAAAATATATATACAAATAAAACTACTTACATGAGCAGGCGCGCGGCGCACTCCGTGCGCCAGTTAACGCAAGTCTACGAAGATAATATTTTAACACACACAAACTTGGTTATAAAAATTTCACAATCATCTTAACCTAAGCGAAAGGGTCTACTGCAGGAATACCTCAAGCGACGAAGGCGTCATAAAAATATTCACAGGTTGGTGGGAGAAAAGGTCTCACTGGCGCATGGAGTACGCCAGCGCGCCCGCTCGAGGGTTAAATACGTCCTATACCTAAATCTTATAATTTCTGAAATTTTAAAGATTTTAAGATTTGTCTTAATTCAAGTAAAGAGGGAAGTTCTGACTGAATACATAATTTAGTCAAGATTGCTTGGGAACAAAAAATAAATAAGTTTCATTAACTCAGCTATTATTATTAAATTAGTTGTTCGAAAAAGAAACTGGTAAACATGATCTATGTGTTGGACGCAAGAAAAACTAATTTACTAATGACGGCTGTGTTCCCATTTTTATATGAGTTAAGACAATCTTAAAATATTTCAGAAATAATAAGATTTAGGTATAGAACATATTTGACAAAAGAGGAAGGTATTCGGAAGATACATTTATATATCTAAAAATATATAGGATGCCCCATTTAAAAAAATTAAATTAAAGAATATTTAAAATCGTTGAATTGTCCAAGTACTACCGAACGCTTTGTATAAGAGGTGTAATAAGTAGTAGCATAGATCGATATTTTACGTACCTTAACCAAAATGTGAATTGTATTTGTTCAGGTTGTATCAACAGGTCGCTATTATTTTTAAATCGTACCCTGAAAAATTACTATTTCAGAGAAAAATTTAGTGCAACATGCCACAGTACACTAAATGTTGATAACTGGACATCGAACGTGTCACATTGCCAAGCCAGGTCACCGACGAGTACCAGAGTCCGAAAAGACGAAGCAGACAGAACCAGACAATTCATTTTAAGTCTGGCGAGGGATGGACAAGAGAGGAGTTAACAATAACACCGCAAGGTTAACATTATAACTAATGGCCTAGAATCAACGGCCGGCAGTTACCGGAAACCTTCCACAGTTCGGGAGGGCCTTTGGAGCCCCCAATGAGTTTTATGGATGAGTTACAACTTAACCCTATACAGGAGGACGATTTATCACTCCCAGGTCAGAGGTAGCCACCATCAACTTCCGAACCTCCGCGGAACCCTCTCAAGTCATCTATCTGTCAACAACGTGCTGTTTCGTCCTACTGGGACTCATCAGAGACGCGCGACCATCCTGAGGCCGCGGCCCGCAAGGGGTCTGCGCCTATGGATGGTCTATCGTCTCGTGATTTATCCAGCATACGAGAGGTCGGCAGCTGAGCTGCTCCTGAGTTCTAGTAAAGGCTAAAGCCTTCCCTTCGATCAACATTAAATGTTAATGAACATTTGTTCAATGGAAAAGTTATGCACAGATATTCAAATATTTTTTGGCCTGCTAGATCCCCTGACCTAACCCCTCTAGATTAGTTCTTATGGGGTTACTTAAAACAAAAAGTTTACCAGCAATGGCCTTTCCATGATGTTAATCATTTGGAGAGGATAATTACACAGTCATGCCGGGAAATTTCTCCAGGAATGACAAGAAAAGTATTAAAGAAATTTGCCAATGGAACGAGGAAATGTATTGACCGAGAGGGTGGATATGTAACTGCATATTTAAACGTGATTTTTAGTTCTGATTATCTTTTTTTAATAAACATTTTCGATATTGTCAAAAATAAAGGCACTTTGCTCTTGGGCAAAATCCATATTTTTTAATAAACCTCGTATATAATTTTATATCTGACATTTTAGGTTTTAGACCATGTAGAACTTTTTATGAAGAATAACTTTTTCTCGTAAAATTAATAATAAAAAAGTTTTCCATATGGTTCCAACTTACGGAGACATACTGTATAATATGTATCTTATCATAAGGATCACAAAAATAAAAAGTTTTATTTCGCTTCAAGACATAAACTAATCGCGATACTAAAAAGTTTGTAAATACAGGGTGATTCACGACGAGCGTGCATTAGAACTTTATGGAGAACTACTGAATATATGTTTCTGAAACTTTAGGGATTTAGTTTTATCGATATGCTCTCTTTAACTAAAATATTGACATATTTCTGTCATTTCCGGTTATACAGGAAGTAGCTGCCAACTTTCGTTTTTTAAATACAACATGGTAATTTTTATTACATTTTTCGATTAAGCTTAAATACTAAGCACATTTCATAGAAAATGTTTTTGTCAGACTCTATTAGTTTTTGAGATATCTGGACTTTCTGTAATTATTTGGCAAATGTATGACGATGAAATAATCCATATAATTTTTCTACCTTAGTTCTTGGACTAAAAATTTTGTCTAAATGAATAGCTAGAAGATCATCAAGTCAAGTTATTTTAAATTTAATGGTTTAATTATTTTTTTAAAAATAGCAAGGAAACAAGTTTATAAACTTTAAATTCTTTAATTAAAAATGTGTTTGAAAATTATACCTAATATCTTTTGATTATATTTTTAAAATATGTTCGAAATGATTGCCATTTACTTCCAAGCATTTATGTATTCTTTTCATCATGCTATTTCTTGTAGCATTAATAATTTCTTGTGCAGTGAGGAATTGCAATGCTGCCTTCACCCTTTCAATTAGATTTTCCTTCGTGGTGATGGGACGCGTGTAAAATTTATCTTTAATGGTTTCCCAGATGGAAAAGTCCAGTGGGGTTAAGTCTGGCGAACGAGCTGACCAGTGGAAGGGACCTTGGTTTGCGATCCACTGGTCATGAAAAAGTCTGTTTAGGGCAGTCTTAACAACTTGGACGTTGTGTGCTGGAGCCCCATCGTTTTGGTACCATGCATTTATTCGCTCTCGGAGCGGCAAATCATCCAGACGTTCTTCTAACCGATCCTCAAGAATTGTCAAATAATTCTGACCATTTAAATTTTCGTCGTAAATGTGTAAGCAAAATATACGGTCATGTTTAATAGCACAATAAACATTAAATTGAAATGATTCCTGGTAACGTCCTATCCTGACACCATGGGGGTTTTCGTGAGCCCAATAATGGCTGTTGTGTCTGTTAACCATTACGAGTAAATTTGGCTTCATCACTCCATATTACAGAATTTGTAAATTGCTCATTTTCTTGGGTTTTCATTAGAAAAAACTCGCAAAGTTCGACTCGAGCTGGCAAATCTTGTGGTTTTAGATGCTGAACTTGGGCATATGAATATGGCCTCCAGCCATATTTTTTTTAAATTCTTTGTATACTCGAATACGAAACTCTTAATGCAATTGAATTGAGTCTGTTGGAAAAGCGTAAAAATAGGCTAAAATGGTAACTTCAAATACCTCATTGTCCAGTATTGGTTTAATTCTTCGTACTTTGTCATCAAATGATCCAACTTTTAAAACAATTATTATTTAGTCTTCTAATAATATCAGGTGTGGGAATTGGCCTATTCGGATATTTATCCCGATGTATTCGACAAGCTCTTAGCTTCATTTTGCCACATTCAATGTAAACCGTAAATAATTTTAAAAAATCTTCACTTGAAAATCCGGAGCGTGACATTTTTTAGTAACAGAATAATTGACAGATTGAAAATATGTCAAGAAATATCAGTATTGCCGTCATTATTAATTTTCCTCCGTATAGACATCAGTATACAGTATAATAAATTGTTTTCATAGCACACTTGAACAAATAGTATTTTCGGAATAAAATTGGATTTTTTGAGAAAACGCTTTGATATAGATATAGGACAGTAAATACTATTTATAAAGAGCAATTAATTTGCCATCAAATTAAATAAAAAATATACAGGGTGTTCCATTTAAAATAAGCAAGTTTTTAATGGTTGAATTCTTTCACAATGAGGCTTGAATTGTGACCACCCTGTAGATTCTATGCCGAATTTGAAATGTTCTTGAGACTTGATGATCTTCTAGCTATTCGGCGAGAAAAAAATTTTAGTCCAAGCGCTAAGGTAAAAAAAATTATATGGATTATTTCATCGTCATGAATTTGCCAAATAATTACAAAAAGTCCAGATATCTCTAAAACTAATAGAGTCTGACAAAAACATTCTCTATAAAATGTGGTTAGTATTTAATGCTTAATATAAAAATGTAATAAAAATTACCATGTTGTATTTAAAAACCGCAAGTTGGCAGCTACTTCCGGTATAACCAGAAATGACAGAAACATGTCAATATTTTAGTTAAAGAGAGCATATCGATAAACCCAAATCTCCAAAGTTTCAGGAACATATATTCAGTAGTTCTCCATAAAGTTCTAATGCACGCTCGTCGTGCATCACCCTGTATAAATGCAAACACAAAAACTGACCTTGAAATATATGGACAGTATATTGACAATTCTTTTCAAATATAATTATGAAATACTTACTTTTAGTCAGAACCTTATTGAAATCGCAAGAAACTCTTCAACTTGCTGTTTAAAATGCCACATCGAATTTATTTTCTTACAAGTGATTCAAATGGCAGATATGGGTTTTCCAATATTATTTGTAATATTTCAACCAAAGAAATAAAATTTATAAGTGTATATTTTTTGGCGCCCGATTCTAAAAGAGATTTCCAGAGTCGGTCGCTGCTACACATATATATGCTATATAAATAAACTCACTTTATTTTTTGTTATTTCGAAAAGATTTTATTTCTTTATTTTTAGAACTTCGACTGCGTGAGATGTTATTTCACGAAGATTGGTATATTTTTTTTGTAAAGAAATATTGAGGAACGAAATCGTAAAAATTGATTGAGTAGAGGTCAAAAGGATTTAAGTTGGCTATGAATTTTTACAAAAATATCTACTTACTCCTTATATAATAAAATACCGGGAAAAAAGACTACCTCTTGCTGTAGCCGCAGCATGAACATATAATATAAAAGGGGAGACAAAACATTCCATTCATAAAAGACCATTTATTTACAATCATGCACAGTTTAAGAAAATGGCAACGCTGTAATAAGGTACGCATTTAGATAATTTCGATCTAGCATTAGTCATAAATAGATAATCGCAGATAGAGATAAATACGAACAACACCGCGGAATGAAAAAAAAAATTTTAAGTTCTAAACTTCAGGGTCACACACGTGGTATATTCGGTCGCACGTGCGTACAGCATTGCCACGGTGGTTCCCCTAAAACATTGGAGTTTAATATTATACTTTTCGGTTTTGTTCGGTTTCAAACGCAGGCGTTAGATTTAGGACCCTCGGTACAGACTTGGCATCATTGATTACTGTGTAAAACTTTGTATGAATCTGACAGAATAAAAACAATTGTGTATATTTATTAATTAAATGTTGTTGAGTCGCAGCCATAGCAATAACAAATATTGAAATAAGGAATGCATGAAAGCGTGCATATTTAATTTTTGGTAAACGCAGAATACACTATAAAATATAGTATTAATTACATTTTTTATTAGTAATCCATACCAAAATAAATATTGTGAACATAATTTACAAAAAACTATAGTTGGGGTTTGTAATAAATTTAATAAAATCAAATAATTACTAAAATATATTGTAAATTTCGCAACGAATGTATGTGCACGGAACAAATGCTAGGTATAATAAAACTATTAAAATAAGGATTTTATTATACGATTTCCTATAAAATATTCTATTAATTACAATTTTCATTATTAATCCGTACCAAAATAAAATTGTAGTTAAAATTTCTAATAAATTTAGTAAAATCAAGCAAGTACTTGTATATTTTACAACGAATCGAGGTATTGCGAAAATTATTTAGTTATAACTCCAGTAGTTAAATATTTAAAATTTATGGTACATTTCACTGTCTATTATTTAGGTATCATTTCTGGTAAAAGTGACCAAGTTTAAATGAACTGTCGTAAAAATATGTTTACAAGAATAAAAGGCATAAATGAGATGCAACGGATTCCTAGGATTTCGTTTTTCGTAACAAATAATAGGACGAGAACTTAACAGGGAACATACATCTACTTAGATGGGTAACCGCTTGGGAATACCATTTGTCAAATTTTTTATAAAAGATTTTAGTAAATTTAAAAAAAAATTTAGTAAATTTAGAAAAGTTTTTTTTTAATTTTACAAAATATTTTAGTAAAAGTTTTTTTTCGTGTACAAAAAGTTTTATATACGATAACCAAGGAAGTTTTTTAGTAAAATGTATAAGTTACCTGTAATAGATGTTGAAGGTTCGTAATAAAACATCAGCGGACATTAGCCATGCTAAACGTATATTTAAAAGAACTACATCTTAGCTCAGTCTCAATATTAATAATGTATTCAAAAAGGGTTGATTATCTCTCTCCTGTTACAATCATACTTATATTAGCCTATTATAACCTTAACTACTTAACCTTAACCCATAAGGTTCATGTCATTGTTATTGTTATATTATTATACCTGTAATTACAACATTAGCACGTCTGACCATCGATCGTGATATTGAAATTAGAACCAATGTCAAATAATACTATAACAACAATAAACATAACTGTTTTACAAGAAATGAGTAAAAATAGAATATGCCTCTATTTTTACCTCACATATCAGTTATTTAGAAAAAAAATTAATTTAATTTTTCCCATGCCTTAATATTCTTCCCCAGACATTAACCGACCAGCGATTTTGGTTATCTACCCAATGTGGATTTTCACTAGCATAATAATACATATTATGTCTATTTACGATTCCGTTATTTTTAAATGTAGACTCGTCACTAAAGAGAACTTTTGATAAAATATCTGGTACTTCTCTAATTTTATTAAGCATCCAATTACAGAATGTTATTCTTCTTAAGAAATCATCTTGATAAAGTTCTTAGTGTAATTCGATGTGATAAGGATGATATTTATACTTTTTCAATATACTTCGCACGCTTGTTTCCGTAACATCGGGTTTCTAAGAAATGCAATTCTGGCTTACGTTATGATTTTCCTCTACTACCAACAGAACTATTTTTCTTCATTAATAACGGATTTATTGATTATCGTCTTTTTATGTACGCAATGCTTCCTGTTGCTACAAATCTTTGCAACAACTTCTCGAAGGCTTCTGGTATCGGCTTTCTCTCAATATCTGGATATCTTTCAGCATACACTCGGCTCGCGAGGAGGCAATTTCTTGCACATTCACCCAGTATAAAAATCATATTTGCCATTTCTAAAGTTGTAAAATTCGACATTTTGTGTAAGTTAGTACTTAATTTCGACGGCTGAATAAATGTAAATAATTTTATTTGGCTGTCATAGTGACACTCTATACAAAAAAAAATCATAGCAACTCGAAAGGAATAAAATATAAAATTAAATAAATAAAAGTAGCGAAAATGTAGGCTTTTAAAATTTATTTCGAAATAACTACAATACGGTAAACTCTAAGAGTAAAAGGAAGCTATTTTGAACATTTACTTTAGTTTACAATTATTAGTCTAGTCGCCTATATAATAATAACAAAATTTCCCAATAAAAACTTTATTTAACAACATAATTTATGATATTTACAATTATTTCGAAAACGGGTGGATATACGTATATGCTTGTATTACAAAAAAAAATTGTATATGAATTCTACGTTAAATAGCCAACTAATATACAGGGTGTTATATTTGAAAAAGTTATTTTAAAATGTGGCTTTTTGAAAGCTTATTATGAACACCCTGTATAAAATAGATAAACCCAATTAGATTCATAGTATCTCTAGACCTCTTGTCATAAATTTCACCTAATTCCGAGGTTAAAAAATAGTTCTGGATTGTTTTTTTTTTGATTTTTTTATTCAGGACTGCAAAATTTTTTTGGTTTATAATTTATTTTTCAGAAACTACAGAACCAAATTAAATAAAATTTGAGGAACTTATAAACGATGCTAATATAAACCTAAATATGCGATAAAATACTGGGTGTCCCTTTTAAAAAATATAACTTTATGCTGTCACAGTTTTTTGGGCCACCCTGTATAATGGAAAATATTTTTAAAACATGCCGCTTTTAATCCAAGACCTCGAGCTGTTTTAGTATTGTTGATAAGTTCTTCGATAACGATTTAAACTTCCGTCCTCGCTTTATACAGTGAGGACGTAAAGTAAGGAATAAATTCATTATCTCGCAAACTACAATTTTTTAAACAAATCGCTCGGACCCTTCGATTTTGTTTTTCGTACGCGCATATTCTGACATAAAATGTAGATATACAGGGTGTTGCAAATAAGAGTGACACAAAATTTTTTTTCTTAAATGTACGGATTCTTCGGAAAATCCTAAACATTTTTCATGTAGCATGTGCTATACCTTAGCCCAAGCGTTTTGGAGTTATTCTCATTCAAAATTTGAAAAGTGGAAAAAGTCATGGAGAAAACAAAGAATAAAATTATTTTAAAAATGTCTTATTTATCGAAAAAACAGTTAGGTGAACTTAAAAATAATTTTTCTAAAGTAAATGTTCGAAGTGTTCGTTGGTCAACTGACAATAACCTAACCGATCTACAAATTCTCGCTGAACATTTCGAACCATTTGGGGTGTAATTTGCCGAATTTCTTGCCGGATGCGATCTTTTAAATCATCTAAATTTGCAGGCTGGCTTTTGAATACTTTTCTCTTAAGGTATCCCCATAAAAAAAGTCGAGTGGTGTTAAATCGGGTGACCTTGGCGGCCACTCAATAAAACCACCTCTTCCAATCCACCTGTTTGGAAAAGTATCGTCCAAATATGTACGAACTCCCACAGCGAAATGTGGGGGAGCACCATCTTGTTGCAACCAGATATTATGATGTGGCAAATCGGGACGTTCTAACTCAGGAAAAAGGGTGGCCAGGGCTGGAACAAGTTCTTGTTCTAAAAAACTCAAGTATCTCTCGCCTGTTAAATTTCCGTCAAAAAAGAAAGGCCCTATAACAATGTCATCGACAACGCCAGCCCACACATTGATCTTTTGATTAAATTGTGTGTGTCCTTCCCTCATCCAGTGTGGATTTACATCAGACCAATATCGATAATTTTGGGTATTTACGTCACCATTCAAGCAAAATATTCACATGACTCATCGGAAAAAATTATATTTTTTACAAAATTTCTGTTTACGAAACACATATCCTGTAAACGCTCACAAAATTCAAGGCGCCTCTCAAAGTCCCTTTCCAAAAGTTCTTGGAGAACTTGAATTTTATAAGGATGGTATTTATTTGTATGCAGTATTTTAAGAACTGTTGTTTTTTCCATATCCACGTCACTTGCTACCTGCCTAGACACCACATGCTGGTTATCTTGAACTGCCAGTAAGACTTTTAATTGTTGATTTTCATCAACTTGAGGACGACTAAATCTAGGGACATCTCTTACATGACCGAATTGCCTAAACTTGTACTCAATTTTGCTTACTGTTGATTGTGATATTGGCGGACGATTGGGGTATTTTTGATTAAATAGCTCACAAGTTTCTTGCTGTGTTCTAACCCTATCACCGTAGCCCATCATCATCAAAACCTCTATGCGCTGTTTCTCAGTGAGCCGCATTTTAATTTAATTTAGTTATGAAAAAACGAAATGAGTCTTTTGAAAACTAGTAAAACGTTAGGAAAATACACATAAAACTGACAATAACAGTAACTATTGACATTAATTCCTTTGTTCTTGCATCATAACTCCAAAGCCTACTTGACTTTTCTTGCGCTTCACGCATGCTGACTACAGGTTTTCCTCAGCGTGCATGAATCAATTCAAGTCTTGAATGATTGCGAAATATCTTATTTTCAAATTTTGAATGAGAATAACTCCAAAACGCTTGGGCTAAGGTATAGCACATGCTACATGAAAAATGTTTAGGATTTTCCGAAGAATCCGTACATGCAATAATATACAGTGGGTTCTATTTAAGAAAAAAAAATTTGTGTCACTCTTATTTGCAACACCCTGTATATCTACATTTTATGTCAGAATATGCGCGTTCGAAAAACAAAATCGAAAGGTTCGAGCGATTTTTTTTTAAAATTGTAGTTTGCGAGATAATGAATTTATTCCTTACTTTACGTCCTCACTGTATATAACATAAAAGTTACACAAATCACATTACCCATGATATGCCAAAACCGTCAATGTTTCTAATCGATTTTATACAAAGGTGGCTGTGAATTCCAACGGGTCGCCTTAATAACTTAAATGTAAAAATTTTTAGTTTGGATATTTTTTACTATATTGAGAAACGCAACGAGAAATTACCATACAAGCTGCTTTCGCAGCAAATAATTTATTACTAGAAAAATCCAGGGAGTTGTATATGAAAAAGTGTATCAAAAATGTATTGACTGGTGTACTGATAACCAAATGAGTACCGACAATGTTTTATCACCATATGTCGATAATTTAATATAAAAGTAAATATGAAATCGTAGAAAAAATATACTAAACAACTCGAGTGGTAAGCTTATTACAAACTCTTTCGAAGTGCGGTACTAGCGTGGCGAGTTTCGAAATCGTGTGTAATATGCATGCATGTTCACTTCACCGAAAGTGGCGTTTTCCAAGAGAGCGGGCGGGAAATATTTTTCCCGAACGCTTCGAGTCACCATGTGCTCATAAATAAATAAAACCAGAATTGTCGGTACGGGATTTGAACCCGAGACCCTCACACACCCACACTCTACCCACCGAGCCATACTACAAGCGATAATAAATAGCGGATTATATATAATTTAAATTGGCAGTTAATTTTTCAAAGATGTTTTAGAAAAATGTCTGAAGAATTTCTTTATTTATATGACCTCAAAGACTCGGGCACTTGTAAAAAAATTTAAAAAACCCGCGACTCCCAGATCACAAGGCGAACGCTATACCACTAGGCCACCGAGCCTATTTGTCAAAAATAATAAATAGATATTTACATTCTCCATGCGCGAGTGTTTTCATGTCATCTAGATAGGAAACTGTCTGAAGAATTTCTTTATTTATTTGGCATCAAAGAAAGCTTCGGAGCACTTGTAAAAAAAAACACGGTACATATCTCGGGCCGTCGGAGGCTTTTCGGCCCTTGATACGTAATGTACTATTTACGAATGCTAACATTTATTTTATTGTTATATCCATGGATACTCATATTACAGGTTTCATTGTTAACTGAATTACTGTTCAAGATGAAATGTACTTGTTCAGTTTATTTTTATATTATTTTATAACTGGCAATCGGATAAAAAAATAACGTATATCATACGGATGTAATGCGGGAGATTACCGCCTGAGGCAATGACGAGGCCCGTAACCCGAATAGTCCGGTAAATATTTTTTGTCCTTGTAACATAATATACTATTTCGTATTTCTAAGGGGAAAGAGCATACTTTATTGAGAGAAAATCGTAAAGAAAAGTACTAGTAATCCTTTACTGAAGAAGAATGATAAAATAATTATGTGGAAAGACCCTTACATCCCTTTAAAATTATGGTTAGCACACTTTTCTCCTTAGCAACACTTTATTTACTCGTCGTTTGATATTTTGTTATTACCTGAACTTCTAGATCTGACTGATTTATTTATCTATCTGACAGATGTCTATCTGATGGATATAGTGTACGAGGCGTGACTATAATAATATATGGTGATTTTTATTAATTAATGCTTTTCCATTAAAAACATTGTGTTCAACGCGTAAAAAAAGTGAGTTTTCTATTTCGTGGAAATCCATTCAATGGAAAATTGCCACATTCCCATGCTTATAGAACAATCTACTACTGGTTATTTCACGAGGTGATTACGAAGTAGTTATTTCACGAGGTTATTATGAAGTAGTAATATAGTGATAGTAGATAAGTGACACATCATTTTAAAGATCGTTTAAAATCGAATAAATTTGTTTCAAAATTGAAACAAATTTATTCTGTTACCTTCTATATTTTTCCATTATATTATTTAACTTCTTATACAATAATGTTGTAATTAATGGTTAAAAGGTCTGTTTACAGCATTTGTTCCGGTACGTTTAATTTATTAGCATCCTATGGTATATGAGTTATTCTATATGTTGCCGTAAATCCCGATTCCTAGTTTAAACCAGATTTAACTATCATCCCTAGTCAAATCTTTAACTAATTAAAACTGGAATTGTCTTATAATCTTAGTTAAAATTGAAAATTTCATACTAGTCACTATCAGTCGCCAGTAGACAATTCACAATGGACGCAACGCGATATTGCGTTGTCTTGGTGCACATTCGTTTTATCTTGGTATGCGACTCAAAGTTAAATCCTCTGTTCGATAATAAAAATATCGCACGTTACTTTTGGTTGGTTGCGTTTGGTTGCACGGAACGAAAAACTAAAGTTAACTTTACTATAAAAATAGTAAAACTAACCATAATTTACGGCTCTATGTATGACTGGGATAACTTTTATTAAGAACTGCCATAAAATTATAGCAAGATTTTTAGTAAATATTACTAAAATATTTAGTAACCCATTTATATTTTTGTAAAATTTACTAAAATCTTTTGCAAAATTTATTAAAATTTTTTGTAACATTTATTAAAATCTTTGGTAAAATTTACTAAAATCTTTTGTAAAAATTTTGACCCATGGTATTCCCAAGCGGTCATCCATCCGAGTACTAACCGTGCCCAAAGTCGCTTGACTTGATGAAATGATTCTTCTTTAAGCTCACCACCTGTTCTTCTTACGAATATCGAATTCTTACTGGCCCGTTGTATCTGATTTAAGCTTTTCATTCTTGTAAAAATTCATTTTTACAACACTTTATTTAAACTTGGTAATTTTTACAATAAAAAATACTTAAAGTACAATAATAGTCAGTAAAATGTACCATAGGTACATGTGAAAATATTTAACTACTGGAGTTATAAATAAATTATTTTCACTTGCATTCGTTATCAAATTTACAATATATTTTACATGATTTTAATAAATTTATTAGAAATTCCAACAATTGTTTTTTGTAAATTATTAATCCGTATCAATACAAAATTGTAATTAATACAATATTTTTTAGAAAATCGTACAATAAAATCTTACTACTGTAATAATTTTACTATAGTGTTTGTTAAAATTTACTATACAGGGTCCGCAAGCGAAGCGTGGACGGAAGATTAAATCGTTATCGAAGAACTTATCAACAATACTAAAACAGCTTGAGATATTGGATTAAAAGCGGCATGTTTTAAAAATATTTTACATTATACAGGGTGGCCCAAAAAAGTGTGACAGCATAAAGTAATATTTTTTTAAATGGGATACCCAGTATTTTATTGCATATTTAGGTTCGTATTACTATCGTTTATAAGTGCCTCAAATTGTATTTAATTTGGTTTTGTAGTCTCACAGAAATAAATTAAAAACTAAAAAAAAAGTTTTGCAGTCCTGAATAAAAAAATCAACAAAACAATCCAGAACTATTTTGTTAACCTCGGCATTGAGTGAATTTTATGACAAGAGGTCTAGAGATACTATGAATGTAATTGCGTTTATTTATTTTATACAGGGTGTTCATAATAAGCTTTCAAAAACCCCACGATTTAAAATAACTTTTCTCAAGTTTTTCAAATGGAACACCCTGTGTATTACTTGGCTATTTGACGTAGAATTTATAGACAATTTTTTTTTGTAATACAAGCATATAAGTTATATCCAGCCATTTTCGAATTAATTATAAATATCATAAATTATGTTGTTTAAATAGAGTTTTTAATGGGAAATTTTGTTATAGGCGACTAGACTAATAATTGTAAACTAAAATAAATGTTGAAAATAGCTTCCTTTTACTCTCAGAGTTTACAGTATTTTAGTTATTTCGATATAAATTTTAAAAGCCTACATTTTTGAAACTTTTATTTATTTAATTTTATTTTTTATTCTTAATCGAGCTGCCAAGGTTTTTTTTTGTTTAGATTGTCACTATGACAGCCAAATAAAATTATTTACATTTGTTCAGTCGTCGAAATTAAGTACTAACTTACACAAAATGTCGAATTGTACAACTTTAGAAATGGTAAATATGATTTTTATACCGGGTGAATGTGCAAGAAATCCAGATATTGCAAGAAAGCCGAGACCAGAAACCTTAGAGAAGTTGTTGCAAAGATTTGTAGCAACAGGAAGCACTGCTTACACAAAAAGGATGATAATAATCAATAAACCCGTTATTAATGAAGAAAATGAATTAATAATTCTGTTGGCAGTAGAGGAAAATCATTAAATTAAGTAAAAGGAAGTTATTTTGAACATTTACTTTAGTTTACAATTATTAGTCTAGTCGCCTATAACAAAATTTGAAAAACTTGAGAACAATTATTTTAAAATGTGGGGTTTTTGCAAGCTTATTATAAACTAAAATAAATAAACGCAATTACATTCATAGTATCTCTATACCTCTTGTCATAAATTTCAGTTAATTCCGAGGTTAAAAATAAAAAATAGTTCTGGATTGTTTTTTTTGATTTTTTTATTCAGGACTGCAAAACTTTTTTTTTTAGTTTTTAATTTATTTCTCCGAAACTACAAAACCAAATTAAATACAATTTGAGGCACTTATAAACGATAGTAATACGAACCTAAATATGCAATAAAATACTGGGTGTCCCATTTAAAAAAATATAACTTTATGCTGTCACACTTTTTTGGGCCACCCTGTATAATGTAAAATATTTTTAAAACATGCCGCTTTTAATCCAATATCTCAAGATGTTTTAGTATTGTTGATAAGTTCTCCGATAACGATTTAATCTTTCGTCCACGCTTCGTTTGCGGACCCTGAATATTTAGTATTTATTTGATTTTACTAAATTTATTAGAAATTCTAACTATACTTTTTTATAAATTATGTTTACAATATTATTTTGGTATGAATTACTAATAAAAAATGTAATTAATAATATATTTTATATGACATTTTATAATAAAATTTTTACTATAATAATTTTACTATAGTCTTTTTTCCATGTGGTTTTCCGTTCTTCCACTGGAGAGAACCAATCAAGTATTAAATTATTAAAACACGAATGATTTATTAAATTATAACGCTTTGAATTTACGGATATAAATCATTATCGGTGTCAGTTGACATTCTTTGGAAAGATCATATAGTTGTATACACCTGAACAAATAACTTTTGACATTCTACCAAGCCCAGATTCGTCCATCTCTAGAATATTGTCTGAAGCTACCGGATTCCATCGACTGCAGAGCCATTTATCGTTTTGGGGACCACGAGTTGACCAAGGACCTCAACATCCAAGAACATCGAAGATATGTTTGCGAATTAACTCTTTTACAGATAATGTCCATAGCAAATGTTCGACTGACATTACCCGCTTAATACCATCTACAGCGACTAGCAGCAGAAATACACGACGATCCATTGCTGCTCATCCACATGTGGTTTAGCTTAGTACTCCCCGAACTTCACTGTTTAAGAATTATTTAATCTAGAGGACGGCATTCTTGTGGAACGACCTTCCTGACGAATATAACCTCGAACGATTCAAAACTTTGATCGCTTTATTCGCACACCGACCACTCGTGGAGTGCCTTAAAGGATTTTTCCTATAGTGCTTATGTTTGATAAAAGAAATACCAAAAAACGTAGATATATGGCTTACTCAAACTAATATCCGCAAAAAAGTCTAAACCGATAAATTATTGGGGGACTACTTACTTATCTCAATATTCCATTTAGATTTCTTCCAGAAATTTATTACATGCCATCATTTATCGGAAGGTAAATATATTTAAATAATTTTCTACAGAAAATACTGAATTTACAAAAAAATTTTCTAAAAAATTCCAGTTGTTTAAAAAAAATTAACTGCTAAACTATCATTTTTGCAGTGTGATTTTCATGATATTCAATGCATAATTCTTGTAATATGCAGTCCATTTTTTTGTCCCTGGCACAACTTCCTGCTGCAGGCGAGAAAGTATGAAAAAACAGTCGTAACAATGGAAATGGTCAAAATGCTATGTTGTCATTGGTAGTTTGCATTGGTATTAATGGTTTCGACTGCTACGTCACTGCCATCAGTTTTGGTCGCGAACTCTAGTTAGACGAGAGTACAAACACTATGCCATTTAACTTTCGAATATTCAAAGCTTCGCGTATTAATTAATAAGCTGTTATTTCGTTAATAATGAACAAATTTTAATAAAAAAAACTTTTAACTGATAGAATATAGATTCTATAGTTTAGGGCAGAGCAGTTTACGTCCTGATACGTCTAATTATACGGGGTAGCGCCAGGGACGCGCTAAGTATCTTTGGCGCCTTCGTGCGAAATACTGATAGTCCTTTTGTACCAAAAAAAAGTCGTTACTTTTATATGAGAGCTTCCACAGATTGAACATCTAAAAAAAAAGGTAGCGCTCGTCAGCTCACGGTCCGACCGTAGGCCGTAGGCGTCTTCAATGCTTTGGCGCCGTCGTGCATCGCGACTCACGACCTTGCCCAAATGGAGTATCTAGCTCATAAACTTTAGACGTATTTAAATTTCCTAAAATTTAGATTTGGCATATCTTACATAAAAATTAAAGCTAATTTATTTTTTAAACTAAACCAATTAGACATATATCTGGGTTAGATAGTGGCCCAAAATTATCGCTATGCCTAACTTAGAAAACATCAAATAAAATATTGTATGATTATGAGCTTCTAAGTAAGCAAAACTTTCTATGAAGAATACTGTTTCCTTAAAATCACATATAAAAAAGTTATCGATATGTTTACAATATTTTCACACACATTGTATATTAATGACATATATATGTTTAAAAGGCATTTTCTTAAACTAAGTAGTAAACCAAATTTTAAAACTGACCAGGTTTACAATAGTGAAGAAACCCGAACAAATACCTCCGCTAGGAGGTTGAAGTTAGAGGGTTGAAATATTAGATACTAAAAGTTTTCCACTATAAAGGATGGTCGGTAATGAATGCGGTATAGAGTAACCCCATATTCTATACATGAAAATAATATGTTTGAGCTAAACATGCCTTAGTAAAAATATTGATCCTTAATGAGATTAATGGTGTTAAAGTTTAATATCTGAATTAATTTTTTCGTCATAGCTCAAGCTGTTTTTGAGATATATACATGAAAATTTGTAATTCGGGGTTTCTGAGGGCGAGTAACATGAAATAGATTCATGTTTTTCTAATAACTTTTATAGCGCGCTAGTTACATCATATCTATATCACGCCCAAACGTTTTTGCGGGTTTGTTTGGGTTTTATTTTATAGAGATTGAAAGTTATAATAGAATGGTCATTTCAAAAAAAGAAAATGTACAGGGTGTCCCATTTTCGACACTATTATAGGGTATCTCCGTTATTGTTACTGCTATCAAAAAAGTAATGTAGGTGTAATGTGCTCTTTTTAGGTCAAACTTAAAATGGTTAAATCAAAATTCGAAAATTATCGATCGCTTAAGAGATACGGGGGAAAATCAACAAATTGAGAATTTCTAAATTACCCTATATTTTCTTAGTTAAAAGAGATACGGAAAAATGTTTTATACAGTTTATTTATAATGATTGTTGAATAATCTGCCTTTTTCAGAATAAGTATACGGGGTCAGATAAGAAAGTTATCGGACTTAACCTAATTTTTTTAAATTGAGCAACCTGTACATTTTAATCTAAAAAGATAGCATTTTAAACTCTCTTTTAAAATTTACAACACACCATGGATGATAGATATCATATCAAATTTTTTCAAAATGTTGATAAGTCATTTTTACAAATGAATATGTAGAAATGAAATTGACGTTAAATGTTAATAACAACTAGAATGTCAACATAGTTGTCTCTAGGATATTAGTTTTGTTTCATGGCCTACTGTGGTTTAAAGTAATAAAGTTTAAATAAATCGCCTAGGAAACCAATATTATCCATGATGTATTATATATTTAAAAATAGAATTTAAAATGCAATCTTCTTAGATTAAAATATACAGGGTCTATTTAAAAAATGGTGTTAGGTCCGATAACTTTTTTGCTTGACCGCGTATACTTATTCTAAATACGGCAGATTATTCAAAAATCATTATAAAGAAACTTTTGTATAAAACATTTTTCTGTATCTCTTTTAACTAAGAAAATATAGGGTAATTTTGAAATTGTCAATTTTTGATTTTCCCCCATATCTCTTAGGCGAGCGAAAATTTTTAAATTTTGAGTTTATCACTTTCTTGGTACCACTAAGAGTTACGAAGATACCCTCTTTCGAAATGGCACACCCTGTACATATCTGTTTAATATATGTTTTGTTAAATCAATCCGTTTTTGACATATTTGCAGTTTTAAACAACATTGCATGGGAGCTTTTTTTAAAAAAAAATAGTTGTAACAAACTATTAGATAACAATTTAATGAAAATTATGAATTTCAACAAATGTGACAATTTTCTTAAACATTTTAAAAAATAGCGCCTTACTTAAAAAAAGTTATATTTTAATTTTAAATTACGTTGAATTTTGTGTAGGATGTTACTATCGCGTTCTATGAGTTATTTGAAAAATAAAGATAGATTCGTATAACTCGCTCTCAAAAACCCCCAATTACAATTTCATGTCTATATCTCAAAAACACATTGAGTTATGAAGACCAATTTAAACTTTAACATCCTGTATCATATTAACGATCAACATTTTACTAAGGCAAGTTTAGTGCAAACCTATTAATTTCATGTGTAGAATCTGTGGTTACTGCATTGTGCATTCAAACCCGACCACCCTGTATAGCATTGGCAGTAGATAATGTAAAAATATACACTTAAATTGTAAATGCCTGAGAGAATAAAGTATAATTGAGGTAATTGAACCAAACGAAAGATTCTGGGTTCGATTCCCAGCGGAGTTACAAAACTTTTTCAAATTTAAAAACTTTGTCTGCACGTCGACAAACATGATTTTATTTAATTTAAAACTCAGTTTTATGACCAGAACAAGGTTATCTATTTTAATATCAATTAAAATATTTTATTATTTGAGAAAAAAATAATCAACACAATTTAGTTTCTTATCCCTGATTTTTCCAATTCATTCGCTTAACCCCTATTGAATGTTGGCGATATGCCAGAGGTAATCTTACTTTATTAGGGAACGATAATTTATTTTATTCCTAAAGTTTGCAAAACCCTGACTTAGCAAACTCAATATCTTCTGACTATCTTGCGAGACAGGAGAACAGGAAACTATTGGATAAACTTGTAAAGCCTTTGAAAATAAATCTTTATTATTCCATTAAAACAACAATATACATTCATCTGAATATTTCTGTAATCAGTGCCTATAGCACTGGCCTCGAGAATAAATAAGTATTAATTTTACATTGTTGGACGTGTTCCTAATTAAATCCCTAAATACAATTTAACTCGTTTTACAAATTGACATAATTTTCTAAGATCTCTGATATCCTGTGGTATTCTATTGTAAGCCTTTTCCGCTCTTACAATTGGGTTACTCAATCCTATATTCGTCCTGGTAGTTGCACAATATATATTATTTTGAGATCTGGTTTCGTGACTGGTTATGTTATTGGACATTAAAATGTTTATATTACACCTTTGGTTATTTTTTAAAACTTTATACAATAATTTAACCTGTTCTAATTCTAGAAGTATCTCCAATTTTGTTATTTTCAACTCTCTATATAAAGTTTCTGAACTTGTCAACCTATCATAGTTAAAGAGAATTTTTAATACTTTATTTTGGAGTACTTGGACCGCGTTAAAATTAGTTTTCCCACATGTTCCCCATATTGGCATTTGATATCTAAAGTGTGACAGGAAGAAGGCATTGTACACATTCAATTTAGTTTTATTGGTAAGATAGTTTCGACATCTGTATATTATAGGTATCATAGGTAATGTTTTATTTGAGATATGCCTAATGTGTTGGGACCAGTTAAGATCATTGTCGATCAGCAATCCCAGATACTTTACATTCTGAACTTCTTCTAAAATTAAGTAATTTATTTTAATATTTAAATGGTCTATTTGTTTATTTTTTTATTTAAATATCATATATGTCGTTCTGTCAATATTTATTTTTAGTTTATTATAGTATAGTCAATTAAGATATAAATTTAAGTCATCATTAACCATATTATTCAATGCCTTCTCCTCCTCACCGGTATACACTAATACTGTGTCATCGGCAAATTTAAAATATCTCGATTTGCATACCTAAATTCAATACATAAAGTGAATACAGCAGAGGACCCAATAATGAACCCTGGGGCACTCCATACTCACTGCTAAGCACTTCACTATTCACCCCATTAAGCGTAACATACTGTCTGCTATCCACTAAATAAGTTTTTATAATATTATGTATAGCCCCTCGAAAACCTAATAATTAAAGTGGATGTTTTCATCTGTTTACCGCCTCCCCTCTCCTATATTTATATTATTTGGTTCTTTTCAATATTGTAATTTGTAATTGTAAATTTTGATAATAAAAATCGATTTATTATTATTATATGGACCTTCGACCATTTTGTAGAAATATAATGTGGCGAAAGAATATTTCAGAAACATTGTTCTCACTATGAAAATTGTTTATTAATTTTCAAATTGAATTATTTTCTATAAAAAAGCACTAAAGATAATGGATCCCGTCAAAATCAGCATTTTCTCCGACTAGAATATTCTATTTGCCTTGTTACAAGACCGATCCCAAAATTTAAATACTTTTATGAGCTAAAACGTATTGTATAGTAATGGGAAGATGTAAATGTTTGTCTTTATCTCAACCTGTAGTATATTACATAACAAGAGTAGTAAGAAAGAAGCCTATCACAAACGACTTCGAAACTTACTTCCGTAACTACCGTACTTCGAAAAAGTGTGTAATAAATAGGTTTACCACTCGAGTTACGTACTGTACTATTTCTACGACTTCAATTGATTTTTCTGTTAAATTATCGAAATGCCAATAAAATCACATGGTTATCATCAGTACACCAGTCAATAAATTCTTTATACACTTATTTTTCATACCTCTCCCTGGATTTTTCTAGCGCTAAATTATTTGCTGTAATTTCCGGTGGCGTTCCCTCCGCCTGAATATCGTAGTTACTCATGCTTTACTAATATACCCAAAAAAACATCCAAATTAATTATCTTGACATTTAAAAATACAGCGTGTGTTATTCGTTTCTTACTGATAATGTAGATGTTTACTAATATAGAAGTAGAAAAAAATATTAAATTTTCGATGAATTGTATGTAGCAAATAGGAAGATTAAAAAAAAAGAATAAAGGAAAAAAAAATTGCATAAACCTAATGTATTATATTTTCTTTTATGATTAAATACTATAGGAAAAATCCTTTAAGGCACTCTGGACGTGGTGCGTGTGCGAATAAATCGATTCGTGTTGGGTTTGAATCGTTAATAAGTCCCCACAAGCTGTTGTTTGAAAATTCGGGGTGAGAGTGGCTCGGGTTTAGAAGGGTTGGATTGAAGGCAAATATGTTCAAAAATTGAAAATATTTTTTATTAACGACGTGATGCCAGTGGTCTTCGGTATACCTACCAGTAAGAATAAGCTTTAATTAGTTTTGACTGATGAAGATAGAAGTTATTACCTCCGGATCATATACAGTTTCTATTATTTACAACTGCATTAGATTTGTACGAAATGAGTGAAGCAGACTGTGAATTTACTTTCTCTACTAAAAAATAAATGTATTACTATTTCCATATAGACATTGTTATTATTTTAACTTAGAGTTGTCAATTATCAAAAATGCATTAGAGACCAAAACAGAGATTTAGAAAATCTTATGTATGTCAACGATTGGGCGGAATAATTTTGTCGATAATGATCTTTTGTGTTGAGGTATGGTTGTATGTTCTCCACATTTCAAAATATTTTTAACTACAAAAGTAGGGTTGCCGAAAGATATATTTTTCAAATGGGACACCCAGTATTTATTTATATTAGTATTCTCTATTAATATCTAAAATGTTATTTAAGTTGTTTGGGTAGTTTAAGAACAATAATTTAAAAACTGAAAAAAAAATTGTAGCCTTGTAAAGAAAAATAAAAAAAAAACATTCCGAAATTATTTTTTCAACCACAGGGTTGGGTGAGCTTTATAACAAGGGATTTATAGATACTATGAATCCAAGGATGTATCTATTTTATACAGGGTGTTTATAATATGGTTCCAAAAACCACACATTTCAAAATCATTTTTCTCAAGTTTTTCAAATGGAAGACCCTGTCTATTATTGGCCTATTGTATGCAGAATTCATAACTTTTTTTTTTAAAGAAACATATTTCCAGCCGGCTTCGAAATAATTCCAAATTTTATAATTTATGTTGTTTCAATAACATAAGCGACTTGACTATTAATTGTAAACTACATTATATATTCAAACTGAAAAGATCTGTTTACAGCCTTCAACATTTCAGGTCAAAAACTAGCAAACACGTGTCTTATTCTTTGCTGCATGTTAATAGCAGTTGTAGTTCGGAATAACGTGGCGCAAAATGACTCCTTGCTAACAAATAATTATCTTGGCTCATACCAAGTACAAAGATCATATCAACCAACCAATCAAATCCATTTTAATTTGTTATTAAACTTTATTCGCTACAAATAACAATTTTTTTAAGTTAAGGAACTAGTTAATTTATAATAAACAAATAAATCCCTATTTTATTTGAAACCCTGACATGGTGTTTAGGCTTAACCACTAATAATGAACTGTGGTGCTCGTATTTCACCTCAAATGTTAACTTGCATTTATGTTAACAAACATTTAGTGTAGTTTACAATTATTAGTCAAGTCGTACTTCGCCCTTAATGAAAATGATTACACGGCAATATTTTGGCACCTTCTTTACTGGGAAATAAACAATATTTTCTCGCATAAAAGAAAGCCTTGTGGCCATCACTGAAAAGTGACTTTTACTTTTAGAATTCATTTTGATATCTATTGTCTACGTATCGATAGATTTTAATATCGTTACATCGCTATGACTGATATCGATTCTGGACGGGTTTGTTCGACGGTCGTCGTTGATTCACGTCGTTGGTTGGCAACCAAACCGGCACCAATACCGCGGGATTGCCTATATGACGGCGACAACATTGTGCACAATAAAACCGACGAGCTACCTTTAAAAATATGACAGGAAAACCGTGCGCATCAACCCATTTTTTCACTCATAAAATTTAACTTTTTACTGCACACCCCATAAGTTGTACGAATCCATAGTTATATGTCGGTGCTCTAGACCCCTTGTTATAAATCTGATCTAATTCTATGGTTGAAAAAGTAATTTAACAATTTTTTTTAAATTTTTCTTTACGAACTACAAAACTTTTTTTAGGCTTAATTTATTGCCCTTAAACTACCCAAGCAAATTACATAATATTTTAGGTATTTATAGAGGACCCTAATATGAACGTAAACAAACAAAATACTGGGGCCTTTTAAAAAAGTATAACTTTCTGCCACTCTACTTTTTGAACGGGATATGTGTAATTCAAAATATTTTTAAAATGCAGAATATACAATCATACGTCAAAAGCGTCGTAAAAGCTCATTATCGACAAATTTTATCTTCAGGCATAAGATTACTCCGCGCAATCATTCATTCAACAGGTACTTTTGCATGCACACACTAGGATGTGCTAATAGCTAGTGTTTGTACCAATTGAATGTTAACCGATAGATAACTTAAGCTTTTATATTCATAACAAATATTTGGATACAATAGATGTCATAAATTTTGCGGGATCGAAGTTGTGAAATTTTCTTATCCTTCCAGATATTGTTGCACTTTTTTCCTGTCGCAAATCTGGAGAAAGGTCTATCGCAAACATAGCAGGCTATTATACCCCCAATTTAAAAAAGGTCGAGTATGTAATAGGAAATTTGAAAATATTCGAAAGCCACAAATAGGGATATAAGAAAAGGTTATTCATTTATTCCATTTCCAGTCTAAACGCTTAGTTCGGGTTCCACATTTTCTTTAAAACATATTACTATATATCGTAATATTTTTATTCAAGTACAGGGTGGCCAAGTAAGCGAGGTACGCGGGTGTATCTCGGAAACCCTTCACCGTACAGCTTTCGGAGAAAAAAATATTTATGGGGAAAGTTGCCAAGAGAAATTGCTGGAAATTATTTACAATTTTCTAGGACGGAGGGGGCGTAACACTAATAGTAACTTGTTAACAGTCCATTTCTCTACTGTTAAGGTATATTGAAAATACTTATAAATAAATCTGTCATGTATCATGATCAACTTTGCTTATACACTTTTTCTCTAACCATTCAAATAAAGTGATGGGGGTAAAGCAAACGTTGATTTGGAAATAATTCAATATCTCAGGAACGCCGGAACTACCGGAAGATATTAGTAGGAAGTATTTTCGATATATCCAAACAAATTGATAAGCTTATAGGTGGGCCGCTAGAGGGCGTAACACTAATAGTAATTAGTTAATAGTCGATTTCTGTACAATTTGATTGGATAAGATATATCGAAAATACTTCCTACTAATATCTTCCGGTAGTTCCGGCATTCCAGAGATATTGAATTATTTCCAAATCAATGTTTGCTTTACCGACATCACTTTATTTGAATGGTTAGAGAAAAAGTGTATAAGCAAAGTTGATCATGATACATGACAGATTTATTTATAAGATATATCGAAAATACTTCCTACTAATATCTTCCGGTAGTTCCGGCGTTCCTGAGATATTGAATTATTTCCAAATCAATGTTTGCTTTACCCCCATCACTTTATTTGAATGGTTAGAGAAAAAGTGTATAAGCAAAGTTGATCATGATACATGACAGATTTATTTATAAGATATATCGAAAATACTTCCTACTAATATCTTCCGGTAGTTCCGGCATTCCAGAGATATTGAATTATTTCCAAATCAATGTTTGCTTTACCCCCATCACTTTATTTGAATGGTTAGAGAAAAAGTGTATAAGCAAAGTTGATCATGATACATGACAGATTTATTTATAAGATATATCGAAAATACTTCCTACTAATATCTTCCGGTAGTTCCGGCGTTCCTGAGATATTGAATTATTTCCAAATCAATGTTTGCTTTACCCCCATCACTTTATTTGAATGGTTAGAGAAAAAGTGTATAAGCAAAGTTGATCATGATACATGACAGATTTATTTATAAGTATTTTCAATATACCTTAACAGTAGATAAATGGACTGTTAATAAGTTACTATTAGTTTCACGCCCCCTCTGTCCTAGAAAATTGTAAATAATTTCCAGCAATTTCTCTTGGCAACTTTCCCCATAAATATTTTTTTTCTCCGAAAGCTGTACGGTGAAGGGTTTCCGAGATACACCCGCGTACCTCGCTTACTTGGCCACCCTGTACTTGAATAAAAATATTACGATATATAGTAATATGTTTTAAAGGAAATGTGGAACCAGAACTAAGCGTTTAGACTGGAAATGGAATAAATGAATAACCTTTTCTTATATCCCTATTTGTGGCTTTCGAATATTTTCAAATTTCCTATTACATACTCGACCTTTTTTAAATTGGGGGTATAATAGCCTGCTATGTTTGCGATAGACCTTTCTCCAGATTTGCGACAGGAAAAAAGTGCAACAATATCTGGAAGGATAAGAAAATTTCACAACTTCGATCCCGCAAAATTTATGACATCTATTGTATCCAAATATTTGTTATGAATATAAAAGCTTAAGTTATCTATCGGTTAACATTCAATTGGTACAAACACTAGCTATTAGCACATCCTAGTGTGTGCATGCAAAAGTACCTGTTGAATGAATGATTGCGCTAAGTAATCTTATGCCTGAAGATTAAATTTGTCGATAATAAGCTTTTACGACGCTTTTGACGTATGATTGTATATTCTGCATTTTAAAAATATTTTGAATTACACATATCCCGTTCAAAAAGTAGAGTGGCAGAAAGTTATACTTTTTTAAAAGGGACACCCAGTATTTTGTTGAATGTTTACGTTCATATTAGGGTCCTCTATAAATACCTAAAATATTATGTAATTTGCTTGGGTAGTTTAAGGGCAATAAATTAAGCCTAAAAAAAGTTTTGTAGTTCGTAAAGAAAAATTTTAAAAAAATTGTTAAATGACTTTTTCAACCATAGGATTGGATCAGATTTATAACAAGGGGTCTAGAGCACCGACATATAACTATGGATTCGTACAACTTATGGGGTGTGCAGTAAAAAGTTAAATTTTATGAGTGAAAAAATGGGTTGATGCGCATGGTTTTCTTGTGCACAATGTTGTCGCCGTCATATAGGCAATCCCGCGGTATTGGTGCCGGTTTGGTTGCCAACCAACGACGTGAATCAACGACGACCGTCGAACAAACCCGTCCAGAATCGATATCAGTCATAGCGATGTAACGATATTAAAATCTATCGATACGTAGACAATAGATATCAAAATTAATTCTAAAAGTAAAAGTCACTTTTCAGTGATGGCCACAAGGCTTTCTTTTATGCGAGAAAATATTGTTTATTTCCCAGTAAAGAAGGTGCCAAAATATTGCCGTGTAATCATTTTCATTAAGGGCGAAGTACGACTTGACTAATAATTGTAAACTACACTAAATGTTTGTTAACATAAATGCAAGTTAACATTTGAAGTGAAATACGAGCACTACAGTTCATTATTAGTGGTTAAGCCTAAACAGTAATTTCTCTTGGCAATTTTTCCTATTTTTTTTCGAAGCTGTACGGTGAACGGTTTCCGATATATAGCCGTGTACCTCGCTTAGTTGGCCACCATGTACACTGAATAAAATAAACTGTTGAAATCATAGAAAATCTACAATTTCGAAACTTTTATATAACAATATAAAAAAAGTTTTAAATGTAATTTTTTTTTTCAGTTTTTCCAATTCGATACGAAATCACAAGCGGTAACCTAGCTGGTGCTTTCGCTGTTCAAAATACTTCAGGTGTCATTTACGTAGCAAAGAAGTTAGACTATGAGACAATAAAAAAGGTGAGTAAATGAGGCAAGAACGTTTTAACACGTTTTAGTTTAATGCTAAAATGTAATTTCATTTTTTTTTAATTTAAGAGGAAAAATAATATAAATAATATACCGCGTGTGTGAATTGGCTGGCAACACATGGAGAACTATTTATATGTGATTTTGGGAAAAAACTATCGTTCATAAAAAGTTTTGCTTGCCTTAAAAAGTCCTTCCTAATCTCCGAAAAAATCACAAATATAACGTAGAGGGTGGTCAAGAAATAAGAAAATGTGCTAAAATACTAGAGTAAAGAACATTAATTTACATGGTACAAAAAATGTATTAGAAAAACTAATAAGGTTAAAAAACGACACATTTCAAAATAATTTTTCTCAAGATTTTTAAATATAACAACCTGTATATTATTTTTAGATTGCATGTCAAATTCATAAGCAATTATATTTTGTAACACAAATACATAAGTTAGTTCCCGCTTTTTCGAAATAATTCCAAATTTCATAAATTGTATTGTTTAAATACCCTAGGCGCCTTGACTAATAATTGTAAATTCCATTTTGATCTGTGCACAAGTAAACACGTTCTTGAAATGATCTGTTCACATCCCTTTTAATTTGAGATGAAATACCAGCACAACGGTTCATTGGCAATTGTTAAGCGTAAAAACTAGTGTTGTGATCGCTCGAGTGAAAAAACCGTTTGAGTATTCGATTATTGAAATAATCGACATCGCTCGATTATTAAAAGAACTTCTCGAGTTATAAATTCAAGCGAAAATCGTCGCTTGGTACTTATTAGCTTTCCCTCGATACCGGAGCTTCACTTGACGCTCACCGAAATGTGCTGCTTGAGGTAAAGAACTGCTCGTATATTCGAGCTGAGAAGGCTGACATGACATATGTCTTTCTTAAAGGCACATAAATGAGAAAGTGCATATAAAAAAGTATGCCAAATCCCTTAATGGATTCATCGCGACATGAGTTTTGTTTGACTGGATAGCCAGCGGCGATTGTAAATTCTTAAAAAATTAGATCATGTAATTCTTTTAAAAATCAGAATCGACTGTTCTTCCTTAATAAAAACCCTAAACTAAACTTCTAAAACTTACAAAAACTGGTGTTTTAACAACACATTATTCATAGTCATAAAAATTTCAAGTGATTCATCGCTCGAGCGATTCACTCGATTATTAAAATTGCTCGAGTATCATGTACTCGAATTTTAAAATCATCGGTTTGTTCCAACACTACTAAAAACAATGTCAGCCTTGAAATAAAATATGGGTTCATTTGTTAATTATAGTTTGACTAGTTCTTTAACTAACAAATTATAATAAGAAATTAAAATGAATATTGTTGATTGGTTGGTTGATATGATCCTTGTACTTGGTGGGAGCGAAAAAAGTAATTTTGAGTGACGTTATCCAGACCTTGATTTTTTTATGGGGACACTAACCAAATTGCTTACGAATATCCGCCTACAACTGTTATGTAGCAAAGAATTATTACGTTATGAAGATGTTATTAAAAATAGATATTGAAATCAAATATTCAATATTTTAGAGAAGATAAGATGTAGTTGTTGCAGAGTTATACCGTTGACTCTTACTGCCATAAATAAACTACCTATTGTATATGCCTCAACCTCTTCAAATCTCAATAAATGGGATCAGGGCCGGCTTGAAAATGTATACCACACATATGATTTATTTTTATAATTTAAAATAAATAGATAGGTATTTTTAGTTTTAGGTACTTATAATAAATGTAAAATAATGATAACAATTAATGATAATTGAAAATAATATAATTTTAAAGTATAACTATTAGGATAACAAGTACAATAAAATTTAATTAAATTCTAAGAAACTATTGATAATTTATTCAAATTTTAACTCTGTATCACTATCACTATCTTCATCGAAGCATAAACTTATAATTAAGGGGTGAACATTTGTAATCATACAATTGTAAGAATTTTCCACCTTACGTACATGCTGTACACAGTCTTTCCAGCTGTCTGCAGAAATTTTTCTCACTTCGTTTTTAATTAATTCTACTACAGATGCATTTAATGTAGGAGAAATATTATTTCTCTTAATATTGGATTTTAATTGGTGCCATATTAGCTCAATAGGATTGAATATACAATAGTACGAAGGAAGACGCAACACTGTATTCCTTATTTATTTTAAAAGCTTTTAATACTTCTAGCAGTTCTCGTTTTTTGTAAGTTTCTTCAAAATATAAATCATTTTCAATCATAAAATTTTGAATTTCTGCTTTTGTATTATTAGAATTGGGAATGCTTTTTGCTTGCCGACTATGATAACTAGCATTGTCCATTACAATGATGCTATTTTCAGGTATATTTTTAAAGAGTTTATGTTTAAACCAATCTTCAAAAAGTTGTGCGTCGGTATCTTGATGGTAATCTAAAGACGAATCTGCTATGTTTTTAGCTGAAAGCAACAGACAATTTGGAACAAACCCATTCTCTGAACCAGCATGTAATATTGTGATTCTTTTGCCTATTTGATGGTGTCTTGGTTTAACATTTTTTGGAAGAATCATCCCAACCTTTTCTTGGAGTGTCATGGGTATCAAACCATGTTTCGTCAAGGTAAATAATTGGACTTCTTCTTTAAATTGTTTAACAGCTGTTAAATATTTAAGTCTCCATTCAGGTATACGTTGAGATTCCATTAATGTTTGTCTTTTATCAATGCTTCGGTATTTAAAACCAATTTTACGCAATATTTTCCTAAGGCTTTAAAGGGTACAAGAGAAATTTGTTTCATCTTTAATCAGCTGCTCTTTGAGGGAAATCAAAGTGGGTACAGTTTGTGCCTCATACATTTGGTAAATCTTTCTTCTTAATAAATCCATGTAATTTTCGTCAATGCTTCTAAATGTGCCAGAATCACTCCGATTTTTTCTAGTATTAACAGGTTTAAGTACTATGTCTCTTACCGAAGATAAAGGAGTTTTTGTCAAAGTAGACGTCTCTGCTAAAGCATTCATCGAATTAAAATTTCTACTCAACAACGATTGATACACATTTTTAATTATTAGTTTGGCATCGGTAGATACGTGCTTTCTTTTAAAAATGACACTTGAAGATGCCCGCCTATTAGCACAATTCCAAGGACGCCACATTCTACCACTAATAAGCCTAACTTAAAAATTACTCGCCGAAAAACCTAAAGATTAAAATTATTAAAAATCACTTTGTATTTATATATGCATCAGGCATAGGTATAAATTGAATTTGTATACCTGGTCCGGCTCTGCTCGAAAAGGTTTTAAAATTTACGCTTTCCTTATCTATTTTATGGTCGAAGTGATAATGAGGTTTTATTGCAGTCAAAAGATCAACGGTATAATTCTGCAAATATAAATACCTACTTGTAAAATATAGTAACCCTAGACATTAAGAATATATCTGTGTTAAAATAAAACCGTCTTAGAGAGAAAGCGAAGTTAAGAAAAAACACTTAGTAAGTAACTCAAGATCCATTAAAATTCTAATGCTATTCGTGCTATCCAATAACTTCAAAGCCCGACTTAAATTACTAAGGAATAGAAATACTTAAGATACTGATTATTTCCACATTGTTTATCCTAAAATGTACTATTTGTTCAACGATGAAAATTTAAATAAATGAAATATTATCAAATTTAACATAATTTTATTTTTAATAAAAAACTAATCTAGATCTGTTCTGACACTCCCTCAAATATAAGAATTCAACTGCAATGGTTTAAGAGACATTTAATATCTTAAAACTACCAGAAATGAAATAAGTCAATCTAATCTGGCTTGTAGACGATCAGCATGCGCAAAAACAACATCAGTGCTAGATGCTACAAGATACATAACAATGGCTTGCTCAGCCTATTGAGTTTAAACTTCTCGCCATCTGGTAAGAACTGCCGCCTAGAGGCTTTCCTCTTAACCAAAGATTAGCAGCACCCATCTTTGCGTTATGTAGGACAAAAAAAACTTACTTGATTTAGGGGAGGGTACTGGAGTCGATATGTCTTATGTCGTCCAACGCATGTTTCATTTCGTAACTGACGTACCGGAATCCAAACTTCTAGTCTTGCAGACGAACTGCCACACCTTTAAATATAAAACGTTACTTCTGGAAGTGAAGGTATATGAACAGTTTCGTGAATTATAAGCATGACGTACACAATCGCGAGCGACGTAAGATGTAAGCGAACCAATTCATGTAATGAAATAACTTGATTCGTTGAAGAATATGTTTGCAGTGGATCGTCACCAAAATAACTAGAAATTTAAATGCCTGGCTCAACTTCTAAATTCCTAGAATACGACCTCTCTGCGTCTGTATTACGTGAGGAGATATCTGCAAGAATCTGAATTAATTCTTTTAAAGTACATATTGCATCCAGGAAAAAATATTTAATTCTTTTCGGTAAACCTAATCTCATGTTGGGCTAATTAATTTGAATCATTGGGCTATAACTACTTAATAAATATTGGACATGAAATATTCTCTACTCAGGTCCTCAGTTGAACCTGTTCGGTATCTTTGATCAATATCTACTTCCTTATTGATCAAATTTTCTTTTATCTGAATAATCGATTCTATTAACATATACTACTTAAAAATGAATAAGCAACTGAAAATTTCTTGTATCATTTTGAGGATAAATATTTTATAGTAGAAATCAGTGTTGGATAGAGGATTCGGTCGACTTTGATCTGATCCGATCAATAAAAAAGGCTATGTTCCTGTGTTATACAGGTTGTTTTAGGAAGCATTGCAAATTTCCAAAATCTGTTATGTGCTACGAAATTTGTTACAAACAAGAAATGTTATGAAGAACACATTTTCTCGAAAAGTGCAAAATAAAAAAGTTTTTCCTCTTGTTAATTCAATCAATCAAGATATTACATAATTTATTTAAGAAACGTTATTCAAAATAATAAATTATGTACGATCGGTTTATTTCCATCCATCTATTAGACATTTATATAATTTAAAAAAATATCTGGTGAAAATGAAAATAATGCAAAATGTCAAAGTAGACTTAGGATTTTAAAATTTTGTATCTTACTCAGTGGGAACGGACATTGTTCAACACTTTAAGGCACAACAGCTGAAAAATTGTATGCCTTAATTTAAAAATGAATATCTTCGTGAAATTATGAAATAAATCGATCATTCCAAAAACGTTTCGGCAGAAACTAGTAAGCTTCCCAAAAAAAAAACATAGAATAAGTCAGTCAACTTCTGTAGCACATAGTTTTGAAATTTGCAATGCTTTTTAAAACACCTTATATAACACAGGAATATAGAATTTTTTAATGATAAATTAGTCACTGTCAGTCTATGGAATATACTTATGTCAACTGCCACGATTAGAAGAGGAAACTTTCAGTCGGGAAATTGATGACATGAGGCTATAATATTTTGACACACGATCGTAGATTCCCTTCCTGTATCTAACCTTTGGAGTGTGAAATTAAAAAATAATAAGATACTGCTGACTAAAAATTTGATAGACCATGTAAGAGTTTCTTTAAACCTTCAGACGTTTGTTGGTGCATCGATGTTATTGGCGAGGTCCTAACTTTCATACGTTTGAAGATTACAGGAACATTCTATCATGATCAAATATAGAAGAATTGACGTATTCTTTACAATCAAAAACAGGGTGACCAACTTAATTAATGATTAGTCAAATGGTGAGAACTGTAAATTCATAGGGTAGTTACTGAAGTAAATAAATGATTCTTTGTTTCTTTGATTTTGTATATTTAGAGTGTTGCTGAATGTCTTATTTGAATAACAAATAAAAATGTGTGAGTGTTGACAGTATAAAATATTACAACAATTATTACCTTCCTTGTACAGAACAGGGCCGGCTCGGAAACATTTTCCGCCCGGGTGTGACAGTTTTTCTGTTTTTTACTACACGCTTTTATATTAGCATAGGGCACAACTAATAAAAGATGTTATGCTTATGTATATAGAAATTTCGTATTGACGTTTTATTATTATAGTAACAACATTTTTTTATGTTTTTATGGCCTTCCCCGGTATTATCAAAAACAAAAACGATATGTCGCAAGTTACAGCATGACTGAAAAATGAAACACCTATTACATAAACAAATATAAGACGTACCATTAAAAATGCAATTTTAATTCAAAACGATGACTTTTTTAACTAAGTATAAATTTCGTTACTACTTGTACGTTGAAAGCAAGTTTAAAAGCAAAACTAAAATTTCTTACCTTGAAGAACAAAATTAAATTTGTTCTAAATGTGCGTTACTTATTTCACAAAATCTAATTTATATTAAACAACCTTATCTTATTCTAGCTGACTTAACGTCTTAACGAGTAGCATACTAAGCCAACATGATTTCAATTCCAGATATTTACGTCCATGATTTCCAAGAAAAAAAAAACCATTGCAAAAAAGTGCATTATTAATCTTTACCGCCTTGGCTTCAAAGCCGTCGCCGCCGCCGCGCTAGTCACACCGCCTAGATAAAAGGGGAGCGGCTCGTCCTAAAAAGTGTTTAAATCTGGACCAACATCGATCGTCGGTGTTTTTATTCTTTATCTTTATAAACTACGTCGAGCGCCCGGCATATACTCGCATTATATTTAAATAAGAAATTGCAATCAACAAATAGAATAGTGGAGGTTGAAGGCATGGTGTGCTGATTTTTTACTTTTACTGATTGATGTCCATTTTCGAGTTCACCTTCGTTTTGCCGCCCCTCATATTTTTCCGCCCGGGTGCTTTGAACCCGCTGCACCCAGGTTTAGCCGGCCATGGTACAGAAGACAATGTATTAATAGTTGAAGAGTTGATAGACAAACTAACACCTTGTTCATAGTTAAATAATACGAGATACATAATATACGAAAATTTCATTACAGTTTTAAACTTGAGTATCTTAATTTTATTAATATAAAAACATATTCTTGGACAGATAGAGTTTACCTTTATTCTTGTAGTTTCGTTAAAAAAGGATATAATATAGTGAGTCATCTTGCTCAATTTTTGCTGGTATCAATTCTATTTACATGTTCAGCAAAGTTAGTTTCTTCCTGATTATTGTTACTTATTTATTTTATTTATTTATATATGCATTCATTTACAAAGAATGTTATGAAGTTATATAAATTCAAATGAATGTAGGCACAATGGACTAAAGTCTGTGTGTGCACACTACCATAGAGTAAACATACAATATACTTATCAATAAGACCATGTTCAGTAATATTATTCAATCACGTAAAATTCTAAAATTACAGACTAATTTAAAAAAACTTAACTATGCTATTAATTAACAGGGTATTATTTCATATCCATTTGTTTAACTCTTTTTTTATACATTGAAATTTTTTCTTTTGAAATGCTCTAGTAATATGTTTAAAATTTTAGGAGCCACATAAGAAACTGATCTTTGTGTGACATTAAAGTGCATGTTAGGCAAAGTCAAATTCAATCAGTAATCGTAAAGAGACCAGACTGCTGAAATAGGAGTTCTGAAGAAAAGCGTCTTGGCTTAAAGAATACTATCTTTAAAATATACTTTTGAGCAATACTGACATTACTCAAAATACCTTTGTTAGCCGATCCCCAACAAATCACTCCATAATTAAGACAAGATTCTGCTAATGATTTATAGACATTAAGCAGAACCTCTCTGCTTAGAATATTACGCAGTTCATAAAACTTGTGAACTAATTTTCTCAATTTAGTTTTATCGTATTCTGAATGAAAATTCCATTTTAAAATCCGATCGAAATACACACCCAAATACTTTGTATTATCAGCCGACTTGACCCTGCCAGTACATGCACAATCCTGAGAAAAATTACAATCAATGGAATGGACCTTAATTTCATTTTTACTTGGCAGACCAATTCTATTCATTGCAAAACACATGAAACTTGTTTTATTAACATTAAGCGTTAAGAAGTTATAATCCATCCAAATTTTAAGATAGGTAGCCGCCCTTTCAGCCCTCAAAAAAACATCATTCCACGATGATCCCTTAACAAGCAGAACTGTATCGTCAGCAAAACAAACAGTTTCAACGCCGGGTATTGCTTTCGCGAGACTGTTAATATATATAGAGAATAAAATCGGGCCAAGCACTGTGCCCTGAGGAACACCACACTCCACCCCACTTAGAGAGCTACATGTTGAATTTAATTTAACTTTTTGAGTTCTATTATTCAAATATGACTTAAACAATTAAAGAACTTTTCCTCTTATCCCAATCAGTTCTAATTTGTATAGTAGAATCCGGTGATCCACAGTGTCAAATGCCTTGGAGAGGTCCAGAAAAATGGCAAGTGGCTTACAATTATCGTTGAAACAATTGATAATATAATCTGTAACGTCATGCAAGGCCATATTCGTTCCCATTCCTTCCCTGAATCCATATTGTGAATCAGATATTAACTTATTTGTATTTAGAAAATTACAGAGTATTTTCTTTAAACATTTTTCTATGATTCTACTAATAGGACTAGTAAGAGCTATTGGCCGGTGGTTATTAATATCAGTTTATTCACCTCCCTTATGCAATGGCAAGATAATAGCATTCTTAAAGATATCAGGAAAAACACCCTTTTCGAAAATAAGATTCACAATATGCACCAGAGGTTTCACTAAATATTTATAGTTAGACTTTACAATTAAATTAGACACACAAAAATTATCATTGGATGAAGAGCATTTCAATGAATTAATAGAACCAACAATTTCTTCCTTAGTAATAGGATATAAAAACATAGAACCAGGAAACTGGACTGCATCCAACAAGAACTTTGGCGCATTTATCGGTCTAGTTATTCTACTAGCTAGTTTTACTCCTATGGGACTAAAGAAATCACGGAGCTCATTAGCTATTGCCAGCTGATCACTCAAAATCGGTTCTCTCCATTCTTCATGGCAACAATGCTAGTTTTAGAGAAGTTATCATTTGTCGCTTGCTTAATAATATTCCAAGTCTTTCTGGGATCATGATTTATACCATTTAATTTTTGTTTAAAGTATGTTGATTTAGTTTGTCTTATTATTTTACTTAACTGGTTACGATAGTTTTTATAATTTTCAAATGCAGTATTATCATTCCGGTTAATAACACAAAGTTTATGTAATCGATCCCTATTTCTGATTGAAATAAGCAGACCAGGGGTAATCCACCGCTTAAGAAGGGCTTTCTTATTCGATATAGATCTGACTGAAGTTGATACAATAATATGATTTTGCAAAACACTCATAAATAAGTTTGACGCAATATTAGGATCATCATTCGATAAAACTGTTTGCCAGTTTTCTCTCTCAAAGTATATTTTTAAACGTTGGTGGTCTAATTTTTTTATATTTCTAATAACTTTTTTTATTTTGGGTGTCACTTTCTTTATGTCCCAAATCAATACTGAATAATAAAGGTTTACGATCCGAGATAGAGCTATTTAACAATACAAGATTATTATTAAGACGTTTCTTGCTCTTCATAAAAATATGGTCAATACAAGTACTACTGAAACCAGTTTTTCGTGTAGGCTTATTCACTTTAGAAAGATAGCCATAACCATTTAAACAATTCAAATATTCGTTTATAATAACTGACCGAGAATCAAGCAAATTAATATTAATATCTCCCACAAATAATTCTATATCGGAATTAAGATTCTGGCTAAACAACTCTGATAGTAATGTGACATAATTATTAGGATTAAGTGATTGAGATCTGTAGTGCGAAATAATGCCTATATTAATGCCATTCTTAATAAGAGGAATTCTCAGAAATTTAGCATTATTGATTTGAATAATGTTGCTTGCTCCAATCAATGAAGACTTACAATATTCGTCCGTCACATTTATTATTTTTACTTCCATCGGGTTAATATAATATAGTTTTACCACACTTCTTGGTTTGGTACTATATTCATTGAATACATATGACGAGATGCCCCATCTATTGAACAAAACTATCGAGGGTGTAGTTTGTTATTAACCTGGTACAGGTTTCCGTCAAAATACAGTGAATGGTATAATTTACACATTAATTGTGGCGGCTGTCATTTGTTGAGGTCACGAATTTTAACTAGTGTGTGGCAGGGCAGTTACAGTCAGAGAGCTGACGAGCGCAAGTTGTCTCTACAACTGATGTATGGAGACTCACCTCGAAGCGGGAAAGCAATTTGACTACTTGAAATAGATTCGACCACCGAGAGCTATCGTCAATGATCGGTGAGTGGAGAGTCACACTTCTTGGTTTTGGGTAATAAAATCCGTTGTAGCTAATTTCTAGAATACTGAGAATTGAAAACACGAGCGTGCTGACAGACTCGTCGATATAGGTTGAAATATGTAAACTAACTTGCTTTTTTAAGCATTTGAGGAGAATGAAGTGTGATAGAGGTTTGATAGTGGAAGATTACAGCCTGTTTACGACTTGAAATACATGCGTATTTACAAAGAACAATGCGGTTTAGATGAATTCGTTTGGGATGAAGGAAGAATAAGGTTTATTTGTACCAGGGAAGTTTAGAGATTAAATATAATTGTTATCGGATAAAAAGACACGATTGTTGGAACTAGTTTTCCAATAATCAAAGATACCTACTTCTTTAGATAAAAAAAATATTCTCATATGGTGCATACGTTCTTCCTATAATTAGAGGGCATATTAAAAATTGTAAAGTTAGCTACTTCAGTAGCTTAATAGGTATATTAAGATATAATAGTGAGTTTGTATGTGATATTATTTTGAATTTTATAACAGCACGGGCTCAAGTTTATTACTTCCGGTTTAACCGGAAATGACCTAAACTATTGATTTTTAAATAGAACACCTAGTATATTTTTAGCTATATCGATTCAGAACACCATTCCAAATTGAATGATACCCCGTCACGTCAGGTTCTGATAGTTTAATCATCTTTATTTTTCATCTAGATTGCTATAAACTCCCTACAATGCTTACTTCTAAGCCGGATGATTGCGGATTTTAAATTCGTAATGTTTGTTAGCATTATGGCATCAGAAGAGATTTTGGCTTGGGGTGACAGTAACCAAGTCGAATTTAATGCTAAAAAACCCAGGCAGCAGATTTCTCTAAAAGGGTTAACATTACAGAACCAGAAATCATGCGGGATCGTGTGGGATTGCGTGTCCATGGCCGGACACGCAATTCCACTGGGTTCATCTATTAATTTGCTGGGCGTCAATCTGGGAGGAAATATGTCTTGACATAACCACGTTGTGACAATCGCCAAGATAGCTTCTCAGAAGCTTGGGGTACTCTTCCGAACCAGAAAGTTGTACACACCTCAACAACTTTTGACACTATACAAAGCCCAGATTCGACCATCACTAGAATACTGCTCTCATGTCTGGAGCTCGGCACCCAAACATACTCTTCGGCTACAGGATTCCATCGAAAGGAGGGCTATTCCATCTGATCGGCGACCACGAGCTGACGAAGAACCTCGACAGCCTAGAACATCGAAGACAGGTTGGTGATTTGACTCTCTTTTATAGATATTTTCATGGAAGGTGCTCGGCTGACCTTGCCCTCTTAATTCCGCCCAGAGCGACGAATAGCAGAAATACACGACGAACCACTGCCGCCCACCCATATGTGGTTAAGCTTAATACTCCTCGAACTTCATTATTTAAGAAATCTTTCATCTGGAGGACTACCTCCTTGTGGAACGACCTTCCCGAGGTCGTTTTTCCCAACGAATATAACCTCCAACGATTCAAAACCAACGTGAATCGCTTTTTGCGCACACGCACCACTCCCAGAGTGCCCTAAAGGATTTTTCCTATAGTGCTTGTGTTTAATCATAAAAAAAAAAAAAAAATTACCACCTAGATAAATACAAAGCTGTTTGCGCTTCTTGGTGTCATGTACTACTGGTCTTTCTTATCTTGCACACACGTTGTATAGCCTGAAGTTTACTTTACAAAGAAAAGCAGTACCTATAGATTTGGTATCGTATATTATCTAGGTATCGTTATCAATAATTATAATCGAGATGATACTTTTATTATTAATTTTTTTTAATATAATTCTAAAAATTTTCTTTTCCAGTATGAATTAAAACTGGAAGCATCAAATGATCAGAGAAAAAACTACACTACCATTATAATCCATATAAGGGATACAAATGACAACCCACCAGTATTTGAGAGACAAACCTACAAGACTCAAATTATTGAGGAAGATAATATTAACTTGCCTAAACGCATCATAAAGGTAAGATATGTAGTCTAATTTTAAAACGAAAATGTTCAATGTGGAAATTTTTAAAGGCCATATTTTTGAAGCTTTAATCTCAAGGGGCATTATATAGCGTATTAATACAAACTATCATATCAATCCTAGTGAGCCTAATTTAATGGCAATTCTTCGTGAACTGGTCGTTACATCTTCTACTAAATCCAAAATATTTCCTACTTCTTATAAATCTTGTCAAGTAGCCATTTGAACCATTTAGGCAAAATTTGAACTATTTACAAGAATGATAAATAGAACCAAAATTTTTTAATTACGTCATTACTTGGAAACAAATGAAAATCAGGTAAGGACCTGTGAGTTTTTACATTATTTTTACCTATACAATACGCTCCTGGAGTTTTGTCCGCTTAAGTTCACCTAGAGCGACAAATAGTAGAAATATAGGACATGGCAAAACCATATGTAGTTCAGTTTCATTATTTAAGAATTCCTTCATCTGGAGAACGTCATCCTTATGGGACGACCTTTCTAAGGTCGTATTTCTCAATAACTATAACCTCCAAGTATTCAAAACGAACGTGAATTCGCATACGCACCGCACCACTCCCAGAGTGCCTTAAAGAATTTCCCCTATGGTGATACTGTTTGATGTCAAATCACCTGAAGCAATTATCGCTGTAATCATTTCCCGATTGGTCGAATGTAAACATCAAAAGCCTTGCTATGTAATTTCAAATATTTGCCGTTGAGGTAAATAATTCTACACATTTTCTTGTGAGTAAATTGACTTTTTAAAAATATATGGGTAAAGTAACCCTCTATAGGCTTTGTATAATGTGATATATATCTTACTCTTGCTGTCATCCAACTTCATTTAGCAACGAACGCGTCATTAGCTTCCGGATTACCGGGTCGGAAAATACTCGCTGTAATTAGTATTTTGTCTTCTGTAATTGTTTTTCGACGATTAATGGTTTAACGAAATGTGAGCTGTTTGGATAAGAAAAAGCAGCAGGTGCGAAAATTAACTCAAGCACTGCTACGTAATTAGTTCATTAGTAATTAGTAACCTAAACAATATATAATTTATAAATAAAGTTTAATTAACTATTTAAGATGAAGACCATAAATTAAGAGTACCTAGTTTTTGTCTTAAGAATGGCCTAAAAATTAACATTTCCTTACGCTAAAATTTAAGCTAGTAATGCACTTACTAAGCCGTAAAATTTAATGTCTTAAGGAACGCTAAAAATATTAAATAAGGATTTGAGGATATTGCAATTTTGAAGAAATGACGTTTACCACTATTATATCGAAATATTTGAGTCCAAATAAGGACAGAACGGATCCGTATTATCTCCCTTTAACCTTCGTCTTCCCGGGTGGGGTACAAATGTACCCCAGAAGCGTTTTTTTTTGCATATTTTCCCCAAAAGTGCATATTTTTTGTGACTAATTTTATTTTGTATCAGTAAGGGCTTTGTAAATAATTACGGCCCGTCAAACAAGATTTTTTTTTAAATTTCTTAAAAATAATACATTTTGAATAGCGTGGGGTGCATTTGTACCCCACGTGGGAATCCGCGGCTACTATATATTAAGTAGTGAGTAGTGACCCGTTCGGACATTTGCACGTTGGAAATCTAAACCGCACATTATACTTCATTATAACCATACAAAGGGTGCTGTAGACACTACAGATAAAATGGTAAAGCAATACTCTGCTCGCAGAATATGCAATCGATGGCCGATGGCAATTTTTGGCCAATTATTAGATATTGCGTCCATAAACGCTTACATTTTATGGGGCATCAAATATCCAAAAAATTCTGAAACTAAGGATGGCCGACGGTATTTTTTACTTCAGTTAGGAGAAGCTCTTATAAAACAAAATATTATACGGAGATATAATGCACAAGGACGATTGAGAAACACACTAAAGCAGTTTATGCGGGATGTTGTTCCAGACTTGGCATCGGCCCCAGTTGAAACACCAAGAGAAAGACTTGCAAGTGGACGTTGTTATCTATGTCCACGAAATAAAGACCGCAAATCTAGGCAATTTTGCAAAGAGTGTCAAAACTTCGTATGTGCAGAACACTTTGTAAAGGAAGTCAAGTGTTTTCGATGCAAAGAAGATTAAGACATTTTTTTTTAAACCTTATTTGATTTTATAAAAAAATTGTTAACTATACTTTGTTCTAAGTTTAATTTACCTATTATTACCTTTTAGTATAATTAAACACATGTTTAATTATTAGAAGTATCATTTTCATCATGGGGTACAAATATACCCCACGTGGGAATCTACGTAATTTTTCTGACGTGGGAAGTCGAAGGTTAATAGGAATATAGAAATATTGCGGTTTTTACTTTAGTGTACAACGTTTTAACGAAACGAAAAATTCTGGTGTCAAAATTGTCTTGATTATCTTAGTTTTTAATCTACACAGTGATTTTGAAGTTCTGCACTTCTTAGATACCCCTAGTATATCCGTACGCGTTAACTTATCAGAAAGGTAAAAATAGATGAGATTTTCACGTAAAGTTGAGTGGCGTAGTCAGTTAAAAAGTGTATTTTTTGAAATATTGACAGATGTAAACATTTTTAAATGGGACACCCTATTTATTATTTTTTTTATTTTTTTAATTAATTCGGCATACTTTGGACTTTATAAAAATGTATAGTTGTTTATAATTATTCATATTATATTTATATTCAAAAAGAACCTAAAAATGCAATTTTTATTGTTTTATGTTACTTATAGTAGTAGGCCATGGTCAATATATTAGAAACAAATTCAAAATTTTGACAGCTATTCTAAATATTAAATTGGATAATATAAAACGTTCCAACATATAATGATTTCATAATTATTATCGTAAACAGCAATTGTTAAGAATATCAAAAATCTTACCTAATACCATAAATAATAAAAATATGGGAGATCGGTTAAGTTTTAAATATTTGCATTTGTTTCTAATGAATTGGCCATATAAGTATTGACCATTATAAGTAACGTATTAAAAATATCGCATTTTTAGGTTCTTTATGTAAATATAAACAACAATTTTTGTAACGCCCATAGTATGGTTAATTAATTAAAACAGCAATATATAGGGTACCACTTAAAAATTTGTATTTTTGATAAAATCTCAAAAATGAAGCCTTCTAGGGAAAAACTGGCTACGCCACTGAACTGTACGAGAAACTCTCTAACAAGATCAATTTTTACCTTTCTGATAAGTTAAGGCGTAACGGAAATACGAAAGATGCCAACGAGGGGTGAGCCAACTAGGAGTAACTTAAGTTAAAATCCGCTGCAAAATCGCCATATAAAATATTATTAAATTAGCAATATTTCGAAAACTAAAAATTTTCGGAATAGACAACCTTATAGAAACTTGCTCGTATGTTATATGCTAAATAGAAAATAATTATAACATTTTGGGGTTTCCATTTGAAAATGTAGATTTTTTGCAGTTTTCTGAACTTAATTTTTAATCTTATTTTTTGAACACCCTATATATATAGTTTAAAAAATTATAAAAAAATTCATCAAGGCAGGTCCTTTTCAACAACACACAAATGTATTTTTTAGTTCCTGAGATCTTTTAATAGGTCACCCACCGTAAATGACCCTGGGTATACTAACTGGGAATTTTATTAAGGAACAGATTTAATTAAGAAACTAACAGGCATATTCAATTTTCTGTGCTTTTCGAATAACAAGCATTAAATTTTAATAGAATTTAATTAATTTCAAATTGCTTTGCAAATATCCAGTTTGAAATGAACATTCCAAATTAAATTGATATCAGTTATGTATGCATAAAAGTAACATTTTTAGTGAATAGAACAACGATTCTCTGTTGGGTATCGGCTCATTCATATATTAAAAATAGGAAGCAATTTAGCCGAAATTGAATATAAACTACCACAGAAAATAGTATTTTATCAGACAATTTGACTTTGTGTTTTCAATTGGTTAATAATAATTAAGAGGAAGCATGGAAAACTTTATTGAATTTGTATTGTAAATTATTTTTGATCACGAACATTAAATTTCATTTCGATATTTGTATTAGTTTTATCAGTATAGTTATCAATTCAAATAAATCATCAGGAAAAACGACCTCTGTGGTAGATGGAGAACGAAACGTCGTAAGGGGCGCCAGGCCAAGGAGGCGATCACCCTCCCTGTATCTACTGCGCCACTGGCACTATTTGTTATTATTAATGTTTGACAATAGTTAGTGGTAGAACCGATGTTTAATGAAGTTTCACTGGAAGCAAATATAATATCGTAATTCTTCTCTAACTCCTCTTTCAGACGAAACCATATATCAATAGGAATTAATATACATACGTATCAGCAATTCAAAGAATTTTGTAAAACAAAGCTGGGAAAATATGTTAGAATTTACAAAAAAATTCCATTTAGTGTATAATTCTTCAACATGTATAATATAATCGATAGAGGAAAACTTTAAATATTAATATTGATGGACTGTAGAAGATGGATATTCGAAAAAATACAGTGTTTTTCATAATAACGAGACAATTAAAATTTAAATATTTTTAAATAGAATACCATATATTTAGATATTCATAATTTTCCTATTTTTCTTGCTTCCGTACGGCTTTATTTATTGATTTTAATTTGATAATTTTTTTTTACAAATAGTTGCATCTAGATTATATTATGAGTACCGTTTAAAAGGTTTTACGAGATTTTTTTATACAGAGTCTTCTAATTTGACTTCCATAATTCCGGAAGTTTGGATTAAATTTACTCAATATTTTCAAATGGAACAACCTGTATATTTTTATCAATAATAAAATTTCGACTAATTCCCCTTAAAACTCTAAAATATTTTAAAAATTATTTATTTTTTATTGTTTTTTTTTATTTAGGTGTATATCTAACTATTTAAAATTTTTATAAAACTATCCGTATATTTACTTTGTATTCTGTGTAAACGACTTTGAAATAAATAAATTTGAAATTTGAAAACTTCGCACCGCCCATAGCCATGCTTAGACCAAATAAATAAATCCATTATTTTAAATGCACGCGGTCACAATGGCCCACAGCACCTCGAACCGCACGAAGTTCGCATTCTCGAGCCTCGCCCCTGGCCCATGATATAACAAACACAGTGGCATCCCCGTGAGAGTGAAATTTAAATCGATCATGTTCAATGTCGCGATTAAAATAGTTATAACACGCTACTTAATCAAATCTATAAAGAAAATTTAATTTTGTGTTCGGATTACTAAGCTTTTGTAACATTTGTGGACATATTCAAAATGATGGTCCTTGCGGCCAAAATGCATATTATTAGAGATGCCGCCGGAACCGGATATAGATCGGGTATTCGGCTTCTTCTTTAATTTTGTACACAGGATCCGTTGCTTGCAGGCTCTATTTCTTTGTTATCTCGTAGACATCGCCACACGGCCGGCGCGCGGCCTCCGAAGTATTTCACTATAAACTATAAACACTTGATGCTGGTAATTATTTTTTTGCGTTTCTTGATAAAATTGGAAAATCTTCATCGCCTTTTTTCCACCAGTCAAAGTGATTCAGGTTTATTTTTAGAACGTTTTGTTGTTGTAAAAAGAATAAACCGGAAGCAGTTAAGAACCATATAGGTGAAAGCAAGGACGAATTAAAAAAAAATTTTACGTTAGGCCCAGTATCCGGTTCGGGATCCGACCAAAAATGTTGGCGTTGGTTCCGGTTTCGGCGGCATCACTACCTATTTTAATAAGAACATCAAAGTAGCTATAGGTAAGTATAGATAAGTAGCAGCTAATAATAAAAAATATGTTAATAAAAAATCTTGTTGGTTTCTTAAAAAAAAAATATTATTTTCACCAATTATATACACGGTGTCCCAACGAGAACCGCTTCGATATACAGAGTGTTTCATTAAGACCGGCCACCGGCCATATCTCACTAACTACTTGGCATAGAATTTTAGGGAGAAAAATACTTATTAGGCTATGAAAAATTCTTTGAAATTGGTTTTAAGTTACGCATTTCACCACGCGTGGGCCATGATTCAAAAATTAAATATTATAATTTTAAATTCTCCCTTTATACTAGAATCATTTTTAATATTTTAATTGTTATTTTAAATAGAATGATTCTACATAAAAATCCAAATAACGATATAATCAGAAGTAGCTATATGCATTGTCATATATTCGCTTTACGTTAATGGTAAGAACTGGTAATTTGGATTTTTGTTTAAACATATAATACGTTGAGTCTAAAACAATATCTTTTTCATGGAAAGTAGATGACAACGTACAGTCCATGTTTATATGTCGATGAAAAGCGACAAACTGATCAGACAGACAAGGCGATGGGCGAGGTGCGATGCACCGATGTGGCCACTACTGTGCGAAGCAAAAGCGACGCTGTGCGGTTCGATGCTGCAATGCTATGGGCGAGGCGAGGTGTGGACACTAACTCAATCGATGCAGCTTCGTATTTAAAACAAAATGGCTATGACAGATGAAAATATCAAATTTTGGACTGTACTAGTCTTATTCTAGCCGATTTTATAGTAAAAGCTTTTTTACTGATAAAGGACCCCGCAGTTTTTAAATGGAAATTGGGTTTCACTCAAATTTACTAAAAAGTATTGCATCATACGAATTGTATTATCCTGATAAAATGTCTCCATGGGCGCAATGAAAAATAATGACAGGATTTCGAGATACGAGCCATGCAAGGTGGTGATGTTTCAAGTCCAAAAGTCGTATCTGACCGGTACGTATTACGAATAATATGATCAATATATTCACGTATATTCTCATAAACATCATACATATAAATATAGATAGATATCTACCCTCTTCATGTATATGCACACATACACGAGATTTTCGGATTCAACGCCACCCGAGAATGAGAATATACGTGAATATATTGATCATTATTCGTAATACGTACCGGTCAGATACGACTTTTGGAGTTGAAACATCACCACCTTGCATGGCTCGTATCTCGAAATCCTGTCATTATTTTTCATTGCGCCCATGGAGACATTTTATCAGGATAATACAATTCGTATGATGCAATACTTTTTAGTAAATTTGAGTGAAACCCAATTTCCATTTAAAAACTGCGGGGTCCTTTATCAGTAAAAAAGCTTTTACTATAAAATCGGCTAGAATAAGACTAGTACAGTCCAAAATTTGATATTTTCATCTGTCATAGCCATTTTGTTTTAAATACGAAGCTGCATCGATTGAGTTAGTGTCCACACCTCGCCTCGCCCATAGCATTGCAGCATCGAACCGCACAGCGTCGCTTTTGCTTCGCACAGTAGTGGCCACATCGGTGCATCGCACCTCGCCCATCGCCTTGTCTGTCTGATCAGTTTGTCGCTTTTCATCGACATATAAACATGGACTGTACGTTGTCATCTACTTTCCATGAAAAAGATATTGTTTTAGACTCAACGTATTATATGTTTAAACAAAAATCCAAATTACCAGTTCTTACCATTAACGTAAAGCGAATATATGACAATGCATATAGCTACTTCTGATTATATCGTTATTTGGATTTTTATGTAGAATCATTCTATTTAAAATAACAATTAAAATATTAAAAATGATTCTAGTATAAAGGGAGAATTTAAAATTATAATATTTAATTTTTGAATCATGGCCCACGCGTGGTGAAATGCGTAACTTAAAACCAATTTCAAAGAATTTTTCATAGCCTAATAAGTATTTTTCTCCCTAAAATTCTATGCCAAGTAGTTAGTGAGATATGGCCGGTGGCCGGTCTTAATGAAACACTCTGTATATCGAAGCGGTTCTCGTTGGGACACCGTGTATATAATTGGTGAAAATAATATTTTTTTTTTAAGAAACCAACAAGATTTTTTATTAACATATTTTTTATTATTAGCTGCTACTTATCTATACTTACCTATAGCTACTTTGATGTTCTTATTAAAATAGGTAGTGATGCCGCCGAAACCGGAACCAACGCCAACATTTTTGGTCGGATCCCGAACCGGATACTGGGCCTAACGTAAAATTTTTTTTTAATTCGTCCTTGCTTTCACCTATATGGTTCTTAACTGCTTCCGGTTTATTCTTTTTACAACAACAAAACGTTTTTTGACAGGAAATTGTGACATGATCCTTTTGACACAATGGTAGTACGGGTGACAAAACCAAATGAAAATCGCTCAAGAAATCGAACAATACAAATCTACACATTTGATTGGTTGATTGATTGGTTAAAGGCGAGGATCGGTTTAAAGATCCGAACATCTAGCACTGCAGCCTACCGGCTTATTATGTACCCTAATCTTGTTAGAAAATGTTTGTTCCTTCTATGAGGTGCAGTAACCTTCTACCAAGCCTGTCATGTGGGAGGTTATCACCACGTTGTATGTTCCGGAAGATATTTTGTTTCCTACGAGTCAGCGCTACGCAGCGGTATATTATATGTGAGGCGGTTTCATCCTCTTCGCCGCAGAGTCTGCATTCAATGGATCCGTTGTTTATACCTATCCGTTGAAGGTGTTTTCGCAGGTTAGCAGACCCATCACCTATTTCAGCTGCGGCCGCGTGCGTGTATTTGACCAGGTGACCCTTGCCATCGAGATAGGTGTTGTTTTTTTGACAATCTATCTAATGTTGATTTTGTTGCCTGTTTTGATATTCCAAAGGCCGGTTCGGGGCCCCTGAGACTTTAAGTAGATCCTGCTCTCGCTAGTTCATCCGCGTTCTCATTACCTAATATCCCAGAGTGAGCATGGCCCACAAGAGCTCCACCTTGTTCCTCCTGGTCGCCAGTTCTTTTAGGTTGGTACGGCACTCCAGTGTAAGTTTTGAAGTAAATCGATTGAAGTTCAGAGCCGTAGGAGCAGCTTGGCTGTCCCACAGGATGTATATCTTTTGATTGTGGTAGCCCTTTTCAAGATTTTGTAGTACGTATGATTGTATGGCATGAACTTCCGCTTGGTATACTGTGGCGTAGGTCCCCACAGGAATGTTTATGTCCATCCTGGGCCTTTCCCCAAATATACCTGCACCCACACCGTAGGCGGTTTTTGATCCATCGGTGTACCAAACTAACAAACCCTTGTGAAACAACGGGGGTGCACTGTTCGTCCATTTATCAAAGTTCCAGTCAATCTTGTAAGGCTTTGTGAAATCGTATGTTGCTCTCATACTATGTGTTTGCATAACTAAGAATCTTGTGTGTCCAATTTTTGCGGGTGTTGTGTCCAATCCCTATTTTTGATTATCCTTGAGGAGGCTCAGTTAGCCTCCATTCTGATGTGAGTGTCTAGGGTTGTTAGTCCCAGTATGACTTACATTGCTGCAGTGGGGGTATTTCCCTTAGAGACACACTTAGCCGCTAAGGGATTTTTTTACTATTGCCACTCTAATTAAGTTTGATGTGTTTGAAAAACTTTTTTGTCGGGGCACCCTTAGAATTGTAAAAAAAATCATATATTCATGAATATATTTAAATTAAAATAAATTGTTTTATAATACACCTTATGTGCATACAAAGGTTAATGGATAGTACAAGTCATTATTTCTTGCTTTGAAGTTTAATTTGCCTGGCCTAATTGCCCTCTAGTGAACTCTAGTCAATTGTCTCCATGTGTTAGGAAATCTAAAACTAATAAGCTGAGTGAGATGACTAACTTTTAGGTTAAGCACTGATTTTGTTCTATAAACAATATACTATGGTCAATAAGTATTAAATTTTAGTTTTAATATAGAATGATTTCCGTTGAGATGTATAATTTACCGAAGATTTTATATTAAAAACTCCCTGAAGTTACATTTATTTCTTGAAGTCAACAAATAATTTAAGATAATGTTATCAACTTTTGACAATAATTATTTTAAATATTTATCTCTATGGTCAAATGTTCATCCAGTTGCCTTACCTAACTGTGAGCAAATAACGTTTAATACGTGTTTAATTATACTTTTCCATAACCAGTCTCATATTTTTATAGGTTCTTGCAGTAGATGCTGATAAGGACAGACCATCAAATATAGTGTATTTTCTATCGGGACAAGGTATTGACCCAGACAATCCAAAAAATAGTAAATTCCAAGTCGACAGAGACACTGGTGAAATTTTTGTTTTATCGGTAAGTACAATTTACATAATATCGAGTTAGACACACTATCAAATGTAATTACAGCCGTATATTTAGCATATTTAGTTCATTATATACAGGGTGAACAAGATAAGGAAGGAGGGCCTCTATGGGGATCTCATTAATGGTAATAGATACAACTTCGATTAAATGGAGGAAAAGTATCACAATCAAAGGACTAAGAATATGCCATATAAAAACTTTTTTTAAGATGTATAAGTTTTGAGCTATTTAAGAAAAAACTAAAATTTTTGATTTTGAATTAAATTTTTTACGGCGTAATATTAACGTTAAATTAAAACTTACCAAACATTCTCGCGGCAACTTTTAATGAACCGAACGATTACATAATTTTTTTTATACTATGTACAGGGTGTTCATTTTTGGTAGTTTTACGGGGTCTCTCCGTTATTAGTAAAGATAGAATGATGCGGTTTTCGCAACACTGTGCTACTTTTTTGTCAAACAGAAGATGACGTAATCATAATTTTTCTAGGCCGCCTTGTTTCTGATATACGGGATGTTTTTGAGAATTGTGCATTTTGAGACACCCCCCATATCTCGGTTACCCCGTAACGTCTCAAAAAGAAATAAAATGTTCTTTTTGTAGTTTTTTACGTAGAATCCAGTGACGTACTCAGAATTTTTCTACATTCAATAGCTTTCAAGGAAAATAAACAAATTTGCTTTTTTTTAAATGGATCACCCTATATATTTTTTAATAATATAATTTAGTTTGTAACAAGCTTCTCAAAAATATATAACACTTTATTTTTAGTCTTAGTATTATGCCCGAAGTATACGTTTTTCCAAAATATACCATTTTTTTCCCATGACGGATATTAAAAACAAACAAAAGAACACAGTCCTATGTGTCATAATAATAAAATCTTTTAATTCTGTCAGAGCATTCAGGTTCTCTAAGTTGTTTTAAAATTTCGAATTAATAGTGAAAAATAAGTTTGTCCTAATTATGGCAGAGCATATAAACTTTGTTTTTTAAGTGTAACGAAAATGCAGATGGAGCATTAGAAGTGTATTTGAATAGGTAAATATAAGTCCTTATGTAGTAATTTTACGAAATTTATAAATTTTCTTAAATTACTTGTAGATATCCGGAAAGACGACAACCGGATAAACAAATTTTTTCAAGAATAAAATCAAATTTAATACCACGGTTCATTTTCTAAACCTCGCCCTAAAATGTACCGTAAGGATAATGATGAGACTGATGAAATAAATGTATTAGATTTAGTTGAAACAAATTCAAGTAGTTCTTGCAGAAAAGTTGAAGGTGCGGCCGGAATAATTAAATCAGGAGTGCAAACAATCCTAAAAAACCATAATTTTAAGCCATATAAATTCCACCGTGTACAAAACTTACATCCTGGTGATGCACAGCGCCGTATAGAGTTTTGAAATTAGTATTTACAAAACCTGAATAGAGAAAACAATTTTGAAAAAACCGTTATATAGTCTGATGAGGCTCATTTTACCAGTGCTGGCATATTTAATCGACAGAATACGAGGTTTTGGTCTCAGGAAAATCAGCATGTAATATTTCCAATCGAACCTCAAGACAGATTTGGCGTTAGCGTTTCATGCTTTATACTGAATAGCAAAATAGTTTATAATATATTTGAAGGAAGCCTTAATTCAAATAAATATTTGGAAATTCTGGAAAACGTTATACCAGAAATAATAGAAGATGTGCCCTTAGCTGGTGTCAATAACTTGCATCTTCAAAAAATCTTAATAACTTCTCAGGTCACTGGATTGGAACTAATGGACCTGTAAGATGTCCACCAAGGTCACCCGACTTGTCGGTTTTGGATTTCTTCTTATGGGGATACTTTCAAAATGAAATTTATTCCATTCAGTACCAAACAATGGCAGATTTAAGAATTGTCAGTGACAGAGCTTTTAGGGAATTACAAACGCGGCCGTTTATTATTTTTAATTCATTAAGGCGAATAAGAACCATGTGTGAAACACGTCTAAGGCACAATGGAGAACAATTTGAGCAAGATTTATGAGGGAGTTCAATAAATTTTCAATTTTTATGTCTAATATTTAATCACACCAGTATTTTTTTAATATCCGTCATGGCCTACTAACAAAAAATGGTATATTTTTGAAAACGTATATTTCCTAAAATCTAAAAATAAAGTGTTATATATTTTTGAAAAGCTTGTGACAAACTAAATTATATTATTAAAAAATATATAGGGTGACCCATTTAAAAAAGCAAATTTGTTTATTTTCCTTTAAAACTATTGAATGTAGAAAGTAAGTCGTACGTCACTGGATTCTATGTAAAGAACATTTTATTTCTTCTTGATTCGTTACGGGGTAACTGAGATATGGGGGGTGTCCCAAAATGCACAATTCTCAAAAACATCCCGTATATCAAAAACAAGGCAGCCTAGAAAAATTCTGTTTACGGCATTTCTGTTTGACAAAAACGTAGCACAGTGCTGCGAAAACCGCATCCTTCTATCTTTACTAATAACGGAGAGACCCCGTAAAGCTACCTAAAAATGGACACCCTTACACTTACTACACAATATCGTTTAACTACGATTCGAGGTTTTTTAATCATATTTATGAAAATTTCGTACCTACGGACCTATATTTCACATAATATTGTAAAAACTGTTCAATGCAGCCGATTCTAAAATGAATATTTTTTTAAAAAAATTTATAATAATGAACTACAAATTAATCATAACAAGATAATTTATTAACAATAACAAAACAGTATGAAAAAATAAACGACAATTAGAACTTTGAAATAAAGAAAACCTTAGTCGTTCATCGGCTGGCGTTTATTGCGCCGGAAGAAGCCCGGATCGATATCTTTTGTTGCGCTTGCGTTGCTTATATGGTTTCTTGCTGTATGGTATCACATCATTTAAAATAATTTATATTGACTACCGGCAGCTAAACACTCTATATTTTTATATATACTATAATAAAAAGTTATTTAAAAATATTTCAACACAATGTAGTATCCAGTATCAGTATCCTCTGAGGAAATCGAATTCCTTAAAAATATAATAATTCACATCAAGTTTAGTGACATTTCTGTCAACTTATCTGAATCCACACCGTACCGCATTAGCTTTTCTAGTATTTACTATAAATTATTGACCGCAATTTATCAAAATTTGGGCGTGGTTCTCAAAAATTTTCGCCTTCGACATTTTCGTCTGAGACGAGCTTCCCTACTTCCTAGATTAGCCATTAAACGCGCACTTCTCGCGAGCATACGGAACTTTCACAGTGCGATTCAAAAGACTTTTCCTACGATTCTACAGCGACTAGTGTGATTGGTGAGCGTTTAAAATCGGATTCCGAAATCGCAGTGTGACTGGGAACTAAAGTCGCTGATGGAATTGCAGGCAAATTCTTAGAATCGCAGTAAGAAAATTCCCAAAATAAACACATGGTTTTTAAAGGGAATTGTCTTCAGCGGCCCAATTTGAATGGATGCAGTACCGCTAGAGAATGCCGCCTGCATTTAATCCAGCAAACCCGAACAAAACCCATTCTGGAATCTGATTCTAAAAGCGCACCTCTAGCGAACATATATTTAAATGGGACCTTCCACAGTGCGACCCAACAATCACAGGTATTGTGTCATTTGCATTTAGAATCGCAGTGTGAAGAGTCGAAGTCGCTGATGGAATCGCAGGAAAATACTTCGCAGTTATGAAAACATTTATATTTAGAAATATTAAATAGAACTATTTCTGGTATTGAATCTGAATCAATTGAAAAATCACATTTTGTACAAAGGTCTAAACCTTTATGAAATTATTAATAATTAGAGGCAGAAAGTTGAGATATTATTGCTCTAGAATCAACAAAATAAATGATAAAGTCCGAAACAATAGTTTATGTCAATATATCGCCTCGAGTTTCGACTGGCGAAGACTACATAAAACATCGACCAACTCAAGTTAATCCTAATCTAATATAAAAGGAGAATTTTCTTTGTTATCTCTTGAGCGTAAATCTATAATACAAGTTAACATTTCCCAGGACTTCTGTAATAAGTTAGTTTATTTATTTTATCCTCTTTATTTATCCTGTGACGAGAACAAATTAATATTGATATAGTGTATGATAAGATATTAATTTTTCTTAGTATGAGAACTCGAATTATTTTTAAATTGTTTTGCTACAAGTTTTCAAGATAAATTCTTCTTGTCGGGTATACCAACTAAAATGATTTCTATTTTGAGAAAAAGTTCTGTTATCTTAGAAAATAATATGGTTAGCTCGGGATGAGATTTTTACAAAAAGGAAAAGTTGAAAATGACTTGACTTTAAAAAGAAGTAGCTGCATCTCTGGCGAAAGATACATTTTAATAAATTATATAATAGCAACATGCAAATTAAAATGTGTTGTTCAATGTTACCATTATCGACAAAACACATTAAGAAATTGGAAAAATTAAATTTTGTAAAAATACATTTTGAAACCTTTGTATTCAGTTATAGACTATTTGAATATATGCCCAACAGATCAGGGCCTATTATATCATTAGATAAGGTCCAATAGCAGGTGCGGGCCCAAAATTGATAACGTCAAAATAAAACCTACAAAATTTTTAAAAATAAAACAAGAATAACACTGGGGAACCAATTTCAACTTTTTTTTCAGAACAAAACCAACTTATTTTATTCAACTACATCCAAGTACCTAAAAAATATCTATTAAACATTTTAGTTGGCTCGGAAAAAAATTTTTAATTCTCTGTTACAAAATTTTAATTATACAAGGTGTTCCTTAATGACGTGCTAATATTTCAGGGTGCGATTCCTTAGGTTATTTTATAAAGAAAAGTTCATATGAATATATGTCCGCAACGGCTTAAATTTTTTGATACAGGGTGTTGAATTTTTTTTTAATTGGTTATTTTTTAATATCTCCGAAAGTACTTTAGATATTATTTTAAATTTTGGTATGTTATAATAGAATATAGAACCACAAATTTTAGTTAGGAAATTTATTCAATTGTTCCACCAGTGTCGTCCCTGCAAACATATTGTAATGTTCGCCTATTTTGGGTATTTTACTATAATAATACGCCTTATTCCCAAAACAGAACATTCTTTATTTTAATCAATATACTTCAACTAAAACTATAATGGAATCAAATACCGTACCGTTTTCACACTGCGGATAAAATGTGTTGGCGGATCTACCTGATTCTCCAGTTAATAGGAGTAGGGGAGATCAGTAGATAGGTAATGACAGGACCAAGAGGAGGAGGGTTGCGCGCGCAGAAAATACCTATGAGAGAGCAGCAAGTGGATATGGTCTGACAAACACGGGTGGGGTGGGGGGAGAGAAATTCAAGATGGCGTCAACTGACAAAACGCATATCAATGTATGGTGGGGAGAGATAAATTCAAGATGGCCGCAACTGACAAAACGCATATCAATGTATAGTGGGAGAGATAAATTCATTATGGTTGCAAATGACAAAACACATATCAATGTATAGTGGGAGAGATAAATTCATTATGGTTGCAAATGACAAAAGGCATATCAATGTATATGGCCTGACTCTGTATAAACCTAACATTAAAACTTCTGATATAAATTTTTAAAGCTTTGGCAACATCCAAAACAGCTTTTGTAGAACAAGTAACTTTCGTTCGACGCTCGATAGTACCCGGTTTCGGGGGTCAATCGCCTTAAACCACTTTCAAATCGGTCTCTTGAAATATTGAAGTTCGACCTGAATTCTAGACCTTCCACCGCTTCATACGACAGCGGCCTCGTGGTAAATTTAATATTGTGAAAAATGTCGGTAATCGTGACGATTAATACTAGAATTGTCGGAATGTACATATTGTGAATAGTTCTTGTTGATTACTTCAAGATGCGTTATTTGTGGCAATGCATTGTGAAGTTTATAATAGTTCAGATTTAGGATTAACACATAAAACAAGGTAGGTGCAATTAGTGTTTTATTAAAATGTTGAAAATTAATAGCATTTGCTATGAAAATATCGTGAAATATCACTTAAAGTAAACTGAAATTCGATGGTAAAAGACTTCTTATTAAAAGTAAAGGTGTATCTCCCCAATTAAAGGGTTTTGTAGAAGACATATCTTCGACAAGTTTGATAAAAAGACAAATATTCGATAACTTTTGTAAAAAGGCAGGTGTAAATGCAGTTCGTTAATTAAAGTAGGGGCTATGTGAGACAAATTGATACAGATATTACTATGTCCTTTTGTGTTATAAGTGGTGATGCATAGACCCATTAACTAAAAAATATTAAAATTATGTGTATTTAAAAATTAATAGTTGCACTCAATATAAGCATATCATTAGATCATAATATGCTAGATATAGGGATAATTCTCATTAGTTTTGGGGTGCTCCACCTTCCCCTATGAACATATGTTTAATTCGTTATATAATATTATCTTGATTGTAACACACCCTTTCGAAAAAGCAAACGACATTCGTTATCTTGATTGGAACAAAATTTCGAAAAAGCAAACGAAATCTAGAACATAGAACATCCAACAAAGAACACAGCAAACTTTATTAAATACTGTAATGGCAATCCTATAACAGAAAAACACATGAAAATAATTAACAACTAAAATGCCATGCATTTGTAATAGAAAAAAGACACGGAAATAATTGACAAAAAAATAAATGCTATAACCCGTGCGACCCCTTATTTTGTCACGACCCCAATATCAAAAAAAAAACCGGTAATAGAAAAAACACAGCAAAAAAAATACCAAAGAACACCTACTACATTTAATTGACAAAAAACATTATCTGTAATAGAAAAAAGACACGGAAATAATTGACAAAAAAATAAATGCTATAACCCATGCGACCCCTTATTTTATCACGACCCCCATTATCAAAAAAAAACCCGATAATAGAAAAAACACAGCAAAAAAAATACCAAAGAACATCTACTACATTTAATTGACAAAAAACATTATCTGTAATAGAAAAAAGACACGGAAATAATTGACAAAAAAATAAATGCTATAACCCATGCGACCCCTTATTTTATCACGACCCCCAATATCAAAAAAAAAACCTGTAATAGAAAAAACACCAAAGACAAAAAAAAAACTTTATGCTCTAACCCAATGTAAACCATTTTTGTCACGACAGATAGACAATATGGGTGAATTTGGCAACCTACAGTAGGCGTGAATTTGACCATACATTTTTAGCTATATCTACTGCTATGAATTAAATAAAATATAGGCAATAAACCTATAATAGAAAAAACATTGCGAAAATACCAAACTATAATTACAATTGACAAAAAATACTCTAACCATAATACCTCATTTACACTTAGGACAGGTGCAACCAGACTATAAAAGCAACTTTGCGAAAATATGAAACTAAGTTACACTGCTTCATACGTAGTCATCCCAGTGAAGAGTTACAACCAGTTTATAGTGAATACAAATAGTGACAGTGTTACAGGTACCAAATTTTTTTTTATAGTTTTAATGGATTGGCTAAATGAATTTGAGTTAGAAGATGGTTCATCACAAAATATATTTGACATAACGAGACAATCTAGGAATTTTTACTACAATAGACGAAAATTTAATAAATTATGAATCGAATGAAATTAATTATTCAAACATTTCTGGCAGTTTAAATTGTTGTTTCAAATGCTATCAAAAGTAGCGAAAAAATTACAATGTTGCAAGATGTCAGCATATTTCCTGTTAATTTAATTAAGCAAAACTTAAGTGAATATTTAAAGTTTAAAAAACCTGATAATATAAATCAAAATACTAACATGTTTTCTAACGAATTAGAACTTGTTACTTGTGAACAAACAAGCATTTTTCTAACGATGTTGATAGCATTTGAAACGATAATTTACATCAAAATTTAACAATTTATGAAAATTATGAATCCATCCCAACAAAACTTTCTAACGAGAATACGAATTTACCAAGTTACGAATCTGATTTAAACATATTTTCTAATAAAATAGATAATCAATTACCAAATTACGATGGTGAACAAACTAATAATTCAGTAGCTACTCAAACAGAATGTAATAAAACCATATTCTCATTTAAAGTCAATGAAATAATATTTAACCCGAAAAAGGTGTCAAAATTAAGTAAAGCGAGATTAAGGTCGCTAGCTTTTTATCTAGAAATGCTGTCAAATTCAGAAAATCCTATTACAGATCAGAGTTTTGCTAGGCTAAAAGAGATTTTTGATGGTTTGGTAAATTCATTTACATAAATTATCATTACAGCAGTTTAGAAATAATTAAAAATCCTATTACAGATCAGAGTTTTGCTAGGCTAAAAGAGATTTTTGATGGTTTGGTAAATTCATTTACATAAATTATCATTACAGCAGTTTAGAAATAATTAATTCATTTACAAAAATTTTAATATCAACACATATCAGTTTAATTCATTCACTGACCTAATAAAACTATAAATTAACTTATTTAATCGTCATTACGTATCGAGCAGTTCAGGAAGAGATAGAATGTTTAGTTGTAAGCAATGCAAAAAGAGTTTTACACGGAGCGACAATTTAAACATGCACATAAAACACAGCTGTGCAAAATTAATACCTCAGGATTTACAGGGTGATTTAAGTGACAAAAAAGGTAAGTGAATAAAATTTTAATATTTCAGCTATACCACTTAAAAAAATTTCCTCCAACTAATTTCGTTTAAAATTTGAAAAAAGTAGTGTTCTGATCTTGTTTCATTGATTTCAAAATATATTTTTATGTGTAATTACATTTAATTTCAAAAAAAATATATTTACGCGATACACAAATTACATATTTGATTTTATGCATAATAACTTGAGTGTTAAAATATTTCAAAATTTACACAAACATACATTATTCTAAAAATATTACATTATCTTGTTTCTAACCTTGGGATATTCTAAAATTAAAAAAAGTAAAATATAAATATAAAAAAATTTCAAAAATTATAGAAATTGAGTGGGAAAGACAAAAACAATTACTATTTAAAACATTTTATTCCATATCATCCAGTATACAATGCATAAAGTTGAACAATAATTTAACATTATTAGATGCACAATGCCAACTATTCAAATCTTTATGATTATAACATTCAACATTCTTTAGATATTTACTTAGTTTCGGTTCCATCTTTAAAGGAATTCGATATATTAAACTTGAATCAAAAAATTTCTTTAAACAAGCAACTTTTAAATCACCCTTTACCATAAATCTTGCATTATTGTATAGTAATCGTATTTGATTCATAATATCTTCAAATTGATTTAAATCAATACATCCAGAACTCCATAGTAAACCATGATATTCATTTTCCAAATGTTCCACAATTTTTAAATCTACTTCCTTCAACATTTTTCTACCATATGGAGGTTTAAAGAGAAATGAACAAAATCGTATTCCGTCGAATACAGCAACCTCCTTTACAATATATCCACTAGCTAAAGGATATCCTTGAATATCCAGAAAAACTCCTTCTTGTTCTTTTGTAAACTTAACTTGATCACCACATAACTTTGCCCGCTTGTTCATTTCTAGCTTGTTGAAGTGCAACTAAGATTAAAAAAACACTTATCAATATATAAACCGTTTTTTCTTATTTTTAAAACATTTTACAAACACTTAACAACACTTTTAAAACATTTAACAAATTTTAAAACACTAGAACAATATTTTTTAAAACACTTTACAAACACTTAACAACACTTTTAAAACATTTAACAAATTTTAAAACACTAGAACAATATTTTTAAAACACTTAAACAAAAAAAAAACACTTAACATTTTTTAAAACACTAGAACAATATTTTTTAAAACACTTAAACAAAAACACTTAAAATTATTAAAAAATTAGAACAATATTTATTTTAAAACACTAGAACAATATTTTTTAAAACACTTAACAAAAAAAAAACACTAGATCAATATTTTTTAAAACACTTAACAAAAAAAAAACACTTAACAACACTTTTTAAAACACTAAACAACAAAAACACTAAACTTTTTTTAAAACACTTAAACAAAAACACTAAACAAAAAAAAAACACTTAACAACACTTAAACAAAAACACTAAACAAAAAAAAAACACTTAAACAAAAAAAACACTAAACTATTTTAAAACACTTAACAAAAAAAAAACACTAAACTTTTTTAAAACACTTTTTAGCTCAACAAAAATTTTGCCATGAATGTAAACAAAATATCAAGAAAAATAATTGGTGGTGTCATATTAGAACAAACGAACATAAAAATAATACAATAAGGACAACATTAGACGATCAAGTAAAAGTAATTAATTCAGCATTTCAAGAAAGAATAATATCATACAAAGTTATCCCCCTATCATATCACATAAATGTTGTGGAGTTTTTTGTAGAAATTAAAACTAAAATATTAAACACTATAATGGGAGAACTTCAAAAACATACATGTTTGAAATTAAACATAGAATTATTTGGATTATATTTAAATCCAAACGATGAAAGTCAACATATTAAATCATTCAACACACCATTCAGAGTAGTCTGTCCAAGTTCGGATGTTGCCAATGATTTGGAACATATGATTGAAATAATTGATAGAAAAACAGATGAATTGGCTGAAAAAGATTCAGGTAAATTTCTATTATATTTTTTTAGAATCTGGAAATTTAAAACATTTAAATAACATATATTTACAAAGTGATCATATTTTAGGATGGATTTTATTGAAACTTTTACATGTAGAAATTAATATAAACAAGTTCAATCCCCTAAGAGCTGCAAGACTTATGTTACCTAAAGAAATAGAGGACAAAAGGGCTGTAGTCAATATTCAGAACAACGATGACTTTTGTTTTGCTTGGGCAGTAGTAGCAGGGCTCATACCACCTACAGGATTGGCATATCAAACATCATCATATCCACATTATTCAACAGTGTTAGATTTGGCAGGTATTGATTTTCCATTATCAATTAAAGACATTGCAAAATTTGAAAAACAAAATCAAATATCAGTTAATGTTTACACCTTGGAAAAAATTAAAACAGATTTCAAATATGAATATGAAATAATAGGACCCTTACATTATTCAAAAACAAAATTAGTTCGTCATGTTAATTTGCTACTGATTAGTGACGACGATGGAAATTTTCATTATTGTTATATTTCAAGTTTATCTAGACTAATTTCTAAGCAGTTATCTAAACATGATGGAAAAAAATTTCTTTGTGATGGTTGTTTACAATATTTTTCTACAAATGAGTTATTAAATAGACACAACATGTACGATTGTGATCATGTTCGAATTACTTTACCATCAAAAGAGTCAAAAATAGACAAATTTGGAAATATAGTTCCAGGAAATATTCTTAAATTTGAAAACATTCAAAAACAAATGGAAGTTCCTTTTGTAGTATATGCAGATTTTGAGTGTATACTTAAACCATTAAATACTGAAACTAATTTAGATCCTCAGAATTCTTACACTATAAGAAAATGTGAACATATTCCATATTCTTTTGCATATTATATTAAATGTTCTTTTGATGATAGGTTTTCAAAATTTGAATTTTATAGGGGTGTTAATTGTGCCCAAATGTTCATAAATTTTTTAGAAAGAGATGTACACAATATTTACAATAACCATATGAAAAATATAAAACCCCTGAAATTAAATAGTATTGAAAAATTGCATCACGACTATACAAATGATTGTCATATTTGTAATAAACCAATTTTAGATTCAAAAGTTGCTGATCATTCTCACGTCAGTGGAAAATATCGAGGGCCTAGTCATTCTGTGTGTAACTTAAATTATAAAGAACCAAATTTTATTCCTGTAATATTTCACAATTTAAAAAATTATGATTCACATTTATTTATAAAAAATTTATGTCATGACAAAGAAAGCCTGCATGTTATAGCACAAAACAAAGAAAAATATATTTCTTTTGAAAAAAGTATCCAGGTAGATACCTACACTGATAAAAAGTCCGAAAAGATAAAAAGAAGATTTATATCTCTTAGGTTTATAGATTCATTTCAATTTTTACCATATTCTTTGGCAAAATTAGCAGAAACATTAAATGACAATCAATGTGTTGAAGTACAAAAATATTTTCAAGAAAATGAACAGTTTAAATATATTCGTCAGAAAGGAGTTTTTCCATAAAATATAGTTATGTTACTGATTTTGCAAAATTATTGGAACCAAGATTACCAGAAAAAGAACAATTTTATAGCGATTTAACAGACGAACATATTAGTAATGAAGATTATGAAAGGGCAAAAAATGTTTGGAAATTATTCAAATGCACTTCATTAGGTGATTATTCAGACATATATCTTAAATCTGATGTATTATTGTTGGCAGATATTTTCCAAAATTTTAGACAAACATGTATCAACACTTATGGATTAGACCCTGGACATTATTATACATTTCCAGGATTAAGTTTTGACGCCTGTTTGCGCTATACTGGTGTAAATTTAGAATTATTAACTGATACAGATATGTTACATTTTTTTAAAGGTAGTGTACGTGGCGGAGTCAGTACTTGTATAAGTAGAAAATCGATTGCAAACAACAAATTTATTTCAGGCTATGATAACTCACAACCAAACAAATATATCATGTACTTTGATGCCACCAACCTATATGGATTTGCCATGTCACAATATTTACCACAAAAAGATTTTGTTTGGCTCACAAACACACAAATTGATAATTTGAACATAATGAACATATCTAACACGTCTGAAAAGGGTTATGTTCTGGAGGTTGATTTAGAGTATCCTCAAAATTTACACAACTTTCATAATGAATATCCCTTTTGTCCTGAAAATTTTCAACCACAAAATTCTAAAACTGCTAAATTAATTCCAAATTTAAAAGATAAACAAAGGTATGTAATTCACTACACTGCCTTAAAACAATGTCTTGAACATGGAATGAAATTAACTAAAATACACAGAGTAATTCAATTCACTCAATCAGCATGGTTAAAAAAATATATCGATTTAAACACAAAACTAAGAAATGAATCTAAAAACGAATTTGATAGAAATACATATAAATTAGCAAATAATAGTATTTACGGGAAGACAATGGAAAATATTGATAAAAGAAGTGATATTAGGTTGGTGACTCAATGGGCTAAAAATCAAAGAAGAGATGGTGCTGAAAATCTTATAGCAAAACCATATTTTAAAGATCACACAATATTTTCTGAAAATCTTGTTGCAATTCAAATGCAGAAAGTTTTAATTAAATATGACAAACCGGTATATGTTGGATTTTCTATCTTAGACATATCTAAAACGGTTATGTACGATTTCTTTTATGGATTTATGAAACCATTGTATGATGAAAAAGTAAAGTTATTATATACAGATACTGACTCGTTTATTTTAGAAATTGAAACAGATAATGTGTATGAAGATATGAAAAATCATATTGATAGGTTTGACACATCAAATTATCATTTTGATAATATTCATAAGATGTTTATAACTAATTCTGTTGTTGGTAAATTTAAGGATGAATATGCTGGTGAACCCATACATTCATTTTATGGCACTGGAGCAAAAGCCTATTGTGTCAAAACAGAAAATAATTTGCTTAAAAAAGCTAAAGGAATTCAAAAGAATAGTATTAAAAAACAATTAGATCTTACTCATTATAAAGATGTTGTTGAAAATAATTCAAAAACTTTTTGTTCAATGTACATATTTAAATCACATTTACATAATATTTATACCGAAATAGTCAATAAATTAGCATTAACCTCGGTTGATGATAAAAGATTTAGAATTCCAAATAGCTTTGATACATTAGCGTGGGGACACCAGGATATTCCATTTTATTTATGGCTTATACAACATGACAATTAATTATCCCCTCCATAAAAATTGGTATAAATAATGAACAAATTCATCCAAATTATTTCAATCATGTGTTTAGAATCGTACGAAAAAGAAATTGATAACTGCTTATTCAAAACTTATCAAAAAAGAATATCATCTTTCAAGAAATGGAGGGGAAAATTAAATCCTGAAATTTTAGCCAGTTTCGGATTCTATTATACAACCATTGAAGATGTGTGTAAATGTTTTTACTGTGGGGTAGAAATATTTGAATGGACTGAGGATGACTGTCCTATCAGGGAACATTATAGACTATCGAAAAATTGTGATTTTATCGAATGTTTATGGCATGCAAAATATAAAACAAAAATTAAAACAATATCAACTAATAATCTAATTATAATCATATTTATATATTTTGTGGTAAAAATATTTTTGTATTTAATTTATTGTATTCGTTTATAATTGTCATTCATTGTAAAAACTTTGACTCTCCATCTCTTCCTGTTTAATATAGTGTTATAGTTAAATTAACTGACTTTTAATTATGATCCTTAGCCAATATATTTTATTATATTATATAGGTAATAGTATGCTATATGTATACGCTCCATATAAAGTGACTCATACTGCTTTCAAAATAATTCAGATATAACTTTAGATAAAAATTGCCACATTATGAAATATGAACGAATTAATAACAATACTTTTACATTTTCTAATATTATGAAACCAAACAACAAATATTTTAAAATACTTTATCAATATCCTAATAATACTATTTTTGATACTAATTGGATTCAAATTATGGAACAAAATGAACCAAAAAATGAGTTAAAAAACCAAAATTTCAATTTATATTATATAATTTTTCAAATATTAAATTTATTATGTTTATTTGTAATCACAACATTTATAATAATAATTTATACCTCCTCCCACCACTGTTGAGATTTTTTTTTTGGAGAGGGGGTAGTGATATATAAACAGCAATCCACTCAGACTTGTTCAGTTCTTCAAGATGATGAATTATACAAGTTCTTGTAAAATCATTAAAGAAAAGCTTTTGAATAGAAAGTTGTATTCTTTAACTAATTCAGGTTCAAAGTTTTTATGTGTTGGATTAAGTTTGGATGACTTTCGTCCTAAAATTCAAATCAGCAGTCAAAAAGGATTTACAATTATTATAACCGAAGAGGAGTGGAAAAGTATTTTAAAGTATCAAGGAGTCATAGTTAACTATTTTTATTCGTCTAACAGCAATCCTACGCCAATCAAGATTGGTGATCTTACATTACATTTTGAATCAATTAATGATCTTCCTACTATTAAACTTAAAAGTCTTGGTGATTATATCTACTTTTCGAGAGATACAACAGATAAATTGTGGGAAATACAAGAGTTGATTGAATATAGAATTCAAATCCTGAAGAAACAAGAATTTGAAAAATATTTTAATATATTTCAAACAACTCTGGATAATTCAGTGGACTTGATTACAAATATTTATAATGTGTTGTGTCCGAGTCAAAATGTGAATAGTGAAAATGTTAGTACAATGATGGAACTGTTGGTGACATATCCGAGTGATTTGGAAACAAAATTAAGAAGAATTGCCCCAAAGAGAAAGTATTATGAAGAAAACTGTCCTTTTTAATGAAGACTTAAACAAAGTGCATTTATTAATTGTATGGAACTATGCCTCTAGACAAGCAAGAAAAAGTGAATATTATATATATTATTTGGATAGACTTCGATTTGAAAGAAGAATTCAGAAATGTGAAAATATTCTTTGTAAAATTTTAAATGTAAATCATAGAAACCTTATTTATAACCATAGATTTAATAATAAAACAAAAATTTAAAAATTTTTTTTTTTTTTTTTTTTTTTTATTTTTTACAGAATTATAATACATTATTTTTTAATATCCATGAGTTATGAGTGTCATCAAATCCTAACCATTTAACAAATACCATATTTCCCTTTTTTCTTAATACTTTTTCAACCAAATATCCATCGGGATGCTTCACTCTTTGCAACTCCTCTTCATAAAAACCACCCTCAATATTTTCATTTTCGTTATCTTTCAAAAGATATGTTGTTGGATTTGTCAGCTTCACTTTTTTTATTTGAAATATTTCAGTAGACCAATTGGGCGTGTATCCTTTGGTAAAAGCTTCCCTATGCTTTGAAATTCTAACAAAATCATTTACTTTAAACTTTGTATGATTTAAATCAATAGTTTTTTTAAAAGTAAATGCGTTTAGCAATATTGATTTTTCATTTATAGGTTTAATATCAACAGGTTTATATCCTGTCGTGCTATGAGATGTGTTATTATATTTTTCTATAATAATTGGCAAGATATTATACCATTTATAACTACCTTGATTGCTAAAATATTTCCACATTTTGTTTTTTAGGGTTCGATTAACACGCTCAACTATACTTGCTTTTAGATTCGAAAATGTGCTATAATGGTTTATGTTCAAGTCCTTCATAAGCTGCTGAAAACCCTTGTTATAAAATTCCTTCCCCAAATCAGTCTGTAAGTTTGTCGGTTTGTTTGCTTTGTCTAAAATTATTTTCATTGCTAGAGTCACTTCATTTCCTTTTTTAGATTTAAGAGGTTGAGCCCAAACATATTTTGAAAATGTATTAATTACCACCAAAATGTATCTATATCCTCTATTTGTTGCATTTCCACCAAGTCAGCTTGCCATAAATCGTTTATTCCTTTAACAACCACCCTTCTTCTTTTATAATTTCTTCTAGCCGGTTTGTGTAATTCATCAACTATCGTTTCCTTGATGACGGACATTATGATCTAATATAATAATTGTCCCAACTACTTTTATATGCATCATTCCATTCTTGAAGCTTTTGCGTTAAAATAACTTTATCCTCTTCTTTTAAATATTCATTAACCTTATCAATGTTTTTGCGCATGTCATCAAGCATATCTTTTATTTTAGTGTTTAAATACTTCAATGATGTGGGATTAAGCAAGGTGTCTAACTCGCCCATTCCATTATCTATTTTATTTACTTCTTCAGTTAATTTTTTAATAATATTATTAAACAAAGAAGAAATGTTAATAACAATTTTCCTCTCTGATAGAGTTAACTCATTAATTTGTCTACCTTTAAGAACGGTGATTTGGATATTATTTGCATTTAACTCTTCAATATCTTTTCTAAACTCTTTAATACTTTCTTTTGCATTAAAAAATACCACTTCCTTAATTTTTGTTCTCATTATTTCATTTATTTCTTGAATATTTTCTTTTAAAAGTTTATTTTCATTTTTAACAAATTCTTCCAATAAGTTAATATCACTACTAATTTTATTAATATTTGATTTAATATTGAATGAAATATTATTTGTTACTTCATTTACAATATCTTTAATATCTACAGCATTTATTTTGTATCGTTTTGTTATATGACGACCGAATTTATCTAACGTCATTTTGAAAATGTACTAAAACGTTTGGTGTATTCTTTTATATTATGATATTGGCTTCTCGCAATTCCTCAATTATAGAATTAATTTCATTATTATGACCGGTATGTCCAGCCATTTTTGAAGCCATTAATAATTTTAACCTTTCAACCAATTCATTCGGATCATCGAAATAAACGAAATCAATTTTATTATTAGACAAGTCCATCAGACCCTTTCCTCTTTTATTCCTTAGTCGTGTGAAATAAGTTTTTACAAGAGATGATGATGGAGTAGTAGATGCTCTAGCTCGTGTAACAGGTGGAAGTGGTGTTGAAAAAGTTCTTTCTCTACCTCTAAGCGATTCTTTTAAATCTCCCTTTTCAAGCAAATATGGATGAATAATAGTAACATATTTTTCTGAAGCAGTTCCATGAATTTGTTCATTTTCCTTATAATTCTTGCGATATCCATTAGTTCTCTTTAATATATCCATATATTCTGTTAAATCTTTGGTTTTATAGCCCAAGGGTTTCTTTTTAAATAATAGTTCAAATAATCCTGCAGTACCCTTGTATGTAATCCCTTTTACAACTATATCACTTCCTTTGAATTCTACTGGTGAATCCCCAATAACAAATTTTTCTTCTCTTATATTATGTCTTATACCATATTTGTAATCAAATACACCTTTCGTGTCTCTTATTGATTGATCTATGTATGTTCTAGGCAGTGGATCAAATTGTCCAATATATTCCTTATATGGATTTGTTGTTGCAACATTTTCTATATATGATTTGCTTTCTTCTAGGAGTTGTCTAACTTCTTCATCAGAGTCATTGCTCAGATTAGTTGATGTTGCTTCAAAAACATCTTCATCTTCCAAGAATGGAACTTCTGCTGGTAATAAATATCGATCATATAAAGACATCTTTTTTTTTGCTTTAGGTGTTGAATAAAATTCTGGTTTCTTTGCTGTTGATGATGATAGAAAACTAAATTCTTGTGGTTCTGTTTTTATTTCTTCTTTTTCATATTTTATCCTATCCGTTAATAATTCTTTTAAAGGTTTTATAATTGGTTCTAATTCCCTTTCCCTCTGGGTTTGAGATTGATGTATGTCAGCTTTAAGAGATTGAAATTTTTTTTTACAGCTTTTCTAGCTTTAACCAGTTCTTTTGCAATTTTTTCATCCATCTTACATCAGTTTTAGCCATAGACTAGTAAATATATGTGGTATAAGCTATTTATAAATAAATAAATGAATCGAATCCTACACGATATCTACCAGAATTTATGTTTGAATCCTTATCCACAACTAAAAATCCATATTTATCTTTCCAACATAACAAACATAAATTTCTAAACTGTTGAAATGACATGTCAACATTAACATGATCGTCATATATATGTTTTAGATTTGTTAAGTCTTGTTTGAATATTATTAACAAATTTGCATTGTCTCGGACTAGTTGTTTTGGAATAGAGGAATATGTTTGACTTAAATAAAATAAATCCGTATTTTTATGTCTTCCAAAACAGAAATAATCCTTAACGATATTCTGATTACAACAAACTATATCATCAAATATTAATATGGAGTTTGGTTTGACAGTTTGTGGTGAAATTATATTTTCTTCATCCTCTGATTCGAAAAACCCAATTTCCTTCATAGGTTGGAACAGCATTCTCAAGTACTTATATTTTGGCTGATACAATGATTTTGAATAAATATAAATATTTTCAAATCTTAAACCATTTGGATCTTCTATCAGACTTACTATTAAATTGGTTTTACCACACCCTGAGGGCCCCACAACTAACCCCCTCTTACTATTTCCAATAAATAATTTTCCATGTTTTTGAAAGTTATTTGTTTGAGAATCATGATCTTTAATTTTTATTGAATAAGACTGTTTTTCGATCCGCATCTTGTAATAACCACAATCTTACTACAATTAATCAATATAACTTTTCATATATAAACAAAATCGTGGAATAAATTCATCAGTCCATTGCAATATAATGGCCATATCTTATTCAACTCAATTCAATCACAAAAGAACAGTCAAGAAAGGAAGTGGTGTTCTAAACACACTAATTAATAAATTGCCTTTTGAGTTACATCTTCCAGGTTATAACTTTTGTGGTCCTGGAACGAAATTAGATAAAAGACTTGCTCGTGGTGATAAGGGTATTAATCAGTTAGACGAAGCGTGCAAAGAACATGATATTGCATATTCAAATCTAAAAGATATAAAGGGTAGACACGAGGCTGATCGAGTATTAGCTAAAAGAGCGTTTGAACGATTCAAATCGAAAGACGCAAGTTTTGGTGAAAAAACAGCTGCTTTAGGAATTAGTGGTGCAATGAAAGTTAAGACAAAATTAGGAATGGGATTGAAGAGAAAAAGGCGGGGAATTTCGTTGCTTAAAGCTATATCATTGGCAAAAAAGGGAATTCAAGGGAAAAAAATTAAGAGTTTGAAGGTTGGTGCTAAACTTGCATTATCATCAATAAAAAAGCATGGTAAGGTGCTACAACCAAAGAGTAGAATAATACAAATTCCAAAGCCGGGTGGCTTTTTACCCCTTATACCATTATTTGCAGCTTTATCGGCTTTAGGGGCCCTTGGTGGAGGCGCTGCAGGAATTGCTAAAGCTGTAAATGATGCAAAAGCTGCTAGTCAGAAACTACAAGAAGATACAAGACATAATAAAACAATGGAGAGTATAGCTTTAGGTAAGCAGGGTAGTGGGCTTTATTTAAAACCATATAAATCAGGTTGTGGTTTATATCTTAAACCATATTCAAAAAACTGTTAAGGGAAATACCTCGAAAACCGCTTACAAATATTGAATTATTAAAATATGTCAAAATATTGCAAATACCAAATTTTCGAGGTATTTTCATGCGAAATGAACTACCAACTAAAATTAAAAAAACAGAATGTGCTATAATTAATTTAGATGATTCCAGAGGAGAAGGAAGTCATTGGACTGCTTATGTTAAAAAAGGAACAAATATAATATATTTTGATAGTTATGGAAATTTACGTCCCCCTCTTGAATTAATTTTATATTTTTATAGTGATGGAAAAGACAATAAAATTCAATATAATCATACTATATATCAAACCTACAATATGACCAATTGTGGAAAATTATCACTTCAATTTCTTTATAAAAATATGTAACATCAGATTTAACCATTTCCTAATAGTATTTTCAAGCGAAATGTCATACAGTTTTGTTCTCAGTGGTAATTCTGCCACATTATCTGTCAAGTATCATCCACCAATATACTTGGATGAAAATTTCGAATATGCAATTGGTCTTATAAACTTTGAAACCTTTAATGCTATTCCTAATATTGATGAAACAAATAATTCGTTTATTTATAATTATGATAAGGAAATAAAAATTCCACCTGGAAGTTATGAAATCGATGATATAAATAATTTAATACAAAAAGAGCTTGAGAAGGAACAAATTAGTTTTCATCTTTATCCAAATAATAATACATTGCGAACTCATATTAAAACAACCGCACCAATAACATTTAAAAAGGGAACTATTGGTAAAATATTAGGCTTTGAAAACAGTGAATTGGTTGCAAATAAAGAACACATATCAGACTATCCTGCAGAAATTATTAGAATAAACTCCTTAAATATAGATTGTAGTATTGCTGAAGGATCTTATTTAAATGAAACTCCAGTTCACATAATACATCAGTTTTTTCCCAGTGTAGCCCCAGGCTTTAAAATTATAGAATCACCTCAACACATTATTTACTTTCCTGTGACAGTTAAAGTCATCGATAAAATAATCCTTAAAATAATAGATCAAGACGGTGAACTCATCAATTTCAGAGGAGAAACCGTCACGGTTAGACTGCATCTTAAGCGTTTAGAAGAATAATGGTGTTTCTTTACAACACTAAAAACTTTAATATAAAAAGATTTAAACCATATTCTGTTAGTAATAGAGTAAACTCTACAGGGTTAACACCTTCGAATCGTAAATTTCTAAAATCCTTAGGTTTCAAAATTAAATCTTAACATGGAACATCTTAATGTAAGACAAAACGTTCTTGTTGATGAATCCATAATGAGTTATGAAATTCTTTCTTTTGATCCTTTTAATCCAACTAAACTAGGACCTAATGATGAAATAAACATTTCTTTACAACAGACTGGAAAATATCCTTTGCCATGTAAGAGTGAATTATATATGGAATTGAAAGTTGAAAATGAAGATGGTACACCATTAAAAAATACAGTCTTAATTAATAATGCACCAGCTTTTTTATTTAAGGAATTTAGATATGTTCTAAACGGAGTTACTCTTGACTCTGTTCGGGATAATGGTGTCACTTCTACGTTAAAGGGATATGCATCGTTTAATGAAAATGAAAGTCTAAAACTACAAAATGGCGGATGGTATCCAAAATCAACCACCTCACAAAAGATTATGACTGATGATAATGGAAATGTTTCTTTGTGTATTCCTCTTAAAATGTATTCTGGATTCTTTGAAGATTACACCAAAATTATTTTAAATTCAAAACAAGAAATAATACTAATTAGAAGTAATGACGATTCCAATGCACTAGTGTCAACAAACGAAGGTGACAAACCAAAAATTACAATAACAAAACTTTGTTGGCGAGTTCCTCACCTTACTGTTGGTATTCCGCAAGAATTAGCACTTACTAAAATAATTGACAAAAATAGTGATATTTTAATAACTTTTCGAAGTTGGGAGTTGATTGAATATCCTGAATTATTAGAAACTACGCGACACAATTGGACTGTCAAAACTTCTACGAAAATTGAGACCCCGCGCCATGTTTTAATTGCCTTTCAAAAAGATAGACGTAACAATCTAAAAATGGATATGAGTAAGTTTGATCATTGTGATCTTAGAAATTTAAATGTTTATTTAAATTCTGACAGATATCCTTACAATGATCTTCAACTTGATTTTACAAATAATAAATTTGCTACATTATATGAAATGTTTTCCGAGTTTCGTCAAAAATATTATAACCAACCCATAGAACCAATATTCAATCCAAGTGATTTTGTAAAAAACGCACCAATAGTTTATATTGATTGTTCTCATCAACGAGATTTACTTCAAACTGGACCAATAACAATGAGAATTGAATTTGAGACCAAAGAGAAAGTTCCACCAAGGACATCTGCATATTGTCTAATTATTCATGATAAAGTATTTGCTTATAATCCATTAACTAAGATAGTCAAACAACTTTAACTACTCTATATCGTCGTCAATTGATGATTCAGTTATTGTTCTGCATTCGCAGTGTCATGTTGCAATATAAAATACAACTATTCTTAAAAAAGTTGCAAATTTTAAAAATTCAAATTAAAAACTACACAAATTAAAAAATTGTCTTCAAGAAATTCACATCATTAAGACTATGCGATTAGTATTGGATATGCAAGGATTTAAGGATGAACATAACAAGTTTATTCCTAAAGAATTAGCTACCTATGATGGAATTAGAATTAGTCATTATATCTTTAAACAGCCCTTCCCGCTTAGCTTTCTTCCTCCAGATGCCCACAATCAAGCTGTATGGTTAATGAAGAATCATCACCACATTAATTGGAACAATGGACATACTCCCATACATCATTTCTCCACTCTTATAAAAGAGTTGACAAAGGATGCTCATTTTGTTTATGTTAAAGGAAATGAAAAAGCCAACTATATTAGAAAATATTGTGTCAAACCTGTTGTAGAAGTGGAGGAACAACCAACTCTACCTAAATCGACACCTAAATGCTTTTTTCATTCAAAGTCACCTTCTATGTGTGCACTATCGAATGTATTTTATTTGTATAATAATTTTTTTATGAATGAATAAAAAAACCATATTAATATATTTATTATTTTATTTCCATATATTTTAATCTAAGTGTATTTACATTTTCAAATAATTCTAACTTTACAAATTCTGTCACTAACAATAAGAATTTTTTATTCTTTAAAAAGTCACAACAAATTTTAGCACCCTTTTTACATAAAGTTGCATGGTCACTATAGTTTATAAACATTAACACATCTTGGGCATCACTATTTGATTCAGTTCCAAGAGAATAATATCGCGAACAAGCTTCCATTATAAGAAAGTTCTCATACATCTCGCGAACTACTAACTCCATATTTCAATCCGAAACTTCACCACAACTTTCAATATCACTTTCTGCCTGCAATATCAATTCCAACGCATCACTATCTGTCACAAATTCTTTTAACGATATCGCCTCTGTGAAAAATCCATTTTCCAACAAACCTTCTAATAACTTGATTAAATCTCTTCCTTCAATGTATTCATCACACAACTTGACACCTGTTTCGATATATAGAACCATATTATTATAAAAATTACACCACTCAGGTCTACTACTCATAGAATACTTTACATTTTTGTTAAGTTCAATAATCAATGTATTACGTATAACTTCAATGGCTTCAAGCAGAGACATGATGTATAATGTCTTGGTTGATAACCTGCGCTTTTATAACAACTCTTCATATTGGAGAAAGGGAAGCCAACTTACATACCCTCTCTCTCGCTCGCGCTCTCACTATACATTGATATGCGTTTTGTCAGTTGACGCCATCTTGAATTTCTCTCCCCCCACCCCACCCGTGTTTGTCAGACCATATCCACTTGCTGCTCTCTCATAGGTATTTTCTGCGCGCGCAACCCTCCTCCTCTTGGTCCTGTCATTACCTATCTACTGAGATCAAGCGCTCTAAGGCCACCACACTCCCTCCACACTACACTTACCATTCTAGATTTAAACAGTCTGGTGGCCTTCTAGCATGCTGAGGCCTTGTGAACAAACCTGAGTCCAGCTCACTCGTGTTCTTATTTGTCGCCATGCAAGACGACGTTCTTCTATCTAAATCATTATTTTTTGTAGTCATCATCATACTAACTTCTAAACTACCAAGTTCATTTGTACTTATATCTACACACTCGCGAATCTGATTAATAGGGCGCTTCCATATTAATGGGGTGCCCACAACCTTAACTAAATACGTATAAAAACCAATTTTGCTTCCTACCGTGCACTTGGTCCACAACACGTTATTTCTTTTTCAAGTATCAGCGGCAAATATATATCCCCCCCCCCCTCGTTTCCGAGGATGCTGAACACGATTGCGGCGTCTTGAGGTTACGCCCAAAAACCAGATAGGTTAAACGCGCTTATAGAGGTTTCCCTGCAGAGAAACACACTTTCCCCCCGTTTTCGAGGATACTGAGCACGGTGGTGGTGTTGGATATCGCGTCCGACCCCCTCCCCCTCTCCCCCGAGGATGTTGCCAATGGGGAAAATAGTTGTACTTCTCTTTTTGGTTGTAATGGTCTCTCATTCCGCTCCAACTAAAAAAATATACTCAAATAGTTTGCGCGAAAAAACGCCAAGGCGTGGTCACTTTGTTCTTAATTTTTTAGAAAATTTTTTTTTCTAAGTTAAATTTAATTTTTTTATTTCAATTAAATAAAAGAATCATAATACAGAAATAGTAATTAAAAAAAAAATTAATTTTAAACTCTTTTTTTTCGAATTTTTTTTTTTATTAAAAGGTAATATCTTTCCATAATGGGGGCGAGTATTGGTCGGTGAAGAGGTTGGACTCCTGTTCCGGCTGAAAATATTTCGATTTTTCGGGTTTTTTTCCTACTCACAGACGCCACTATTGAGTGTATACATCGAATGTACACTTTATTAGAACAGTGTCGCCGTGGTCTGGCGACCACTTCGCTTTGCCTCGATATAGAGTGAACAGCGCATATTTATGTGTCTGTGCCGGTCTAGCGATCTATCAAACTTGTTAGAAATTTGTAGCTAGCGCGTGATATCATTTAACGACAAAATGTCTCGCACGTGGTCGAAAAAAGGAACGAAAATGCTAATTCCCAAATTAGAAGCTTGTCCGGAATGATGGAACATTAGCAGTGTGGATTATAACAATCGGGTTAAAAAGCAGCAACATTGGAAGGATTGAACATGGAATTTTTTACAAATTCGGCGGAGATTAATGGTAAACTACACAACTTGAGAACACAGTTAGACAAAGATTTAAGTAAAGCAAAGAAAAAGAAGCGGTCAAGGGGGACCAATGAAGCATAATATGAGATTCCAAAGTGTAGAAATAAGTCCATCGTAGCGTAGTTTATATGTGGACACTCGCGACCCTAATTTGATATACTGCATTTTAAGACACTGATCTATATACTTGTATGTCTGTAAATGTACATAGTATTGCAACAAGTATATACATTTGTATCGACACTGAGTGACCAGGTGTATATGAGCCTTTACGATAATAATAATAATTAATAATAATAATAATATTATTAATAGCAATTGCTAACAATCTTACAAAAAAATTCATTAATAATATACATATCACATAAAAACTACATATCACACAAAAATTTAACTGGAATTTCTCCCCTACATATTTTCCTTAGAATAATGTTTGCATTTCCTTACAAATATTTTCAAATTTATCGCTTTCTTAATGTCATTAGGTAAGTTATTATATTGAACAAGTCCATTGTGGAAAACATCATTTTGACTGTAACGATTTGGAACTGTAGCTACATAGAAGTCCTCTCTAGATCTTGTTTGATAATCGTGTACATCTGATATAAATTTGATGCTTCTTAATAAATGTTCAGGATATAAACTATGTTTTATTTTATATATAAAAATAATCGTGTTTACAAATATAACCTGTCTAACACTTAACATCCCTGTTATTTCTAGCATTACTTTAACACTAGTAAGTCTATGACATCTCAAAATATATCGCATAGCTTGCTTTTGCTTCCGCTGTCCTTTCCTTTTCATTATTATTAAATATAAATAAAATTGAGGTGCAATAATTGAAATGGGGCTGTATTATTGCTTTATAAATTATTTGTTTCGTCCAGTGGGTTAAATAGGAAATCATTCTTCCGAGAAAGAATATTTTTTTAACATTTTTTTAGTTATGTATTCGGCATGTTGAGAAAACGTCAAATTCTCGTCCGTTGTTCTACTTGTTGTATCTGTACATTATTTACATAAATTTCACCATGAATTTGTTGAAATATCATTAAACCTACTTTTTATGAGCATAAATTTTGTCTTGTCTCTGTTCAAACTTAGTACATTTTATGTCAGCCAGCTAAATAATCCTGCTAGTTCTTCACTTATAATATTTACAATTATATTTACATCTTTGCCTATAAAATATAATAAGGTATCATCTGCAAAATGTTAAATATGACAGTTCTTTATATTTTTTAGAATGTCATTTATGTACACTATAAACAAATTGGGGCCCAGTATTGTTCCTTGGGGTACACCAAACGCATTTTCTTTTGGCACTGAGGTATTGTTAATATATCTTGTTTCCTGCGTACGATTTTTTAGATAGTTTTCAAACCACTTAATCACATTGTTACGCAGACCATACTTCTTTAACTTTTCTAGCTGGACTCTGCGACATTCGGCAATTCGATCAGGTGTAAAATTACATTCTTGCAAATGCTAAATTTAGTTTAAATTTCTTTCCTATGTTTACTTGATTGTTTAATATTTGGCTAACTTTGATTTGGTCGGGCACTTTCTTGTCCCCGCTAGGACCGACCATATGTATTTTTTGTACACTGTCGTATTATTGATTTTCGTTTGTAGTTATGATTGTTTTTAGGTATTTTCAAGGCAATTGTAGAAAAATACTACATAAAACAGCATTCAATCATATTACAATCTCCATCTAATAATCAAAGAAATTAATTTCTAACAATATGAAATTTGTCATTAAATGCCAACCCATTGATAAAATATATTCAATGAATTTATCCACATATTTCACACCCTAGTGAATACGTGCAGATTTAGCAATTCAACAAATCATAACTTGTTTATCGAACCGTGGACAAACAAGCAACGTAAATTCATATTTAAATTTGTTATTTTATAATTATTATTATTATACTTTTAAATTAGCCGATAAAAGCTTTGAGCGAAAATATCAAATCCGGAGTAGCTATAGGAAATATGTTTTTAGGTTTGATCATAAAATTAATTTTAAATTAAATTAAACAATAATAGCTAACTTTGAAATTGATAAATTTGGAAAATATATTAAGATTCTGAGGAACTTTTTTAAAAATTATCTTATGTAAATTGTGAAAAATAAAGAAAGAATATTCAAACACAATTTAATGCATCTTTATTTTTTTTAAAGTTTTGCTATAGAGGATGTTTCAAAAAACATGTAGCATCGCTCGTGTGGTGATTCCTTACCCAAAAATAAGATAACTAGTTCCTATCAATATTTGTCCGCAGATTCTTTGTTGCAAAGTTTCAAATATACAGGGTGTTAAAATTATAATTTTTTTTTGGAATTTTCAAAATATTTCCGAAACGGCTTTAGAAATTTTATTGAAATTTGGGTTATCAAAAATACCTAAAATAACACGTATTTTAGCAGTAAAAATGCTTGACCAGGTTTACAAGGGGCGTGCGTGCGATCAGGCTCTCTAATAATTTTTAACAAAAAATAGGTACGACACTGTGTTTTTCACATTTTGATAGCCAATTTGTTAGAGAAATTGAAATCTGAAAAATCCTGTTCATACATTTTAATTGCTAAAATACGTGCTATTTTAGAATCGGCCACAGCAGACTATAGTCCATTCATTTTGCCAATGCAGAAGAATAAAACAAATATATGAGACGATCACGTGAACAGAACACAGGGTCGCATTAAGAACAATATAACAAATAGTACAATCTCTATGACCCGGTTAGATGTGCAGCGATCAATAGCAAAATTTTACAAAACCTTTCAAGATTGACTGGAATTTTGATAAATGAACAAACAGTGCACCCCCGTCGTTTGACAAGGGTCTAGTTTGGTACACCGATGAATCAAAAACCGCCAACGGTGTGGGCGCAGGTATATTTGGTCAAAGACCCAAGATGGACATAAGCATTCCTCTGGGGAGCTACACCCAGAAAAGGGCTACCACGACCAAAAGATGTACATCCTTTCGGACAGCCAAGCTGCTCTTAAGGCTCTGAACTCTAATCGGTTTACATCAAAACTTACACTGGAGTGCCATACCAATCTAAAAGTACTGGCGGCCAGGGGGAACAAGGTGGAACTCTTGTGGGTCCCTGGTCACTCTGGGATATTAGGAAATGAAAAAGCGGATGAACTAGCAAGAGCCGGATCTGCTCAAAGTCTCTGGGGCCCCGAACCGGCCTTTGAAATATCAAAACAGGCAACAAAAACAACATTAGATAGATGGTCGAAAAAAATAATACCTATCTCGAGGGAAAGAGTTACCTCGTCAAATACACGCACGGGCCGTAATTGGAAAACCATCGAAAATACTATCGAATGGGATGCTAACAATGAGGCGGGCCCCAGTTGAAACAAGTGATCTGCTAACAGGCCATGGGGATAAACAACGGATCCATTGAATATAGACTCTGCGGCGAAGAGGATGAAACCGCCTCACACATAATAAACCGCTGCGTAGCGCTGTCTCGTAGAAGACAAAATATCTTCGGGAACATACGACGTGGTGACAACCTCCTACATATCAAGCTTGGTAGAAGGTTACTGGACCTCATAGGAGGAACAAACATCTTCTAACAAGATCGGGGTATACAATAAGTCGAAAGGCTGCAGTGATTTGAAGTTCGGGCCTTTAAACCGACCCCCGCCTTTAACCAACCAACCAACCAACCAACGAATAGCAATAAGTTCATGCAACGAGCACGTGGCTATGGCGTGCTGATTTTTGTTTATTCTCCTAAATTGGTAAAATGAATAAGGGACCTTAGACTTTTTACTTATTTATGTAAAGTTTGATATTTAAGAGAGGTTGATAAAATTGCATATACCTTGTAAACGAAGCTAACTTCAAATAAATATTAAGAGATGTTTTATTTTAGGCACTTAAATTTCTCTAACAAATTATATTATTATATCAAAATGTGAATGAAAGTCCAGTTGTTTGTTAAAGCACTTTAAAATACTATTTCAGATTGAATGTATGTAGGTATGTAAACCCACCCTGTACTGACGAGAACATATGAGTTCGAAACCGGTCTGCAGGTGGTTGCATCCTATCAATGGAGAGGACTTCCTTTTCTTGGTAGTACCATTCAATCTGAAATAGTATTTTAAGGTGCTACTGTGTAGACAAAAATACGCCCTTATTGTATAAGGATCATCGGGTGGTCTGGGAAATAATAGTTTTCCATATTGGTATTTGGTCATTACTTCATTTAATTGGCTACGTTTAGATATTGCTAGCTCCAGAAAAAATAATTTTGAATTAAAAGATATTATAAAATACACATGACACCTTCCTGCATCTTTTTAGAAAACACGCTCAAAATAATAATACCGTGTGTCTCGCTAAAGTCGACGAGTGGCGATATCTCGATAACTATTTGTTCTACAGCTTCCGGAAAAAAACGTGACCCCTAGAAGTATACTAAAATTATTGTCAAATTTGTAATTTTACCGCTAGATGGATTATTTTTAATTCAAAATGATAATATGTCTTAAAATCAATAGTAGCGATATGTCACGTAGACCTATTTTGGATTCTCCAATTAACACGATATATATATTATTATTTTTTGACTAAAATTATTGTCAAATTTGTGATTTTACCGCTAGATGGCTTATTTTTAATTCAAAATAAAAAAATGATAATATGTCTTAAAATCAATAGTGGAGATATGTCACGTAGACCTATTTTGGATTCTCCAATTAACACGATATATATATTATTATTTTTTGACGTTTTGGTTTGTTCGTTATGGTGTATCTCCTAAAATAAGAAATGGGGAAGGTTTGATTCGTGTTAAAGGAAGAGTTTGATAAATGCCGACATATTAACCGATTTTATCGACCTTAGTCTTGTTTTAAAGCTATTTAATAGTCGAATTATAGTCTATAATAATACATATGTTTTAGTCTAAGACTGAACCGCTAGATAGCGGTTTTTGATGAGCTTCAGTTTTAGTAATTTTCTCCGTTTTCATTGAAAAGTTAAACGGAAGCCTAATTTTGTAATCTACTAGTCTTATTACTCGTAAAATTAATTAAAAAGTGGAGCAAACCGGAGGTCGATATCGCTTCTCAAACTTAAGTTATGAGCAAAAATCTTTTTTAACATTTTTAAATGATAATGCCATATATTCGTGAATATTAAGTAAGCCATGAAAATCTAAATAATAAAATTGACAATTAGTTGTCATTTGTTACTTTAAATTCTAAAATTGTACTTTTATTGTTAAAAATAGATTAAACAGTTTGAAAGTTGTCGTATTCTATTTCTAAAGCATATGATATACTTGCCGTGTATTTCAATCTTTTGAAAATACGGTTATTGCCTGTCAGGAGTAGGTACGCTGTAAGATATCCTGGGAGACAACATTTTTTCCCGGATGGTTTGAGTTTGTATCGGAACACTTGTCTAGGTTCTCGCAACCGTCTTGCTAAACTTCTTAAAAACTATCCGCGAAAAATGTTGTATCTGCGGATATCTTACTCCTGACAGGCAATAATTGTATTTTAAAAACATTGAAAATTCACAGACAGTATGTGTCATATGCTTTAGCAATAGAATGAGACAACTTTAAAATTATAAGGAGGTAAAGAAACTCACAGTCTGTTCCACTAGTTTAATAGCAATAAATAAAAAACTATAAACCAAACATGTTTCGAAGACTTAAGTCTTCATCTTCAGTGGAAAGTAAAACATCAACAAAGGTAGGTACCTATGACATTGAGGTAACTGCAAATAAGAAAAAGAAGTTTAATAAGTTAAGTTTTAAGAAAAATGATTGAAAGAAAGGAATTGACTCGATGGAGAAGTAAATTATAGGGGAGTAAAAAATTTTTTAAAAACTCCTTACCTAGTCGAGCAGGAAAAGAAAAACTTTTTGAAAATGTAAAAAATTCAAGTATAGAAAATAAAGCATGAAAACTAAGTTAGATTGATTCAAGTATAGAAAATAAAGCAAGAAAACTAACTTAGTTTTCATGCTTTATTTTCTATACTTGAATTTTTTACATTTTCAAAAAGTTTTTCTTTTTCTGCTTGACTAGGTAAGGAGTTTTCAAAAAAATTTTTACTCCCCTATAATTTACTTCTCCATCGAGTCAATTCCTTTCTTTCAATCATTTTTCTTAAAACTTAACTTATTAAACTTCTTTTTCTTATTTGCAGTTACCTCAATATCATAGGTACCCCCCTTTGTTGATGTTTTACTTTCCACTGAAGATGAAGACTTAAGTCTTCGAAACATGTTTGGTTTATAGATTTTTATTTATTGCTATTAAACTAGTGGAGCAGACTGTGAGTTTCTTTACCTCCTTATAACTTCACTCCACTTTGAGATGAACTACTTCAAGAAAACTTTAAAATTGTTTAATCTGTTTTTAACAACAAAAGCGGAATTTTAGAGTTCAAAATAATAAATTACGGTGAAACTAATAACTCCCCATTTTCAATTTTATTATTTTGATTTTCTTTGCTTACTTATTATTATCGAATATTTGATGTTATCATTGAAAGTTTATTAACTAGATTATAATTCGGCTATTAAATAGCTTTAAAATAAATCGGGTTTGTTCGGGTTTGTTCTGTTCTGTATTGTAGTTGAAAGTTATCGAACTTTTTCTTCGGCACGAATCCAACCTTCCCCCACCACTTATTTTAGAAGATAGACCAAAACGTCAAATAAATAATTTTAGTGTTAAATGGAGAATCCAAAACGTTCCACGTGACATACCTTCACTATTGATTTTAAGAGATATTACAATTTTTTGATTTAAAAATACTCCACCGCGCTGTAAAATTTCAAAGTTGAAAATGATTTTAGTATACTTCTAGAGATAACTTTTGCAATACATTTTTTCCCGCAAGCTGTTGAACAAAACTATTTATTGTGTCAATACTAAATATTTAGTTAAAACTTTTATTTAGTTAGTGGTTAGTAGTACAATAAGAGACAACCTTATTGTCTAATAAGTTTTATAATAACTCACAGCTTTTCACTGATTTTTAAATACATAGTAAGCAGTTATTGTTGTAGAAACTGTTATTACTGGTATGCAAATATGTTATTAGGAAAAGTCATTTTATTCCAACTCCACTGTGTATTAAAACTGATGAAAACAGTTTTATGTAAGTTCAGTTTAAATTGAGCTTTTATTGTTTCAAGGAGAATAATATGTATACCTTGAAAACTCGAGAAGTTAAACAAATTATTATCATCAGCTAAATGGTTCGCAGAGAAAACTTTATTCTTAAGTTGCCTCGGAAGTTTGGAGTATGCGAAAGTTGAAGATAATATGCTCTATTGTACTAGGATACATTATATAATTGAATAATATTATTAACTTGTAGCTACGGTTTCAATGATATATTATGGCTATTTAGAAACTCAAAATTCCAAGTTCTTCATACATTTTCTATTCTGAACGCAGTCCAGATTGCAGTATAGTGGATATGAGTGAGACGACCTTTGACAAAAAATTATTATGTTACTTGGACTGGGAACTTTTTTCGGAAAAAATAAATAGTTGTATAAAAATTGAAAGGGAATACTTCTATACAGGGTGTCCCAAAACTAATACTACACCATAAACCTGCAGATTATTTGGGTAAAAATATTGCGAATTTGCCAAACCATCTTGTTCAAAAGTTGATAATAACCGAGAGGTGTACAAGTGAAAATTTTATTTTAAAATTTCCTAATTAATTTACTTATTAACCAATATTTTTGCATAAAATATTGTAATTAGTGTTATCTTTAAAGCGAGAAATGAATCTGTTAATAACTTTCTTCTGATATAGATTGCAGAGGGAGCTTGCTATGGCACTCGCGCACTACGGGGTACATAGAAACAAGGGCAACTTTTTGTGCTTGTGTTTTTATTAAAAATATTAATTTTCTCATTAGTTTTACCCAAAAATGGTATACCTTGTCCATGTCCCTCCGAGCGACTGTTTTCGAGATTTTTGTATTTATAGTACCCAGCACACTTTTTAAGATATTGAGTTGAATACATTAGTATGTTGATATTACTTATTACATTATAGGTGATGAATGAATTTAATAACAAATAATTCAGATTGTAACTCAACCTAAGTTTTTAAAAGTGTTATTAATTTATTAAAATTTTAAAGATTATGAAAATTCCATACTATTAAGAAATTAAAAGACCAGTAATGACAATATTTATAAGTTAAATAAATACAAAAACTATCGATAAAACAAAAAAATATATTTTTGACAAAATTTCTTAGTTAATTAAATGGATGCATTAGAGATAGTACACAAAATTTCGAAAACAAGGTACACCATTTTTGGGTAACAGTGATGAGAAAATTGATATTTTTAATAAAAATATAAATACACTAAAGCGCTAAAAAGTGTCATTGTGTCTATGTCCCGGACTACATTAGAATTATTAACAGATTCAAATTTCTCGCCCCCTTAAAAAAACCAATTACCCAATGATATGCAAAAATATTGAAATATATAAGTAAATTAATTGGGAAATTTGAAAATTAATTTTTCACTATCTCGGTTATTATTAACTTTTGAATTAAGAAAGTTTGGCCAAATCGCAATATTGTTCCCCAAGGATGTTCTGCAGGTTTACTATGTACTGTATATGGTGTACTGTATACTGTGTAATGTGTACTGTGTATTGTGTATTGTATACTGTGTACTGTGTGCTGTGTACGGTGTACTATGTACTGTGTACTGTGTAATGAGTACTGTGTATTGTGTACTGTATACTGTGAGAAAAGTCGTGCCACACATCTTCTGTGCATTACAGGAGCGGCATTTAGACAGGTTTGAATGACGTAAAAGTCGTTTGTTTTCTTATTCGTGCCTTAAATTTTCATTAATTTTTCATACTTGCATGTCGTTTATATTCTTATTTTTATAAAAGTTATATAATCAACGATTTTGTAGTTTATATATTTTTAAAAATTTAATAAAGTTCCGGTCGACCCTTAATGCAACTCTGCAAAAACATTCTGACTCTGATAGATCACGTGATATTTGTTTTGACGCTCTCAGTTCTTACGTTGGATTTAGTATAGATGGACTATACTTTGTAATGTATGATTTAATTCAGATATTTCTTTCAAGTCGGAACCAAGATTTTGCCCAATCAACGGTTGTACACCACTGCCAACCTCGAGTTACAATTGCAATGTAATGCCATTGTAATAAATCAATTTACTGACGTATTTTCAGACTTGACCTATGACAATTGATTTAATTATGTATAGCGTGTAAATTTTTCGAAACTTTGCGAGGGTATTAGAGTTATTATCAAATGATGAATGTTGCGGTTTTCCCTTTACTATCCTATTTTTCAACGAAACGATTCCGCTGTCAAATTTGTCATGGCTTTTTTAGTTTTTAATCTACAACGCGATTTTGAAATTCGTCGCTTTTTAGACCCCTCTCGGATTTCCATTACGCGTTAACTTATCAAAAAGGTAAAACTGATCTTGTTAGAGATTTTTACATAAAGTTTAGTGGCGAAGCTAGTTTTTCTCTAATGAGTTTATTTTTTAAGAGTGTCTCATTTCAAAATTTTTACTTTTGTTAATATCTCAAAAAATAAACTTTTGGGGCCAAACTGGCCACGCTACTGAAGTTTACGTAACATTTTCTACTAACTAATCTCTAACAAGATCAGTTTTCACCTTTTTGATAACTTAAAAAGCGAAGATTTTCAAAATCACCCTGTAGCTTAAAAACTAAGAGAGCCATGACGTGACAGTTGAGACTGGAATCTTCCGTTTCGTTAAAAAGTGAAAACCGCAGCATTCTATTTTTGATAATAACTCTAAGTACCTGTTCTCACCATAGCAACTGGACAGCAACGCAACAGGAACGCAACATCAACGCGACACAGCACTAATGTTTAAATACACGTGTTCCCACTGACTTAGACAACTCAACTACAACGCGACTAGTTGCTTATGAGTTGCCCGGCATACCGCGTCGCCGTCGACAGTTGCGTCCAATCGCGGTATCATGGCGAACGAGACAGCAAAATATTTAACTTTTGTGACCCATGTTGCAGCACACACATACTTATATGATGTTGCAAAGCCATCTTACTATCGTAATGACATCAAAGAAAAAACTTGCGGAGAAAAAAAAAAAAAATATAAAGGGTTAACCCAAAATTGTCACTCAGTGTTCTTTTTAAGCTATTTAACGAGAAATTATGTAGAGGTTATATCTTCATCTCACGAAGACGACATTTTGGTCACGTCAAAAGATACTTCAAACCAGTTGCTTCCAGTGGGAACGCAAGAGCAACTGAACTGAAGGTGCGGTCGCGTTGCAGTTGCGTTGCGGTTGACAGTTGCTTTGGTGACAACAGGCACTAATACACCCTGAAAGTGTCATTACCTTATACATTTCTCGCCAGTGCCTTCCACCTGTTTTTTCGGGTTTAACATAAACTGGCTTATCTCGAATACTAATTCAAAATGCTATTTATGGCTATTTTTCTTCAATTTGTTTTCATCTCAGGATTTCCGAGTTTAAATATAATAAGTCATTTCCTTAACGCCCTTTATTATGCTTCCCTCCATTTTCAGGTAGGATTTATATTCTATCCTTACCTCCAACTTAAAAGGATTGATTCTAAATTTAATTGGTATTAACATTTCCTTTTTACCAATCCATAACAGCAACAAATATCTTTCTATAAGACAGTGAGGGCATGGCAAGGCCGATCAAATATTCACTTCGATAAGTCGGATTAACAATTTGAAACCGAAAGTTAAGCAAATTTCAATATAAATCATATACCATAAAAGAGAATGAGAATTATAAAAAAAATGGACTATATATGATGTAACGTAATTATGGTCAGTAAATAAAATCATGGTTGGTATGATATCAGGCCTCAAGAGTACACAATAGGTAATATGTGGGTTATTCATGCCAACATATCCTAATGGATAGGCAATAACTCAGTTATGTGTAAACAAATTGATGAAGAAATTCAACGAAACTACAAGTATGAAAAACAGACACTTAGATCAAAAATAGCTACTGGTGGTGATAATGTTACGAATACTTTAATTAATATTAAAATTAAGATAATCTAAATGGATGACTTCGACAGTTTGGCTCGGGTTAGTTGAATATATATATTTGTCAGTAAAAATATTCGTCCTTATAAGACGTTCAGGAACTGACAGACGATGACTTCGATAGACGGAAATACTTTTGCAAAATTTTAATAACAGGTGTAATGATGATCCTAATTCTGCCAATAAAATAATTTTGAGGATAATATCCATTGGGCACATTTGGACCATTTTTTATTAATGGAAACATTATGACCGTACTCTATTTATATCCAGTTATTACGCGAACAGATTATTTTATAAGTAGAAATCATTTATCCAAAGAAAATACATATCGGGATTGTTCGAGTTTCAACAAGATAGCACCAATGCTGATTTTGCTTTAGAAGTGCATTAATTTTTGAACCAAATAGTTTCAAATCAGTGGATATGAAGGAGAGACGACATTGAGTAGCCTGCTTGATTCCCAGATCTCACCTCTTTGTACTTTTAATTGCGGAGTTATATAAAGAATAAGGTTTACAGAAAATTCCGGTTAATGTTGCAGATTTAAAAGCTCGAATTATAAATCAAATACGTGAAATTCGATGGGATACTTTTGACAACTGACAACATCTTACGGGAATTTAGATACAGGCTTGTCAATAGCCAAGCTAAGTATGGCATACATTTTCAACAGCTAATAAAGTTTTCATATATTAATGTTTCTATGTAATTTTGACAGCCATCATCGAATTTCTCTTTTAATGGACTATTTGAATCAGGACGTTCCATTTTAAGTTAAAAAGGCAAACCCTGTAAAGTTGCAGAAACGATTTTAACCTTCTCAGGTGTAAGGTTTTCCATTAGGTGCCAATTTTCAAAAAGATATACACGAAAAGAAATGCTTAGTCAATTTACTATAAAAATAGTAAAACTAGCCAAAAGTTATGGCTCTATATGTTACTTGAATAACGTCTATTCAGAACTGCCACTAGATTATAGCAAAATCTTTTGTAAAATTTACTACAACACTTTATTTAAACTTGATCATTTTTACAATAAAAAATACTTAAAGTACAATAATAATAGTCGTCACTATTTAACTACTGGAGTTACAAATAAATTATTTACACTATCGTTCATTGTAAAATTTACAATATGTTTTAGTAATTACTTTATTCTACTAAATTCATTAGTAACTAACTATACTTTTTTAAAAATTATGTGTATATACAATATTATGTTGGTACGGATTAATAATGAAAATTGTAATTAATACAATATTTTATAGGAAATCGTACAATAAAATCTTTACTATAATAATTTTACTATAGTGGTTATTAAGAGCACATATATTCGGTGTAAAATGTATAATATATGATATAAGTTACTTGCTTTTAATACATTTTTTAGATATTAGAAGTTTTTCGTAAATTATGTTTACAATATTATTTTGGTACGGATTACTAATAAAAATGCAATTAATACTATATCTTATATGAAATTTTATTCTTCTAGAATTTTTGGCACCTTGTATTTTGTTAAGTCGAAATATTAGAATATTCTGTCCCCAAAGTTTGATTATGATTTTAAAGTGAGAATTTTAAACAAAAACAATTATACTTGTCCATGTATATTGAGAGAGAGTTGCTTTAGCGTAATTATTAAAAGGAAATTGATAAAAGATACATTTCGCAAAGGGATAATCAAACAGGAAGTTTTCATGATGTTAAAGCAAGAGTTTTAAATGAAATTTCGGATAGACCGATGTATATTGTGAGTAAGAATACTTCTTACAAAATATTGACGAGATTGTTTGCAATATTTCAAACTTTCTTGACAATCACTATACTACACATTTATATATATACACAATATATAAAAAAATTGTACTTTAACACTACAATAATCATTATGTGCAGTTCTAAAAATTGATAACTACAGTCGTCCACAAAACAAGCGATAAACCGAAAATTTACTTCTACTTTGAGTTTATGGCACGGTATTTATATTTTAACTATTGAATAGAACCATTTGTTGGCAAAAAATGCTGTGATTAGTTTTAAGCTTTTTATTATTTTTAGTCTAATAAACAGGGACAATAAAATTTCTTATGTATATTGTAGGACATATTTTGAATAAAATAAAACACTTTAAAAAATTACCAAACATAACCTAGCTTTTTTTTTTTGACGAGGCATACGAAAATATCTTTATTGTCCCAGCAAATTATCTTTTCAATCCGTGGTAATATGCTTTGTAAGCATATGACCCTTTCTTTGCAGCAACTCCATGATAATATTTAGGAAGCGACTTTACTACTATATCAATGGTATCCTCAGCAAAAAGAATTTTACTGTCACAGCTATTTTTTTATTGTACCCTATGTAGGTATTTTTTTTTGCTATCGTTGTTAAACGTTAAACCCGAACCAAACCTAAAAAGGATCGCTCTTTCTAAAACAACTCGGTATTAACATTTCCTTTTTAAAGAATCCATAACAGTAATTAAGATCGAGAGAGAATGACAAAGCCGATAAAATATCTACTTCAATAAGCCTTCTTAACAATTTGTAACGAAACGTGAGGAAATTTCGATATAAATTGTATGCCATAAATAAAGTGAAAGTAATTATCAGGAAATGGAGCTGTAGGTGGTGTTATATTGTTAAGTAAAAATTATGCAGGATTCTGTCCCTTAGGTAGGTAATTATGTTTCTAAAGTGACAATTTTAAAGGTAAAGCTGTCGATGTATATTTAAAGCGATGTGCTTGAAGGTAATTAAATTATTCTAAAAGAAATTGATGAAAGTTAAATTGCGCAAAGAGATCATTAAACTTGAAATTATTTAGGAAATTGGAATTCTAGATTTAACAAGGTAAATCTAGACTTAGAAAACATTCTTAGTTAATGAAAATTTTCTCCGTAAGGGAGCTGGGTACGACGGTGAGAATATCGCAGACGTTAAATTTCCGGGGATCTAATATAGACCCATTCTTGCAATGGGACAAATATACAGGGTGTTATGGAAATGACGTAATATATTTAAATGAGTGACTCCTGGGGTGTCCTAGAGAAGCGCTACATATATATTTTTTTTTAAATCGAACGTTTAAAAAGTGGGGTTATTCACCCCTAAACCCACACACATTCACATATGAACATATTACATTGCCCAGCTGGGTAATCAGTAGATGTTCAGGCATAATCTTGTCAAACTGTTTAAAAGTGTAAAACTTTAAATCTTATAAAAAGAAATATTTAGCTTACTTAGAGTAAATCCAGGACGCGATTAAGGAATCCAGGGCCCAGACACCTTCAGTTCTTTTTCCTATGGAAAAAACGTTATGCTCATCACGTGTCCTGGCCTCTTATTTCCAATCTCTTAACATAACTGGCATATCGTCGAAAGAAAAAAACACAGTGAAACAGAACAAATTGCACTAAATCACTTAAAGAAACACACGGACACCCACGAGTTTCAAATTAGTTTTTTTGAAGATATGCAGCTATTATCAGATTACACGAAAGCACTAAACACTAACGCATAATTACACTTTACAATAACACACCTAGAACAAGAGCATTTAATCATTTCGCAATAGAAATAATAAAAACGCTAATTTCTATGGGCCATTAATCCTTTACTAAAGATAAAATGAAACAATTATGTTCACATAGGAGCTAAACTTTCAAATAATAATGGGCCAGTCCAAACTTCAAGATGCTTCCTTTCTCCGAAAACTTGTGGTAGCGCGGTTGGCATTTCCGAGACTATAATTATACAGGAAAGTAATAATAGAAGGAAATTCGGCAATTTATGATATTCGCTTATAAAACATCGAAAGTGGCAACGCTGTATTTTTAAATATTAATCGCTGCCGCGAAAAGAACAGGCCGTCAAGCCCGATTGTCCAAAATCAGCTGTTTAAAGAAGGCTGCCGATATCGATCGACAGAACCAACGTGTTATTTATTTTTAAAATTTTCAGATGTTAAATACATTATTTCCCAGACAATAAGGGCGTATTTTTGTCTACACAGTAGCACATTTAAAATACTAATTCAGATTGAACGGTACTTAGATCCGTTGTGACGCGAAAACTAATTTGATTTTGTGGGATTATTGTGCCAGTTTTTGTTGGGTTACCTAGGTACTTGGTGTTTTTTATAAATTAAGTTGGTTTTAAATAAGTCCGAAAAGGTAAATAAAATTGCATATTTTTTTTTCTAAAGGGTAAGTGGCATTTATAAACTTTTAAGTTGTCCAGATCTGACGGGTGTCGTTCGAATTGAACATATGAGAACATACCTGACCATTTATAAACTCCGCGGCGGTCCGTTCGAGTCAGTTCAAGTCTATAAATCAGAGATTGTTTTCCAGCGAGCTGAACGTAAAAGTTTATAATAATGTACCCTGAAAAATATACAACTTGAAATCTGTCAAACGGTTATTGACTTTCTAAAGAGTTTACCCTGAAGATATGACAATACTGTTCAAGTTTTACTGTCATATATTGCTGTGTTTACCTTCCGAACAGGGGCACCACGTGGTAATTTTTGGTTTGACATAAGGTCATGTACAGGGCATATTAAATTAAAGCACCATTTTTGGATATTTTTCTTCAATTTGTTTTCATCTCAGGAATTGCCATACAATTTCAATTCAATTCAAATTCAAATTCAATTTCAATACGTCATTTCCATAACACCCTGTATAAGTAATTGGCTGAAGCTTTAATTATTGGTCGAAACCTCAATAAACTAAACAGTTTTTCCATTAAATGACTTTAAGAGAAGATGGGCGGGGCGAACCTGAATCAGATTGTACTTTGCTGTGATTCGGATTCAAACCTAGACCTGACAAATTATTTTTTTTTTATTTTTTTTTTTTAATATATTTTAAATATATTTGTTTTCTACATATTTTTTTTCTCCAGTCCTCAAAAAAATTTTGTACTATTTTCAGATGCTAACAATTCTCTTACTGTATAAAAATGTGCTCATTGCTAAGCAAGATCTTACAAATTATAATATTTTAAATATATATTTTTTTTCCAACCCTCAAAAATATTGACATTTTTGTACTATTTTCAAGTGTGAAAGCTAACAATACTCTTACAGTATAAAAATGTGCTTGTTGCTAAGCAGCACTTTTAATCCAAGGCTTAAATGTTCTACTTTAAATCCTAGGGTTAAAAGTATTTGCATTTGGAGAAAAATACAGTGATATGCAAGTTCATAAACTTAGTGAGATATATGTGGTAAAATATTCAGAGATACCCCTTCAGCACTCATTGGAATATTATTTAAAATTAGAGATTATATACCTTTAATACATTTAAAAAATATTTATTATTCATTAGTTTATTCAAAATTTGAATATTTAATATCAGTTTGGGGATCTGCATATGCCACAATATGTTATAATATTCCCTTTAATGGACTACAATAGCTCGTTGGGAATAAACATTATTATTATTATTATTATTATTATTACTTTCCAATATGTTCGCAGATATATTTGCATATAGTTCAGGATTCATTTTCAAAACTACTGACGCAATTATATGCTCGATTGTAAATGTCTGGCTAATTGAGAATCAATATTTACCAACAATCACCATATATCCCTGACTATTGTATGCCCACCGTTTCTGAACACCGGAAAGAAGACAAAAAAAAACTATGCTATATGTTAGTTCTATTGTAAAAATCGTTAGCAGAAAAGAATCCTGTAATTTCCAGTTAGAACGACTAAACTTATCAGTAATATAATAATTTTAACATAGATTTTTCCGTAGCCTGTTATTAAGCTTACACGAAATAATTGGATCGCAAATGTAAATAATTTCAAGATAATTTGTTATGCCGACTCATTATAGGTTGCATAAAGTATATCATTAAATGTGTTTTTACAAATTTGACCTCCTAAACTAAAACGAAAACTTTGTTACTTTAATTTTATTTCTTATGTAGTTCCGCTCTTCGTAGCATACAGAATCGAAGTATTTTCTTAGTGGAACATCCAGAACATCGTGCCGATAAAAAAAAACCAGGACCGCAAAATCTCAAAACTGGGAACGTAAATGCATATCTTATAGACTATAAAAGTTACTCGACAGCTGTAAAGGTAAAAAACCTAACTTTTAGAAAGTAACCTAGGTTACATAATTTAACGTTTTGTATTTTGCAGTACGAACTGGCATCAAAATATGTTACTTGTTTTATAAAGTTGAGCGGCAATTTACATGAAGGAACTAAATTTATCGGGCATTTTTTATTAAAAAAAAGTCAACTGACCACTCGCAAGTGATCAACAGCCGTTGAAGGACTATTAAAAGGTGCTCATTATCATAGGAAAAAATTCGCATTGAAACAAAATATTTAGACATTTCCATTCAGACAAAAAAATACTTGACCAAAACATGGTTAACCAATTTGAAATCACAAAATCATAATTATTTATTGATAAATTATTGGGCAACGTCTAATTGTCAATTGACATTTCTACAACTACCCGAATCAACGAATTTAGAGGTAGACAATTTGTTAAGACCATTCAGTAAATTTAAAAACAGCTTAGAATTTTTTTTTATGATAAAACCACAGTCGTAGTATAATAAATTACAATTCAATGTAAAGTTTAACTCTTAAAATATCTAAAAATATTAATATACACGACAATTATACTGTTTTAAAGTCTATAAATATAGTTAAAATATCTGGTGACATTTTTTCTTATTTTATACATTATTTAGGGAAAAATTGCTTGATCCAAAGATATTTTTTTTCTTAAAGTGATTGTAAAAAGGTAATCTTTCTTATATAACTTTCAAAAAATGTAAAATTCCGTCACACTTTATGTTTACTATAACCGGTATATTTAATATCGCCAAAAAATTCAAATAAAACTGAATTTAAAATAAATAAAAAAGCTACAAATGCAAAATTTGTCGTAGCAACAAAATTTTCATTGAACCATTCCTGTTTATTACTTCTTGATAATCAGTAATTATTCATATCATTATTATCATTATTATTATTATATCAATAATTTTCATCTTTAGTAGAAATTCTAGGGGGACCTGAAATTGCTTTCCTAATAATAACCCGATGCCTTGCAATATTTTGTTTTGCCAATAACGCGGTATTTTTGTTTACTCCCAGTTCGTCTGCAATATCCCTAATAAAAGCACCATCTCGGAACCGACTGTAGATAATAGCATTTTCCTGAGTTAATTGTGGTATATTTTTAAAAGAAAAAGGTGTTGATAAGTTAATGATAAAGTGACAATCTATGTTGACATATAAAATTTGTATGACATTTTACTGGTACCAGACTCGACAGTAAATAATTCCTAATAGTCAAGGAGAAAATAAGAAATTTTGTGGTCCTAGTTTTCTATCGGCACGATGGTACTTTTGGAGTTATTCAGTAAAGTTATTACTAAGCCATTATAAATTAAATGATTCCTCCACTTTTGCTTATAATTATTTAATTTAATTTAAATAACGTTCTATTGACTCAGCCATCAAAATATAGGATTAATATTTTGTTCAAGATCATTGTTCTTTCTAAAACAAATTGATATTAAAGCATCAATAAAGATCTATCAAAAATAAAGTGAAAGTAATTATTATCAGAAGACAGAGATATAGGTGGTGTTATATATTATTGATCCATAAATTTTACGCAGAATTATGTCTCCTGGGTAAGCGATTATGTTTCTAAAATGACACGTGTTTATATATATTTAAACCGAGTCGCTTGGCAATAATTATTCGAAAGGAAATTGATAAAATATAAATTGCGCAATGAAACAATTAAATGCAATATTTATAAAATTAGCAGGATAATCTCTAGTTGGTTATGTTTATAGTAGTAGAAATAATAGTAGCCAATGGGTTTATATAGAAGAAGCGTTTCCTCTATCTGTGCTTGTAATGCTTTAATATAATACCTATGCTCTTTAACTCAGTAAAATATTAAATTTATTCTGTGTTCCACCTCCACCTTAGAAGGAATTTTTGTAAATTTGAACTAATATTTCTTTCCTCACAATCCGTAGCAGCAATAAAGATTTTTCTATAAGACAGAGATTTACAAAGTCGATAAAATATCTACTTTGATAAGGCTGCTTAACAATTTGTAACCGACACGTTAGGGAATTTCGAGATATATCGTATGCCATAAATAAAGTGAAAGTAATTATCAGAAAATGAAGCTGTAGGAAGGGTAATATATTAACAAAAAATTAAATTGGACAAAGTCGGCGTCTCCTCAATATCATTTGTCTATTATATAAATGGTGACATATGTTTCGCCTTTATACGGGCATCATCAGACCTAACATTCAATAAGGACAATTAAAAAATTTAAAAAATTAAGAAATTAAAAAGATTAACAACACGTAGACATTACAGAAAACATCAAGTAACTAGTTCTAAGTACACATAGATTTAAAAGTTTAGTATCACTCTGATTCTCGAATTAGTAATTATGTCATGGTGAAAATAGACTAAATATTAGGTCATTGATAAGTTTAAAATAAAAATCAATGAGTTTTAAAAATTTTTATTTTATTTTCAACCTTCCAAAAAAAAAACTTAACAAAAGTAAAATGTAGTTATATTGTATAATTTGTGAAATTTAAAAAAATATAGCTTCTAATAAAGTGTATTTCCTCCTCTTGCCTCAATGCATGGTTGAAGACGACGCCGCATGCTGTGCGTAAGGTTAGCAATCCGTTCTTGTGGAATAGCCTGTCATTCCTCGGTAGCGGGGACAAGAAGCTAAAGCTACTGGAGAGATCTAGGGGGATTTCTTGTAATGCGAACTGCACTAGAGAGCATATCCTAAGCATCTTCTATCGGGTTTGTTCGGGTTTGTTCGGGTTTGTTCTATCGGGTCGATGTCAGGGTTTGTCCAACCAACAGACACTCTCCACGTTCTAACATAAGGATGTAGAATATCCATAATGTACTTGTCGATGTCGCCAGTCAGTGTGCCTTGAACGTGGACTAACTCAGTACGCCCGTCAGACATAATACCTGCCCAAAACATGGCGCTTCTTCCCGCGAATGGAGGCAAGGGGCGAGCATGGGCAAGTTGAGCGCCTCTTGTTGGTTCTCCCCAAACACGAATCCATCGACTATCGTTTACCAGACAAATCCTGATCTCGTCGGAAAATAGGACAGAATTCCAAAATTCTTCGGGTAAGCGAACGGGCGTTTCAGCCCACTGCAGTCGACGAACTCGGTGGTCATATTGTAGTTGGGGAACTCTTTCTGGTCGCCGACAACTTAAACTGGATTCAAGAATTTGTCTTCTCAATACGCGAACTCTGAAAATGTGGGACTGGCATAGTACGATTTCTCCGAATTGTTAACGTAATATAGCGGTTCTGCTGTTCGTTAGTAACACGTCTTCTACCACTTCGTGGTCAGTCTCGCACAGAATTGGTCTCTAGATAGCGATTCCATATGCGAGAGACATCACTTTGAAAAACCCCTATTCTTTCAGAAACAAATGTTTGGGAATGACCTTCTTCAAGTAAAGCTACTATTCTTACACGATCAATTTGAGATATTACTAGGCGATTCATTTTTACACACTAAACCGAAAAATTTAACTGGCCAGCGCCAACAAAATAGAACACTGAAAATGTTATCTTAAACAAATGCCTTGATAATATTTTTTTTCTGTAACAAAAAATGGCATCGTTTTAACTGGTACACATAAATAAACATATGAAAAAAATTCATCCCTGAAATTATCTTAACATGCCAAAAGCAGAGTGATTCAAAACTTTTGTATCTACGTGTATATATGGCAATGCTGTAGCCGTTGTCTGAATTTTTTTCCGTTTATTTCTTTTGTAATTCCTCTCTTCGTAGCGACGTTAAACCGCACAGAAATTTGTGTCTACAGAACAGTGAAAGCCGGGGAGAAAATGTTGTGTTTGTTTATTATACCAGCGTTGGAGTTGTCCTAATATTTTTTTTCTATCAATTACGTGATGGATCAGGCAATAATTAGAAATAAACATTTCACACAACTCTCTCGTGGCAAATAGAAGAGGGGACTAGTAATTAAATAATAATACCAGTTAGTAGGACATTTTGAGAAAAAAAAATATAGTTTTGAATTTTCAGGCAGAATCCAACTGCAAATTCAACACAGTCTATTTATCTACTTAATAAATTATTGTTTGAGCACGCGTATAGCAAGACGCTTTCCGCATGGCTTATTTATTTTTCTCCCTTCGTCATATGGAAATATTCAAGTAGAACTGGGCAAACAATACAAAATTAATCAAATTGTGTAAAATGTAACCGAAATCGTCTGCTTTTTGGCAGTTTTTTCATCTTATGCACGCATTTTTAAGATGTATGGTATAATATTAATAATAAAGAAGTAAAATAATAAATATAAGAGATATGTTAAAGGGCTAGTGGTATATAAATCAATCATTTAGAAGCGATCGAATCAGTTACTAACCGATTTCAAAAATGATCGTACGTTCTCAATCATTCATTCAATCGAAATATTATGCATACACAGCATAGCACCACTCTTAATACGTATCGGTCTGTTTACCGGTTCCGTTTACCGAGCGATTGTATCATGCCGAACTATTGATTATGTAATTTTATGACATAATGTAAAGCAGATTATATAGTCGTCCTTATTCAATATACGTATAAGTATGTATTATATTTCATTTCCTTCGAGAATGGCGAGCATGTTGACGCCGCGCCGATAGCGTAGCAAGCAAGTCGAAGAAATTGTTTGTGGCTTTTGCTTATAGTTTAGTTGTTATTCTTTATTTCGTTTCAATATTTCCTATCATTCGTTCTCCGTTAAACAATAATTTGTTTATACAGCCCTTGGTCGGTACTCCGTCTGCTGTAGTCATCGTCAATCGCTAACCTGGTTATGGATATTACGATTAACATAAATGATTGATTTATATTAACCGGTACGGATTCGGTCATTCAATAAGTTCTACTGATACAATCTCAGTGATCGAATCATTCAAGAGTGACACACCTCTATCAAGTACCCTATTAAACAATCGAAAATATTTCCTCAAACAGAAATCCATATAGGACATAATATGACTGTACGTATGAATTATGAATGATGTAAGGCATTGATTAAAGTTTATAAAACTGACTTGGACCAATCATTGCATTAAAACATTAATACTGTTTACTTAATGATACAACAAGGATAAAAAAAAATATAAGATTTTTCGTAAATAACATCCATATAAAAACATTGAAAATATTCAATATTCATTTTTATGTCTTATATTCACATACTATTATTATATTATATCTCTATATTGTATTTTATAAATGATATTGTCTTTTCTTTGTCTTATTTGTATTATTTATTTAAAACTAATTGAGTGTTACATACTAACTCCGTGTAAGGATTTCAAGGAAGAGAAAAAAAAATTTTGATCAATTTGTCGATAAAAAATCTTACCTAAAAGCAGTTTTTTCTTTAGTTAGTCAACAATATTATTTCTAAACATGTACCATCGTGCCGATAAATAACTAGGACAACAAAATTTCTTATTTTCTCCTTGACTATTAGGAATTATTTACTGTCCAGTCTGGTATCAGTAAAATGTCATATACAAATTTTACATGTCAACATAGATTGTCACTTTATAATTAACTTGTAAGCTAATTTTTTAAATATGCCACAATTAACCCCATAACAAAAAGCTATTATCTACATACGATTGCGAGATGGTGCTTTTATTAGGAATATTGCAGGCGAACTGGGAGTAAACAGAAACATCGCGTTGTTGGCAAAACAAAAAATAGCAAGGCATCGAACTATTACTAGGAGCAGTATCAGGTTCCTCTAGAATGTTTGCTAAAGATGAAGAATACTAATTATCAAGAAGTAACAGGAATGTTTTATGACGACATATTAAAAAAAAATTGTTGGTACGACAAATTTTGTGTTTGCATGTTTTTTTACTTTCTGTTAAAGTTCTTTTATTATTCAGTTTTATTTTCATTTTTTGGCGACATTAAATATGCCTACTTTATAAGAAACATTTGACTTTTTCTTAATAAAAAATGCGTAATACATTTAGTTCCTCCATATAAACTTCCTCTCAACTTTATAAAACATTTGACATATTTTGGTGCCACCTCGTATCGCAAAATACGAAACTTAATTATTTAACCTAGGTTACCTTCTAAAAGTTAGGTGTTTTTACCTTTACAGCTGTCGAGCATCTTTTATAGTCCATGAGATATGTATTTCCGTTCCCAGTTTTGAGATTTTGCTGTCCTAATTTTATATCGGCACGATGGTACATAACTACCGAGTAGAAACACAAATGCTTATTATCCCATAATGTAGTATAATGCCATAAATACACTAAGTAATTATTTAAACATGGATCTATAAGTAGATAATATAATGGTAGTACATATCTGGTAGGATCCTATCCCCGAGTAATGTTAATGTATATTTAAATCTAATCCCGTAAATTCATGAAGGATAAATTGCACAAGCGGATAATAATTGATCAGAAAATAATTTGGAAAACTGCATGGGAATATCCAGAAGGCAGATGATTATTGTTGAACTCATAATTTCAAACCGACACAAACCTGTGGATATATATTTAAATAAAACCGGAAAATGCATAAAATATATATTCAACAGAAAATTGATGGATAATAAATGGGACTTGTGGTTATTAAACAGAAAAATATCTGAAAAGCTTGAATTGAAAGAAATTTGCTAGTAGGGGTAATCGAAAAAACACCATATCCGAAACAAACCAAACCAAATATTTGAACAACATTTTTTAAACTATTATGTATTTAGTCTACAATTACTAAAGCGCAAGTACGTAATTCTTTATATTATTGTCGATATATTATCATCAGGAATGCGCAGTATGCGAATATAAATCTACAAATTGAATTATATCTCAAAGCATATGAATTGCATGTACATTGTGGGCTTGTGGGCATCATATTACATAAAATATTGCAATCTGAAGTAAATACTTTCAATATTGATATATTTATGTAATTTATAGAAATTTCTGTTTAAAAGTGATATTATCAAAAACTTTTAATAACATTATTGTTATAACATATTTTTCTTATTAGTTATATTTAATACACAAAACAAAATATAAATTTTCCAAATCTAAATTTTAAAACTTTTTGCTTCCTTCGTGTTCTATTCCTCAGTAGAATTGGAACTCATTTTAGAATCAAAAGTTTCTGTTAAATTGCCTATTCAGTCGACTAGATTTCCGCTGCAAATGTACTTTAAATTGCTTTGCCTAATGGGACGAAAAGGCCTCAACTTTCGATTTCTTAAGTTAAATAGTTATTTGCACTGATATATATTTATATTTTACTAGCAGATGTACTCGTTTTTCGTATGGGTTTAGTAAGAAGAAATAGTAAATTATACACCGAGGTGAATAGTAGGTATGAAAGGATGGTTTATAGAGATGCGTAGCACCGAGCGAGCAAGCTCTCGAGACAGGAATGAAACTTTTGACCGAAGTTTGTATGCTAATTTATTTACAAACAAAATAATATCTCAAAAATAGAATTAAAGAACATAAAACCCGTTTATGCATTACAAATCAATCCCAAACTACCCTATCGAAACACTCATTAGATTACCTACATTAATTACCCACTTTAATTTTGCGAAGTTTTAGATTATGAATCAAACTACAAAAAACGCAACATTAAAGAAATGATTCAAATTAAAAAAAAAAATACGATTAATTTTAGAACTGATACAGATAACCTTAATAATATTTACAATAATATACGTGCATCAAACTAAATGCAAGTTTTTACCATCATAATAATAAACCTTAATAGCACTAAATAATTTAATATAGGATTTCCCAAATCTTTTCTTTAACCACCATTGTAAAAATATAAACAAATCTAGTACCCAAAATGTAAATAATGTTAAATATGCGTACCTTTTCTTTTATTATATTAAAATAATAACCTACCTTACGGCTAAAAGATATAACTAAATTACTTCACGTCCAATCGTTTAAAATTCAACATCAAAAAAAAATATAAAATGTCGTCAAATTTAGTGTAAGTGAGAATTGTATAAGGTATGTTCATTTATATATTATCTCATTTAATTCTATACATAACTAATATATTAACATAAAATAAAAAATTTGTCACAATATCAAAAATATTGTTTCTTACTATTTTATATATTCGCTTTTTCTCTTTATTTCTAACAAATTGTTCTGAAGATGGTTTAGTACAATAAACCGAAACGTAAACCAAATACTTCAATTTCATTTGAAAGTGATTGAATTCCAATAACTAACCACCTATAATTTGAAAAACGGTCAGAGAACAAAACAGTAATGTATTTACAGCCCTAAATTTAAATGATGTTTTTGTGACAAGTATACCTATGTGAAAAATTAACAAAGTAAAATCCCTGTATAACCACAAGCTTTGCCACCAGTCACAAATAAGAATAAAGTTCAATAACTTGTCAAATCATTGTGGTTATTCAATGAATGTTGATATTTACCTGGATGTTAAGTGACATTTAGCCGGGTGGATACTGGAATTAATTTTTTTTATTTTATTATCATGTACTATGATATAATCTTCCTTTGACATATTATCTCAATCATATATATCATGATCGGGACAAGATAGGAGCTTAAAGTTGATGAGTTGTTGGAGGTACTGACCCCCACCAGTTTAATATGCGCGTTCACCGAACCTTCCTTAATTGGAAAAATAAAATAGGATTTTTTCAAATTCAAAACATAGGTACCTATATATTTTTACATAGGTCCTCAGACATGCCTCCGCCGAACACGGGAGACTGACTCATCGAACAAACCCGAATCCAGGTTAAGAACCACTGGTATAAAGCTTTAAAGGTATTTCGTACATTTGTTTTATGACCATGATCATCTAAGAAACGGTATAATAGTACTTTACTTTACTTTATTTACCAACTGTACTACATTTCTAAATTGAGAGGTTATAATATCCTTAGAAACCTCATTAATAGAGTACTTTCGATGTACTGAAAAATACCACTGTCATGAATATCTTTCAGTTCTTTAAGCTCATGTATCTATTGCCAAAGCTTTATTTAATTTATTCACTACCCGAAGTATATATCTTCTCAGTACTTGAATAAGAAAGTTGGTATTATCTGGTATTGTGATATTAAAATGTGAAATAACTGTACAAGAATTAGATTCCTCCTCAACTTAATAAAGATTGATGGTGCATCTACATCCGATTTTTTTACAAACTGACCTGACACTTTCGGTGCGCTGGCAAAAATACTGAAATTAACAGACTCTGTAAGACATAAAGCTGTAAAGCCCGACGAGTGCTAGTAAAAATATTGAAATTGCCAATCTCTGTGGCACATGAACATGTTAGATTGGGTAGCGACACAAGATTTTCAGGAGGCAAGAGCTCAAGAAGGGCTTAAGGAACTGCATTCCAATTGATCCGTTAATACGGAACTTTAAAATTTCTCAAAGTGACCTTCATAAATTCTAAAATTTTTTAAACTCAGGGTTTATCTTACACTTATTTTTTCAAACTTTCAACTATCATAACATATGCAATTTTAATTAGAAGTAATACAGGGGGAAATTAAAAACAAATGATTTACTAAAGATTTAAGCATGAAATATGGCAAGATGCAAGATTATTTTTTAAAAAAACTTATGTCAATTTAAAATTTCAAAAAAAATCGATTATTTCATTTCGTCATCGACCTGCTACTGGACTGAATTGGAGCAAGTTTCCTGGATAGTGTTTTCAACAAATTTATATGCCAAAAACCGAAAGAAAAGCAAAAAGTAATCACAAATTATAACATAACCATTAAAGTTAAAAATAAAATATTTTGGTGAAATACTTAAGATATGGGATTCTTTAATCCTTTTTGGTCTCTTTTTCGTTGTTTCTTGGTCTCGAAGCGGTGGAATGCTACAAATAATACACAGAATTATTAATTAAACATCAACTATAAAAAAAATTATAATCACTCCGTTTTTCGTTTGCAATGAAAGAAAATGGCGGCGGAAAATCATGACGAGGAGCGGATGCGTTCTCACATTAGCGCCGAAACTGGCTCGTGTTAGGATGCGAACTATATTCATGACTCCTTGTTTGTTTCCAAGTTCCCCGTTCAACTTTCACCCCGGTGGTGATCGCTTTCCACCCGGGTAAATGCCAATGTTGTAATTTTTTATTGTCAATTCCACATAGATAAATGTTAAAGTTAAAAATATGTTTCCCTCAAACTTTTGAAAATTCTGAAATGGCAACATTACATATATTGTTGTAAATAAAATAATTTCCAAGCTAATCCTGCAGGGAGCAACTACTTTAATATATTGTAAATTTTACATTTAATATATGTGAATGGAACAAACACTATATTAAAATTTTTATAATAGATTTTAATGTGCGATTTCCTATAAAATATTGTATTAATGATCATTTTCATTATAAACCCATACCAAAATAATATTGTAGATACACATAATTTCTAAAAAAGTATAGTTAGAATTACTAATCAATTTTGTAAAATCAAGCAAATACTAAAATATATAGTAAATTTTAACACTTATAGTAAAATTATTGTACGATGTCCTATAAATTATTGTATTAATTACAGTTTTCATTATTAATCCGTACCAAAATAATATCGTAAACATAATTAAAAAAAACTATAGTTAAGGTTTCTAATAAATTTAGTAAAATCAACTAAAATATATTGTGAATTTTACAACGATTTTAAGTGAAAATAATTTATTTATAACTCCAGTAGGTAAATATTTTTAAGTGTATGGTACATTTTACTAATAATTATTATTGTACTTTAAATATTTTTTAGTGTAAAAATTAACTAAGTTTGAATAAAGTGTTGTAAAAATGCCTATTTACAAGAATAGAAAGCTTAAATCAGCTGCAAAGGGTTAATCAGAACTCAATATTGTCAAGAAGAACAGGAACTATTTTTATACTAAAGTTAACTAAGCTTTTCGTTCCGTGTATATGTGACTGGAATAACTTTTAATAAGAACTGCCATTAAATTATACCAAAATTTTAACCTAAATTGTTGTAAGAATTACAAAAATATTTTTGTAAAATTTACTAAATTCTTTTTTAAAATTTATTCAAATATTTTGTAAAATTTTCTAAATCTCATGTAAAATTAATAAAAAAAATTTTTTTTAATTTAAAATCTCATGTCAAATTTACTAAAATATTTTGTAAAAATTTGTACACATGGCATTTCCAAGCGGTCACCGATCCAAGTACTAACCGTGCCCAACGTCGTTAGAATTCAGTGATCGATGGTATGTTACTTGGTGTTCTCTTCCTATTATTCGTTACGAAAAATGAAATCCTAGGAATCCGTTGCATCTGCATTTTTACAATTTTTACAATAAAAAATACAATAATAGTCGTCAGTAAAATGTACCATAAATTTAAAACAATTTCACTACTGGAGTTATAAATAAATGATCTCGCACTGTAAAAGTTACAATAAGTAACTACTTAATTTCTAGAAATTCTAACCGTACATTTTTAGAATTATGTTGATCTACAAAATTATTTTGGCACGGATTAATAATGAAAGTTGCCATTAATACAATATTTTATAGCAAATCGTACATTAAAATCTACTACACTCGCCGGCACAAAATTTCGCCACACTGATATTTTGGTCAAGTTTGATGTTTTATAACTTTTTTATTTTTTTTTGCAATTTTCATGACTTTGTTATTAGTTTGTAGATCTGCTTACTGTGTTTTTCCTTAATTATTTTATATAGTAACATTTTTCGATTAGGCTATATTATACAGGAGTAAATCAAACTGTTATTTTTTATCGTAATTTCAAAATACCCTGTGGGAAAATTGAGGTGTATAAGTTTATTTACTTACTGTTTCTTGTAATCTTTGATGTATTCTTAACATTTCGATTTTTGATTAATTCCAGTATCTCATTTTTGCTGCGAGCTGCAAAATTCTAAATGAAACGCTGAAACTTAATTTCATTATGAAAAACAAACACTAAGTATATCATAAATTTAATTAACAAAAACAACTTTAATATCGTGTATTTCTTCTTCCTCTCGAAGCAATGACAGCTTGCAGTCTTCGTGATATCGGACGTTTACTTATCCTTTCTTAAATGATGCCTGATATTCTTCGGTCAGCGCCAGTCGTAAAACTTGCAAGGTTTATGGTTGTACAGGATGACGACGAACGGCCCTTTTAAGTTGATACCAAAGATGTTCGATTGGGTTGAGATCCGGGCTACATGGGGGTCACTCTAATCTTGGAAGTCCAACTTCATCCAGATATTCACTCACAACATGTACAATGTGAGGTCTAGCATTATCTTGCATTAATGTAAATTGGTTTTCAATGAAAGGAGCAAATGGAACAACAACTTCTTGGAGGATTTCCTCAATGTAACGGAAGGCGATTAGAGCTCAACAAATACAATATTGATGCGGGGAGAGAGATTCGTCTCATTGGAGACCACGAGCTGACGAAGAACCTCGACAGCCTAGAACATCGAAGACAGGTTGGGGATTTGACTCTCTTTTACAGATATTTTCATGGAAAGTGCTCGGCTGACCTTGCCCTCTTAATTCCGCCCAGAGCGGCGAATATCAGAAATACACGACGAACCGCTGCCGCCCATCCATATGTGGTTAAGCTTAGTACTCATTGAACTTCACTATTTAAGAATACTTTCATCTGGAGGACTTCATCCTTATGCAACGACCTTCCCGAGGTCGTTTTTCCCAACGATACAAAACCAACGTGAATCGCTTTTTGCGCACACGCACCACTCCCAGAGTGTCCTAAAGGATTTTTCCTATAGTGCTTGTGTTTGATCATAAAAAAAAATGACAAAAAACAACAGTTTGATTTACTCCTGTATAATATAACCTAATCGAAAAATGTTACTTTATAAAATAATTAAGGAAAGACACAATAAATGGATCTACAAACTGATAAGGATCATGAAAATCGCATAAAAAATAAAAAAGTTATAAAATTGATATTTTATAACTTGACCAAAATTTCAGGGTGGCGGAATTTTGCGCCGGCGAGTGTATAATAATTTTACTATTTTTCACTATCGTGTTTGTTCCGTTCACATATATTCGTTGTAAAATTTACAATATATTTTAGTAGTTACTTGATTTTACTAAATTTAATAGAAATCCTAACAATAGTTTTTTTGTAAATTATGCTTACAATATTATTTTGGTACGGATTACTAATAAAAATGTAATTAATACTATATTTTATAGGAAATTTAGCAGTACAATCTTTACTATAACAATTTTACTATAGTCTTTTACGTGTTTTTTTTTTCTAAATTACTTACAATCGTTATACCTCCTTAGACATGCTTAACGGATTAATTTACCAATGAATTACAAGCATTCCCATTAGGTTACCAAAATGCTATTTTATTTTCAACAAGATCGGCATCCAGAGCAATATCCAGCCATTATGCTGGAATTGTTAAAACATTCCTTTCCACAGGGATGGATCGTGAGGAATGGTAAAATTTTATGGCCTCCAAGGAGTCCTGATTTGATAAATATGGATTTTTATTTATTTTTAAAACAATTAGAGTATAAGACACCTCTAAATAATGATATTTACCTATTGAAAAGTCGTATTTGAGAAGCCGTTCAATCAATTACAGTTGAAGAAGTACGAAACATTTTTATTGAGCCTCTAGAAAATAAGAAGCATTTCTGTAATCTAAAGGGAATTCTCGCAATTGATTGGAAGAAATGTTAAGAATATCAGTAGGTACTTATAGTGGTTGCAAGTATCTCCAAAAAATGATGGCATTGTTATTCCATTAAATGAAACGGCACACCAAACTTACAATTTCTCTCTAAAATTATCATTTTTGGATTTGCACATCTTTTAGAGTAGTATGTTGAAATCCAAGCAAGCGTTTTTATGAAGAATAATGTCTTGTCTTGTTAACTAATGGTGAGTAGATCAATCATTTAGAGGCGGTTGAATCTGTTACTGACCGATTTCAAAAACGATAAAATAAACAATTAAATCTTTTCAATCAATCATTCAATTGATCTTTTGTATTTGCATGCATAGCGCACCAGTCTTAATACTTAACGGTTTGTTCACCGGTTAAGTCTACCGGGAGAACGAACGAACTATTTTTATAATGCAATGCGGTTTGGTTGATATTTTTTTAGAATATAGTCGTCCTTATTCAATACACAAAATTATGCATTATATTTCATTTTCGTCGAGAGTGCCGATGTCGACAGCACAGCTGCAGTGGCGATGACTGAATTGTTTGTCTCTGTTGTTTTTAGCTTAGCTGTTATTCTTTATTTCGTTTCAATATTTCTTATCGTTCGTTCTCCATTAAACAATATTTGGTTTGCGATTGATATTAACCGCTAAGTATTTGACCATTCAATATTCTCTACTCATACAAAATTTGTGATCGATTCATTCACGATTGACACACCTATATTATTGTTAACTCAATCCATGGACATACTACTATATGTATAATAATATAATAATACCTTCGTTTATTTAATTTGTATCCTGAAAAAATTTTAAAAATACTTATATCGGTTTTTATTGAACATAATTCGCTTTCATACGTGCCGACCTTTAACCTTTTATATCATCATCAATATTATTCGAATTAAAGATTTAAATTCGTTAATAAAAAATATATCGTTTTCAGCTTCCACACACGGTGTACTTATCCATTCTAATCCCTAGCGTGCCAATATTGGCAAATTAAATTGAAGGGCCCAACGCACAGCGTATAGAGTTAATAGAGAGAAGGTCAAAAATCTAAAATTATTTATTTTGCAGGATATTGTATTTTTATCGTAAACAATCTTACCCCCACCACCCCCATCCCACCCCAAATCTTACAAACTAAAAAAAAATACTTTTTTTTTTATTGTTTTTAAGGCTCTCTGAATAGCGAGGAGTGCACCATTGGGGTATTTTATTGTACCAGTGAAATTTTTTTTTATATATTGTATATGTATGTTTTGTGAATTTCTTCCATCTTAAAAATGTTGTTGGTTATTAATATTTTTTGCTATTTTTTAGGTATTTTTGGGTATTTTTAGGTATTTATGTATATCTTTGTAGGAATTAAAAGGTATTTTTTCTTAAAAAAAGGGGTATTTTATTGTACAAATTTTAAATGATGGTTTATTCTCTTATTGAATAGTTTTGCAAATATCGCCGAAAATATAGCTTCATTTGTTTGGTACATAATAGCAAAAACTTTAACTATAATTTTTTTTTGGTTTAGTTTCAGAACCCCTGACACTGTGACATTATAATATTAACAAGAATTTTCAAATTAAAAAATTCTAGACCTAAAGAAAATTGAAATTGATAATATACATATTTACAAATAACCCCTACATTAATCGCATCAGTCTGAGATAGTACTTCAGCAAATTTAAAATTATTACCTGGACAATTCACTACTACATTTCCAATCAGTATCTATACATCTACATATAATAAATATTAAATAATCGTTATTTTATTTTGTCCAGAGTTGATTGAATTGAAACGGCGACCTCGCTACAGCTATAAATAGCTAATCCTATAAGGGTTATCAAGATCCTAAAAAATGTTTTGAAAATACAATTAAAAAATAACGACGGATTTAAGTATTGGAAAGTGAAGATAAAACCGAAAGTAATAATATTAATATACTATAAAACTTCTCCATAGCGGCCAGTAAAAATTTATGAAAATTTGAGGGAAAGAATTAAATAAATAATATCAATTTAAGAAAGCCGAAAAAAAACTGATCGTTCAGATGGATGACCGCCTTTCAGATTTTACTGTACCTATATTAATAATAAATTTATTAATATATCAGTACTTAATTATACAGTATGAGGATTTTAAAATGTTTGCAATGCAATATCCGCCATTAGGAAATGTTCCTTAGAATTACCTTTTCTGTCATAATTCAGCATTTAAAGAAAATGTATTTTTGTAGACAGTTAGGCCAATAAAATTTATTGTTTTTTAAAACATTAATTCAAAGTCACCTAGTAGGTATTAATTAAGAAACCGTTTTTATTCAACGTGAAAACCCGAGGTATTTTGGTTGGATTCCATATATTCGCAAAACAGGCATATATGCTATGAAAAATTGATTCAAACTGAATTTTTTTTAAATCTTGAATTATGACGAAAAAGTAAATTTAAGGTAGTTTACTCTTAGGTAAAATCCTCTTCTTTAAGATTTTTATCTCACTGTTTACAAAACTACTTTTTCTAATGACAAATCTTAATTTTTTAACAAACAAAATTTTTTATAAAGAATGCCTTTTTGTCGAGAAATTAAAAATTAGGTGCACTAATGATATAGGGTTGTAATCCCATCCAGAGCACCCTGTATATACATATATAGACTTCTTTATGTAAGAAACTGCAATTTATAGACGAAATAAACCAAATAATTAATTATATAATTCATATCATCTACATTACACATTCATTTACAGCAACAAAGTTTTTAAAGTTGAGAAGATTTTAATGGAAAAATTTATGCCGAAAAAAACTTACAGTGACATAAGCATGTGAGCTACCTAACTTGTGTGTCACATTATATTTAATTGTAAGAACACTAGAAGTTTATAGCGTTTTAAGATAGGTTGTAGAATTTGTTCTATTAAGCATGCCTAACAAGATAAATATAAAATACTCATTGTAAGATTTGGGCTTCATAATTTTTCACTTTTTCTTTCACAATTTGCAATATTACGAAGTAAAATTTAAAGGACTTTGTTCACAGGCGTGCATTGGTATTATATGGGTGAGTCGGGAGGAACATTTCAAACTCCAAGAATGTATTGTATGAGTGAAAATAATGTAAAAAACTCATATGTCCTTATTAGATTTTCGTTTCTTTTAAGTTAGAGCCTAACTAAAGATATACAAGGTTTCATCATTAAATTTGTTTAGTCATATAGTTCTTTCAATAAATATTAAAAAATATCGCCTAAACATTTTCTGCTTCGTCTACGAAGGGTGCCTGCTGCTCTCCTAATTGTTCATGTACTTAATATCCTTACTTTCATTTTCCAAAAGGTTGTTCCATGAATTCTTATCTTTTTCAGCCATTGGATAGAGATCAACCAGATGGACGACCTTTATGGCGGTTTACAGTTTTTGCCCAAGACGAAGGAGGTGAAGGTTTGGTTGGTTACGCAGACGTGCAAGTTATTTTAAAAGATATTAATGATAATGCACCCGTTTTTCTTCAAGAGGTTTATTTTGGGAACATTACGGAAAATGGGACAGCTGGAATGTATGTTATGACGATTACGGCGATTGACTACGATGATTCGACAGGTAAGTTTACTCGCAGAATATGTAATATCGTTATCTTAGCCTCTGAATAAGACTTACTTAAAGCTGTATTCACACATGAGGTGTTACTTGACGTTTTAGATCTTCAAGTAAGACTGTCAGGCAAAACTGTTTTAATAGCCCTGTCCACACATGAGGTTTTACCTGACGATTTAGGTCTTCAAGTAAAACTGTCAGACAAAACCATTTAGACGTGCCTACATGCTTCGTAAAACTTCGTAAGTCTTGCATAAAAAAGAACTCGTGACCTTCAGTTTTCTCACTGGCCTTCTTTATTTCGTTTAAGTAAAACGTCCGTTATGCTGTCCGCAGCTAATGTTTTAGCTGATACGTTTTACTTGAACAAATAAAACCATACCATGTCAATAAAAGTATATATCTATAAAACTACTTGAACAAGTAAAACGTAAGGTTACGCCTTATGTTAGACCTTGTCACACATAATGTTTCAACTGATACGTTTGACTTGAACGAGTAAAACGTCAGGTAACACATGAGATGTGGACACAGCTTAAGAATAATATATAGGACTGCGGGAATGTATGTTATGAAGATTACGGTAATGGACTACGATAATTCGACAGATGATAAGTTTACTCGCAGTATAAGCGACATCGCTATAACTTAGCCTCTGAATAAGACTTACTTAAGATTAATAGCTTCGCTCGCACAAACAAGTCGCCAATTTTTCTCTGCACATGCGTGTTTTGTGACTGGTTGGAAATTTGCTGCTCAGCGAACACATCCCCAACTAACAGATAAGTGAAAACCTAATAAAAAAATGTAATGCAAAGTAACAATAAATTTCATTGCACTTACTTTGGAAGTAAAAAATATACTCTAGGAAGGACTTTCTTTCCCGAAATCTCAAGTTTTGAGGTTAGCAACCGATCCTTAACCAACAATTTGGCCTCTGCGAACGTCGGATTTTCTATCTGCGGTTTGAGATTTGTTGTGTGCGAACGCTCTTAAATAATTAATCGATTATGTGCATCACCGCACGTCAGTGATGACGCAAAATAAGAAATTTTACTTAGTGTAAATTGTAAATATATATGTTACAGGAATATCTGTGATGATCGAAAAATTCTGTTTTCATATTTAATTTTACATTACAAACATAAAAAATTCTCATATGACAAATCTTGTGTCTATCAGTGTAATTGAACAATAAATTTTCTTTATTAATAAGTCTAATTACTTAGAATAATTGACGCAAATGCCATTTTTCTTTATAAATTTAAAATAATGAAGGAAACGTCTGACTTTGTTTTTCATTCTAAATCCATTTTAAATATACCACTCTAATATTTCAATGCGACAGATACACGTACTACACGAGAAACTTGAAATTCTTTTAGTGTTTTAGCTCCCTTAACTTTTAAGTTGACGCTTCCTTGGAAAATATCAGAGTAAGAGAGATTTTTAAGAGAAATATTATATTTAAATGCTTCTTTATTTAGAAGTCGTTGCAAGTTCTATTGTAGTTTAAGATATTGTTATTTTTTGTCTATTTTTTTAGACTAAGCTTTATTTTTGTAAGTGAAGCAGCCGAATTTTTTTCTCTTTACAGAAGTCAACTCCAACCTCCTCTATTCTATTGAAAAAAATGTAATAGAAGAAGAGACAGGTTTCTCCATTTTCGATATCGAACCTCAATCGGGTATAATCAGGACAGCGGTATGTTGTTTGGATCGTGAAAGAACTTCAGAGTATTCGGTACAGGTTATCGCAAGAGACAGCGGTGGATTAACAGGTACAGGGACAGCCTGTATACAAGTAATAGATATAAACGATATGCCACCGTCTTTCTCTAAAGACGAATGGTTTGCGGAAGTGGATGAGACAGACGGTTCTATTTTATCGGATTTACCTATATTAACAGTGACGGTACATGACAGTGATGAAATAAATTATTTTCATTACAAAATTTTAGAAGATAGTGGATATGGTGCGGACAAATTTAAAATTGTAAAAAACAGTGACGGTTCCGGATCCGTATTAATTAAAAAATCTCTTGATTATGAAGATGTGCTTCAAAATAATGGTTTTAGGTTTCAAATTCAGGTTACGGACACTGAAGATCAAGCTAATAAATATCATACTGCATATTCGTGGGTGACGATTAAACTTAGAGATATTAATGACAATAGTCCCATTTTCCAGCAATCGAGCATTAACGTTTTTGTACCTGAGAATTTAGAAATTGGTAAATTTTTAGCTACTTTTAGGGTAAGTAACCTAAAGCCAAACGTCATACATAAAAATTATATATTAAATAGTTTTTTCAAGCGATTCTATAGATGCAATTTACGCAAAAACTGATAGGTCCTGAAACACAATTTTTTGTTCGTTGTAGAGAAGTGTTCATACCGGAATTGGAAGTAGGTATGTGTTGAAAAAATTGCACTGGTGATTTCTGAAATTTTTACGTTTGAAAATTCGATGAACCTGTTAGTAAAAACTGTATGTTGTCGCTATTATTAAATTGTACATATATTTCATTCAATTGTTTTTCGAGATATGGCAATTTACTAACGAATCTTTAGGATTTAAAATTTTAACCTTCTGACGTAAATTACTTATTTAAATTTTAGCAATAATGATTCCCTCGGTTTCTTTTATCTTTAATAATTTACTAAATGGTTATATCAACAAAATAATAAATATCGATGAACTCAAAAGCCGAATTATTTAAAAATATTGAGATATCGCTTTGCATATATTCCTTATTATTTCTAAAGAATGGCAAGAATATCATAAAAAAATATTCAGCATTAAAGATATTTGTAATGAAATCTCGAATTATTTTTGAATAGTCGATATGATATACAGGGTCCGCAAACGAAGCGTGGACGGAAGATTAAATCGTTATCGAAGAACTTATCAACAATACTGAAACAGCTTGAGATATTGGATTAAAAGCGGCATGTTTTAAAAATATTTTACATTATACAGGGTGGCCCAAAAATGTGTGACAGCATAAAATTATATTTTTTTAAATGGGACACCCAGTATTTTATTGCATATTTAGGTTCGTATTACTATCGTTTATAAGTGCCTCAAATTTTATTTAATTTGGTTTTGTAGTTTCGGAGAAATAAATTAAAAACTAAAAAAAAAGTTTTGCAGTCCTGAATAAAAAAATCAAAAAAAACAATCCAGAACTATTTTTTTAACCTCGGCATTGAGTGAAATTTATGACAAGAGGTCTAGAGATACATGAATGTAATTGCGTTTATTTATTTTATACAGGGTGTTCATAATAAGCTTTCAAAAACACCACATTTTAAAATAATTTTTCTCAAGTTTTTCAAATGGAACACCCTGTATATTATTTGGCTATTTGACGTAGAATTCATAGACAATTTTTTTTTGTAATACAAGCATATAAGTTATATCCAGCCGTTTTCGAAATAATTATAAATATCATAAATTATGTTGTTTAAATAGAGTTTTTATTGGGAAATTTTGTTATAGGCGACTAGACTAATAATTTTAAACTAAAGTAAAAGTTCAAAATAGCTTCCTTTTACTCTTAGAGTTTACCATATTTTAGTTATTTCGATATAAATTCGAAAAGCATACATTTTTGCTACTTTTATTATTTAATTTTATTTTTTATTCTTAATCGAGTTGCCATAATTTCTTTTTGTTTAGATTGTCACTATGACAGTTAAATAAAATTATTTACATTTGTTCAGTCGTCGAAATTAAGTACAAACTTACACAAAATGTCGAATTTTAGAAATGGTAAATATGATTTTTATACTGGATGAATGTGCAAGAAATTGCCTTCTCGCGAGCCGAGTGTATGCTGAAAGATATCCAGATATTGAGAGAAAGCCGATAGCAAAAACCTTCGAGAAGTTGTTGCAAAAATTTGTAGCAACAGGAAGCACTGCGTACACAAAAAGGATAATAATCAATAAACCCGTTATTAATGAAGAAAATGAATTAAGAGTTCTGTTGGCAGTAGAGGAAAATCATTAAATTAAGTAAAAGGATGCTATTTTGAACATTTACTTTAGTTTACAATTATTAGTCGAGTCGCCTATAACAAAATTTCCCAATAAAAACTCTATTTAAACAACATAATTTATGATATTTATAATTATTTCGAAAACGGCTGGATATAACTTATATGCTTGTATTACAAAAAAAAATTGTCTACGAATTCTACGTCAAATAGCCAAATAATATACAGGGTGTTCCATTTGAAAAACTTGAGAAAAATTATTTTAAAATATGGGGTTTTTGAAAGCTTATTATGAACACCCTGTATAAAATAAATAAACGCAATTACATTCATAGTATCTCTAGACCTCTTGTCATAAATTTCACTCAATGCCAGGTTAAAAAAAAGTTCTGGATTGTTTTTTTTGATTTTTTTATTCAGGACTGCAAAACTTTTTTTTTTAGTTTTTAATTTATTTCTCCGAAACTACAAAACCAAATTAAATAAAATTTGAGGCACTTATAAACGATAGTAATACGAACCTAAATATGCAATAAAATACTGGGTGTCCCATTTAAAAAAATATAACTTTATGCTGTCACACTTTTTTGGGCCACCCTGTATAATGTAAAATATTTTTAAAACATGCCGCTTTTAATCCAATATCTCAAGCTGTTTCAGTATTGTTGATAAGTTCTTCGATGACGATTTAATCTTCCGTCCACGCTTCGTTTGCGGACCCTGTATATATATATATTATATAAATATATAATAAATATTATATAAATTACTTTCACTTCAAATTACTTTTTAAAAAAATGTATTTTATTATTACACAATATAAAACTCAAATGGACATAGTAACGGTCTGAAGTTAATGAATAATTTAATATGGTATACTTAGGTTTAAATAGACAAAATGTATTCTTATTCAGCTACTTCAAGTTGTTAGAATTGCAACATGAGGTAGTTGATTACAAAATATTTCAGGTGTATTGAAATATGCTGACATGACATCGGGTTACTTGTGGTCAACGCTTGCACGTGGCTATGTGGCATATAACAACTCCCCCTTTAATAAAAAAGTCGGTGCATCGCAACGACTTTTAACGTGTATATGTGGACTGGAGTTCCAAGGGTTCTTCTTCGAGGGTTTCATCGATAGGACGTGTGTTGGGTCGTCTCTTTGGCATCAAGTTCCGAAGCTTCTGATGGACTGTTTCTGTAGACTTAGGTACCGGAGGTGGTGGTGGTCCAGAATTGTCGTTTGCGATAGCTAATCCTATTCTCGTGTGTCTTTTACGTCTGCATTTGCATAAGATGTAAAGAACCATTAAGGCAACTATCATGGTTATGGTGAAGATTGTGAACCAATATACATGTTTGTTTACAAAAGGCTCGTTGATCAGCTTGTCCAGCTCATCAGAATATTGATTGAGCTTATGTTGTGCGATATTGAGGTCTTCTACGTTGATATTGTTTAATTTTAGTGGTTTCAGGTTCGAATGTGTGGCCTATCAGGAAGATGGTTGCAACATTCAAAGGGTATCATCACTGGATGGGTTTGGTAAGTCAACGTTTTGTCTTTGTCGACGGGGTATCTGGCATGTACCCTGGTATTCCCAATAAAGGCGGTACATCCTGGCTGTAGTTTTAGAAGAGAGTTGGTGTTTAGGAATTTGGTGACAACATCTTTGTTTTCGCATTTGACTGTAATTGGCAGATGATCAGAAATCGTAACCAACCAGTAGTTTTGGCTGAGCTCTTGAACATTGTATTCCTTGGAAAGGAGTAGTGATGTTTGGCAGGTCTTCGGTAGCTTGCTGAGGTGTTTGCGAAGTTGGGCTTCACACATGGCATCGCTGTCAATAGGGTATGGAAGAATGTTTGAACAGATCTTGGTGCTGGTACCTAGTTGTGTGCAGTGGTCCAGGTTCCGCAATGATATGTATAGTAATGAATCATCATCTCGCGCAATATATTTTTGAGTAGTAGGTAGAATATGATAGAGACCTGTTCGATTATCTAAAATCGGGATTGGGTAAAGTCGATAGAGTGTGTAAGTCTCAGGATCAGTAAGTGGGATTTTTAGTACAAAAATTATTTTTGAATCGGATTGATAAGCTTCTAGTTCTATAATATCTAAGTATTCAGCAACATTTGAGACATTGAGGAGGGCTTTCCGTATTTCTATGATATCCTGATTAAAGGTTTCTTCATCTATTTGGAGTTTTTGGATGGTGCTATTAAAGTTTCTATGCAGTAGTTACCGAAATTTGGTTTTTTAACACATTCTCTATTTGATGTTCGTCGTGGATTACTTTTTCTATGCAATCGTTAAAGTACTCGCCGTCCGAGGCATCTAAATTACCAGTTATGGATTTCCAGACAGTACCTATTCCATTAATTCAAGTTGTTAGAATTGCAACATGAGGTAGTTAATTACAAAATATATCAGGTTTATTGAAATATGCTGACATGACATCGGGTTACTGTGGTGGACTGTACAATCATAAGAACCTTTTTATGTTTTAAAACCTTTTATTTACTGATATCAACAAACAAAATGGATATGTGCTTCCTTCAGTTCAATTTCTTCTCCTTGCCGCTACCCCATCATTTGTCATCAAAAAACTATGCTAGACTATTTAAGTTCATGGAAAGCCGATCGGCCACATATTATAACTGTTTATTTTATATCTTTAACAAATACCTTATAAAAAACAAAATTAAACTAAACTTACGATTGAGGAAATAAATATAATTCCACGAAAATAATAAAACTCATAACCTAACCTCAATATTTGTAGATGTTGTTAATTTCTTAATTATGAAAGTTTTACATGTTTGCTTGACACAATATTAAAATTATTATTAGAATGAACATAATTACATATATCACGTTTACACTTACCCTGTATGGAAATTCTCTTTGATAATTGTAAGAATCGAAAAAAAAAATCCGTACTTATTCCGTAACTTATTTTTTTTTAATGGGTTGCTTAACAATTCACTGTTACTCATTTTTATATTTATCAGAAAAAACCTAAAAGGATCCCCACAATTAAAAAAGAAGACAAATATATGTTAACGTAGGGTATTTTTACCCCTAATAAAAGTCTTAATTGTCCAAATTGGTCTTTATTTAAAATATAATCTCTCGCGCGCTACATCAACCTCGACTTTCAATTCCTCACTGTCTTTCTGCGCTTGCCCGGCTTTCTATGACTCGTCCGTCCTGACTGAACCTCCGTGATCTCTCTTCATGCCACTCCGGGGTTAAAAGTGGAATATCCGCTCACATATATATTTCTTTTAATATTCAGTATCTAGTGGCCATTACCCCATCCAACATCCCAATTCACTCCGAGAGGTTGTTCGGACTTGTTTGGGTTTTAAATACGCGTTGAAATATTATATTTCATATTTAGAGTTGAAATGTATTTTTTCAATACTTTCTCGCCAAGTTAGCAGTTCCTTTTTTCTCATTTTCGTAGGTGGTCGTAGGAAAATGTCTATTTTGTACTCCGTAATTTTCATCCGTTAAAATCGGCGATAATCCTCCGAAATTTAGTAGCACGAGGGACAGCCGAACATAAAGGATAAAGCGACGACACCTCTATTTGGTAATGAATTTGTAATATATCAGCCTGGTGAATTTTTAAATTCTGCTTATAAATTCGAAGTATATAATATTGAAAAAATGTAGTACATGATACACTATAATAAATATCTTTACAATGAGTACGACTCTCTACTCTTCACATTAGAATTATACATTCTACTATTCTCTTTCAAAATTTGCAAAATCAACGAAACTCTAAAACGATGTTACTTGCATAGTTATAATAGAAAAAGGTAGGGGTGCTTGCGAACATATAAATTATACGCAGCTTCTTCGGCCATTTTTGATCCTAATCAATCATTAACTGCCTCGATATTTTTTTTCTATATGGCAGTAATCAAGCCAGTATTCGTATTTCACAGAAATTCGAAACTTTGGTTTATTTAATTCAGAATAAACTGTATTTCAATATTTATTCTTGTCAAATATCTCTACGAGAAAATAAAAAGGAGATATACAAATCGCTATCGCAAAAATTTTGACAGAATTCCGACCTAAACTTTCTATAGATGAAGAAGTGACCATTGGCAACCTTCTTCTTGATATTCAATCTGGCGGGGGACCATAGGAAATAACGGCCTTTTTTGGTACTCTTTGTAGGGCGCCGTAACAAAATACTAAACCTCTAAATACACCGCGAACTGTAAAAGGTTGGGAACCCCTTGTTTAACATATACAACCTCGGTTTGCATATTTATTCCTGTCTCTTAGTTATTATTCTCCAAAAAACTTTAAACTCGTAAAATGGGTTTTTGGTATTGACTGAAAAACATGGAGACAGGCAAGTTGCTCTTTATTTAGGTACGATAAAAATGATGTTTTATTGTGTTATTCCGTTGAAATATACCATAAAATGTACCATAGGGTGGAACGAAATTTTTTGTTCGATACTGATACTAAATTTACATTACATTTATGTATTACTTTTTAAAACAAAAAATATATTGAGTGTCAGTCACACGTTTTAGTTTCGAATTTTAAATTTGTTTACTTTCTTCATTCGAATAACCATTCGAGAAAGAGTTGTTTTTAGTTTAATCAAATTTAACTTAATTTATGTTTTATTCTTTGAAATAAAATATTACATTGAGGGTCTGCCGCGCAATTATAATTTGTTTTTGAAAACTAGGTTTTGATTAGAAATCATGGAAATTACATTCCTTAGTATTTCCAGTTATTTTAACCAATATGTCAAAATTACCCCAGAAGAGGTCACTTTGACTCGAGTTTCACCTAACACTTATTCAAGTTATTAATTATTATATGTTTTTGTTTTCAATTTCAAGGACGTGAATAAGTTTGGAAGCAAATTAAACCGTTCTTATCTGACCGCACACTGATGACAAAGCCTTTATCACAAGCTTAACATGCCTTTCCACTGTTTTAGTGTGGCTAGGAATTTGTTGTAATTCGACAATTTCTATAAGATAATGCAGGTAGATCAGTTACGTCTTTATCTTGCCAATATTTCGGTGTAAACCTCCACTTCAACATAAGCTGCGGTATTTTAGTATCTTATCTCTCGTGAGTAAACTTTCCTGGTTTATGTCTTAAATGTCTTAAAATTACTTTAATGTGTTTTTGACCAGAGTTTAATTGCTTTACATCTTTGCTTTCAAATAATGGTTTAAACTTTCAATATATTACCGAAATCTTTTAAAACGGTTCTTGATAGGGTAGGAGTTGATAAAATTACTTGTTTTTAAATTTACTAAGGCCACTTTTGGTAGTACAGGATGTTCATTTTTCGATAATTTTACAGGGCATCTCCTTTAGTAGTAAAGTTCTCCTTGTTGTTGATATACGAGGTGTTTTTAAGAATTTTACATTTTGGGACAAGAAATAAAATGTTCTCTTTGTGGTTTCTTACATTGAAGCCAGTGACTTACTCAGATTTCTTATAAGCGCAACAGTTTTCAAAAAAAAATGTTCAGAGGGTCACCCTATATATTTTCTAAAATGTAATTTAGTTTATAATAAGTTTTTCAGAAATATACTTTATTTTTGGCCTTAATATTATACCCGAAATTTTTTTAAAAATAGGTAGAATTTTTTTTTAGTATACCATGAAAATTATTTAAAAAAACAATTACTGGTGTGATTAAATATTAGAAACAAAAATTGATAATTTATGGAACTTTCTTATAAATATTGGCCACATAGTTTTCCATTATGCCTTAGACATGTTTCACACATAGTTATTATTTATTATTATTATTGGATTTGTTTCAATTGAAGCAAAAGCAGATTTATTTCATGAGTTTCGCGATTTTCCTTGTGGATCATAGGCCGAGGTTTAGGAAATGATCCTTATTCAATTAAATATGGTTTTATCCTGTATCTACAAGTAACTTAACGAATTTTATAAATTTCGTAGAATTACTACAAATAGGCTTATATTTACCATTGAATTATACTTTTAAGGCTCCATCTGCATTTTCCTTGCACTGGATATAACAAAAGAGCATATCGTATTTTTCAAAGTTTACATTAACTGCCGTAATTAGAACAAACCATTTTTTTACTATTAATTTTAAAACAACACTCGAGAACGTGAATACTGAATTTTTCATTGTAACACAAATACATATGTTTATTTTTTCATGACCTAAAAAAATACGTATTTTTAAACAACGTAAATTCGAATACAGACTAAAAATAGCTTGTAAAGAACTATATTTATTAAAAAATATATATCGTAACCCATTTAAAAAAAGCAAATTGTTTCTTATCTTGATAACTATTGAACGTAGAAAAAATCTGAGTATAGTGAATCTTAGACTGAGTGAATTCTACGTAAAAATGCAAATACAGTGAAACTCTGTTAGCACCTACGGGACCGTCTAAATGTGTCCGCCTAATAGAGGTGTCCGCCCATGAGAAAGTTATTATTAGGTAATATGTAAATGTAAAATTATTACTATGTATATGTATGTACAAAATAAACATATCATAAGAAAAATACACTAGTATTGGTTAGGATGTAGTACTAAAAAAATCTAATAACGTAGTTTGACGTATTTGCGTTTTATACTTGCAATCTAGCAAATGTAATTCCACGTCTGATAACAATTCTATTGCTGTAGAGTCATCTCTATTCTTTGCATACTCTTATAATTCCTTTACCATACTAATGGCTTGTTGATAATTGGTGACATTTGTTTGATACTGCATTCAACTTCTTCATCAGAATCGGTAGGAATGGGGTCACTATCATCTTCTAATAGCACATTGCTATCAATGTTAATCAACTCGCCCAAATCATTGTTATCAAATAAGAAACTTCCACAATATCAATATTCTCTTTCAGGCTCAAAACGCGACATTTTTGTGTCATTGTTTACGATTTTAACCTTACAACTCACAAATAAACCGCGTACTGCTGTCGGGGAATCACACGTACTTTCATTCGGCAAAGTCCTTACGCTCTGCCACGCATACGCGGTCTGTCTTCAGAGAGTTTTTGCACCATACTTATTCGTCTCCTTCATCGTCATACTTTAAAAAAATTTTTGTCCGTTTAAAGTAGGGTTTTCGCACTCTTTGTATGAAAACAGCCTGTCCGCGTCCGCCCAAGAGAGGTTAATTTTCATGGAATTTCATATACCTAGTTCCGAGCTATGAAAAAATGTCCGCTTAATAGAGATGTCTGCTTATTAGGGTGTCCGTTATGAGAGGTTTCCTTGTATATAAAAAACTTTTATATATTTTTGATAAGTTACAGGGTGACTAAGATATGGGGGTTGTCCCAAGATGTAAAATTCTCAAAAACATGCCGTATATCAAAAACAGGGAGGCCCTGAAAAATTCTTTGAGGCATCGTTTGTTTCGCAAAACAGTAGTACAGTGTTACGAAAACCGCATCCTTCTATCTTTACTAATAACTAACTAACTAATAAATAAGATCTTAATTATTAGTAAAATCATAGAAAAATGGAGACCATGTACAAATGCTACTTTTAATTTCGCTCCTATTTTGAAAGTATATTTTTTCACTAGATCTTAATTATTAGAGATCCCGTATATTATCAAAGGAGTTATTTAGTATGTCGCACTACCGGGAGACCCTGTACATAAAATATTGCTTAAATATTTAGTATAATATATTATATATAATATTAGTGTAATACTACAATTTAAGGCTGTAGATCCCGATCAAAATGGCAACAGCAAAGTATTATACACTATTGATAGAAGTTCAAATCGAGACAGACTGTTTATAATTAATCAGCAAGGGACTGTAAGCATCCAAAGATCTTTAGACAGAGAAGATAACCAATATCATCAAATTATTATCTTAGCAAGTGATGATGGCGTTCCTTCAAGAACATCAACTGCTACCCTAAATGTCGTTGTGCAGGATATCAACGACAATGCGCCAATATTTAATAAAGATTATAGACCAGTTATTTTAGAAAATATTGAACCAAGAGACATTGTTGAAATTTTCGCAGTTGATAAAGATGATTATTCAGCTAGTAATGGTGCACCGTTTCAGTTTGTTATTGATCCCAATGCAAGTTTAACTATTAGGAATAGTTTCGCTGTGAAGTACAATCCAAGTAAGTTTAAACCGATATTTTTACTTTAGATATATTTTATAGAGTGTTATTGGATTATTGATGACAGTTGGCCTATACTAGATCTCGGAATGCAGAAACCTACCTGTATTTTCAAAACAACCTGATACACGTTCTGCTAACTTTAACCATCCCATTCTCAATAGTGGCGTAAAGAATCATCATGATAATTTTATACAGGGTGCCCAAGATAAGGAGGGCCTCTATGGGGATCTCGTTGATGGTAACAGACACACCTTCGATTAAATTGGGAAAAAGTATCGCAATTAAAGCATTAAGAATATGCCACAAGAAAGTTTTGATAATATATAATAATTGATTTAATTGTTGTCCGGCGTTAATATTAAAGTTAAAATAAAACAGACAACACATTCTCACAGCAAATTTTAATGAACCCAAAAACAAATTTTTTATACAAACTTTCGTTCTCAGAAAATCTTCATCAACGTTTTTTCTAATAGAACCATGATTTTATAATGTTGAATTTTATTCTACTACACATTATCGTTTAATTACGTTTCGAGCCTGTTTGTGAAATCGTACATTTTTATGAGGTTTTCAGGATACGGACCTGTATTTCCCATAATTTTGTAAAAACTGTTCAATGGTCAATGCAGTATGTACTAAAATAAATTTTTTAAAATTCCTTTATGATAATGCACTATATAATAATAATAAATAAAATAAATGATTAACAAAATAGTAAGTATGAAAAAATAAATAACAACTGTTATATCATAATAATATATATAACAAATCTTAACCCAAGAAAGGTCAGCGGCTTTGATGATATATCGACAAAGACTATTAAAATGGTCAAAAAAGATATCGTTCCAATCTTGCAATCTCTCATTAAATTATCATTTATTACGAGTATTTTTCCAGAAAAAATTAAATTGCAAAGATATCTCCAATTTTTAAAAATGGTCAAAAAGTGATCCTAATAATTATAGACCAATTTCTGTTTTACCTGTTTTATCTAAAATTTTGGAAAAAATAATGAATAAGAAATTGACAAATTTTTTAGAAAATCAAAACATGCTATTTAGTGATCAATATGGCGAGCCTTTTTCCAATATTCAAACTGATATTACTAATGATTTGAAAATTATACTTTCATTGCTGCAATCCTATAAACTTCCTTTAAACTTTGAAAAATCATCTTTCACGTTTATTTCTAAATGTGCAATTACAATATTTCACCAATAATTTTTAATGGAAACGAAATCAAATATGCAAAATCCGTAAAGTTTTTAGGCTAATATATAGACGAAAATTTAAATTGGAGATTATATACCTTTAATACATTTAAAAAATATTTATTATTCATTAGTTTATTCGAAATTTCAATATTTAATATCAGTTTGGGGATCTGCATGTGCCACAATATTAAACCCTTTAAAAAGACTACAAAACCAAATTATAAAATGTATTCATAAACTACATTATTTGGAACCGACAACAAATTTATATAAACCAAGAGGATATCTAGATCTGAATAGTTTATATAAATTAAAAATCAGTATACTAATTCATGCAATTAATAATCAAAATAAAAAATCTTGTATAAAATTTGTAAAATTAACTGATATGCACAATAATAATACCAGAAATATTGACCATTTAAAAAAAAAACAAGTTAAAAGTAGAATCTATTTTATTTGATGGAATAAATATTTATAATACATTACCTAAAGTATTAAAAAAAAAATTTAAATTCAAATTGTTTAGAAAAAATGCAAAGAAATTTTTTCTGGAAGACATAAATTACTTTAAAAAAAACATTTATAATAATTTTTATTTTTTATTTTTATATTGATTAATTACTTATTTATGTTCTATGTTATAATATTCCCTGTAATGGACTAAAATAGCTCGTTGGGAATAAAAATTATTATTATTATTATTATTATTATTAAGTATATGGGGATATATTGATAATTGGGTTTATAATCCATATTTTGAAATAGGGAAAGACCTTAGACTACTAGTTATTGAAACTTTCCATAGCGTAACGCCACAAATTCTGATGAATGCTTTAAGATGCTATTTATGTTTGGAGAAAGACGGATATCAATTGGATCGCCTTTTGGAAAATTAATTTCTAATAATTATTAATGTTGGTTTCAATTTAATCCCAGTATGCTTTTGGTGATGTACCTATTTGTTATTTATTTTTTCATACTTACAGTTTTGATACTGTTAATAAATTATTGTGTTTTAAGTTTATTATGTTGTGCATTATCATAAAAGAAAAAATATTCTTTTTAGTATGTACAGTATTGAACATTGGACAGTTTCACAAAATTATGGGAAATACAGGTCCGTAACCTTAAAAATTACACAAAGATGATAAAAAAGGTTTCCAACGTAATTAAACGATAATGTGTACTGTCCTACTCACATGAATGGCTAAAATTTAAAAACATATATGTTTTTTTATATATTTAGGTGATTTTAAAATATGTTTACCTTTTAAAGGTCAGCCGATAAGCGTGCAATTTTTACGCACAGATCGGGTTGTGCATATTGATTTACTATATTACGATTGGACAATTTATGTTAGCAAGAGTGGTGTTTTATGCATTTAAGACAAACCTTTTAGGAATATAATATAGTGCTTAACGCGTAGATAGGACGTTCTAATGTTGCACACACGTGGGTCAAATGTGGACGAATCCAAGAAGTAAAAAAAGTAGAAATGTGAAATTTTGCAGTTAGGATCTTTCATGTTAGTAGCGCAGTGTAGTAAATCATTGAATTTAGAATAAAGAAGGTTCTTAGAATTTTACATTATAAAATCAATAAGGAAAAATGAAGTTGATAATGATTGCTTGAAATCGGAACGTCGTATAGAGGAAATTGTTGTATAATCTTTGGGTTCATTAGATGTTGCTGTGAGAACACTTTGTCAGTTTTGCTCTAACTTTAATATTAACTTCGTGTAGGAAAAAATTAAATAAAAATCAATGAATTAAATGTTTTTTTAAGTAACTCAAAACTTAAACATCCAACCAAAATCTTTTGTATTGCATATTGTGATTTAATTGCAAATATCGAGCACATTAATTATCATGTTCATTCCTTTCCTATAAAATATATTTCCTATGTTACAATATATTGTGTACATATGACATCCTTTCAGCATAAACTTTGTCTTGTCCTTGTCTATGTCGGTCACCTAATTATTACCAAACAATAAATCTATTGTAACTATAATATGCAGGGGGAATTACTATAATATTACATTAAGCTATTCTCACTAGCATTAGCACTTTTTACAATCTACATTATATACTATATATATCTAGGCCCGGCAGCTTAGAGGAGAGCGAAAAAAAATAACGTTAAGTAAGCGCAATTTATAGAAAATTCTATTATTCGGTAAACTTTCCTTTAGGGTCAATGCGAATTATAAAATAAATTATAAGGTCAATTGAAATAGCAAGAACCATTATAAATCCTTAATCAAACAAAAACAAAGGCAGAGCCCAGAATACTGGTTGGGGCTCAACTGCTATTTATAATGCACTTTCTTTACTGTCTGCTATGGGAAGTGTTAAAACATGGCTACGAGCTACAATGCTTCAAGACTGATTTTCCAATTTACATATTGAAAATAAAATAATGGAACAGAAAATGGCGGAGGAATGTATTTTCTAAAAAAAATAATAAAATAACGTTGATAACATAATATCGTCGCAATTAGTGATAAACCTCGTATCTAACAAATAATTCCAATGTGAGAGTTTAGCAAGAAAGGCGACGATATAGTATATACGATAAATAAATTTGGACGTTAAATGTAATATGTATTAATGTATTATGATAATGGCCTAATCTGTTGAACTTTGTTTCAAATATTTTATATAATAAACAAAAAATATATATGTTTTCTTACGTACAAGTAGTGCCAATTTATGGTTATAGGGGGCCCTAGGCCTGTTACGGAATCCGGGGCCTCTCACCGCTTCAAAAAGTGTTTTTCCTTAATAGATTAATTAGTTACTATTTTTTTGCAATAAAAAATTTATCAAATCAGTTTCGCAACTAAGTACTTTTTTTGTCTCGTACTATTTAAATAAGTATATTGTCGCATAGACCGAGCAATGGACCCCTCTGAAAGTAGCCCCTGCGTACCAGTTAGATAGACACCAGCACAGCAACATAGAGAGAGAAATCAAACAATTTAATGAGTACAGTTTATAGGGTTGCCATATGTCCCATCTCACCAAGACATGTCGTCAGTTTTAAGGGTTTTGGGTTTGGGCCTCAAATAGTCCCGGTTTATTGTAGCCAACTACCTCAATATATATTTCGGTTTTATATAATTAGATGAACATTAACAACCTCATTTTATATTCTGAACTTACACCTTACTTAGTATTTACTATGCTAAATTATTGACCAAATTTTGCAATATTTGGGCATGGTCCAATAAAGAATTTTCGCCCGTGGCGACTACGCCTGTGACGAACTTTATCTTCTCTGGCGCCTAGGTCCCGATGAAGCTTTAAATCTGCACTGTTCGTTCCTATATTCAATTTTAAGGTTCTTAAATGAGTCTTTAAGGACTTTATAATAATTCCAACCCTATCCAATGTATACAGGGTGTTATGGAAATTACGTATTATGTTTAAACCGGCAATTCCTGAGATGACTACAAATTGAAGAAAAATATCCAAAAATGGCGCTTTCAATTCATTTAGCGGTAAAAATGACCTGACGTCAAACCAGGAATACCTCTGTACCGCACTGCGGCACATCCGAATTCTCACCGGTGTTGTCAGAATTACACCTTACACTCTTTAAGTTTGAAATACCCAACTACGTAACTAGGTCAAATGTCAATGACCTTTTGACTTTTGATTGGCTGATTGAATTTTTAATGTAATTTTATTTAGGCCACACACATACCCTTACCTTGTCGGTCTTATTTAAAAATTAATGTCAACTTCTATAAAAACTTATACAGCGTTTTAGTAAAGAAACCGGCACATCACATAACCCATAATCGGAAAACTTCACATGAACACTTGCCAAAACACACACAAAATTCACTTGGAGACATAGTTTTTTATTATCATTGGGTTGTCTCGCCTAGATTTGTATGAACTTTTGTTTTTAATTATAAAACACATTGTAAAATGTAAATAACCTAAATAACATTTATTTGAACTAAAAATGACGCATTTAAAACACGAACTGTCAAAAACTAGAAATGTATTAATTGCAATGCATCTTTTCCGGTAGATTCCTGCGCATTCACCAAAAAAGGTTGAAATAAATAATTATAATAATCTACAGCACTTATTTATTGTATTGTTTTCCTTCACTGCTATAGATACCAATAAAGATTAAAAAACTTGCTAATCGCTGCTCTGGTGCTTTCGAAAAGCTTAAAAAAATTAAATCGATCGTTTCACAGCGGGATTTTAAAACGAAAGATTAGCCACATCTCTAGTATAAATCGACAGGATAGAAGTTGACATTTACTTGACAACAAGCGGCTTCGCGCGAAATAGTTTTTTCGGGATATTTAATCAACTGTACAGTGCAAATAAGTGGGAAAATGTTTAGTACATACAGAAAAATCAAGTCGAAGGCATATTAGAAAATATTTCTTTAGTATTGATAAAGTCGAAGATATTGGATGCAGCAGATAAAACAATTGCTGAACGATTTAGTTTATAAAGTGCCAATTGTGTCCTATTTGTGTGTTTGTTAAAGAATGCATTAGTGTGTAACGATTTTGTGTGACAAGGGCCTATCTTAAAAAAACTAATTTGAAACATGTGTGTGTTTCTTTAAGTGATTTATGGTAATTTGTTCAGTGTTTCACTATTTGTTTTGTGTCTCTGACGATATACAGGGTCATGTTCTGAGATTGGAAGAAAAACGCCGAAGGGGTTTTAGTGGGGTATAAGCTTTACCCACTAAAACCAAAAAAACTGAAGATTTATTTGCCCTGGATTACTTGCTAGTATACTGGCACCTGGATTCACTTCTATTTGGATACTAGGTAGCTAAATATTTATTTTTATAAGAATCTAAAGTTTTACACGAACAATTTGGCAACATTGCGCCAGAACATCTGTTTATTACACAGCTGCTCAGTGTAATGTGACTGTGCCGAGGAGTTGTGTGTGGGTTTATGGGTGAATTACCCCACTTTTTAAACGTTCGATTTGAAAAAAAAATGTAGCGCTTCTCTAGGACACCCCAGGAGTCACCCATTTAAATATAATACGTCATTTCCATAACACCCTGTATAATAGATCATTTTTCATTAAAAGTACACTCACAGTATGGATGTATGGATTTTGTTCGTGAATAATTGTTTTATTTTTTTCGCGATAAATTTATCGAAAATCTCGCATAATGTGAGATTTCAAAGAAGTTGATGTTCACAATATACAGGTTAAAACAAAAACTCTTTCTTGACAAACTTTATAACTCTGTAGATATATTTTTTCACGAAAAACAATATTGACAAATAAGATTACCATATTATAGTTTCTATGACAACAATATTGTTCAATACGATTCACGTATTCTTACTATTAAAACAATTTTTACGTTTACGATACACGTTTCTATTATGACGAAACAATATTGTCAACTACGATTCACATATTGTTATTATCGACACAAGTTTCCGCGTACGATGTACGTTTCTATAACAACAAAATAATATTCTCAATTAAGATTTATATATTATTATTATTTATACAATTTTTCGCCTCCGATGCATGTTTGATAAATGCATTATGATAAAACAATATTACAATTAAGATTCTTAAAAGTTATTCTTGATACAATTTACCGCTTGCGATGCACGTTTCTATTATGACAAACCAATATTGTCAACTACCATTCACATATTGTTATTATTGGTGTGTAGAGTATTTTTTAATTATCAAGTGAATTATGTTCTTAACATTCTCGTTGTAGGTTCATTTCAATATTTTAATTTTAGTAGCAGATCCGACTGGACTCGGTAATAGTCAATGGAGATTTTTTTAAAGCCACATGTCGTTCCTGTCGTGCCATCTATCGGAGCAAATATCATGATGATATGCACGATAATGTCCCACCTTATATTGCGAGAATTGATTTTAGATGGGGTTGAAATCCCAAAAATAAATTAGTTTCCACCCTGTCCCGACTTAAACCCAATAGAATATGTCTGGGACATACTGCATGCAAAAAATACGATCTCTGATATCTGCTTCTGCAAATGAGCTCAGTGCAGCTTTTATTGAATAATGGCAGCAAATTGGCAACAATTACTTACGGAACTCATTGAAAGTATGCCAAGGCGTATTGCAGCTGTCATTCGTGCTCATGGGGAAACACCCGTTATTGAGGTCTAAGTTATTTTTTAAGTTAGTTTTCATTTCATTCACGCCATTCTCGTACTATTGGGTTTAAATTTTCTTATGTTTAGAAATGAATACTATTTTCTTTAACGAGTTTGTTTGTTTATTAATTATATGCTACAAAATTAAAGTATTGGAAGGAACGAAAAATGAAAACGTTAAGAATAGAAGTCACTTGATAATAAAATAAAATGTTTGACCTCGCCATCACTCGTTAGAATGGTTTGAGTCAAGAAACAGTTGTTTCAACCTGTATATTATTGACTTTATTCTCTTAAAATCTTACATATGTTAAAGATTTTGGATAAATTTATCTACAATATAAAAAAATAAAATAATAAAAATCGGAATGTGCAAAAACCGGTAAGCTCCATTTTTTAGTGACAATTACTTTTTCCTCGTATTTAAGTTAACTTGGCAGGACGAATCGCGAGTAAAAAACGGACAGCCTCATAATTTAGAATATGTAATACGGCGTTGTTTTAATAATATTTTGGGTCAAGAACAGGCCAGCTTCGGAGCTAGTCGTTGACGTCGCGTTTCTAAATAATCGAGCTGGCCGGTTATTACACCAAACCCTTAATTTTTTTTCCTATAACTCGCAACAGTGTTTAATCGGGTTTGGATTTCGTTTATTATATATTTTTAAAAAAATGCTCAATGTAATATTTTATTCTGTTAAAATATATATAATATACAATGCGTAAAAGTTGCTACGAATTCATTTAAAATTCAGATGCTTTATGTCGATTTTATACATTTAGATAATTAAAATTTTTTAAATATCTTCAATAAGGAGGCTGGTATGAAAATATTGCAAAATATCAAAGTAGGCATAGAATTTTAAAATTTTACGTTCTTACGCAGTTTTCCTTCTGAATATCTCTTAGATAAAAACTACTATACTAGTGCGGAAAAAGCTTTTTGTAAATTACTACGACACACTTGATTTTTCAAAGTTAAAATTATGACACAAATTTGTTTTTATCTACAAACAAAATTATTTATTATTCTAATATTATTTTTTAATATTTTCATATAAGGTGATATTTATTAAATTTGGTTGAAGAAATAATCTACCCAATTACGCCATGCTCGTTTCCCTTAATCATATTTATAGCTTATTCATGTTTGTACAAAAATATTTTGTCATTAGCAATACCACTCGACCTGTTTGGCATATTAAAAATAATTTATATATAAGTTGCAAAACTGATCTTGAGTAAAATTTCATATAAAGCATTGAGAAGCTTATCAATGATAAAGTGACCGTGCGAGAGAAGGTTCAATCGTGACCAGAATTAAAGATTTTTTCTGTAAATGTAATTTCAATATCATTTATATGCGATATAATATTAAATAAATTGCAAAAACTACAATAAGCTTTTAGGTTTCTATAGCATATGAACCTACTATTTTATTTGTATTTAGTTTCATCACTCTTAAAATATGATAACGGGAGTCCCGCAAGGCACTGTGGTGAGATATTAATTATATAGATAATATTATTTTTAATTTACAGTAATACATTTGACAGTCTCTTGAATACCGTAGTGTCATCTGTTATGCCGAACTTCTTTTTTTGCTTAACTGCAAAATTTGACATTTTTTGCTTCTTTGACTTCTTGGATTCACCACCATTTGACTCATGTGTGTGCAAACTTAGAACGTCAAATTTTGCCGTTATGACCTTTCATGTTAAGCAGGGCAGTGTATGTCGAGCCACATACGTGTTCTAAAAACAGTTATAGCACCACATTAGTATGTTAGGTATGCAGCGTGACTAACAAAACATAAATAACTTGCTGACAAAAAAAATCGATGTAGCTACAGCGTACTAAACTCGGCGTCTATTCGATTTTTCCAAGTCAATTTTTTTATCGTTTACTTTTCTTGTCAATTTTAAAGTTTTGGAAAGTGTTACGAATATGTATTGATCATTGTATCCTTTAAGCAATAAAATTATTAATTAAAAAATTCTTTAAAAACACGAACATTTTAACAACATTTTCAGTTGAATTTTGCAGAGGGCAATGGAACCGCAATTATAAAATCGCTTAGAAGCTTTGACAGAGAACAACAAAAGGAATACAAAATCCCAATTATAATAAAAGATAGTGGAAACCCCATCATGACCGGAACAAGCACATTAACAGTAACAATAGGTGACGTTAATGATAACAATATGAAAAGTGGAGTTAAAAAAGTCATTGTGTACAAATATCCAGGTAACTTGTTTTGTTGTTCGAGTAAATTGAAAAGGTAAATAATTAAACCGTACGCTGACTATTGTTATTCGCTCGATTTAAAATCAATTACAAAACACAATTTGACATGTGGTTGAAATGCAGTTTACACCACTGAAAATATTTATCAGGCACACATATTACCAAAATGAATTCGTTGGTTTCCTTAAAGTTAATATTAAGCTGTGTCAGTACTTCAGCAAATTGACTCGCACGAATTGCTTACGCAGAAAAAAGATGTACGAGCAAAGATGTTTGTTCGCTAAAATTATTTGTTTCATTAAATTCGGGCGCGCAAATTGTTGTTCAGCATTTGTTGAGCATTTTATGGACACGAAAACTCTTTGATCTTTGCAGAAAACCGACAGCCGCCGGAACCTGTTTGTGCTGGTAAAAAATGTACGCGCACATACATTCGTGGCAGGTCGCGATGTACTCATCTGATCATTTTTACGCTCAAACCGTTCGTGTGAGTAAATTTGCTCAAGTTAGTACCCAGCTTTACATGTTGCAAGATTACTTAGAGATCTAGATCTATCCCCGATATATTTGCGAAAATAGATCAGCTGGATCGCAACTGCGAATGCCTCCGGGATAGATCTCTTGCGTCTTGCAGGTTATCTTACTGCATCTAATACCTGCTTAATAATAAGGGCAGCAAGTATAGTTTCTAATAAAATGGCCTCTGTCATAATACTAAAATAATTTCTTTCTAACTATAGATATACAGGGTACCCAAGATAATAAGGTCCTTTATGGGAATCTCGTTAATGGTAATAGATAAAACTTCGAATAAATGAGGAAAAAGTATCGCAATCAAAGCACGAACAATATTCCGCACAAAAAGTTTTGAGTTAATTAAAAAAAATTTGAAATTTTGAATTTCTCACAGCAACTTTTAGTGAACTCTAAGATACTTCTTGTTTATGATTATTATATAGTGCATTATTATAAAAAAATTTTGAAAATATTCATTTTAGTACTTACTCCATTGAGCTGATTCTACAAAATTATGGAAAATACAGGTCCCTATCCTGAAAATTTCATAAAGATGATTAAAAAGACTCGAAACGTAATTAAACAATAATTTGTGGTACATCATTAAATTTAGAATTAAAAAAGGTCTTAAAATTCGGCATTATAAAGTCAGGGCCGTATTAGAAAAAAATTGATGATGATTGCTTGAAAATGAAACGTTGTATAAAAAAAATTACATATAGTCTTTGAGTTCACTAAAAGTTGCTGTGAGAATGTTTTGTCAGTTTTGCTCTAACTTTAATATGTATTAACTTCGACAAAAATTAATTTCAAAATTCAAAATTTCGGTATTTTTTAAATAACTCAGAACTTAAAAATTTTACCAAAGCGTTTTGTACGGCATATCGTTCGTGCTCTGATTGCGAAACTTTTTCTCCATTTAATCGAAGTTGTATCTATTACCATGAGATCCCTATAGAGGCCTTCCTTATCTTGGGCACACTATATAAATTATTTTATTTTTTCGTTGCGTTTAAATTTGATATACATGGTATAAAAAAAAATTTGATTGACAATAAATTTACAGTTCCTAAATAAAATATTGGGACACGGATCTTATACCATTTTTCACTTGAAATATTGTCTGTGTTTTGGAAATATGGACGTTAGGGAACAACTTTAAGTAACACGGCTTGCATATTTTTATCTCTCTATCCCTGATATGCGACCTTGCCGTAAACTTTTAACGATGTCGCTTCATGTTCTTTTTTTTTTTTTTTTTTTTTTTATGATCAAACACAAGCATTATATAGGAAAAATCCTTTAGGACAGGTGGATGTTCTTTCGGTTAAAGTACTTTGTCTAACATGCTCCATTGCCGTGTATCACATATTGCTTCAGTGGAATTTCGCCTTTAGTTATATCTTTGAATATCGAAGGTTAATGAAAAACGGATCAATGTAAAAATCTAATAACTTATATTGGGAGACAAACGCCTGGTTTACATGGATTTCGGTTTATCTTAGACATGCCTCGTTGGATATTTGTGCGCTACAAAACGAAACGCGCGCTGAAATCATGTCGATTTGGGAGTTCTACGTATTATGAATTGGTCATATATTTCCGTCTTTCTTATAGTTCGAAATTCAAAGGTTATAGGTTTCATATGAGTGTGACGAGTTTACAACACGAGCTGTAAGCGAATGTTGCAAATCGAACCAGTGTATAACATTTTACTTCACGCAAGTGTTGGACACTATACTTTTTTACGGCTATAGCTTAGAATTTAAAAAAAATCTAAACAATTATTATTATTTTTAATAATGAAAGTTGTCATAGTTCGCAAAACTTTAATAATAAAAACGGTACAACCTTCATTTCATTTTGAATACATGGGCTATTATGGAAGTGTGCGTGAACTAAATCCATTAATACATAGTACCTAACGCACCGGTGTGCGAAATTGTACTTCACGTATTAGTAGCGATGCGTGAAAGTATATTTAACGCACGGTCGTACGCTGAGATGTGCGACAAAAAGTGCAATACGTTTTATACAAGGTGTTATGGAAATTATTCATTATATTTAAACTAAGAATTCCTGATATGAAAATAAATGATAGAAAAATAACGATACATGTTAGAGTTAATAACAAATGAAAATCACCTCATCTCATTGTCATAAGAAGGAAGCCGCGTGCACTACTGACATTTTGTAAACAAACATATATGATTGTACTAAACAGACGTTAGTGATGTTGTCAATGAAAATAAATGATAGAAAAATAACGATACATGTTAGAGTTAATAACAAATGAAAATCACCTCATCTCATTGTCATAAGAAGGAAGCCGCGTGCACTACTGACATTTTGTAAACAAACATATATGATTGTACTAAACAGACGTTAGTGATGTTGTCAATTTTACTAAAGATGACAATGCAAAATGTATTATTTGCAGACGAGATAAACAACACACACATCACACTTGAAAGCAAATTATTTCACAACACAGCAGAACTTTACGCTAGTGAATGAGACGACGCGTTTAGATTTTATTTCCGCGTTATTGAAATAATAGCAACTGGTAAATTTCACACCATATTAAGAAATACCGCCTTATTTGCACTTTTAAAACCAAACCGCGATTTTACTGGAATCGTACTTGTATTCGACGTAAAGGAGATTCCACGTCTCAAAGAGAACCGAAGTTGTACATCTCGTCCCGTTTCGCCTTAACTCAAGGTTAATCTATAAAATTGTAACCAATGACAATCGGCTTTCCGAAATATAACGATTTAATCGAATCGAAACATATCGTCTGACAAGTAGACCCCGCTACAGCTTGTCGATGAATATCCTAAAACCTAAGCAGGAAGCAGTGTTATCAGTAGTATACTAGTACTAGATTTAGTAATTTGTGAAGATATTTAGTAATATAGTACTTTTGAACTCAAATATCGGGTAAATAATAAATATTGATGTAAGTTAGGCATTGGCAACCCACGTGTTAGTTTTTTTTTATAGTACAGAACGGAACTTCTTTTTTAAATATGGTTTTGATATTGCCATCCACTCCGATGTGCAAAAAATTTGTCCCAGTTTACAAAATCTAGTACTTTTTTTAGTAGCAATCTAGTACAAGAATGCCATCTGTCTTTATCGATCGACATATAAGCGATTGTTCGTGGTTCTACTTCTGGTGTTATTTGTACCATAGTTTTGAACCATATCGGGCGGAAAGAGACGTGGGGGAAGTCGAATGCACCAGATCATGGTAGCGAGTCCGCGCATTGTGATAACATTGTAACACGAATGTTTACGGCATCGTCGGATATGGGATAATTTTGTGATTTTAATGGTCGATTTAGAAAAATATTTAGGTTTACTCTAGGATGCTCAAGGAGTCACTCTATGTAATATAATGAACAATTTCCATAACACCCTGTATATGTGGCTAAGGACTACGGAAACGATTTTATGATGCAATATGTTAACATTAATTTGCCTCATTATTAACTTTTAAAATACATAATTTATATTTAGGTAATATAACTAAAAATGAATCTCAAACAGCCCGATATTTGTCACAAGTACATTTGCGGATTTTTCTTTATGGGAACAGTATTTTCCAAAAATTTGTTGTAAACTCCTCAATAAAAAAGTTTTCCAATTAGTACATACGTTAAGTCTATATTATTGAATAAAAGTTATAGGCTTTTACCTGAATCGCCGGAATCAGATGGTATAAAAAAATATTGGTGTCTGATGAAACTTTTAGGCATTAAAGTAATTAATATAAACTTTGAACACCCCAACATAAAGCACCACGAAAATTCTCCGTAATTATTAGTGTATTGCGGAGCGAATGTAATGAGGAAAGTTATTTTACCTGTATTATTATACAGTATGATTCCTAAATAAGTATAACGTGTTACGGATTCTTATTAATTTTGTCATTACGAATTTTGAAATAGAATTATCATTTATTTTACGTTATATAAGTCATGAAATTTAAATATTTAAAAAAATGCGAAATCTAATTTTTTTTCAGAAAAATTAAAATGAATGATTCATTTTATACATTGGGAATCGCATTTCTTTATTTAATTTTAATTGAATAGTTAGTAATGTGTAAAATGAAATGAAAAATGAAAAATTAATTTAATATTAGGCTATTTTATCTTTAAAAAAGATTTTTACTCATATGTGATTTTTAAATTTCTGATCTTATTAATGAGAACAACCTTTAAAAAATAGGATTTTAAATAAAATATGGGTGTTTAATTTTCTTCCAACGCAAGGTATTTTTTAAGCTTATCATGAAAATGGTACATTAAATCGTATCTAACTCAGACTAACTTTTTTTTGAAGATCTATTGAATTGCTTTATCTTAACACAAAAAAGGGGGAAATTCAGCTTAAGTCTCTTTTTACTACATTACCTCCTCCCCTTCTGTTAATTATTTTTAAGTGTCGACTTTTTAAGATAGTAGATCGTCTCAGCGTATAGTTTACTAAAATTTTAAAAATTAATATTTTTATCTTTGACAGTTTCGAAAATATTGAATGGTAACTATCTCCAGAGTCCCCAATTCCGGGAGGTGTAGCTAGGTAATAAGGATACAAAAGAAAAAAAAATATATGAAGTCCTAACCTTGCTTTGTCCCAATATATGTAATGCCTAATAATTATTGTCCACACTTTTAGGACAGATTGTATATGTTGCTTATTTAATTCAATTCAGATATTCTAGAGAGTTAGTGTTTTTTTCGTTTAATTAAATAGAAAGAAATAAACATATTGTATTTGTTTAAATAAAAATAAAACATGTGAATATTAAGTATTAGATTAAAAGTAGAAGCTACTCGAAACTCAATATTCTTTACTTACCTCGTGAATGAAAAAATTATATGTAGTTTTAATTTAGTAGTAAAAGCAATTTTTTATGACGGGTCATAAATGAATAGCGTGTAATAATAATTTATAAATTAATACATGTATTAATACTTTTTTACTTTATCTTTATATATTTTGGATTCATATATTTCTTGAGTTATTAGTACAAGAAGTAAATTATTATTTTGTGTCGTTTTATTTATATTTTATTTCTGTTTTATAAGTCAAGGTATCTGTTTAAATATTGGCCTCTTTTAGAAACGTTTCCAAACTGCTAAACGGGACTGCTTAATTCAGTAAATTTTGTTTAATTAAAATAAAAAGATGGTATTAAAAAAAACAATCTCTTGTTGGTTTGTAGTAATAGTAGTGTTAGTGTGTATGTATCCATAGAAACTCGTCCATTTCGTTATTTTTAATTAACAAAAATATACTTCAGATAATTGTATTTTGACAGAATGTAGCTTCATTTTATTGTAATTAAATAACATTTATTAAATTTAGCTGTTTTTTTTTAACACTTTGACAAGTTCTGAGGAAGGTAAAAATAACAAAAATATTGAGTATAATATTAAAGAAAAAATAAAATACATTTTGAGTAAGTCAAAGAACTTTATGACCAAAAAGATGTTAATGATGAAACTTTGTTTATTTGTAATTGGATAAAGGATATGTGAGTTTTTACATTATTTTTACTTATATAATACTTTTCTAGAGTTTGGTCCGTCCATCCTGACTCACCCTGTAGAATAGGGTAGCCCATCTTTTTGAAGTCTTGATTTTAATGCGGGGCACCATCTGTTTGTTCTACCTTCAGATAATCACCTTATTTTAATCGAACATTAAATCGCGCCAACTGGTTGATATTATTTGCCATATTTAGATTATTTAATAATCAAAATAAACCACCAACATATGATAATTTTATAAAATTTAATTATTGCTATGTACACACACGTAAATATAGATATCATATGTATAAATTATCTTTATATTTTAATTTTTTTTAAATAATAAGCAATGATAACTAACACATTGGTTTTAATACTGTTGATCTTTTTGAGTCTGGAGAATGTTGACGATAGTCTGTAACAAGAACTATCTTTGTTCTTCATCTTTTGTTAAAATATTACAGTATTCTGTAATTATGCCGCTTTCACTTGCAACGACCTTTATATTGTTCACAATTTTCAAGGCTTTTTGAAACTGTTTGTCAATATTCCAAGAGTCAAGATCTTACTCTAAAAATCTATATTCAGTTAGATATTGAATGCTCCAATTATCAGGATATCGCTTTTTCTAAATGTACGGCGGTTAATGCCGTGATCACTTGTTATTTCACCAGAATTGACCATTTCTCTCTTAACTTCAAACGAAAAAACGCCACTGCAATATTCTCGAAATTTAAATACGACAAATATTTTAGCATTTTATTAGCGGCGATATATTATATATCAATATGAACATTCTTGGAATTAATAAGATCAAACCCGAACAAATCATGCATGCATGCGTTTACAGCTACTGGGACAGTAAACCATGCTCTAATATAAATGATGAGAATAAAAATACATAGGTCAGTTATACTCCTAAAGATCTGTGGTCGTTAATTTTAATTCATATCGAAACAAAATTTAAACAGTAAATAGCTTTCGCGATTCATTTTATTCGGGTTTGTCCCTTGTTACTTGGCGAGTTGGATGCTCAAGAAAAATCTCAAATCATGTAATTACATACTGGATTTATGGTCTTATTTCTCCGCGAGTAGAATCTATACCAAGAATAAACCCTTGACGCTCTATCTTCATCTTGGTCAATCTTTATTATATTTAGTTCATCCGCGGTATCAACAAGATCATCTAGTTCTTCAATAAAAATATTCTCCTTTGCCTAAAATGATCCCCTGCTTTTTTATTGTTTTACTGCAGTGTTTTCTATTCTGTATACAAATTTTCGAGTTTCTTTTTGATTTTCATGTACTGGATTACGTGCTTTGTTCCACAATATCACTGTTTCACCCCGTTAAGAACTGACGATTAAGAAGAATTATTTCGCATAACAAGGCACACAAAAAGCTTTATTTACCCGAAGATGGATTACTGGTATAATTATAATGAGCTTAAGAAGGGATTGACAAGATTTTTCAGATGTGAAAAGAGTTTAGGGTGTTTTGCAATGTACAATAAACTTTTATTTCATATTTAATGCACTAAATGTAAATTATTAGTATTTTCCCAAAACTGCTTATTTTCAGTCAAAAGTCAGCGCACTTTTCCATTATCCTAGAGCCGCTTTATTTCGTCAGGTAATGTCTAATAGAATCTAGAACAACCTTAGACGGTGCCCCGGAAAAAAAGTCACATTTATTTTTTTGTTTATGTAAAGATGGGCCACCCTACTGTAAATATGAATAGATAAAATATGAAAATATTTCAATCTAACCCATAGGGTAAACCGATTCTAATTACAATTTATTATTACAAATAGTTACCAACGCGGACGGTTATTATTTTAGGTCAGCAAGTAGAAACGGAGATAGGTCGTGTGTATGTTTACGATCTAGACGACTGGGATTTGCCAGATAAGAAATTTTCCTGGGAAAGTGTGGAAAGTCCAGGATTTAAACTTAACGAGAAAACTGGCATGATAACTATAAATCACAATACGAGAAAAGGCACTTACACTTTACGTTTTAAGGTATACAACACCTAATTTTAGATAATAGTTATTTATTGTGTCATTAATAATATTATTACATATTTGGAATAATAAATAAATATTATGAGAAGCATAGCCTGGTTAAACGCTGCGTCAGTCGAAATCTCAGGCGCATCTCGCTATGTTTCCTCCAATACAAGTTTAATCTTTCAAAAAAAAATTAATTAAGTTAATCCCTACTATGTATTTTAGCTAATTGCTTATAGATGGCAGCAGTTGCATGGCCCATTTAGGACCCTATTATTAGTTTGGGAATATGATAGTATATTCGTACTCTAACTAATTAACAAGTTTAACCCGTAATCGATACGGACTCAATTTTAGGATATAAACGGTTGTTTGTGAGTCACCTAAAAACACATTTTCTATTAATAATGTGAATATTAATATTTAGCATATTTAAAAATTTGATAAAATAGTCATAGTTTCACTTGCAATCTCCCTTGTACTTGGATTATTACCGGATATTTATTCGAGTGTACGAATGTTTTGAAAATTATCGAATAGAAGGGTTACAGAGGGTTACCCATTTTTGACATCATCTCAGTAATTATTGAATTTATCAAAAAACTAATGTACATGTCAGAGATGTATTTTGAAGGAACTAAAAACGATACAAGCAGAACTTAAAAATATTCGCTGGTTTAAAAGATACGAGGGTAAATTGAAAATTCGTCGATTTTAGACGTGTCCTCTATATCTTTTATTACTAATACACGAAAATGCATATAAAAGTCTCCGAGTGCGCTAAGTAGAATATAATGACACCTAATAATCGCATCTACCGGGTCAGGTCAAAAAGTTATCGGGTCTTACTTTCTTATTTTAAATGAGACATCCTGTATATTATATTATTAGGCAAAAAAGATGCATTTATAATTCACAGTATATTTTATTATTCAAATAAGTGAAGAATTTCGATTTTTCTATTAAATCTGTAGTTGCGCGTGACGTAAGAAACCGAAAAAAAAAGATGTCCATTATCAACTAAACGGTTTATGTCTCTGAGTAACAGGCAAATCACAAGTTTATTATATAGTTTTCTTGATTTTTCCTTAAAATATTCGTGAGGTTTTGATTTACTAAATCTACCATAATTCTTCAGAATGATTTTTAGTATTTTGAAAATATCACTGAAGGGTTACTGCCTCTCAGGGCAACGTTTAAAATACAAGACATTTTCCTCGTTTCGTTGACAATCAAAATATGCGCATAACATATCATATTAAAATCAAAAAATCAATACAAATTAATTTTTTTTCGCTAAAAATATACAAGGGGTCCCATTTAAAATAAGAAAATTAGATTTGATAACTTTTTGACCTCTCCTGTTCCACTTTGCACACAATGACACTTTTATATGAAACATACTCTTGTATTATCAGTATTAAAGGATATAGAGAATAGGTCTAACATCGACAATTTTTGTATTTACCCTCGTATCTTTTAAACCATGAAATTCTTTTAGGTTCTGCTTCTGTCATTTTTAGTTTCTTATAGATATATCCCATATATCCAGAAAAAGTGTTTAAAATGGACAACCCTATTTGTTAATGAATAACCATTATCTTTTTTATTTTTAGAATAATTTAGAAAATTCATTACCATTTGATCATCTTGCAGATGCAAAACCCTATAACTATTTTTCTTATTCTCCATTTTTGTACTTGAAAATAGACAGCTATTAATTAAAATAACAAATAAATTTTCCTATACATTGGTAAGAGCAATTGAAAATTATGAATATACATATACTTTTCGTGTTTGTAAGAAACACAAGACTAATTTTATAATCTGATATATAGTGTATCAACTTCCAATTTTAACACCCTTAACATATCGCTTCGAGTAAATAATAATAAAAATCGGAAAGACATGTCAATTTATTCTGAATTATCTGTACCTATTTTAAAGAATATTTGCAGCTTTCGTGATTTAACCTCCAGGGAAGGGTACATATTACCCTTAAAATCTTAAACGGGAGGGAAAGGTGGGGTCAAGTGGCACATCATTATAAAGGAAATTTATCTGTTTCTAATAATACTATAATTTATTATTTTTGATTAGCAGATAGTTTCCAAGAAATCTCGTTCCAAAAATAGACGTAATTAGATCTTACCTATACCGAGATTTATGGTTTTAAGTTATTATTTAAAATAACATTATTGTGTGACTTCTCTGTTAGGATGTAGAATGAGTAAGAGTCCATCAGGAGTCACTCTGGGCGATCCCCTTTCCAATTCTTTACTAGGAGCAAAAGTAGCGCCGAAGAAAGTTCTAATTGATTTCTGGAACGCGATTTCTTGGAAAATACTACCAGGTTACACACAAAAAAGATATAATTAGTTTAAAAATATAATAAATCTTATGCTGTTTTCAAAACAAGTATTTCCTAGTATGAATGAAACACTTAATCTCGTACCAAGGAATTAATTTTTCAAAATCATAATTATTATCTATATATTTAAATACTTGTTTTGAAAACATATATCTTTTTCTATTTGAGTATTATATTTTTAAACTAAGTATTTCTCGTTTTCTATGTAGATTTAAACGACCTTTAAAATTACGCATCATTTGACCCCCTTCCTATTTAAGATTTTAAGGGTAACATTTACTTATCCCAGGGGATATACGTGCGAAAGCTGCAAATATTCGTTAGAATAAAATTAACTATTTCAGACTTTTAATATTATTTACGGGAAGCGAAATATTAAGGGTGGGAAGTTTTCAAATTGGCACCCTGTATGCTATTGACTATAATTAAATGAGTTTGTGGAAAATAAAAATAAAAAAGTTGATCGAGCTTTCAAATAAGACCTTTTTTCGTAATATTTAAATCTTTCTATTATAGTTATTTTTTACCAATGTAAAAAAATATATAAATACCTACTAAAGTTTAACAATATTTCCAGGTGTTTGATGAAATATACAAACAGACGGTAACAGCAACAGTCGAGGTGACAATAAAGGAGTTAGCATATAAAAGTGTTCTTAACTCAGGATCAGTTAGGATAGCTGGTATAACGGACGAGGATTTTATTGCCATTTGGGACTATAAAACAGGTGTACGTTTAAATATTTGCAATAAAAAAATAACAGACTTCAGATGGGTAAACCTCATGGCGAAAAACAGTTTTCTTTAATATACATCTTGTCATCGTTATAATTAGATTTACTTACTTAGTTAACATTACATATTATTTTACAACAAAATACATACATGTTATTCGGATAATGCATCAGGATGCTTGGAGATGTGATTCTATCGAGATATGAGACGTATGTAACATTAGTATGGTTGTTAAAGTAGTTAATGTAACATTTACTACCGTATTAAATGTAATTTGCTACATGCTTTTACTACGTATTACATTTACTATATACTTTCACATTTAATTTTTCGAATATTTTTATTTAGATCAAACCGTAAAGCAAAAGGCAATAGAGGAACAATAACCAGAAACTATTATTTTCTACTTTTCCACTCAAATTTACAACTTTTAACATGAAATTTATAATAGTAAAGTTTAGGTTATGTTGTGTTTTTGACACTTTCAGCCAATCGAAACAATAATTACATTTATTACATTTACTACATTTACTACGTTTGCGACGTAATAAATGTAGTAAATTCAATTTTTCTGCGACATATCCACTCTGATCATTAGTAAACAAGTACAACACTTAGTGTACAAGTAACCATTTAAATACGAACTGACGAGAAAAACTAAAGAGACCGTTTTTATATATAATTGACCAGGGTAATCAGAAAAAATATACAAATGCAAAAATGTCAGTGGCGTACCATCTTTTTTGTAAAAAATATCAGAGGACATGTTTGCAGGGACGCCACTGGTGGAACAATTCAATAACTTTCCTAACTAAAATTTGTGGTTTTATATCCTATTAACACATACCAAAATTGAAAATAATATCTAAAGTACTTTCGGAGATAATGACAAATAACAATTTAAAAAATAAAAATTCATCACCCTGTAGGAAAAAATTTAAGCCGTTGCGGGAATATGTTCATATGAACTTTTCTTTATAAAATGACCACACCATGAAATATTAGCACGTCATAAAGGTACACCCTGTATATAAAATATCATTCAAAACTTTTACAATATTGAAGAAACAATTTATATTTTCAACTCAACTGCTACTTTACCTACTGATGAATATTGCAAGCACGTGGGTCAAAAAATTTTACTTGCCAGGAAAAAATGCATGTGGTCTCGATAGTCAAAGGTTTTGTATTCTAGCAGACTACTTGATTTTGTAACATGACATGCGTAAGGGAAGTGATGTACGTGAAGACGCCCATAGATAATATACAGAAAATATTGTAAAAAACTACTTTGCCCCATCTTTCCCCAACACCAGTCGTCTGAACTCTGCTTAAAGGAAGAAAGTTTAATTAATCGATACCAATTTTTGTATAATCTAATTGTATGAAATGTAATGTACTGGAAAACCTGTATAAAGAAATTATTTTATTCAAACTTTTAATCAAATAAAATGTATAAATATATATTTTCTAAAGCTTAAAAGGGAACATAACAAAATTTTTATAATAAACTGGAAACCAATTTAGTATACAATGTAATATTTCCAAGACTTTAATATTTCTAACATACTGACAAATATTTCATCCCTTGTCACCTTTCTTACAATCAAAACAAACATTCTCTGCATGAGAATATACAAAATTAAAATGAGAAAGAGGCATGAAAAAACTTATTTTCGCACGAAATTTGAATCTGATAAAATATAACCAAGTTCTCGTTCCCTCAGAAAATAATTTTAATATTATGTAAAAGTTGCGAATAAACCTAAAACTGAAAATGTTAATATGAACAATTTTAGGGACTCTATTAACAAGGAACCTATATTAATAACTATCGCCGTTTACACTAAGTAAATTACACCAAGTAATGCTAAATTACTTAATGCAGTAAAAATTTACATTATTTAAATACGGTGTGATACAGAACTTCGGCAACGGCTATTTTTCTCGTAAGTATCTGTATCAAAGAATTTCAAATTTTAAATGTAGGGGTAAAAAATGGTTTTGCATTCGTTGTTGATTTCTGCGACGTTGTAAGATCTACTGCTTGTCAGATATTGACACTGTGTTTTGATTTTCTTATGAAACAACATGTATTTTTTTCGGATTTCTTGAGCATTTAAAAGTATATTTTGATGAAAAAATAATGATTTTGACGCAACAAGGTCCCAGGAAAGCTATTTAAATATTGTAAAGGAAATTTTAAATAATAAATTTCAAAATGCCAGTGTCGACAATTAACTCGATAATGACATTTTCACATATAGTAAGGTGTCTGGATTCGATATTGCCTGAACTATTCAAGATATAAAAAAAGATATAAAAAAAGTTCCATGCAAAAGTCAATGGGTCTACTAAAATGCATAACCCAAAAATATTTTACAACCTACAGGTAGGTGGCCATAAAAAGTGGCAGTGGAATAAAAATATTTTTTTTAAAATAGGACACTCGGCACATTTTTCCAGAATTTAATTTAGTAGAACAAGAGCTTCATAGTCGTATTTAATTTTTTTGTCAAGTACTTAATTTTTTTATAAAATTCCAGTAATTTTAAAGGGTACAATTTAAAAATAAAAACAAACTGTGGCTACCCTAAATTACATAATATCGATCTATGCTACTATTTTTTAAATCTCTTTAAAAAAGCGTTCGTTAGAACTTGGACATCTCAAGTATTTTAACTAGGGGAGTTCTGCCTAAAATGACATACTCTGATAAAGTGACATGGTGGCTGTTGAAGCCCTCTTACTCTTCCAAATTATCTGCGGCTCACTTCGCCTGGATTTACAGGTGGCAACGATGCGCCCATTGTAATGGCAGACAAGTGTCCGGTGAAAAACTAGCGCGGTGAAAGAAAAACTAAAAGTGAAGTGTCTGATATATGATACAAGGTAAGTGGTGTGTAGAACTATCATCAGGATTCACATGATTTTATTGATGTTGTATTTCTTTGCCACTAACTGGCCAATAATCTATGCTATAGAGATTCTAGTTTGCACGATTTTAAAGGTTAGAATTTTGTATTTTGGTAACATTGTTGAACATGCAATTTGAGTAAAACAACATACTATGGTCTCGGATAATATCACATACTATGTAGTTTTATCCGGAGCTAATTTTTGTATACATATATTATGACCAGGAAATTTCCAAATGGTTAAAGGCAAACCCTGGAAGAGTTGTCACTCAGTTTCAGATTGCCTCGTTATTTTCAGGTGCATAGGGTAAAGCTGCACAAACTAGTGTTGCTCAAAATGGATTTGCTAAAACTGGAATTTGGCCAGTGAACCCTGAAATATTTCCGGATTATCTTTTTGCTCCAGCAGAAACCACTAATGTAAAAGAAACTGAAGTCCAACCTCCGCAATAAAATTTAAATGAAGTCCAACGTCCACAACAAAACCAAAATATTCCTGAAGCAATTCAATCAACTTCGAGAGCAATTCAGAGCTGCAGAGAGATCGCCTAAAGTAAAACTTTCAGAAATGGCACCAATACCTCATGTAACTTCAAGGGACACAGATAGGAAACAAAAATCCACTGGTTCGCAAATTTGGCAACCACTACTAATAAGGAGGAACAAAAACAGAGAACGGACACAAAAGCTGAACTTGAATGGCGCAAGTCAGCGAGACAAGCAAAAAAGCCGTTTGGTAATTTCTCCAGAGGATGCATAAGAAGAACCAGAGTTATTTAGTAATGCTGACGATGACAATGACGTGGCATGCCTTTTTTGTAATGTAAATATTCGAGGTCTAAGCCTCATGAATTTTGGTTAAAATGCCAAATCTGCTCATGATCTGCTCATTATGGGCACACGTAGAATGTGCTGGAAAGTCTGTGAAAACTAAATCGTTCATATGTGACCTATGTATATAAAAAGGATTTGGAAATGTGTACATATTTTTTTTAATATACGTGTTAAAATACTAACTTACACTTTTTTCCAATCTTTCACGCTAAAACGACATAGTATGTCATTTTATACCATAGTTTCCGCCTAAAATGACACAGTCGGCCATTTGGAAAAAAGGTGTAAATAATATATGGGTTGAATTTATGGCACTTTTATTATCTTTATTGAAAATGGCATATTTGTAGCTAAGTTTAAAAAAAGAAAAGGTAGTGCTTGAATCAAGCTGAGGCTAGATATAAGCCCCAATGTTTAGGGTATGTCATTTTAGGCAGAACTCCCCTATGCTTTAATTTCATTTAAGGTATTCAGCTCATACATGCATTTGCATATGCCTAAAAATATATAGGGTGTCCTATTTTTAAAAAAATGCAATTAAAGCGTATTTGAAATCGTTGAGTTGTCCAAGTTTTGACGAACGCTTTGTATAAGAGATTTAAAAAAGTACTATAGATCGTTATTACATACTTTAAAGAAGTAGCCATAGTGTAAATTGTATTTGTTCAAGTTGTTTCAACAGGTTGCTATGTTAGAGTTTCAGAAAAAAATTAATTACTTGGCAACGCTGCACTTCAGTTCAAAAAATTAAATACGGCCATAGAGCTCTTGTTCTACTAAATTAAATTGTGGGAAAATATACCGGGTTTGTCGGGTTTGTTCGGGTTTATTCTATTTAAAAAAAATAGTTTTAAGTTGTAAAATATTTTTGAGTTGTGCATATTAGTAAACCCTTTAACATTAAGAATTGTTTTCTATCTTGAATAGTTTCGGCGCCATCGAAGCCAGGAAACTTACTGACACACCCTGTATACATAGGTACAGATTTCCTTTACAAATTTTTATTAGCTTCTCCAGGACTCATTCAAAACAGTATTTTTTATTCAAAACATACTTTTAGTTGCTCTGGAAACCCGAAAGAATAAAAAATACATGATGTTTCCTAAGAAAATCAAAACATTGTGTCAATACCTGATAAGCAGTAGGTCTGATAATGTTGCAGATATAACCAACAAATGCAAAAACCATTTTTTATTCCTACATCTAAGATTTGAAGCACTTTGTATACAGGGGCTTACGAGAAAAATGGCCATTGCCGAGCTTCTGTGCCACACTGTATAATATATTTGTAAATATTAAGAATATAAATAAATTAAAAAAAAATAAGAATGGCGTCAAGCTTCAAGGCTTCTTTTGTAGTATTTTAAGTTGGAAATGATCCTTCTGGCTTGAAATTGAGAAAAACATAACAATTTTTTAAAAATTTTAAAATGTTTACTTATTCTTCAGGATTTACACAAGAGTAAACTAGAGAAGTTTCAAGAAAAAATTGCAGATATTTTAGATCTGGATCGGCATAACGTTGACATATTCAGTGTCCAGTTAAGGAGCAAATATCCCACCTTTACAGATGTAAGATTCTCGGCGCATTTTAGGTCAAAATATATGCACCCCGTGAAAATAAACGGATTGCTTTCAGTACATAAAGAGGAAATAGAAAATTTTGTGGGATGTAATATTTTTATGGTAAGTTTAAAATTTTTAAAAGCGAAAATAAATAAGATTCACAACGATATTTCTATGAGCGGGTTAAATAAACCAGTTTTACAGTAGGTATTTTCTCATTACTCCACGATTTCGATAAGTTGTAATAGATAATTCAGCAAATTAAACAATTTTAGAAATAAATATTAGTATAAGTATTGTGTTTCTAGAAGGAAAATCCTAACATTCTCGGGCGACTGCGAAATTTGCAAATCTAGGCTCCAGCCGAAATACGCAACGCAAGACAGGGAATGTTGTTTTTCCTGCGAGGTTCCCATATTATTTTTCCATCGATCATTAAAAAATCAAAAAATATTATTGTTTATGAAATTAAACCAATCACATAACACCACATTTCGAATAAATTTTGTTTAGATACGTGATTTAATCACTACACTCGTTTTACTGCGAACATTTTTTTTTTCTTATCCTCCGAATTGGTTTTTGATTTTATGAATCCAATTATTTTTGTAGTTGGCTTCAAAATAAATTATTCAGGATATAATCTAGCCGTTTACCACTCGACCTACAAATTTAAATGCATTGAAATATCCAAATATTTTTGCATGATTGTGTTTTTTGGCAAATAGTTGCAAGCACAATAATTTTTACTGAAATTATTAAATTATATAATGTGGCAACTATTTAATTAATTACTATGAACATAATTGCTACGAAGTTAATTAAATTAGAGAAAATGTGCAGTTTTTAAAGCTTTTTCAGAATCCAGTATCGACGTTATTTTGTTAAAATCATCAAAAATTAATTTCTTTAATAACTCGAATGGTTTTGGTTTTAGAGAAACTCCCATTCAATAGAAATTTTAATAATATCTTCCTTCCTATGAAATGGCGTTATCAGTTTTTTACGTCATTTTTATAACTTATTATTATTATGGTCAACTTGAATTTTTTAAATACGAACCAGAATCTTTTATTTTATTTTTGAGAGTATCTTTTGTCCCAAATATAATGATGTATTACTCAATTCTATTTACCTTAGTTTCCACATAAATTATAAGTACATCATCAGGAAAATTTTCAAAATGTTCTCAGTACGGCCCTGATTTTTTAAATAATACATATGGATATTTTCATTTGATTTAGCTGTAATTGAGGTAAAATTAAAACTGGGAAGAATTAATTATATAACACAATTAAAAATGGGTGCAAATTTAAACATTGAACCGTGTATAAAAAATAACTAAATATTTTACTTAGTAAGGCCAGTTCGTTAATTATTTGAAATGGACTCCTTAATTTTCGATACAACCGTTGCTTCTTCTTCCATTTGTTCATTGCCGTGTCTTACCATGTTGGACATAACTGTTTGGAAGGCATCGACTATTACGTCGGTGAAGTTCGTGGATATTATTACATGGGGTGTAATATACTTTGTTGTGGAGATTTCGCAACAAAGAATAGTCCAGCAGATGAAGACATGCCTGTACCGAACCAACTTCGATGCTATTTTTTAATACGCGGTTGAATGTTTGAATTTGTATCTATTTTTGATTTTGTTGCTCTTAGGTGAAAATGATCAATGTTATTTTTTTAGTTTTAATTTTAGCTCAATTAAAGTTAAATCAAATGAACAAATCATGTATATATTATTTTAAAAATCAGGGCCGTATTGAGATAATTCTTAAAATTTTCCTGATGATGTACAATTTGTGTCGAAAGTAAGGTAAATAGAATTGAGAGATAAATCATTATATTTGGGGCAAAAAATAGTATCAAAAAATAAAATAGAAAATCCAGGTTCTTATTTAAAAAAAAATCACAAAGATATCTAAATTATAAAAAAATACATAAAAAGGCTGATAACGCCATTTCATAAAAAAAAAATGTCAAATTTGTAGTCATTGGGCGTTTTTGTCAAATTAAAACCTTTCAAATTATTAAAGAAATTAATTTTATACGTTTTTAACAAATCGCTCTGTATCTTATGAATCGAAAACAATTCGTCAATACTGAATTTTAAAAAGCTTAAAAAACTTCACGTTCTCTCTATTTTAACCGACTTCGTAGCAATTACAGTTCAAATGATACCCATAGTGAGCAATTAAATATTATTATTATATTAAATTGTTGTGCATTCAACTATTTTCCAAATCAAAATATGTTGGATAGATTGATCGATTAAATTTATAGATATTGTGATATAATATATGATTATTGTTGATCCGCTTAGCTAATCCAATCCAGTAATAACGGATGCCTTGCAATTCCCAATTAAAATTGGTTGTGTAACTATGCGAACGTGAAATTTATGTATTTTCAAACTTGACACGTGTAAGGATTTTTTTCTCTTTTTCCGTACCCCAAATAACGTTACGTTCAGATTATACGCCAATCAATATTGCAACCTTGTCATTTATTAGAAATTAGACAAAAATATGTTATTATGAATGCACCCGAAAAATAATGAACGGGTAATGTTTCTATAACAAAGATTTATTTATTATTGACACATTTTATTTAAAACCAAGTCATACACAAACACTTCACGTCAATATCTTTAGTTCAATAAAATTAAATGCAGACGGGACTAAGCTTCAAAAATAATACGAATTATATATATACGAACACTACCATAAATACAAAAAAAAACATATTGGCTACTATCTCAGTAAGTTAAACTTTACGCGCTATAAGGTAAATCGCACGAGTTTTGTAAAATAAATTGCACGGTAAAAAAGGTCGCCTTGTTTATTTCAACAAAACTACAGGTTTCGTAGCATCGCTCTCCTTTCAATATGAGCTCTTTAAATAATAACAAGAGAGTCGTAAGCGGCTGCTATCACAAACGTAGGGGAAAAAGACAAATATACTAACTTTTCCAAACGTCACGTTATTGAAACTACTGTAACAATTTGATAGTTTCCTGAGAAATATTGTTACAAGAAATATTAAATCCTAATTCTGTTTTAAAATTAATAAATATGATCCAGGGTAAAGTACGGTACGTAATTCGAGTTATAATGCAATTACTAACTTTTCTATTACATAAGATGCTGTTTACAACTCTTCTTAAGTGTGTATCTAGTATTTTTAATAATTAGTTGTATTTTTTCACTCTTTTAAAAATAGTAGTATATAGGTACATTACGTAAGAGTGTTCTAAATAGTATATTACCCACGAATGGAAAAGTTAGCCGCGTAGCGGCTAGTTCTTAATCCCATGAGTGCATGATCATATTTATTAACATAAAGATTTATCTCTAATATTTATTTCAACAATATAACTCGGCAAACTATTTACTTGTTACTTAGGTTTAATAAAAAGTTTTGTCCTCTTCCACATCGTTTATAATAGCAGCCGCCTACGACTCTCTTCCTATTTCTTAATAAAATCAAGTGCCCATATTGAAAGGAGAGCGTAGCTACGTAACGTGAACTTTTGTTGAAAATAAACAATACGGGCTTGTTTACTATATGATTTACTTTACGAGAACAGTGCGATTTATTTTATAGTGCGTAAAATGTAACTTACTAGTATGTTTTTTGCGATCTAAAGTGTGTGACTGGTAATGAAATATATTATTCTCTAAGACTACTACGGAGACTATATTCCATAACAGGCAGTGAAGTGAGATAAAGAAAAAAATTTTTAAATTGTTTTTTTGTGTAGGTAAAACATTACAGCAACTTGACACGATTTTGTCCCTCAAATATTGCATATTATATAGGATATTCTATAACATAATATAACATTTCACACTGTGTTTAAACAAATCCAAATAACATCGTATTTATAATCCCATTCAATTCTTCCTCGTGATATTTTTCTATCTATCTCTAACCACAAAGGAATAGTTTTACTTTTTCAACTATTGGAATACCTGGTATAATTATTGTAGCTTGTAGCTACAGTGGTATATGTCTATAAGGAATATCGGCAGTATACAGAGTTGGGCAAATGTTCCGGAATGGCTTAATTACAGGAGAACAAAAAATTATATCAGCATTGGGCTTTCGGCAATCAATAGGACTAAAATTTTACTATTGGACTGTGCATTCCATATGTCAGTAACGTCATCAACTGTCAAGGGGTAACGTTACATTTAAATAGAACACCCTATATATTTTTTTATTACATGCCATATGTATAAATTCAATACATTTTGTTTTAAAAAATCAATTTTTATACAAACGATCATTTTCATCAAATTATTTAACTAAATATTCAAAATGTCGTCCGTCAGCCACCTGACAGTATCCAATCCTCTCTGAAAACTGGGAAAGCACGATTTGCAAATGTTGATGCAAATGATAGCTTGAACAGCATGTATAATTGTTCCCAAGATCATCCAAAGAGTTTTCGTATGACATACGAACTTATGTCTTTACATGACAACAAAGATAGAAATTTAAAGGTGTTAGATCTGAAGATCTAGGAGGTCATTCAAGGCGAGGTGGCGCCTTCATATCCACCCTTCAGAAAACGTTTCGACCAAATAGTTTCGGATATGTATACCGAAATTCGGTGGCGCTCCATTTGGAAGTGAAATGTCCGCAACCTGGGGCCGCTGTTTGAGATGTCGGAACTGAGTGCTTCAGTTCTAGTATTCGAGGCGAGAACCACTTGGGCTGGTCCGTAACAGCGCGGGATCACTGTACAGAAAAGTCATGGTACCTGGGTTGAGCTAGCGTCAAAGCGCCTAAAAGCGTAGGACGTGACGATTTATTTTAAATTTTTGTTTATGTAAAATGTATTTTTTTAAATAAAATGTATTGGTTTTCATCATATATTTGTCAATATTTCCGAAACAATTGAATTTAGACATAAGGTATGTTATAGAAAAAATGTCTTAAATATACTGACAATTTTAAATAACTAATACTGTAGGATTAAATTTAAAAAAAAATAAATGTAACGTCACCCCGTTTATGATGTTACTGACATATTGAATGCACAGTCAAATAGTAAAACTTTAGTTCTATCTATAGAATAGAATAAATCCGAATCTGATATCACTTCTCGTTCTCCTGTAATTAATCCGTTCCGGAACATTTGGCACACCCTGTATAATATGTACCTAGTTGGAATTACTTTGATTTTATATTCATTTAATTTTGATAGGTAGGACTCGACGACGAATACAATATCTGTAACAAAACATCTAATATCAAGACTAATTCAAGTGCCTTATTATATCTGGTAAGTAGTTTTTGGAATATATTTTTCTACGACAATGTAAAATAATTATTAGCATGCAACTCGAGAAATAATAAGAATTATTATGATTCACTGGTAATTATTGCTTGAATTATAAATGGTTACTAAATTGCAAAATGTAATAGTTCAATGTTTCTGTTCATGAATATTTTAAAATACGTCATAAATTATTATTGGTTATGTAGTTAGTTTTCTTATTATTATTGGTAGTATATTAACCGCGTTAACTCCCTACTATGCACATATTATGATATATATACGGTTCTCGTATTATTATTTTTTAATAACTTTATTATTTGTATCATAAAACGAATTTAAAAGTAATAAGATTGAATTAGAACATCATACAGGGAATAAGAAGTTATTTTAAATTGGTCGCAACAATAAGTGGAACTTACATGCTAAAGTCCCATCTTCTTAACTAAAACATTCTTTTTGATTTTTAACATTTTACTCGGTTAAGTATTTTTGACTAATTTTCTGACGAAATGTTTCTAGGTAGTTAATAACTGAATCACTGTTCTTAGTCAGTTATGTTGGCTATGGAAATAATTTTATGAAATGAAATAGAATTTATATTTGGTTGAAAGAAATATATTAATTTTTAATTTATTTTGTTAAAAAATATGTGAGTAAACATTATTAACATCAAAGAATAGCTTAGAATTTTGTAAATAATAGTAAGCGATACCTTGTATGTTAATAATGTTTTTCACAAATTAAAAGTGAAATACATTTCCTTCATCCAAATACCATTTCTGATTCATTTCATAAAATTGTTTCCATGGCCAGCTGATCATGGCCCCAGTGATAGGTATTTAGTTATTAACTACTTAAAAATATTTGTTCAGAAAATTAGTCATAAATGCTGAACCTAATGAAACATCAATATATTTCAAAAAATATTTTTTGTGTAGAATATAAGAGGTTTTAACAAGTCCCAATTATTCAAAGAGAATGCCCGGTACAATATTCTAATATTGTAATCTTATTACTTCATTTTATGATAATGAATACTCATAAATGTTTTCTGCAAATTTGATTTAAAATTGAATTGAAACAATAAAGTTTGTCAGAAAAAATAATGTGGTCACTTTTTTTGGCTTATTGCATTGTCTACTTTACTCACGGTAATATATTCCTGTTGAATCGTATATAACTTTCACTACCGCTCGTGAATAATATACTTTTCATATCATTAGTCAGTATTTATGAGCACCTGTTGGGGAAAAGGAATGGAAAATATGAATTTTTAAGTAAGAATTTATATGGAATATTTCCGAAATCTAACACATTCCGGAGTATCTTTTCAAAACATATTTTTTCATCAATTTTTTTCCTCTTCATTCACCTGACGCGAGACATTCCCGATGGACCTACAGATTAACTTGGGCTCCGACCCATAATCCTGGGTCGTATACGCTCTTCCTAAGAGTTATTGACCCTTTGATTTTTACATTGCGATATGACCTACAGATTGGGGAGTGCGTACCGTTCCAGTACTCCTCGATATCTCCGATCTCATCCGGCCTGGGTATCGGCGTGAATTGGTAGGGATTGACCTTACGTATTACACAACCTGTATTGCCAGGTCTGGTGAAGTTTCATCAAATCTGGTGATTTTATGAGTAATCTGGTGATTGGTGAATAAATGTTTAAAAAAGTTCCAGTTCTGGTGATGTATTGATGTTTGGTGAATTTCGGTGATTTTTTGTTCATTTACATAATATTTGTTCATAGTATGACTTAAAATATAATTTAGGCATCACTTTACCTTTTTTTCCCTCATCAAATATAAGGACGAAAAATGTAGTATTTCGAACTTAATGCGGGAAATTGTCGGCTGAGGCAAAGGCGAGGTACAAACCCGAACAAACCCGCATTGTTCGAAAAACATTTTTCGTGCGTATAACATATGTTATTTTTAATCCGATTGTCAGTTATAATTCTATAAAATGTAAAAATAAAGTAAACAAATATATTTCATCTTGCATGGTAATTCAGTTAACAAGGAACATTGTAATATGCGTATCCATGGATATAACAATAAAATAAATTTCGGAAGGAGTATAGATCTCGTCGTAACATCTCGCGGTGCATATTTTGCCAACTCAACGCAGCATCTTATAGAAAACCAATGCATAGGGTCTGTTTTGTAAAAACAAAAAACATAGCAAATGCATCCCTCGACTATTTAATGTCCGTAACAGAGAATAAATACAATTTGTTTCCTTTTTCCCTTTGTCAAACTCATCCTTAGACTCTGGACGCGTGTTCTAAGGATGACTTTGACAAAGGATAGACGGAAACAAATTCTATTTAATAAAATAAATGTTAGAGTCCGGCGCAATAATCAATACCTTATTGAAAAGGTTACCTTTTCATCCAAATATCAAGTATACAGAGTGTTATGGAAATGACTTATTATATTTAAATGGGTGACTCCTTGGGTGTCCTAGAGAAAGTCTACATACTTTTTTTTAAATCGAATATCTAAATGCTAAGGTAAAAACCACTTTTACTCACATACTGTCGCGCCGTTCCATCTGGATTCACTTAGCAACAATGTGTGTCACAAGAGTATACTAGCAGTGTTGTCAGATCACACCGCGTGTCTCGCCGCTGCTTGAATACCGACCCCGCGTCACTTCATACTTCAGTATGTTTTGGAGACTCGGGGATGGAACGACGTTGTCGAGGGTTCCACGTGCTTGACGTATACGAATTTTAATCGTTTTGTTAGTTGTTCTGCCCCATTTTTTTTTGTTGTGAAATAATTCATAATAATAAATTTGTGTGATATTATCTATTGTTGGTTCTGTTGAAAAACATACTTTTTGTGTTTTATTTTTTTATGGAATTTAATTATAAAACGGATTATTTAAAAATAAAATCGAAGGTAAGAGAGTATGTAACTTAAAATTGTAGTTTTCTTTGTCTAAAAATTTGAAAAAGAAGTGCTAACGCGCGTCAAAGACGTCTTATTGTCAAAACTGAACACGTGCGTTTAGAATTCTGTGTTGCAATATGACAACATCGCCTCTAATGCGTTAACCTCTTTTGAACCTGGAGACTGCCTCAATAAAATATTGATTGCGAAGGGCCTCAGGAGCGGCCACGTTGATTTTGAGATTTCATATAAAGTGTATATTTCGCTTAATAATTCAAAGCGCCATTTATGATAATTTTTCTTCAATTTATTTTCATCTCAGGATTTTCCGGTTTAAATATAATACGTCATTAACACCCTGTATAATACTACGTAATTTTTTGACACAATCGGACAAAAATGTTATTTTAGGTAGACGCAAATCAAACTGCTTTAGTTAGTCCACAAATTGATGTGTTTCCTTCGTGTTCAATGGAAGTAAGGGAGGCAAATTGCAAAGATCATGTACGTCATAATGGTGAAACCTATATTAAAACATCACCCTCAATATTTTGTGAGAATTATCAAGGTTACGACCGCACATTATGCCAAACGACGATATTAAGCTTTAAGGCGGATGGTTGGGCATGGTTTTCGCCACTTAAAAAATGCGAAGAAAATCATTTAAATTTGGATTTTATTACATTAAAGTCTGACGGACTTCTACTTTATAATGGTCCTTTGGTAGCCAACAATAGCAACGAATTAGTTCTATCAGATTTTATCAGCATTGAGCTTAAGCTAGGTTATCCAAGACTGTTAATAAATTATGGTTTAAACACCGTAGAAATAAACGTTAAAACTAAAGTAGTTTTGAATGACGGAAGATGGCATCGAGTTGACATATTTTGGAATATAGAAATCATTCGAATTGTCGTCGACTTTTGTCAATCAGCTAATGTCGTAGAGCCTAATGATGATACTCCTCCACAATTCAATGATAGCAGTTGCTATGCTCAAGAATATATTCGATCATTTGATGATTACTTAAACGTTAGTACTCCACTTCAACTTGGCGGTGTCTGGCCATACAATCTGAATTTACTGGATGACCGCTTGGACTTACAGCCAACAAAAGAGGGATTTTCTGGATGTATTCGAAATGTCTTCTACAATTCAGAATTTTTAGATCTAGCCCATCCAGCGTTGTCTAAGAATGTACACAACTCATGTTATGAAATGGAATCTCCTTGTAAGGAAATGAAAGATATCGTAGGGTATGTATGTATTATCTTAATTTACATTTCTCCAATTCGACGCTCACAATTGGTATTTCGATTGTTACTATAGTCGCCCAGTTGTGTTTTAACCCTGTTATTGCATCTATATGGCATATGACGTTTCATGTTGCCAACATAATTTTAGTTCTATCAATGATAACAGTACATACTCATATACTTTTCACTTCATACATTTGAAGAAAAATCAAAAAAATGTTATTATATTACAAAATTAGGTTGTCTTATTCTTAAAGTTGTCAATTTAAGGTAGTTTTAGGGTTGAAATCCTTTAGCGACCCTATTAAATTATATTTGAAGAGAAATTACAAAATATATATTTAATTATTTTTGTTATTAGCTCGTAACTGACCCTTATTAAACTCTCACAATATTAAAATATTCTACGAAGAATGTTTTCGCGTTCCACAAAACTGTACTAATTTTGCCACTCTCCAACTACATTAATAAGCGAGATACCGATGATGAGTAACGAATTGGGGACTAACTCCATAATTTAAAATAAATTAACATCCAAAAATTGAAGATTGTTATGAACTTAGGCGTTGTTAATTTAACCAGCATCGCAAAACTTATACGAAACGTGACTACCGAAATACTAAACAATACACTAAATTGTACCTCTTGTTCTCCCTCCAGCAATTTCTGAATAATATATTTTATATCCCCCCATTACCGAGATAGACCGCCCTGAGAGGAGGACTTTTGAGATGGTTTCCACTAAATATTTTCGTATATTTTTGTATTAGACTATCTTAAAAATGCAGGCGCTTAAGAAGTATGGAGTATTGTGACAAAGAGGGGTAATGGAATAAAAATATACCTAACTTATTTGTAACATTTTAACAAATTTCTTATTTTCGTTTTTCGTCCAGGGTCACCCTTTGAGGTGGCTATAGGTCGGTAATGAGGAGACAAAAAACAAAATTTTATATGATGTTGTAACCTTGTTTTGGCCCAATATATATAACCTTGAACCTTGTTTTGGCCCAATATACTTAATTATTAATTATTGACCATATCTTTTTTATTAGTTGCATAATCAAAATACAAATGCAGTCACAAGTTGGTGCACGTTAAATGTCCATTTTTTTTAGATTTCTTTATTTCCAACCGACTATAAAGTTCAAAGTAGTAGTCCATTTCTCGAAAACATCTGATTTTAGTAATAGAAAATCAAAAACAAAAAGTCGACGTCTCATCAAATTGTTTTTGGTTACATATGTTTCGCCCTTAAATGAGCATCATCAGACCTAACATACAAAGGAACACAATTAAAAAGTTAAAAAGTAATACACATTACATTTAAAAAACAAGTGACTAATATAAGGACTTGAATGTAAAGTTTATTATAGTAATATTTGTAATAAAGGATATATCTTAGCATTAAAATATAAAAATAATAAAGTGGAATAATAATAATAATAATTATACTATTAATAATTTAAAAAATATATTAATTGAAATAAAATACTAATGTACTAAGTATATCTTTAATTTTCCAGAAAAAAGTTTGTAAACTTTTTTAAAATTTTCTATGCATTTTTCCTTTATTTTTTTGGCAAATTACTGTATACTATTATTCCATTATGCAAAATTAATTTCTTTTCAAAGTTACTTTGTACACACGTTATGATAATGTCTTCATTTTTACGAGTGTTATGTAGTTGAGCTTAATTAATTTGAATAGTTAAAAATATATAGTTATATCAGGTGTCGTTAGATTGACTTCATGTCAAACAACATACAGAGGAGGTAAAAAAATATTGAATTTACTCAAGAGTAAAGTACACTTATTTCGAAAATTAAAACGCTACAATGAAAATTTGTTGAAATTGAAAGATATCTAATGCAAAATTATACTTGATATAAAAAAATTCTGAAATTTTTTAATTAGGTACATCGTTATAATATTTTTTTAATATTGAAATGAACCCCAATAAAATTTATTCATTATAACTTTTCAAATTCAAGGAAAATTATATAACTTACCTATCTTTTAGATAACTATTGAGTTCATATCAGGTGCAATGGTATATTAACACACCGAATGACATATGAAGCGAGTAACTATAATTTTAAGTACCTGTTCTGATATCATATCTTTTGATGCACTTAATGAATTTTGTTCTGTTCACCAGCGGGTATCAATACTATTTAGCTACAGTTCCGTTCATGGATGAAATAAAAATAATATTTTTTTACTAAAATTTAAACTGCGGCACGGGTATTTTTCATACACTGTGTACATAAAGTAAGGAACAAATTCATTATCTAGGAATCTAAAAATATTTCGGAAAAATCCTCGGACACGTGTATAATAATTTTTAAGGGCGCATTTTTTTCCCGTACAAACTTAATATACAAGGTGGCTCATGTAGTAGATATGACATTATCGACGATTTTTTTAAATGGGAACCCCTATATTTTAGTTCAGATCTGTAATCTCCAAGAACAGCTGATTTCAAAAACATAACACACTTAGGGCCTAAAATTCATAGTTTCGTTACTACAGGGTAAAACAAATAATTTTATTTAAGATGTTTTTAATTTAAAAAAATGTAAAAAAATTAAATAAGCTATTTAATTAAGTGTTGAAATTGTCCTCCTTCTGCTGCCTGACAGTACCCCAAGCGATCAATAAATTCTTGTTGGACTTTTCTTATGGTTTCTTCTGAAATGTTCCTGCATTCTGTTGTTATTCGATTTTTTAAATCTTCAATATTGGCAGGTCTGACTTTATAAACAACATTTTTCAGGTGACCCCACAAAAAAAAGTCCAGTGGTGTAAGGTCTGGAGACCTAGGCGGCCATTCAACGGGCCCACGTCTTCCAATCCACTTGTTCGGAAAAACTTGGTTTATGTAATGGCGGACTACTGCTGCATAATGTGGAAGTGCGCCGTCTTGTTGGTACCACAAATTTTCATCTAGAATTCCTGGATTATTTCTACTAGGGTATAAGTTAACTAGCGTAGGGATAAGAAAGTTCTGAAGAAAATGAAGATAATTTAGCCCGTTTACATTGTTGTCAAAATAATATGGCCCAATAATTTTGTTTTTCACAATACCAGCCCACATTCATTTTTTGAGGATATTGAGTATGGTGCTCACGCATCCACCTGGGATTTTCTTTTGCCCAGTATCTATAGTTTTGCCGGTTCACTTCTCCATTTAATTTAAAGGTAGATTCATCCGAAAATAGGATATTTTCAACAAACAAAGGATCTAAGTTACATCTTTCCATTAATATTTGACAAAACTCCATCCTACGATCTGGATCATCTTCATTCAACTCATGAACCACTCGGATTTTAAACGAGTGCCATTTTTCTACCGTCAATAGGTTATGAACGGCCATAGCAGCCGCCCCATGATCAATGCTAATCTGGCGGACGCTGTTGTGGGGATCTTCTTCCATAGCCAATAAAATATCTAATTTCTTATCATCCGGAATAGTTGGACGGCCTTTTCTGGGAATATCTTCCACTGAAACCGTTTCCCGAAATTTTATTTCAAGTTTACTCACAGTTGATCTAGTAATTGGTCTTGCTGGATACTTAGTGTTAAACAAAATACAAACTTCTTGTTGAGTACGGATCCTATCACCATATCCAATCATCATAAGAATTTCTATTCTTTGTGTTAAAGATAAACGCATAGTAACTCAATATGTTTTAAAATAAAATTTATTACTTCTAATAAACTTACTAGAAAAATACAATGTAATGACAATGACATTATCTAAATACCATAGTTACATAACAGCAAATAAGCCTACTTGAGAAAAAACATAAGTTACAGCAAATGATGGTGCGTCCATTATTACGTAAGGCTTTCAGGTAAAATTGGGTGATGGCGGAAGGGATTGAGCCAAATGTCACGAAATCTTTTATTAGGGGGAAGGGGGGTTGAAAAATCGCTAAAAACGCCTCACGTAATTAATTGATGCCTCCCAAGCCAAAAAAAATATCTTAAATAAAATTATTTGTTTTACCCTGTAGTAACGAAACTATGAATTTTAGGCCCTAAGTGTGTTATGTTTTTGAAATCAGCTGTTCTTGGAGATTACAGATCTGAACTAAAATATAGGGGTTCCCATTTAAAAACATCGTCGATAATGTCATATCTACTACATGAGCCACCTTGTATATTAAGTTTGTATGGGAAAAAATGCGCCATTAAAAATTATTATACACGTGTCCGAGGATTTTTCCGAAATATTTTTAGATTCCTAGTAATGACATTGTATATGTAACACATAACACTCTCTAGACTCTAGAGGATAAATCGTAGTCTTTTCTCTATATTTTCTTTTTTATTTGTCTTTTTATCTTTACAGTTTTAAAGTTATACCGCTTTTTCCAAAACATTACATTTTATACCTACCTATTCATATGAAGGAAGAATATTGTTCATGATTTTTTATTTATTTCTTTGTGTTTTTTTTTCTACTTTTGTATTGTTTAATTTAATATATATTTTTGTTGTTAGTTTATAGATTATATTGCTTGGGATATTGCTAAACCATATTTTTATGAATACACCTTCTATGGTACAAAAATGAAAATGCTTTAATAGTATGAGGTTTCCATATTTATTTTCACGTATATAATACGCTCATGGAGTTCCTCCGTCCGTCGCGACTCATTCTATAAGATATGTATTGCTTCTACTTACATATTTCCATTGTTGGCATTGTTATTAGTTTTCTCTTAAACGATTATATAATACAACGATTAAGCCAATGTAGAAGCAGGCTTTGCGAGCTTTGAGACAACGCTGGTAAAATCCAGAGAAAGAACTTTATAGTTGCTTGAGAAGGAATGTTAAAATCAAGGGATTTTAAAGGGTTGAGAAACACAATAGGGAGCATATGTTAGGATAGAATATTAATTCGACAAAATTTTAGTTTAGCGGAGTTTTCGTCATAATTATAAATTGAAAACAACACACTATTTTTAAGAATATTTTACCCATGCATTTACTTTAGGGTGTCATTTAATAAGGGATATAAAACGAGCATTAAATTTTACGATTGTTTGTTCGTAAGACTTTCTCGCATGAGGGAAAGTTATAAAGATATGTTTTTAAAATTGATGTATCTTCCATAATCTTCCTCCAAATTTAATCAAACTATGGTCGTCTTAAAGACAATTTTACACGTATTAAAAATCCCGACTTCGCAGACATTAGTGGGACTTTCTACTACACAGCATAACTTATTCGAATCTTTTGAATCACATTAGAAACTACTGATGAAATACATAATAATTCGGCACACATTTTTCTTATTTCACTAATTTTTTCTAATATTGTCGTATATTTTTTAAAATTTTAGATGTGTAAATGGATATTGCCACGGGGATACGTACGAAGCTGAATGTCACTGCAATCCTGGATGGTCAGGGTTAAACTGCTCTATCCCTACAATTCCTGTTACCTTCAAGCCACAGTCGTATATAAAGTACGCGTTAAGTTTCGAACTGGATCGTTTCAAAACGGAACTTCAACTCCGATTTCGAACTCGAAAAAAACACAGTGAACTATTCTCTCTCTCCGATCAGCATAATCGGCAGTATGTTGTTTTGGAAATAATAGATTCTTATTTGTGTTTTCGATATAACCTCGATTCGATAAGAACAAAAGAAAAAAGATTAGTGTTAAGTGAGGTGTCCGTAAACGACGGTAGATGGCACGTGGCCTCAGTATATCGATACGGTAGTGTGTCGATATTAAAAATTGATGGTGGAGATTATGAACAATACAATGAGAGTTTTGCGTTTAGTGAATACAAATTTCTATCAGTAGATAAACAAGAGGGCGTCTATGCAGGAAGTAGACCTCAATTCGATGGAATCAGCAGTTTGGAAACGAACGTCGAATATCATATTGGTAAGTTCCTACACTGCATGTTCTTTACCTACTACTACTATCCAGACTAAGCGGATACTATAAATTTTTATATAAATTTCGAAGTGAAATGTTTTTTTTTACTAATAGAGATAGATGCCTGATATTTTCAAAAGATTCATCCTAATTTCATCGGCAAAAATGTATTTTAATCGTGGGACCTAATAATGAAATTGGAACTGTTGTATACAGGATATTTATTAAACCTATTAAAATTTGTTAAAATATCATTGCTTCTGATAACTTTTTTTTAGGTAGTGGTTCAAATTAATGAACACTAGACAAATTGCAGAAATAAATTTTGGTTGTTTTATCGAATCTTTGATATTAAGAAAATTACGAAAGTGTGTATGAAGTGAGTATGAAATAATACTTATAACCCCAAATCTCTACATACAAGTTGTTTGAAGCCACATTTATAAAGTACGCCTTTGTCTTAAGAAATTGTGAAAAATAACTACTGTTAACCAAAATGACGGTTACAAACTTCTATACATTTAAATTCTACAGTTATTTTGAATTTATCGAATAATTCCTTGTTTCTGATAAAACTGTATTTTCTTTCATACTCTATATAATGCATCCATACTGCAGGCCTATCAGAAGTTAGCAATATGTCTGGTAAACAAATTCTGCCTGGCTTCGGGGTTTAAGTAATTTAGTTATGCCTACATAATAATATATTTCAAATACAATACAATGTTAATACAAATTTATACAGAGTCACCATTAAAGTTGGAACCATATGGGAAGAAAAGTACTTTTTGATTTAGGTAAAATTTCAATTTACCTTAAGTTTTTGCTTCAATAAAGACCAAAAATTACATAATTAAATGGGACCATGCCGCTTTTGTTAACTAACATATTTGACATTTTCTCCATAAAGTGTCGAAAAATGCCATCTAAACTCACATTCAGCGGATTATTCATAATAATGTGGTTTACTCTATGAGCTAGTGAAACTTTTATTTTGTCGCATCTTTACTCTAAGTACTTTTTTTCTTGAGTAAGATATTATCTTTGTGATTAAAGGCATCACGAGAAATAATTGGACCAATATTGTATAATAATTAATTATTAGAGTTTACTCAAAGGGCGGCTCGCCCGCAAACAAAATTATAAGTCGCACATAACATAATATCTAATTGAGAAGAATTACGCTACAACATCTAACCCACCCCCGAAGGCTACATGCGATAAAATTGACAAGTTTTTCCGATTTTTAATATTACTTACTGGAATAGAGATATTAAGTGCGAAAAATTTTCAAATTGACATGCACGTTCAATATTATAGTTCCAAAGTCCGTATTCAGATTTCAATTAGTACAGGGTTATAACAAAGAAACCGATCAGTCTTTTATATAGAATACCGCCCAGTTAATCAAGAATCCTTCGGACCAGTCAAGTTTATTTTTTTGAAACGGATTTTTTTTTTAAGAAAATATATTACAGTGTGGATCATAAAAATGCTACTTTATTTCCTAAATGAAATGGATTGTATATTTTACATTCTTATATCAGAAATTATTCATAAATCATACCCTATATCTTCAACCATTTACGAAATATTAACATTTCAATCAATTGAAATGTTTCTCGATATATCAACGTTTTCAACACACAAATCACATCTTGAACGCTTTGACAATGACAATTTGCTATTTTAGGTGGAGCCGTCAAAGAATGTCAGTGAATGTTAATCGAATTTCAGTTTTGCTCTGCTAATATTACATACCTACAAAATGCGCCTCGCTGAAAATGAACGTATAGAAATTTTGTGTAGATAAAAGTAGTAGTGAAGTCCCATGATATATTCAATAAAAAATACCCGTAATGTTAAACATATTGTATATTTTTACATTCTTACATTCTACAATCAATTCTAGAATTTTTTTATAAATCATGCCCTATACTTATCTTTAACCGTTTACGAAATATTCTTAACCCTCCGGCGGACGCGTCAAATAAGTCTCCATAAGTGGGCGCGCCGCGGCATTTACACCGCATTTAATTTTTTCAGTTTTAAATCCAAACAGCGGGGGAAATTGGTAAAATATAAAACTATTTTGCTTCTCAATTTTTTATTAATGAAAAGTAAGTTATAAAAGTACATTTTATCATAAAAAAAGGTTTAAAAGGGGGTTATTCCATTTTCATTTTCCCGTTACAGTCGAAGCATATAATATTTATATTACTATGTTTCTTTGCAAACATTGTTTCCGCACTGTTGACAGACAGACTTGGTTTTACTATTTTTATGTTATCCCCGATTTTGCCCCGTTTCTATATGAGTTGTCTGACCGTTTTTGTATTTTGACAAATATTCCTGGAAGTCTTTAGGGAGCCGTTGTTCGCAATACTGTCAATCATCTGGTCAGTATTAAACAAACTGAATGTATCAACTTCTTTATGAATATTTGGCGCTACATTTTGGACCGGGTAAAATTTTTATGATATTTCACCCAATAAGAAACCGGTAATCATCTTCCTGTTGACTTTGTTGGTCGGCATGTGCAACAATGTCCAATTCGTCTTCTGATTGTTCGGATTCACTACTATATAAATCTTTTGTAACAACTTCTCCCTCTTGATCTGTGTCAGTATCAATCCGCCTATCGTATTCCTCCCGCTCGCCTTCATTCTTTTCATTTTCTAGTTCTCTCATAACTTCATTTACAATATTTTCCAATTCACTTTGACTCGGTAGCTTTCGTGACCTAAAAAAACCACGAACAATTTACTTTAGATTTATTTTATCTAAAACAAATAATCAAAAATAAGCCACATGTAAACATGTAAACATCATTTATACTATACCTACTTATATGTATAGCATGTATACTAAACATATAGTTCCACTCATTATGCGACTTGAAAATGACAATACCATTAAAAAAAGTACTTACATAATAGGGCGAGTCGTAGAAAACACATCTCAAATTTGCGCTACTCTCAATCAAGAGCAAATTTCAACTGACCCGTTGTCGCCTTTAAGCTGTATGTGCACTTGGACGGGCGTAGACGACTCGAATAACAAATACCTGAGCGCGCGAAGACGTGCGGTTTTCTGAAATTATTTGGCGAGAAAAGAGTTAAAATATGCGGCATTCGGCCGCATACGCGCCCGCCGGAGGGTTAACACAAAACAGACAAACAAACGAGAAAGTATTAAAAGAAAGGGGTATCATTTAACTGGTTAGCAAAATATTCTTATTATTGCGAACAGAAAAATGTAATCGGTCAGCCAAAATGGCTAGTTGGTCAGCAACTTATGGACAGCAAACATTCCTGAATCGTGACAGTGCCCTGAAAAAACAAGTGAAAACCCGCCCCCGCTACACCTTTTGTAGCCGATTTCCTTATGTATTCGACAAAAGAAAACACAAGAAAGTCACAAAGTGCCCTGGAACCTCTGAAGTAAACTGCTTCTAGACATATTTGTTTCTATTGACCAATTGTAAACTGTTGCTGAGAAAGTAATCATTTCGCAGCTCGACTGTTAATAACGGCAAACCATTTAATTACTTCTCAAAAGAAAGTATCCTTCACTGTTCGGCAGTAAATCAATGGACCTAAAACTGTTGTAGATTTTGTACTACTTGTGGCGAAATTTCTCGTATTACTCTTCGAATGGACTCCTTAAGCATATGTTTAGATTTATAAACTAAAAAGTCCAGAAAAACAAATTTTTTGGACAATTCGTGCGTGATTATCAGTTAACTCAGCCATTATTTCATAAAATTGTTCACGCCTATCCAGGATAATGGTCCAATAACTTGCACAACTACTGTTTTGTAGTTCTCCTTTTTAAAAAAAATTAGATACGGTGGTTAGTTGAGTATCGTAGTAACGCCCAAGTGCTTGAGCTATGAGAATTTTCCAGTAGTGATAATAATATGGTTATTTTCGTCTCCTCAGGTATACCACGACAATCACTTTTAACACTATCTTTAACAGTAAAGGCTAATAAGCAGGCGATTTGGGTATTTTTTATTAAATCTATAACTGCTACTTTTATCTCCACAAAATGTCTATACTTTCATCTTCAGCCAGGCATATTTTGGATGTAATATTAGTAGAGCAAGGCTGAAATTTGATTAACATTCACTGATATCTTTGATGGCTCAAATATAAATAGTAAAGTGTCCTTCAAGATTGTGATTTGAATTCGGAACGTTGTCATGTTAAGAAACATATCAATAGTGCATACCAGCATTAAAATGTTAATATTTCGTAAGCGGTTGAAGATAGATATAGGAAAAATGTTTAAAATTGATTCTAGAATGTAAAAATTTAAAAATGTACAATATACTTCATTTAAAATAAAGTTGATAAAAGCACCAGATTTCTGATCCACCCTGTGTAATATACTTTTTCAAAAAAAAATTCATTTCAAAAAAATTAATTTTACGGGTACGAGCGATTCTTGATTAAGTTGACGGTATTCCATATAAAAGGCTGATCCGTTTCTTTATCATAATCCCGTGTATTAACCAATACGCGATAGGACCTGTCCAAAATTTAGAGAATGATTTTTTTACTACTGTATTTTTCAGACGACATTTAATAATACATAATTTGATTCAAGAAAGACTTATTGTAACCCAAATGAAACGGCGCATATTTGCTTTTCTAATGCAATATTTACATATTATGTATCCCTGGGTATTAGGAGGATCCGACCTTACTAAAATACAGCGACTTGTAGCTGTTTTCTGACAAATCACAAGAAAAAAAATATAAGATATGTAAAAAATATAATATTTTGTTTATCAGCAATGGAGAGAAGATATTTTTATTTAATGACGAAACATAACCAACGAAAATATACAATCTAATTAATTAACAAACCCTTATACATTTTTTTTATTTAAATAAATTCTAAAACTAAAGTATTTAGATATTTAGAGAACAAGTATTAATGAGGAATATCTCCTGATAATATCGAAACTACTCCGGTATTGAATAATTTGGCCCAACATTATTTTGATAGAAATCCGAATATTAAATTATCAGACACAAATTTAAACCTTGTCTTTACTAAAAATATAGAAGAATCCCGAGAAAAAATTTGATATTTGTATTTAAAGCAAAACGCTAGGAGAGGGGAAAATAAAAATTAAATGAGAAAAAAATTTAAATTCCTGTCGCATTGGCACAATAATATATAATATACGCGCCTGATTTGGAATTTTATATTCGTTTCATAAGGATACATGTGTATAATACAATTAAGGTAGTACGTGAAAATTAATCTTTCGCATTCTGAATATTTTCAAGGGATTGCATCAACATATTAAACTATTGGCGAACTGCCATCTCTGGATCTATATAATAATTATATAGGTTACAAGTTGAGGGCGTCAGCAACTAATCTTCGTAATCACAACATTTCATATCAAGTGGCAAGATATGATAGTAATTACGTGTCAAACTTGGTTAATAAAATAATTAATGAACAATATAAATCGACTAGTGCTACAAACTTTAGTAGGGTTAGACAAACTAAATAATATATCGCTGTTTCTCCGAAATAGTGACATAGACCGAAAACCCTTAATATTCAGAAAAAAGATTTAAAGTTTTTTTTTACAAATGTATGAAGAATAGGCACAGATAACTATTTTTGCCAGTGTAACTATTCCTGATTCAATTCTAAGATAAGTTATATTTGATTATAAGTTAAATTGTATCAAATTAAAAATAAATAAATCAGGGAGCTATAACATTTAAAAATATATATTTTTTAACAAAATATAAAGGAGAAATAGTATATTATGTTATATGGACGAAAAACGTAGTATTTCGGACGTAATGCGGGAGATTATTGGCTAAGGCAAAGGCGAGACGTGTATAGTCCGAAAAACATTTTTCGTCCGTATGACATACTTTATTTTTATCCGATTGCCAGTTATAAAATAATCTATAAATAAAGTAAACAGATATATTTTATCTTACACGGTAATGATTTAATGATTTTCATGAAAATGTGTAAAGTTTAAAAATAATATTTTTTAAATTGACTTAAAAATAAGCTTACTATAACTTTCCGAATCGTTTTGATTCAATTCCTTTGCAACCTTTAGCAGCAATTTAGCTCTGGAATGTTCCATCCTGGAAAAAAAAGTTTATTATTATGCAATAAAAATTATTATTATAATATACATAATTAATTATTTTTATCTTTGGGGTTTGTTCGGGTTTGTTCGGGATTGTTCGTATTCCGATTATTATTTACATAACTACATAATTAATATTACAAGAATAATGCCACCTTGCACAATATGTTTATTTTTAGTAAATATTAAATTAACAATATACTTACTTTAACAGAAAAACTGTCACTTTTGACTTTTTGATAATTTTATAAAATATGTCATTGTTTGCGATAATATCTTGAGATCGAGGACATAATTAAAGTTCGAACACTGTTTGGGATAAAATTGAATTAAAATCGGTTATAAAGAATAACGACACTAGCGCCACATTTTAGAAATAACAACATAGGACCTTATTTCTGTAAAATAGGCGTCTTTTCAGATTGTTTCCTGAATTTATCTCAAAATGAGTATTTTTAAGTTAGTGTCATCAATCAGGTCAACCAACTTAAAAGTGCCTGGTTAGAAAATCATCGTAACAAGAGGGTGTAAATGACATTTAGACAAAAATCATGTTGAGGAATTTTGCGGAAAAAATTTTTTTTTTTCGAAAATATCCACACAGAAATTTATGATAATTTGCTGGATTTTTCCAATCTCCTCGTATTTCAAATTTAATATCATCAGTTGTACTGATCGGATCAACGTCGGTCTTTTTTTATTTTGCACTTTGTTACGTTAAATTTCAAAGTGTATTAAGAAAAAATTGTCATTGTGAATAAATGAAAAATAATAACAATTTAATTGTTTAAATCATTTTAACACGATATTAAACCATCTTAAATTAATTTCAACAATTCATGCGCTACGTGACTTGCGCTCGAAAACATTTAATAACGTTCGAACTAAAATAGGTGCCAATTTCTCGTAAAATTGGTTTTGTAGATAAGAGGATAAAGGGATTTTTAAAACTAATTTAAAATGGGTTAACAGCATGTTAAAAATATTTAAACAATAATTAAATTGTTATTATTTTTCATTTGTTCACAATGACAATTTTTTCTTAATACACTTTAAAATCTAACGTAACAAAGTACAAGATAAAAAAGACCGACGTTGATCTGATCAGTACAACTGAAGATATTACATTTCAAACATGAGAAGATTGGAGAAAAATCCAGCAAATTATCAAAAATTTATGTGTGGATATTTTCGAAAAAAAATTTTTTTCATACGTGTTAACTAATTTTATGTATAAAAGTTGCAAAAAAAATTTTGGACGATTCTAAAATGTCAAGGTTAAATAGTGGGTAAAAGAATGACCCATGTGTATAACAATGTATATTTACTAGGGTGGTCCATCTTTTTCAACTTTTTTTTTCTCATCACCTAACATTGTTCGATTTCATGAAATTTTAATACCTGTGAAAGTTTAGCTCAATCGAACGATTCTAAACGGACGCCCCAAAGCCATATAGGGTGATAAAAATATGTGTTTCCGTAAATTGTTATTATACTTAATTACATATTGTTATAGCAATTAAACTCCAATATAAATTATGATAAACTCTTTATTTATCATAATAGATATTTAATTATTCATCCAGCATTTTAAAAAACAAATAATAATACCTACTAATAACTATAACCTAATAATTAGAACAAAACTACTGAAATGACCTTATTGATTTTTTTACCGGTGGCTGAGCTTTCAATAAATAATGTTTATGTTCCTCGCCTTGTATTAAATACTGATATGTTTACTAATCAACGTAATTCCTCGCTCAGCTGAATCATTGACAACTTTGAGATTATTAGCAATTTCAAAAGATTTTATATAATATCTATTAGCACATCTCAAAGTATCAGAATCATTGTTCAAAAAATCTAAATCTATATTAAATCGTTAAAAAAAGAATTTGGTACAAGAAATCAGTTACAGGTTTATTCACAAAGATTGTAAACTACTTTTTTTAAGCACTTCAGTATCTATTTTTTTTTTATGATCAAACACAAGCACTATAGGAAAAATCCTTTAGGGCACTCTGAGAGTGGTGCGTGTGCGGAAAAAGCGATTCACGTTGGTTTTGAATCGTTGGAGGTTATATTCGTTGGGAAAAACGACCTCGGGAAGGTCGTTCCACAAGGATGAAGTAAATGACGATGTTAATTTACCAGATCTAGTTTTACCTTATTTGATACGTTCTCATTGAAAAAAACCAGTACGAGATTTTCAAATACCATAAGTGATTTAGCATTTTGTGTGCTGAAGTGTTAGATATAACTGGATCGACATTTTTGTGATTGATTAACTTTTTGAGAAAATCCTAATCGTGATAAAGTGCCTTGATAGCAAATTGTGCCGAAACCATGTCTTGATATAAACTTTCACTATAAAAATATATATTATATCTGCCAAACTTGACATTTCTTCTGCTTAGATACATCACAAAATTAAAATATGTTTAATGTATAAATTGCTTTTGACATACATCTTGCATGTTGAAATGCACCGGGGGCCCTAATCGAAGTATCTGACCGGAGCGCCAGGAGAAAATTTTGCAAAAGGGTGCAAAATTTTCTAGGAAAAAGAAGATGGTCAATGATGATAATCAAAATATAGTCAATTTTTTGATAAAGTGGTTGATGCATTTAGCAAGCAGCCCAGGAGGCTCATATTTTTGTTTAAAAGTTACTAAATGTTATCTGATAAATTTTCTAGAAAGACTTGTGTTAGTTGTATCTACTAAATGTTATCTGATAAATTTTCTAGAAAGACTTGTGTCAGTTGTATCTAGTAATTTGCAATAATATTGTCTTGGGAGATTCAGCATGCAGATTCACCAATTTCTTACTGCAGTATTGCTTGTCCCGGTTTAATACGTGCTTTATTCCAAAATATTGTAGTCTCTATTATTAAGGTTATACTTTCTCTTAGACTTAACCTCCCGGGTATTAAAAAAATACTCTAAGTACGTGTGCAATGGAAGGTAATTTGTTCCCGATAATTTGTGGGGAATAATGTCCAATCACGAATATTCAGGGTCTTTCCTCAAAATATCTGTGGATGTTTTGATAGCACAATTAACACAGATAAATTACATTTTCCTAAAGTCGTCCACAACTACCCTCGACTGAGTGCATTATGACATATGCGATACGACATACCCCAAAAGACACGTTACCCGCGTTTAGACTAGTCTAAACAACGAAAACAGCTGGTTGATAAGCTTACAATTTAAGTGCTAAACGTAATCGGGAAGGTGAAATGCAATTAAGAATTTAGGTAGTTCTTTATTGATTAAGGTAAAAATATTGAATATTTCCGAGAAGAAATTTATTGATTCATATACATCGTCTTAATATTTTAATGTTCAATCTCAATCAATCTTTTTTGAAAAACTTTGTTATACCACGTGTCCAAGATAAGGAGGGCCAGTACAGGGATCTCGGAAAACCAAAGAGATACGAAGTCGATTAAATGGAGGTAAAGTTACGCATTTACATGCTTAATAATATGCCGTTTAGAAAGTTTTAAAATTCCGAGTAGTTCCGGAGATATGCGGAATAAACCGAAATTCTGAAAAATCGTTTTATTGTTTTCTTGGGATTTTTTGAGATCGAATTCTGAAGTAAATTGCACTTTTTCAAATTATTTGTTATTTATTGAACTAGTCCAACATAAATAAAAATTTAGAGCTTCCTTAATATTATTTATAAAATTAGGAGAAATACAGGACCGTACCCCAAAATTTCCTGATGTATCATACATCATTGCATTCGGAAGAAAAAAGCTATCAAATTCCAATATCAGAAAAACAGGACCGTATTTAAAAAAAGAAAGTTAATAATGGCCCTTCGAAGACGACTTGTCGGATTACAAAACAACTAATGTTGTTAGATAGAGCGGAAAAAGTAGCAATGCAAAAGTGCAATTTACTTTAGAATTTGATCTCAAAAAAACCCAGGAAAACAATAAAACGATTTTTCAGAATTTCAGTTCTTCCAGATATCTCCGGAACTACTCGGAATTTTTAAACTTTCTAAACGGCATTATTAGGTACGTAAATGCTCAACTTTACCTTCATTTAGCCGACTTCGTATCTCTTACGGTTTCCGAGATCCCTGTACTGGCCATCCTAATCTTGGACACGTTGTATAATAAAGAACAACTTCAGGGGGTGAGACGAATCAAATTTTAAACTAATTTTTTTCCTCTATAGAGATGGACCATCCTACTGTTTACCACTATAAAATAGTAATTGTCGACTATATTATATTGTCATAATTGGGAATAGACAGTCTTCTTTTAATATAACAAATTATTTGTGTAATTTACAAAGTCATAATAGTTTTATAATGCTTCATATTCATATGTTCTATCTCATTTCCTTCCATCATTCAAAATGTAAAATACAGGATGTTTTTAATTGAGTGCCGACACTTAATGTTGTGACTCCTTGGGCAATTGTAAGAAGAAAAGTTAATATTAACACATATGTCCAAATGCTCTTCATTTTTGAGCTAGAGAATATTAAAATTTAAACAATAACTTTTTTTATTCAACCATTCAATATCAAAAATGCTCCTTAATGATTATAATTGAATGTAGAAAAAATACGTCACTGCATTCCACGTAAAAAACTACAAAAGAAACATTTTATTTCTGTTTGATAATGGTGTATACAAAATTTTATAAAAATATCTAAGAGTTATAATTATGATAAAAAAGTTATTGTTTAAATTTTAACATTCTGTAGCTCAAAAATGAAGCGCTTTAGGACATATATCAATATTACCTTTTCTTCTTAGAATCACCCAAGGATTCACAACCTTAAGTATCGGCACTCAATTAAAAACACCCTGTATATTGGCCAAACGTCGGCTAAGTCGGCTTAGTTCAAAAAGAAGTTGTTTTTATTGTAATTTCTCACTAATTATTATTAATATTAGCATTCAAACTAACCCCGGCTTCCCAGTCCCGATTTAAATTCATAATTTCTTAAGGCATTTATTGTGAAAAAAGGTTAAAAAAAAACACTAAAAAATCTTAACTAAAATAAATCATAATTTATGTTATTGACTGCGTAAAAGCTTTGAAATTAGAGCAACCTACTACATCATCACAGGATCTGCGGGTTTAAATATAATAAGTGATTTACATAAAATCTTGTATGTGAAAATCCTTGGTGAGGGTTTGTTTGTTTGGCTTTCAGAGAAATACTTATACTATATACATATAATATATTACAAGAAATGGAGAAACACCTAAATCAGTTTATATGTTTAACGTTTTATTCAGAATAATTTTACTTTTCATATACTGTCTATGTCAACTATCCTACTCTGCAGTAATTTGATTTACCCTAATGTTTCTAAATAAGTAAAGAAATAATTAAGAAAATAGTAATTTTAAGCTTGACGAGCGTGAGAAGCCCTGTATAACTAAATAAAACAGCAGTAGATAGTGTATCCAATACACAAGCAGTCATTTATTTTAATCAAGCAAGAAATAACAATGATTTATAGAATATTTCAACATTCTTCGCGGCTGCCACAAGCGAAGAGCAAAATTAATTAAGGAACGTTTCTATACATAAATCTAAAGCTTTTGAATTTTAATAACAGTTTACTGCAAATTTTAGGTCAATGTACAATGTAAATGCCAAAAGCTTCCTTGTTCAATAAAGGAGTTTAAAGTTTCTTAAGAAGTGTTTTATAAAACTTTTGCTGACCTTGATTCGTAAGTTAAATATTTCTGATCAATATATAATTGATAGGAATTCTAAATATTTACATTTATTTTAATATTTAATATCTTTCAAATAAATTGATTATAATTGATTTACATGAATAAGTAAGATCGAGTGTGATCGATCGTTCCAGTAAAAAAATGCACTGCTGCCAATAATGCCTTTTCAAAACGTGCATCTAATAGTACATTACATAATAAGAGTTGTAAATAGCATTACGCACGAAAGGAAAAGTTACGAACGGAGCCGCGTATCGGCGATTGCTTATTCCATGGGTACATAATTGCATTACAACTCGAATTCCGTACCGTACTTATTTATTAATTTTAAAACACAATATTTCCTTCAACAATATTTGTCAGCAATCTGTCGAGTTGTTATCGTACATTTAATATTTAATAAAGTGAAAAAATCTATATTGAACGGAGACCGTTATTACACAACGTGCGCTTTTGTTGAAAATAAATACGGCGAGCTTGTTTACCGTACGTAAAGTTCAACTTACATTGATAGTAGGTAATATATTTTTTTTACGTGCCCCGAAAGTGCCTCTTTTCATGCATGTTCTCTTCACCGAAAGTGGCGTTTTTCAAGAGAGCGGGCGGGAAAAATTTTTCCCGCCCGCTTCGAGTCACCATGTGCTCATAAATAAATAAAACCAGAATTGTTGGTGCGGGATTTGAACCCGCGACCCTCAGATCGCCAGGCGGACACTCTACCCACCGAGCGATAATAAATAGCGGATTATATATAAATTAAATTGGCACTTAATTTTTCAAAGATTTTAGAATAATGTCTGAAGAATTTCTTTATGTATAAGCCTCAAAGACTCGGGCACTTGTAAAAAAAAAAAATAAAACCAGAGATGCCGAGTGCGGGATTTGAACCCGCGACTCTCAGATCACTTACTTACTTAACTTTTTATTTCAATATTTATATTTACAATACTTGTTATATCTACACAGTTATTTTATAGTATATACAATATATAATACAAAAAATATATATACACTCTGAGCGATGGATTCCTGTTGGTTTCCCGCTCAGGACAAGCAGCCAGGGGGAGACCTGCCCGGGGTTGGTGGTGGCCCTAGGTGTAGCTTTAACATTTTTGTTTGTTTTATTTAAGCCTTTTTCAAGTCAGTGCTCTTTGGAGGCTTTTGAGAGTCAAGACCCTGTCGGGAAGTTTATGAGCCTTGCGGTTAAGAGAGTATTTCAGTATTTGAGTTTGCTTTTACTGGAAAAATTTAATCAAAAAACCAGTTTTAAAGAGAGGAACATGCGGTGGTATCATGATAATTACTTGGGTTTAGTTAGGTATGTACATATTTGTACATTTGTTTGTTTTTACATTTATTTACATTTTTAGTTTTATTTACATATTTACAGTTTTCTCCATTCATTCTTCCTCATTCGTTCTCCTTTCATTCTTGTTTCATCTCATTCATGCTGTGATTCTTATGTGCAGTGTTGCCATGTCTGTATTTGATACGGATTTGGATTTTGTACTCAGAGCATTAAATTTATGTAGTGGGCGTAGTCAGAGAGAGACTGCTGTCAATCGTTTCCAAGTGTTATATTTCGTGGTTGATCATACTTTAGCAGGTTCTAAAAAGGATTTTTGGGTTTTGTAAATGTTTGTTCGTCTGTGTGTTTATTGTTCATAATATATTGATAGCCGGGCATATAATGGCTTATGCCTAGGTTCATGAACCGCTCTAACTGATATTATGTTCTGAGTTAGAGGAGATTGTTGTATTGTATGTCTGTAGAATGTGTCTGATATTTCATGTATATGTTCCTTTATGAGTGGCATATTTGTTAAGTCGTGTAATTCGTCTATTGTCGTGTAGCGCCCTGCAGATGTTACGAATCTTAGTAATTTGTTCTGCATGCGCTGGAGTCTGGTCATCTGTGTGTTTGATATGCTGCACCACACCGGTGCAGCATAGAGTAATGCCGGTAACAGTATTTGCTTACATAAGGTTAACTTATTTTGGGGGGAAAGATGCGATTTGTGAGAGAGTAGGGGGTATAATGTTTGCATTGCCAGGAAGTTCCTCTTCAAAATATTTGATATATGTGATTTAAAGAAGAGCCTCTGGTCAATTGTGACGCCGAGATATTTTAGGGTTTTTGTTTGCTTTACTATTTCGTTGTTAATTTTGATTGGTATATTAATTTTAATATCATTGAATTTTTTAGTAACCACAATGCATTCGCACTTGGAAGCATTTAGTGTAACCTTCCACTTTTGAAGCCATGGCAGCAGTCTTAAGAGGTGATATTTGATATGAGTGGCCGCAACATTTGCGGAAAACGAATGAGCATATATCATCGCGTCGTCCGCAAATAGGGCGTTTTGGGTATTCGGATATGTGGGAAAATCGGAGTTATTGTAATTATACAATTTTGCAGAGAGTACCGCCCATTGGGGTACCCCCGCATGAATGCGCATTGGGAGTGAGTGTCTACCCTCCACTCTGACTTCAAAGGTTCTGCCCCTGACGTAGGAATGCAGCAATGATACTAGGTAGAGGGGAAGTTATGATAAGGTTATGAGTTTATATAATAAACCGTTCAGCCATACACTATCGAAGGCTTTTTTAACGTCAAGAGCGAGCATGACGGTGGTTTGTTTCATATTGATCTTATTCAATGCGTCCTGTAACACTTTACTGATTAGCATTACCGTGCTATGCCCGCTCCTCAGATCACAAGGCGTACGCTATACCACTAGGCCACCGAGCCTATTTGTCAAAAATAATAAATAGATATTTACATTCTCCATGCGCAAGTGTTTTCATGTCATGTAGACAGGAAAACTGTCTGAAGAATTTCTTTATTTATTTGGCACCAAAGCTACGGAGCACTTGTAAAAAAAATACGGTACATACTCGGGCCGTCGGAGGCTTTTCCGAACTCGTGCGTAAAAGCCTCTTTTCGGCCCTTGATACGTACGGTAGTGGTCGCAGGTAAAATCTATTTTTCCAAACTGCCATTCAAAGTTGACTTTCCAGTGTCAAAGGACTGCCTACAGAAACGATTATCTACAGAAATAAATTAGTTGCATACCTTAATTGGAAAATTTTCGTATATGCCTTCGTCTTAACTAGACCTACGGAACGCCATTACCACAGGCGACAGACGTATTTATTAAAAGATAACGACCATTTCCGCTTAGAAAGAAAATTTGATGAAGTTGTCATAGTATGCATATAAGAATATATAAGTTTACTATTAAACAGCCAATTTAACTGTATAATAATAACATAATAACAAGCGACTCAAATTTTTTCCATACGAGTGTGAAACATCTATAACAGGTAGCTGAGGTATGATATTTTGGTACTTCTCGGAACTGCTAGATGGTACAAATTAACCGCGGTGCCAGGATATTCGCGTGTTGGGCATAATATTTTTCAACAACCATCGGTCTTGAGAAAAACATAACAGTAATATTTTGTATTTATTAAAAACTCAATAATTAAAGTTCAACTTGATTTTCTAAAACATTCTCAAGTTCTCCACCCGCGCGTAATATCATTGCAAGGTGAATTAAAAAGTGGAGAAATCATTGACTTGGAAACAAATATCGACCCGGTATTTCTAACTGCTTTGTACACGTCAATATGACGCATGTTCTTACGAAAATAAGCACAACAAGAAAGAGATAGGGATTCTATGTGTAGATTCCCCATCTATTTTTATCTTCTGGCTGTTTCTGTCTTGGTTAGGAAAAAATAAACAATCGACGGATGTGACTATATTTTTATCCAGTTTACGGCAGACTTACCATATGGAGTTAATAATTACTACTTTTTCCACAAGCAATACTTAAATTTCACACACAATCACTGAAAAACATCAAAGAATTTTATGTAACATTAACGATATATATGACAGTTGTTAATCCGGTAGTATCAAAAGCAGATATGTACGATGGCCGTTCCAATTAGAGCTATATAAAAAGTACGTTCCCAACGCTCAAAGTCGACGTAATGTCCTTGTCTAATTAACTGAAAGCGACAAAGAAAAATTATACTAATTTTCAGATCGCCTCGATTGTTTTTCTGGTAAGTTGTTTACAACCTATCTAAGAATGTGAATTATTTATTGTTCAAAGACTGTGAACCAAAGCCGTATTCTCCTTGATTTAAAATTAAAAAGAAATAGTGGCAGTGTTTTTTAAAAGGAAAATCAAGTAGTAGGATATTCCCGGTGACTATTCTCCAACGAGTCTTTTACAAATTCGTTTCAGATTTACATGAATTCACTGAAAATAATAATGGTCACTTAATTGTAATTATTATACCGTTTCATTTTCTGTTGAAAGTTTTATGCATAAAATAATTAAAGTTGGAGAAGAGCCCATTCATTTTAATAGTCCCCATATTATCTATTTCTACCTCTAAACTAAACATGATTCACATTCTATGTGTTTTGAACAAGCAGACAAAATTCAATTGCATATCGGATTATTTTTTCGAGAAAACAAGGAAAGTAAAATAAATGATTTATCTATTATTCTTAAGGATGAAATAGTTTTAATCATTTTTACACCGCTTTCCTAAACCACAGTAAAATAATTATGATTTTCCTTTACTCGCTAAAGTGGAAAATATTTAGATCATATTATAATCAACCACTGACATTGTACGTTCCTGAGCTAAAATAGCCAGAGTGCACATTTGTATAATTTCTTAATTCTTGTTTTTAATTCTAGCAAACGACAATGACATTAAAATTTTCCATTTTGCAACTTTTACACATTGAGAATTAGGACATTTTCAGATTCGGTTCTTCAAGGAAAACATTTAACTTAGTTACTTTAGCACGAATTTAAATCCCAAAATTTTGTACCGATTCATTCAAAAATAGTTACCACACTAATACAAAAAATATATACAGGGTTCTGATAAAGAAACGGATCAGGCTTTTATATAGAATACCGCCCACTGAAAAATCTCTCGAGCCCATCAAATTAATTTTTTTAAAACGCTTCTTAAAAAAAAATTATCGGAATTGATCTTAAAAATTCTACTAGTACAACGTTAATTTTTTTAAAGGAACATATTATATATGTTTACATTTCTATATTCCACAATCAATTGTAGACTTTTTCATAAATCTTGCCTTATACCTATCTTCAACCGTTTACGAAATATTAGTATGTACTAAAGTACATACTAATATTTCGTAAACGCTGGTTTCCATCATGATACAATAACTAAAGGTAAGATATCTAGCCGTCCCAACTTTGTATGCCGCGCGCAGTGACGTCAAAGGGGAAGCGATTTTTAAATTTCTTATGAGAATTTATATTGCTGTTAGCGTTTTTAATTCTATTTTAAAGGTATTAAAGGTTTTATGCATGTAATGGGATATGAAATGAAAGAATAATATGACAAATATTTACGTATATTAATTTCATAGAAATACAACACACATTACAGCTAAACTACCACTAAAATAAAAAAAAAGATTCCGACAAACTTTTAAAACATCAGCCGAAGCTGCTCGGTCAATCCTGCTTGTTGCCATCAGCGTTGTCAGTCTTTTACAATTGTCCTATATCCAGTACTATTTTAACAATTTTTGAGATGTTCATTCTTGTTGTGGGGCTCCCCATATGAAGATTATGTTCAATCTGGAGGTAGCCCCCATATCATAGCAAATTAACTGCCTTTTTTTTTGTTCTCATCTTACTCTGACACCGTTTTTTACTATTCTAATAGGTTTCGAACCGTCAATATATTACTTTTGATCAAAGATTTCTGGCCGGGCTGGTCGCCACGTACTGACTGCCGATCGCCCTAGCTTTCCATGGAAATTTTGAAAGTTCACCAGATCTGTTTCTTATTTAGTCGTGTGGGTTTATTATAAACTAAAAATATAAATATCTGAATTTCCATAATATGACGTGCGCAGTGTTCGGTTTGTGATATGGATAACCAGGCAAAGAAATTTTAGAGAAATATAAGATGTTTCCGCTTTCCTAATTATGAGAACAAAAAATTAGAATGGATACGGTTTTATTTATTTTATTAACATTTACTTCTTAAGTATTTTCCACTGAAGCTAATGAGGGTATATGCCTTCGAAACATGTATGGAAATTAAAATATTGTTTATTGAACTACCGAAATACATTTAAAAGATAATTCAAAACGCTGACAGCAGTATAAATCACCATAAATGATTTAAAAATCACTCGCCCGTTGACGTCAAAATACCCGCCTCCATCGGCGTGGAATCATACTTCTTAGATCTTAATATCATGTGTTTGCACCATTGATATGTTTCTCGACATATAATATGTTGCATTAAAAAAATTGAAGTTAATACAAGTAGCATAATCCACGTGCTCGATATATAAAACTCTGAGCCGATTCTTTATCATAACCCTGTATACACCAGAACAATTACGAACATTAAAAAATTCACATCCAATAAATTAAAGCATTTATTTCGTTAATAATAAACCAGTTTTAATAATTATTATTCTAGCTAATAGAATACAGATTATAATTATAGAGTTTAGCTCAGAGTAGTTAACGTCCTGTTATGTCCAATTGTACGGGATAGTGCATAGATGCATGTAAATTTCCTAAAATTTAAATTTGACATACCTTACATAATAATTGAACTTAATGCATTTTCAAACTAAACTAATTAGAGATATGTATGGGTAAGACACTGTCCCAAAAATATCACCATGTCACTCTAGGTAACGAAGAAATTATCATTTCTTCTAAATACGTTATATTGTCGAAAAAACATTAAAAAACAATCAATACGACATGATTTTCCCTTTTGGCTTTTGCTAAATTAAGATAAAAATCATTTCAAGAAATAAAATCTATAATATAGAGTACTACTCAATTATAAATTAATTTAATTCATTTACTTAACATTATAAATACGAAATCATTAAATACATAGCGATATATACTTAGTTTTTATTTTGTTAAGTACATAAATTAAATGAATAGATAATTGCATAGCACTCTGTATTATAGACTTTATTTGTTGAAATGATTTCTGGTTTTAATTTAGCAGAAGCCGAAAGTGATAAAATGTCACACTGATTATTTACGAAACGTTCTCGCGACAATATAACGTGTTTAGAAGGAATGGCAATTTTTTTTTTGTTATCTCGAGTGGCATGGTGATTCTTTTGGGCCAGCATCTAACCCAGTTATATCTCTAATTGGTTTTGGTTTAGTTTAAAAAATACATTAAATTCAATTTTTATGAAAAATGTGACAAATTTAAATTTCTATGCACTACCCCGTACAATTAGAGATATCAGGACGTAAACTGCTCTGCCCTAAACTCCAGAATCTATTTTCCAATAATTAAAAAAATTATCAACATTCGTTCATTAATAACGAACAATAGTTAGTTAATTAGGGCGTGAATTTTTGAATATTCGATAATTAATTGGCGTAGTGTAAATCAGTATTTTGTGTAACAGGTATTTCCTCATTATAACTCTGATATTCCGAACTATAGAGTGATCACCAAGTGCAAACACCATAATATTGATATTGTTTTGTAATTTTTATTTGCGTTCCACTTATTTGGGATATTAGGAAGTTTAGTCTTTTAAGATCAAATAAGTTGATAGTAACCAAAGTTAACATAAGTTTTACAAAATATATCTAATCGGAAACGACCCGTCCTAGTAAAGATAAGAATTGAAAAGAAATAATATGAATTAAATGTATTGACACAACATTCGAAATTTGATTATATTTAGGGAAATACAGAATATTTAAGATAAGCGTTCCCTAATCCTAATGCTGTTAACCCAATCTGTTTTACCAGCTGCGCCATACGACCCTTTCAGTTTGCTTGTTCACAGATAAGCATGCGGGATTTTCTAGAAAATAGGTCCTTAAATGGATAAATTTAAACTTAGGTAATTAACTAAGTAGATAACAAATAGTTAGGTAATTACGTAATTTCATGATCAAAAATTGTCAGAAGTACTACTTTCTCAGGGTGCACCTACTCAAATAACGTTTCGCCGCTAGAATCCGAGTGAAAACAACTGTTCGTTGACATAGAGGATGGGATCATAACGCATCCCGAAGGAAAAATTTACACCAACCGGACGAGGCGGAAAACGAACTAATCTAATGCCAAAAACAATGCGTTTCCATAAAAATTGCAAAAAAACTTTAAATTGTGAAATTTATTGAGATTTGACTAATGCTAATTTTTATTGAAATTGTGGAAATAATTGTTTTTGAAGTATGGAGCGTATAAGGAGGTGTTCAATATTGTGGCATTGAATTTTTTCTAATGAGTTTGAACTTACGGAAAAAATAAAGGTTAAAATTGGTAATAGGGACGTAGACAGGGAAACTCAGAGGGTTTACTGACATCTCTTGATATAGCACATGAGTATATTTACGTCATCAGTTGTGCACCGGCTTTCTATGATTTTTCTCACTTATTTATTGTGCCATTTGTAGTTATTATTCTAGCTCAGCTTTATTTTTTCCTCAGGATTTGCGAATTTAAATATAGTAGGGCAATTCCATAATACCCTGTATAAAATTAAATTCTACAATGTCACCATATGTGGAAAATATTTATTTTAAGTTCTTGCTTCAATAAAGACCAAAATTTACATAATTAAACGGGACCATGCGGCTCTTGTTAAGTGTCAAATTTGACATTTTCCCAACAAAATGTCGAACAATGGAATTTATTGATCAAAATGCATTTGGAAAAGTTGTTTGTTGTAATTTTATGCTCACATGCCAAATTTGAATCACTTGTGATAATTTTTGTTTCCTATCTATTTTTGGTCAATATCTTTTTCATTGAAAATTGACGTTGACCATTTTTTCAACGTATTTAATATTTAAAAAACAAGATCTCCTCTTCGTTGGTTAAATCTTTAAAGTTATGAGAAGTTTACGGCACAGATGGCAACATTTTAAAATTGCGCTTTAATTTTTTGAGAAAAATTAATATTTTGGTAGAATTTTTGTTATAAAGAATGAATTTAGACGATGAGTATTATATAAAAAATAGATTTACGATGTAGGGTCGGCTTCTGTTTTCAATGCAAATAGATATTGGCCAAAAATAAATAGAAAACAAAAATTATCATAAGTGATTCAAATTTGGTGTGTGTGGGCATAAAATTACAATACAAAGGACTTTTCCAAACATAATTTTTTGTAATTTGTCAATAAATCTAATTTTTCGGCATTTTATGGAGAAAGTGTCAAATTTTACAACAAAAGTCGCCTGTTTAATTATGTAATTTTTGGTCTTTATTAAAGCAGAGACTTACGGTGAAATCAAATTTTGTTTAAATCGAACAATCACCATATGGTTCCAACTTTAATGTTGCCACTGTATAAAGAATTTAATAATTTAATTTTAATGGATTGTGCCTAAAGTTAAAAATTAGTCAGTGAAAAGTTAATAAACACACTTTTTCATATTTAATATTTGCTATTATTTTGTGTTCGTATTCCAATTAAATATTTGTTGTTCTTCCTATAATTATAATATGTATGAATGTGCGGCCATAATGTCCTGCATTAAAATGCAGTGATCTTTTTAAAATGCTCGGACACGTCAATTAATATTTTAAATTGCACATTTATTACGGTAAAATGTCAGTATACATATAGGTATACAGGGTCATTCACGGTGAGTGGCCTATTAAAAGATCTCGGAAACTAAAAAAGATTGTTGTTCCAAATATTGGCACTCGCTAGAAAAAATGTTGATGTTGCAGATACTTTGACGTATCTATCACGTCCGGCAATACCGGAAGTGGGGGGTCAACTTTCTTATTTTAAATGGAATGTTCTATATATTATTCCATTTGTAAATTCTACGCCAAATTCTAAACAGATTTCAAGTTCTATGTCTAAAATTACATTTGCGGGCTTTAAGATAATTATTATTTATTCCTATACGGAAACATTTATTATTTAGTTTGGCTTGGATTCTTTGTTGAAAGGAACATGCTTTAATAGATTTTTTATAATATTTTGATAACTATTTATACAGGGTGTTCAAAAACTAAGATTAAAAATTAAATTGATAAAATCTACATTTTCAAATGGAAACGCCCAAATTTCATAATAATTTTCTATTCAGTATGAAAAATAAGGGTAAGTTTATGTAAGGTTGTCTATCCCTAGAATTTATAATTTCCGAAATATTGCCAATTTAATATGTTTATATGGAGATTTTGCTGCGAATTTTAAGTTCAGTTACTCATAGTTGGCTATGACGGTGTTAAAGAATAGTCGAATAATAAAGAAATAAATATGTCACATGTTCTTGATATTACTTTATCATATTCCCCATAAATAATAAATAAATTTAAATGATCTTCGTTTGTATAATTTAAACGCTCCGGCTTGATTATTAACAAATTTCAAATGGTAAGTGACAGTTTCATAGATCTCTTTAGCATTTGACTATTTTTCAACGCCATCATAGCCAACTATGAGTAACTGAACTTAAAATCCGTAGCAAAATCGCCATATGAAAATATTAAATTGGCAATATTTCAAGAACCACAAATTTTCGGAATAGACAACCTTACACAAACTTGCCCTTTTGTTTAATGCTAAATAGAAAATAATTATACAATTTGAGGTTCTTCATTTGAAAAGATAGTTTTTTTGCAGGTCTACAAACGGTATTTTAGACATAAAACCTTAAATATGTCAAACACGCTTATACTTAGCTATATGACATGATATACGACATCTGCCTAGAATTTTGGGCAGAATCCAAAAATGTAATAATATATAGTGTTTCAGTTAAAATAAACAAGTTGACATCCACTTCCGGTATAACCGGAAGTGATAAATTTGTAAAGGTATTTTCATTACAAAGATCGGCATCTTTTGTAGCAATATTTTAAACCAATACCTTTTTTAGGACCCGAGATCTTTTAATAGGCCACTCACCCTGAATGACCCTGTATAGGGTGTCTCAGGTGTGAGGTGGGGCGTCATCTAAAATTTTTGGAAATTGAACCCATTAAATTATGTAAATTTTGCATTCGATGAGAAAAACTTAAAATATATATATATTGTATAACGAATTATACCTCTGGAAATAGAGATTTTCAAAATATTGATGTTTAAAAATGTAATTTGAAGGTATAGCTCAACAATTTATTAGTCCAATGATGCATAGTTATTTTATATTAAAATGAAGGTAAAACTAGATTGAAGTATAGATCGATTATTCTTTGCCACACTACACAGGCAACCTGTATAGAGACAAACTTTTAGAGTTGCCCGTGACTGAGCTTTTATGCCTCAACTCCGCCTGCTAATATGTTGCCCGTACCGTGTAGGTAGTTTTTTTTATAAACAAAACTATACTTTAGCGACGTAGGTGATGTTAAGTACGAAACATGAGCATGAGATTATGTGAATGAAACATGAGGTTTATTTGAAAAACATAAAATTTGATGCACGAGATGCATTGCAACATTGCTCAGACTTCTCCTAAAGAGAAATATTGCTTGCAACAGTAGTTGAATAGTAAAATGTATTTAAATACCCCAAAAAAGTATTTAAATACTCCAAAAAATATTTAAATACTAAATAATATGTAAAGTATTTGTGACAATAAATACAAATACCTATTATAAAAAGTATTTAAATTCAAAAAAGTATTTAATTACAAGAAAGTATTTAAATAAAAAAAGTATTAAATGAGTACAAATAGTGCCCAGCTCTGTTTTCAAGAGCCATGCCATGCATCAGGTCTGGTGATTTTAAGAGTATCTAATCTGCTGATTGGTGAAAAATTTTTATGAAAGTCCGATTTCGCTCATTTTTTTTCTTGTTCGATGAAAAAATTTATAAAATGGTCGATTTCTAGTAATATTTAGCTAACTTGCATAGTTTAACAGGATAACGTAAAATATACTTTGCGATCATTTCACCTTTTTTCTTACTCATCAAAATATCTTTTACCACACACAATAAAAGAAATTCTTAGTTAAAAAATATAATACTCAAATAGAATAAATGTTACACAATAAAATATAGTTTCAAACCTAGTTTTCCAAGTATGAATTGAGCACTTCATTTAGTAGTAAGGAATTCATGTTTCAAAATACTAATTGTAACATATATTTATATATTTAAATACTTTTTTGAAATATATCTCTTTGCTTAAGATTTATTCTATTTGAGTATTATCTATTTAAAGTAAGTATTTCTATTATTTAATAAACTTATTTACTTTTAAATCTGGTGATTTCTGGTAATTTTTTAAAATCATTAACCATTAACCTTTCCAATTTTTTCACCTAGCAACACTGATGGGCTTAGATAAAAACAAATTAAATAATTATTATTTCTTGACAACGGGTTAAATTGTCAATACAAAGCATTGTAATGCTTTGTAAATAGAGAGGACCTGCCAAATGCCTTTTTGTTAAACACACAATCCCTTGCAAAATATATTTCCTCCAGGTTGCTCAGATATGGTTAAATGGGAAGCACTTACCACATCCTCCAGCGATAAATAAAATACAATGAAATACACACAGGCTTTATCAAATTTAGGTTAAAAGGTTAGGAAGACATAACATCGTCAATGTCACAAAGTGGCATAACTCAAAAAAATCTAAAATAACTTAAGCAGCTTTTTATACAGGGTATTAATTATATAGGAGCACGCGTCGGGCCATTTACGTCAAACAGTATATTATTTTACTATATTTTCTTTGTAGAAGTATATTTAGGTCGATTAAGAGCACGTTAAGTAAGGAAACTTTCAAAAATAGTCTGGCCTGTTGGAGATTTTCCAGTGCCATTGAAAACTTATACGCACACACACAAAGAGCACGTTATAAAAATATTTTGAAATATACAGGAGTTCTCAAAAAAAAGTTACATACGAAACTTTTAAATGAAATTCCTTGTATATTATTGCATATTTCGATTATATGGACTAAATAAAGGAAAATGTCGACATAAATTTAAATAAGAACAAACCCGAATTGCTCGCTTTATGTATTTAAACGAGTAGGTATTTAAAATTGTATTTATTATTAGCAAAAGCATTAGGTTGAATGGAAAGATAAAGGCATTTTCTTAAAATTATGCAGGATAGAAAAAACTTACCATTGATTAGGGTTAGCAAAAGACCAATAATTTGTTTATTTTAAATGGAACACACCCTGTATTTTATATCGTTGTTTTATTCGATTTTTAAATACCTTTTAAACTGTATTAAGACTAATTAATACCTATCTCTTGTAGTTTCTAAGAAGATTTACATAATATTATGTTTTTCATTTTTAGTCAAATGACCCAGTTGGCAATGCTGCTATCCATTCGATGCACGGTGGCTGGCATGGCTGCCGTTGTTGTTTTTTCTAAATAGAGGAAACTAATTGTCAGTTTATCAAGAGTTATTGTTGTTCAAGATTGTTTAAGCAGCTCTGTAATTATTTATAATGGAAACTTACCATGTATAGGGTGATCACGTATAATGTCCCCCAATCATAATTTTTTTATGTTTTATGCTTTAGAAAATTTTAAAAAATTGATATACAGTAGTATAAAGTAATATTTGCAAGGGGATCAAATATCATTTTAGGTCTGTTGATTTACTGGGAGAATCAAAATATTTTTTTAATGTGACATCCTGTATATTAACTTACTTTCCAATTATATTTGAAATTCTGACCGTAATATACCCTGTACCCAAATTCAACTGTTTTCGATAATTTTGACAATTGAAGATTGGCAATATCCAATGTTCCAAATATCAAAAAATCAAGGAATGAAAGAAAATCGAGATTGCTGTGGAAAATAAAGAACTAATAATCCTTGCTACTTATTAATTGAATTTTCCCGAGCTTTAAGAAAATGCGCCACTAAATGTTAGAAAACGAATGTGGCTACAACTTGACGGTGACCCTGCGCAGTTTCAATTCAACATGCGAAATGACTAAACAGGCGATATCCCAATAACTGGATAGGATGAGGAGTTCATCAGAATTAGCCAACTAGGTCACCTGACTTAACGAGGCTCGATTTTTTCTTGTGGGGATACATAAAAAATATTGGATATGATATAACACCATCCACATCCGACAACATGAAAGTCATTTCAAAAATGAGTTTTTTATGTATCGAAAATAATGGACCTCATTTTAAGCATTTAAGACGCCGTCTTAATTTTAAAAAGTGTATCGAATGGATAGCACGGCATTACCAACTAGATTTAGACAGTCGTTTGATCAAAAATAAAAAATTCAAACATAAAATGTAAATTTTCTAAGAAACTACAGAAATAGGTATAGGTAACCTTAATACAGTTTTAAAGGTAATTAAAAATTGAATAAAAAAGCTATATAAAATAGAAGGTGTTCCATTTGAAATGAACAAATTATTTGGTTTTATTGATAACCCTAATCAAAGATAACTTTTTTCTTACCCTGTATAATTTTAATAAAATGACTTTATTTTACCGTTCAACCTAATGCTTTTGAATAATCAATACAGTTTTAAATACCTAGTTTAAATACATAAAGGAAACAATTCATTTAAATTTAGGTCGATCTTCAAAAATAGTTAAATATCTCGAAAAACCTTTGTCTTAACTATAGGAAACAAGTCAGTAACTTGCCTTTATTTAGTCCATATAATCGAAATATGCCATAATACAGGGTATTTGATTTAAATTTTTGCAAGTTTGGTACGTCACTTTTTTTTTGAGAAACCCTGTACATTTCAAAATAATTTTAAAACGTGCTTTTAATCGACCTAAATATACTTCTACAAGAAAAAAATAAAATAATATACTGGTTGCCGTAAATGGCCGACGCGTATGTCGTTCCCCACCATGTATGTATGACCAAACTTGAGTAAATTATTGCTTACTAAATTTTAAGACAAAAGTTTACACGAATATATCTCCTAAACGACTTTGTTTTTATTACACACGATGGATTTTTTAAATGTAACACAGCATAAATGTCAAATTTGTTTAAAAAATTGTTTTCCTTCCCATATTTGAGGGGAGTATCTAGTTTTAGTAAAAGGTTCACCAAGAGGCTTAACTCCAATAGTTATTATTATTTATTATTATTATTACATTTTAGAATATTAGGTCCCATCGTATATTTTTATGACATAAATTGTATGCCAGTGATACAGCCAAGGGGGAAGCTTGGGGTTTTGGTTGTTTCTGGATGAGACACTGTTGTATGCTATTACCGAGGTTCAAAACTAGCATATTCTCTCCTATTTCGGAAAATTAATGATGCATTTGTAAATGTTAATTAAATCATCCAAATTAATTATTAATAACATAATTATAATATACAGCCCATCGAAAACAGTCCAGCAAGGTTTACGTCTGTGTGCGTGAAAATTAAAAAAAAACTCGGACCCGTAAACTTGTGTTTTCAGGGGGACACGTTTCACTATTAATTTCATCCCTGTAACCTCAGCCCCCCTAGAGGGGGCGGCTACTACCCTTGTTTTTTCAAATGGGAATGGGTATGTTGTGATACATCTTTTTAAAGAGCATTAAATTATCTTTAAAATGGCCTTCAAATTTACAAAACGAACCGCCATTTTACATAGAATTTAATGGCCTTTAAAAAGATGTATCACAACATACCCATTCCCATTTGAAAAAAGAAGGACAGTGGCCGCCCCCGCTAGGGGGTTGAGGTTACAAGAATGAAATTAATAGTGAAACGTGTCCCCCTGAAAACACAAGTTTACGGGTTTGCTTTTTTTTTAATTTTCACGCACACCGACGTAAACTTTGCTGGACTGTTTTCGATGGGGCACCCTGTATAATAAATAGGTATTCAATAAAAAGCTAAATTTTTGCTCATGTTGTCAGTAACGACATTACTTTGGAGATAAATTGAATTAATCGTTATGGATCAGCAAGGAAGGGAACAAGAATTGAAAATTTTGACAGTGCACATGTATAGTCGTTGCAGTGAACCCTCTCGCCAGATATGTCAAGTGTCACGTGACATTAATGACTTGCCTGCTTATTTCTGGATATTTATTTTGCCTAGGTTTGTATGAAATTCCAGGACCGTACTAAAATAGTACGTACCTTTATTTCAATAATGAAGCATTCAAGTCGCCACACAAAAGTATTACCTGATATTTTCTTCTTCTAATAGTTCCTATCCGTTCGATATTTAACTGAAATAAATCTCAACTCACTCAGGAAGAAATAAAACATCTAGAAATTTTTTTATTAATATTAAAATGCACCCTTTCTCTAACGGTGGTATCAGCTGAGGTAGAAGGCAGAAAATAATTATTATGCTCCATAGTTATTATTTTCGCTTAAAAACAGATACATAAAATATTAACCTATAAATTTTTCGTTACTTACTGTAGTTTACCAGATACACAAAAAACTCAATATCTAATTAATCAAAGTTTTCAACACAAAATAAACACATAAACTTATTAGCACGAATCAAACTGGAAAAATATAAAAACAAAACAAGCTCAATACGGTTCCTATAAAACTGGGGTATTTGATTAAGTCCCCAAACAGCTGATCGATGACATATTGCTGATGTCAATTGTCTACACCCTTTCCAATCCCATCATGTATAAGAATGCTATACATTGTAAAAACGTTTCAAATCGAATATCACAAATAAAATAAAAATCTGGTAAAAACGTAACTGCTTTAAATAAATCCCAATTTATATATTCATATCTCAATTAGTACATACGATCACATTATATTTATCTCAAGTGGAAAGAGACATAGCGCTTGGAAACATCGCGATTCATCGGGGGCGAACTAAGTAGAATTATATAAAGTATAAAGGACATACTACCGTGCTAGGCCCAAAGGCGGTAACCACATTTCCATTGAAAATGAGATTTTACCGTTTCTAGGTACAGCATAGGATTTCGGATTGATTGACTAACTTATGAGAGCGGTATAAATTAAAACTTTTAAATAAAACTACTATTCATGTGGCGATATATACATTTCTGGGGTGGAATGCTATGCTATATATAGCAGTAGGTGTAACATACTACCGTATTTTGGCGGTATCTCCAGCAGAAGCTGCTAAATTGAAAATACTAAAGCTAAGATAATAACAATGTTTATTGACGATTTTTCATTATCATTGTATTTTTTAATATACATACCGTGTGTTTCAGGAGAAACGCTCACCGCTATAACTTTTTTATTGTTTAAATTTCAGAAATAAAATTTGGTGGTATTATTTTACATTTTATGACATGACGGACTCCATTTTGAAACTTCCGGTTTAACCGGGCATCACCTCAACTTATACCTTTGTAAATATATGTATATAGTAAGAATATTAATTATTGGGATTGAAAATTTTGTAATATTTATTACCTGAAAAACCCAAGTGATTTTACAAACTTTACAAGTACAAAATTCATGTATCAAAATTTTAAAACCGATTTTGCTGCAATATTGTAAAATGTCAGCTACCGTCAGTCGGCTTAGCACGGCAGTATATAACTGAGAAGTGTTCCTAAAATCTGAGCCATTGCCATTACCACTTGTATTTTAACAAGCCATGTGTATGCATTCCGGCAACACCGCCGTTGTGGTACGTCAGCCGGCATTTTAGTGCATTGTCAAGTCGGTAGCCGCCGGTCGCGAATTATATTTTGCAGTTATGTTAATGATATTACGTAAAGATATTTATTAAAACGTTAATAGGGTGTTTCCTGGATTTGTTCGGGTTAAAGGAACCATCTATTATAATAGCTAAATTATTTTCATATGTTTAGATTCTAGCTTTACTTTTCAGCTTTTCCTTTTCGGCCTTCACTAGCCCATAAAAAGCGAAGCTTGCTTACATTCCAAATCAGCGATGCTTTGTTCTCTCCCTGAAACAGCGGAGTATCTCGTAAATGGCTGAATGAGCTTACGCGAGGGCACAAAGTCACTATTCTTGAAGTACACTATACTGCACCCCCCAAACCTACACATACAAACACTCTAACACGAAGCAAGCCTCCAAAACCACAAAAAAAACTAACACAGAGCAGAAATAACAACGTGTGCTGTCCGGAGGTTTAATACGCCGAGAGGCGAGGAACCGAAGGAACACGGGGAGTTTAGTCAGTAAGAATCTGATACTACCCTGACTACAGGATGTCTATGAAAGATTCTTCTCGATAATAAAAAAAAATTTGGTGACAAGAAAATGCTATTCATACATGTTCTGCATTTTAAATTCAATTCCATTTCCAAATCCCACAAAATAACATTTGGGAACAGCGCATCCCTCTTCACGGCCAGTTAAAACACAGAAGGCATTGGCTTGGCATGTAGTAACGACCAATCCTGATATTGAGGCTTTTTTCCTTTGTATTTTTTATTGCCATTTTAAATGCGAAAAAAATTAATTCTATTTGGTTTGGATAAAGTGTACATTTTATTTACCATAATCCTTAACAATACTTATTTTTCAGGTTGTTTAGATGATATAAGGTTAAACGGAAAATCCTTACCACTTCCTCCAGCGATAAACGGAACACAGTGGGGTCAAGCGACAATGGCTAGAGACTTAGAACGAAATTGTCTTTCGACAAGAGCCTGTGACTCAGTTGTTTGTCCAAATTCCCAAAAATGTGTTGACATCTGGAATACCTATGAGTGTCGGTGAGTCATTAATATAAAAAAATAAATAAACTCTTTATTTTAAAAGTACGCAAGTATACAGTAAAATAGTGGCAAAAGAGAAGGAAAGTAAATTACATCATAGATGACACTGAACTACTTCTAAATGTTGCTGTTCAAATATCTATAGTATTCATCAACAGTGTATGGTTCTACGTCCACAATTAACCTATATATTGATTTTTTCAACTTTTTGACAGAGTATTGTAAAATTGAATGCACTGGTAATAGGCGCCGTTTTCATACAAAGCCAATCTATGTATAATTATATGTTTGAGTAGAATATTTCTGTTCCGTTTCACTATCTTTAAAAAGGTGTCTATATTTAAAAAATAACAATATGCATTCCTGTATGTAAATTCCAAAAACAGTCAACAGTCCTTGCTGTTTAAATTTACCTCTACTACTACTACTTTTGGTGCCATATTAAGAATTATCCTTATTCCTCTCTTTTGACAAACAAAGACCCTCAATATGTCCCTGCAACTCCCATAAATCAATATTCCATATCTAATTCTAGATTCAAAATTAGAATAATACATGACCCTTCTAGTTTTCAAATTTCCACATCGACTTAAAATTCTTAGGAAATAACACACTGCATTTAGTTTATTTACAACATATTGAACGTGAGTCTTATAGGACAACTTATTATCTAAAAACATGCCTAAAAACTTATTGCTTTCCTTCAGCCTAATATCACAGTTGTTTATATTTACAGTTTCCGGTTCATCTACTATTGATCGACTAGTCTTGAGTAGAGTGATACCTGTCTTCGAGTTATTTAAAATTAATTTAGTTTTAACAAACCACCTATTTACTTCTATCATAAATAGTTGGATACCTTAAAGAGAGTCCCAGTCTCTGTATGCTAGTAAAATATTAGTATCATCTGCATGATATCTGATTTTATATATTTGTTGTATTCCATATAGTTCATCAATATTATTTACATATAATACATATAGTAATGGACCTATTACACTTCCTTGTGGTACTCCTATCGTAATACTTTCACTTGTTGAAAACACTTTGTTACTACCTTTACCTATTACAACCCTTTGCTCTCTTCTTGATAAGTAATATTTGCGTGTCAAGACATAATATAGTAATTTTGAAAGAGGGAAACAGATTAGAGAAATGTTGGTGAATTTGAGCCCGAATCTTATATTCCAACATCCGCCGTACCCCAAAGTTTGAACTTGTGTTCTATCCTGTTTTTAATTTTTATAAATTATATTATTGGGTTATAAAGCATAGTCAGGTGCTGCTTTTTGAGGATAATATTGCGGTATTTAAGGAAATTATATTAATTTGAGACTATGTTCAGCTTCAAAAATACAGACCGCATTAGATGGCGGGTTGATTATAAATTGTTATTAAATATAAATAAATGCAAATAATTTATTCAATTAAGGAATGACAAATTAGCTTTTCTATATAAAATTTGGATATATGGGTTTTAAAAATATGTCCTAATTATGATAATTGGTAGGTTTTATATCATTTGATAGGCGCACGGGGTAGTGTATTTATTTGTTATATCTGTTTTCTTATTTCTATATATAATAAATATTCATAAGTTGTACTTTAATATTAACGTCGAAAAAAAATTTTATTAAAAGTTCCAAATTTCAGTTTTTCTTAAATAACTCAAAACTTAAAAATCTTATCAAAACTTTTTGTACGGCATATTGGTCGTACTTTGATTGCGATACTTTTTCCCCATTTAATCGAAGTTGTAGATGTTACCATTAACGAGATCCCCATAGAGGAACTCCTTATCTTGAGCGCCCTTTGTGCAACTTTTTGTACGGCATATTGGTCGTACTTTGATTGCGATGCCCCAAAATATTTACTCCGCGATATTTTTTCCGTGTACCTTTATGTACCGTACGTTTTTGTATGGGGAAAAATATAAGCTATTCGAATCACACTTCTTTTTTGCTCTTTTATGTTTATTCTTTGTCTTGGGGAATTTTCGTTCCTGTTAGCCGAGTGAAACAATAAATCTAAATGCTTAGTGAGAGCCCTATTGTATAATAACAACCGTTTAATTCAACGCAAAGCTTAAAGTTATTTATGACAACATTTGCAGTTGACCACTGCATTCCTGCTTTATGCCATTTACGTGGCCCATGGTTTCATTATAGTAAAAGAGCCATAGAGGCGTTTACAGTAGAAAATTAATTATACACATTTGCTGGGGGCTATTTGGGTTCATAAATGAATAAATCTGACTATATTTTACTGAGCTAAAAATACTTATCAGGATTTCCATTGATAAGGCATTTAATAGATAAAACTCCATGTTACAATATCTTGGCTTAACTTAGATAGCTTTTCTATCCACTTAATTAACAAAAATCAAAGTTGCGTAATTATTAGCCCAATAATATGCGGCAAAGAAATCAAATATAAATACAGAAGCGTTCCAAATATTTGAAAAATTTTGGGATTAGGTTACTTATTTTATCCTGTCTTTGTTCGAAGAGATGCCCGAACAAACAAATTTCAGTTTCTCATTCCTACTTTTTATTGTCCACAGGATGGCATAATCAGATCTGTAATGCGACATTTCGTCTTTGGGTCACCATCATCAGTTAATTTCTTTTGATGCGGGCCTGGAAATTATGAAAGAGAAACTAAATCTACGTTAAGCTGTATACAACAATTACTGGGTTTCCGTCGTTTTGTTCCTAAAATTGACCATCTTCGTTAAAATATCCCTAGTACGTCCCTGTAATTTACTTTTTTTTAATTCGGTCATTAATACTTGTATTCACAATAAGTAGAAATCTGATACAAATATTAGTGTGAAATAATGAAAAACGGTAAGTACTTAATTATAATAATTAAGGATAGAAATAGCAATTATAATTTAAAAATCTTCAGTTTCTTCAAAACAAAAGTAAATTATAGGAACGTAGGTACTAGGGTATATTAATGAAGATGGTCAATTTAATGAACAAAACGTCGGAAACCCTTCTGTAATTTCTGTATACTGCTGAACGTAGATTTATGTCTTGTTTCATATTTAGACAAAAATATCCAGGCCCGTATTTAAAAAAATTAAGTTGATGATGGCGACCCAAAAATTAAACATCGCACGATCTGATTATGTCATCTTATGGCGAATAAGAAGTAGCAATGAGAAAGTGAAATTTATTTTCTAATAAAGTCAGGACAAATAAAAGCCGAAATGCAAAAATTGAGATTTATCGAAATATTTTGAAAGCCCCTGTATTTATTTTTGATTCTTTGCGGCATATTATTGGACCCATAGTTATGCAACTTTGTCCCAATTTAACCAACATCGTATCTCTTACCGTGTCCGAAATCCCAATGGTGAAGGACGAATTTGTTACACCCTGTATAGGGATAGGGATAAGAATGCACTCTACAGGAATTTAATTAACTATTGGATATACAGAACTGATTAGACAAAAGTTGAGCATTAGCGTGTTGGGCAACGTCATGTTTTCAAATTTAAAATATTCCGAATATTTTCCAAGATATTTGGGCAGAACTAAATAATTACGGGTTCGTTCCTTTTTATTTCCTGATTCTATTTGAAGAGATATGTGAAAATAAATTTTACATTCTCATTGCCACTTTTTCTCCTCTATAAGACAATTTAATTAAATTTTCAATCTGATATCGTTCCGTTTTTTCATAACCATTAACATCTTTGTCTTTTTAATTTAAATAGCAGTAATATTTTATTTTATGGTTTATGAACTCGATTTTATACAGGGTGGTTGATTAGTGCGAGGGAGTCAAATATCTCCGTTGTTCTTAAAAATATCGAAATTTATTAAATACAAAGGTTCTAGAATAAATAAAAGCGCATATTTTAAAAATATTTTTGGATATACAGGATGCTCCAAAAAAACGGGGCATCATATAAGTAATTTTTTTTAAATAGTACCCCCATTTATTTTTGTCTCATCGAATTCGGCATAAAATTTTACATAAGATATGCTATTTTATTTTGGTGATTTATACGACGTTGCCAGGTTTTTCAATTTTTCCTAAAATTTTCTCGAAAAACATCGTATCAAAAAAATTATTTTAAAATATTACTAATTTTAACTTAAAACTTATCCTGATAGAAGGCAACCAAGAAAAGAAGCATTTGATAAATTAATGGATCGTTTCTCTCGGACGGGAAAAGTAGAATATAAAAAAAACTGAAATAACTAAAAGTGTTAATACAGAAGAAAATAAATTAATCGTGTTGCTGAAAGTAACTGAAAAGCCCCATATCGCCCAAAGAACAATTTCCAATCAAACAGATGTAAAACGTTGGGCTGTCCAAAATATTTTGACTAAAAATAAAATGCACCCATATCACATTCAAATGATGCAAGAGCTGAACCACAAGGATTATGGAACCAGAGTTACTTTCTGTGAATGGGCTCAACAAAAAATGCACCAAGACAGGTATTTTTTAATTATGTATTGTTCGTTGACGAAGCTACATTTCATAAAAATGGAAATGTCAATAGGCATAATTTCTATTATTATGCAACCGCCAACCCACTTTTAATTCGAACTCACAGTCAAACTAGATGGTCACTAAATGCGTGGAGTGGAATATTTGGAAATTATGTCATTGGTCCTTATTTTTTTGAAACCCGAAAATTTTATGACAAATTCGATGAGACAAAAAGAAATGGGGGGTACTATTTAAAAAAAATTACTTATATGATGCCCCGTTTTTTTGGAGCATCCTGTATATCCAAAAATATTTTTAAAATGTGCGCTTTTATTTATCCTAGAACCTTTGTATTTAATAAATTTCGATATTTTTAAGAACAACGGAGATATTTGACTTCCTCGCACTAATCAACCACCCTGTATATTCTGAATCCAACGATATATCACACCTATTATTTAAAATATTTTTGTTTTTATTGTTGTTTTTGTACTTTAGTTTGCATTAAACACTGTATTTTTATTTGACATTATTTTATTATTTCTAATATTAATACTATCATAACATAAATTGTTGGTCATTTTCAAAAACATCATTTTCGAACGCAGATATAACAGTACCTAATAAATTGGGGTGATATATCGTTTGACTCAAAATATAAAAGTCCATAAAGTATATAATAAAATGTTACTACTATTTAGGAATGCCGCTTTGGAACAGGACCTGTTCTTTTCGAAACAGATTTGTGGAACAGGTCGGAACAGGGGTCGTTAGATTTTCGTGTTCCGCTGGAACAATCTGTTTCGCTCTTCGCTGGAGCCGTCTGGGTCGCTGAACCAGTCTGCTGCGCTGGAACAACCTGTTTCGCCGGAACGACCGGAGTAATCTGTTTCGATGAAACAGTTTCCAATGCCCAGACGCTGTCTGTTGCAACGGAGCCAAAGGTGATAGGGAATGAATAGGGCGAAAACTAAATATTTATAAAAAATTCATTTTATAGCACAAAAATAAATCTAAAATATTGAAATAAAAACTCTTCGAAACTGCTGGGATCGATTTTGTGCGCAGGCGTTGATTTTGCACCATTTGTTGCCGATGCACAAGTGACGCAAGGTTGGTACGTTTTTATGACCATTCTCTGTAAAATCTCTCAGCTGATCCTGATCGCCTGTCTGATTAGTGCTTAGACTAGGAAAGAAGATTAGTTAATTATCATAAATCATAACCCTACTTTTGTTGCTTAATTTCTTCGTCTAAGCTTGAGTATTATCTTTTTTCGTTCCGTTTTGTTGTATTTAATAATTATGGAAGAGAACAACCTGTTTAATGGTATGAATATATTGTAGGTTTGGGAACCGGATTATACAAATTTAATAAGAATAAATTAAATAATCAGAATATTAACGAGGGGTTAAGCAACAACTCCTACAAAACAAGGCTAAAAGAACTGCATGAATGCCAGGAATATAAAAAGAACGGTTAAAATTCTTACGGCGGTTCCTGCTCTTGGCCATGTATCGTTTTTACCGTTCAGGAACTAGTTTGTGAACGATCACAATTTGGTTGGAACACCAAAGGAATCGCCAGATACAACGTTTTGTGTCGGTTGGAACGCCTTTCGACTACTACGCATGTGCGTGAGACTGTACATTGTAGGATTTTTAGGGTGGTTGGAACGAACCTATCGTCTTCTTTGCACAGTCGGGTCGTTTCTTTCAATATGTATTTTTGTGATTGTTATAGAAGATCTATACGACATTTGTAACTTTCATATATTAATTACACTTTGGGTTTGTTTTATCCATTATTGGATAAAGTTGCAAACTGGGTTACTTTTATTGGGTGTTGATAAACTTTTTATAACTAATACTACTAACTAATAAATACTAAAACAGAACCAAGGAAAGTCCCTAAAAGCTAACTTTTCTGTTAATGGAATAACTGGCAATCCCGCTTTATCACAATGTAACGCCGACGCGACGTTGCGATGTAACAGAAGAGCAGCGAACCTTTCGAAACAGTTCGGAACCGGAACAAGTTTCTAACACAGGTTTTTAAAACCGAAACAGGTTGCACCTGTTATTTAAAATACCCTGTCCAACCATTCCTACCATTATTAGAAAAATAAAGGTGATGACGGTTCCGAAAAAAACGTCGGATTGAAAATTTATTCAAATTATCTCATAGAGGAGGAAGAGGGGCAACGAGAATGTAAAATATATTTTCACATATCTCTTCAAATAGAATCAGAAAACAAAAACAACGAAATTGTAAGGTTTTGCCCAAATATCTCAAATATTCTGAATTTCTTTAATTTGAACACCTGCACCTGCTTGTTTTATTTAATAATGTCTGTATGTCCTATTGTTAACGAGATCCCTGTAGAGTGCATTTCTATCCTGGTCACCCTGTAGATAATTTATATCATGTTCCTATCCTGAATCCATATCTAATTTCCATTAATTGTTAAGAACGATTCGGAATGTCATCTCCATTTCACAAATTTTATTTTCTTATAGATGCAGTGACGGACAAATCCTCGATTCCCATGAATGCGTCGATAAAAATGAATGTATTAATTCGCCATGCCTAAATGGAGGGAACTGCATAAATCTTGGAGCAGATTTGCTATATAAATGTAAATGTCGTAACGGATTTTCGGGAAATAATTGTGAATCAGGCCCAGAAGAACAACTGCTAAAAATTAGCATAGGAGCATTGTCAGCCATCTTCGTATGCCTGCTGGCTATTTTAGGTAAGTGCCAATTTTGACCTGCACTCAAAGTTCAATATAGTTCAAAACGGAAAAATAGTTGAAGAATTAGATAAATGAGTAGCTCTAAAATGATTTAATTTAATTAGGTTTCGAAAGACAGATATTTAAATTTTTGGAATGTGAAATCTTTCAATTTCGATTTTTGTAAAAGAAGGTTACCTACTCGAAAAAAGTTCCAATAGTGTGTCATAGGCGAAAATTTTGGGTTGGATCCTGTTCTACCTAAACTTTTTTTTCTGTGGTACTTTCTTGGCATTTTAAAGTAGAATATCAAATTTAATATTAAAAATAAAGTCCCTTTAAATTCGACGCGACGAAATTTATGGACCTTCAACTAGGCAGGCGTGGTTCCCATTTTTGAAACAGATTGTGGGCCAAGATTCAGAATTTAAACTATTTAAAAAATATTATTTTTACAACTTATCGGCACAGAAAGATATCTAAAATATCATAAAAAAAATAAAAACATAGGAAGGTCATTCAAATATAAATCGAACAGCTGCAACGTTGGAGCCATTAGCAAAAGATTTTCACCCTTTCTATCGAACGTCTACACATTTTTCCACACAGTTAATATTTCAATATAGTTTCAAACGTTTTCAAACGATTAGATAATGTATGAGTGAAAAGTATTTCTAATTTATTTTTGGAAAATCTAATTTAAATTTAAATGGGATATGAAGCTGTTAGTTAAAATTATGGTAATTTTCTGATTTAAAGTTACTCTATTAAAAAGACACAAAACGACACCAATAAAGAGTATATTTTAATTTAAAGTTTAAAATTGGGTATCGTGCCCGTAATTACTAATTATTATTTAATGATCCAATTTGTTTATTTTGTCACGAGAACCTAAAAGTTATTTAAAAGTTCAGACAAGTTAGTTTAGGTTAGTAGTTAGTTTCGTAGCAACAAACAACAATTTAAAAGTTCTTCTATCTAAGGCGCTTTACAATATTGAACTTTTAACTGTATAAGATATAGTAGTTTTAGAGGAAATAATTAACTTGATATGTGTAGTTAAATAATTATGTTATAATAGTTAATCAGTTGTTACTATTTGGCTTGATGAAATTATATAAAACATATTTTTTTAAAACTAAGAATTTCTTATTGATTCTTTTATTTCAGGTCGTTATATTTCCTGTCAGTAATTTCTTATGTTTATAGTTTACAGTTCGGAAACCGATTCACGGCGATTTTAGACGACTTTAGTTTATTTCTCAAAAATGCATTAAATGATTCTGAACCTATACCAGTTGTCTCAAAATATAAAAAATATGTTTAAATCAGGCTACTGACGCCACGTTTGCGAGCGATTTTTCGCGAGAGACCAATCGCGAACGACAACTAAGCAACAAAACAAAAATGCTTTTCAAACACATCACTTAATTAGAGTGGCAATTAAAAAAATTACTTAGCGGCTAAAACGGACTAGACAGCATGTTGGACAACATTTTGGCCAATGGAGTTGCCGTCAACAAGTTTCCTAGTATGTGTTGGTTGGTCAACAAGTTGCAGGCTAGCAGGGCGAGACCGATAGCCCCGACATGAGCTGTGCATGTTGCCTAGGTGTGTGGTTGCCGCACAAGTTGACGAGCTGTTTTTTTTTGGAAATGACTTTCAACGTTTTGTGGTTTATATTTTGAGCTCGCGAATGTATTTAGTGATTTCAAAGAATTTAAGAATTTGATAGCATTTTCATATTAACCTGCTCATTAGCTAACGTTTTGTCAACTGAAGTTGCTCAACATGTTTCCATGTTTCCTCATTGGTTTTTTAGACAAGCATGTTGCGAAGCATGCCCGCTTAAGCGTGTCGCTTTGTGTTATTTAGATTTTTGTTGCCATCCATGCCGCCTATTTTTTCACAGGGATCATGTTACGATGTCTTGTCAAAAGGAAATGTTAATATCAGAAGTTCAAAGTAGACATATGGCAGGATGCTAACAAATATTTTAAAAATAAAAGTTTAACCGGATAATCTGTGGACAGAAGTTAGACTTGCTTCTGCTGAGGAATGATTCGATGCGTTCGTGACAGAGGCATGCCGGAAACTAATGCCGCTTGGTTGTTTAGCACTTTTATACAGGGGTTTGTCGTTTGTCGCCCGTTACTTTGTCGTCCGCGATTTGTCTCTTGCGACAAATTGCTCGCAAGCGTGGCGGCACCTTTTTACACTGATAGAAGTAGTTTATTGCCATTATACAAATTTTTATTTACGATAGCAAAAAAAAATCCTACATAGAGGACAATAAAGAAAAATAGCCGTGACAGTAAAACTGGTATATCATTGCTGTAGTAGTAAAGTCGTTTTATAAATATTATCCTGCCGTTATAACAAACAAGAGTTCTTATGCTTACAAAGCTACTTGCCACCGACTGGAAAGATACTTTGTTGGGACAATAAAGATATTTTCTTACGTCCAGAAAAATACAGGTTATGTTTGGTACCCTTTTTAAGTGTTTTATTCAAAATGTATTCTACAATATATACAAAATTCACCACACTATACCTTTTCCCTATTTAGTATTATGTATATCTTTACATTTAAATAATCTTTAAATATAAATTTATTATAAATTAAGAACTAACAACAAAAATTATAAGAACGAAGTTTAGATTAAGTGGTTATACGAACAATATAAATCATAGGTTGGATATAGTTCTAACCGTTTATATATCATATATCAAATCGAACTCAAACCAAGGTTATTATAACATAAAAATAATACAAAACTTTTTAAAGTTTTTTTCTGAAAATAAACACCGAACACTCTAATATATCAACCGGTAAAACAGGTTTGTTTTTTATATGTAAAACTGACGAGCAAAACAATTAAAATTCTTTAGTATTTAGTAAACTGCCGCTATGGAATTTGAATCCGTGTCTGCTCCTCTATCGGTTTCCTATTTTGTGCAGTGACGGCACGCAAGCCGCAAAACGCAACGTATAACTGATAACTCTGATAGTGACCGAGAGTAACCGAAGAAGCGGCGAAGGTCGTTTTTCAATCGAAACATTTACCGTAACAGAAAAACTTTTATAACATTTTTTTTAATTACAGTAAAGCACCATTCCTTTCCCAACATAAATACTATTTTTAAAGAGTGATTTAATTGTTATTATAAAGTAAATATTTCAAAAATAGCAAAGTTTCTTCTAACAAGAATAAAGAATATGCAGGAAAACGGTTTCTACTGTCACAAGAAATCAATTTTGCTATTACAGGTAAAAGATATTATATCCCAGCTAAAATAAGCATCGTCAAAGATTTTTTAGCTAGAGCTTTCCTCATTGTATTAAAACTGAAGAAGTCTAAACAAAAATATTCTGGCTAATTGGTTCATATCTTTATATGGTAGTCTGCACGATTTAAATTATGATGCATTTCAAGCCATTACCTACCCATACCTAGTCTCCATTAAGAATATACAAAAGAACAAACCCCGTTTTGTACTCAAATTATAGACATGGAGACAAGAATAACTTCGAGCGTCTATAATACCTTACCTTTTCTTGGCATTTATAAATTTGAAGTACCACTCTCTTTTTAGGGTTGGTGTTGATTATTATTTTTTACCGACGAACCAAAATTATAAAGAAGAAACTACCCCAACCGAATATAAGAATAGGCGATAGCATTATTAATTATAATGCCGAAGAATGTCATGAAGATGACATAAGAAATTTTGATTTAACATCATTGCAAATCTCCAATAGCAAGTTAGAGGCGGAGACCGATCAGAATATATTTGAAAGTTAGTTGTATAAAATTAGACATATTTCTGAATATTAAAGACTTTATCAATAGAATCCCAAATGAATATAATATCTATTAAGAAATAATCTAGTGTCACGAATTACATATACTTGCCCAGAAGTCCGGAATAAAATGAATATAGCCTCGGACAAGTCAATTTAGTTTTATATATGCTCACATTTTGACGTTATTCGTTTGTTTTTTTATAGACATTTGTCAAAGATATGACGACATTGATCTTTTTTTTAAATAGAAACATAGAGCTTGTGACATCATATGAAAGCTAATATCTCGTACAGTATGCTCATAAATTTTAGCGTGATTCTGTCAAGCTATTTCAAAATGACGACTGTTAAAAGTTTTTAAAAAATCTCTATTTAAATAGTAATCGTAAATGATAAATTATTGATTGTTTTTTTACCTTTCAAGGTAAGAAATCTTCATTGTTTCACGTTCTAACATTCTGTAACATTGTGAACTGTAAAATTAATTTAGGTATTTCCGAAGTATTATTTTACAACTTTCTAAACAAAAATTGTTTATTTTATTATTATATTATTTATTTATTTTATTATTTTATTTTTTTTATCATTTCCGCTTATTTCAATAGAGATTTTTTTAAAAAGTTTTAACAGTAGCCGTTTTTTGAAATAGCTTGATAGAATCGCACTAAAATTTATAAACATACTATTCGAGATATTAGCTTTCAAATGGTGTATCTCAAGTGTATGGTTCTATTTAAAAAAAAAGATGGATGTCGTCATATCTTTGACAAATGTCTATAAAAAGGACAAACGAGTAACGTCAAAATGTGAGCATATATAAAACTAACTTGACGTATCCAAGCGTTTTCCCCACAAGTTACAGGTTAGGGCTATATTAATTTTTTTCCGGACTTTTGGGCAACCCTGTATATATATATATACCTATACGTATACGTACGATGTGCTAAAAGGGTTACATGTTTCGCCCAACTGGGCATCATTAGATCTCAAATTTTTATAGATTGAAATAACAAAGAAGATAAAGCCACAAAATAACGTCACTAAATTACCTTAAAATAAAATCAACACAACAATTCAATTTTCCACCATACAACAATTATTGTATTTTAGTGTTGATTTTATTTTAAGGTAATTTAGTTACATTCCATGGTTTTATCTTCTTATTTCAATTTTTAAAATTTTAGGTCTGATGACGCCCAGTTGGGCGAAACATGGAACCCCATCGTTAATATACATTATATGTAATTCGTGAGACCGTGACTTGGAGTTTACTTCTTAATAGTTATTAATAGATAAAATGGACTATTTATTTGATTTTCAATATAACATGGTTTCCTTTTAAAACATAAGGGGGACGGAGCTAGCTTTTGCACTTTTTCGAAAATGTTTCCTTAAAAAGGAAATTTGTTTGAAATAATAATTTTTTGAAATGAAATTTTTCGAAGCAAACATTTCTCGAAATAAGCTAAGTAAGCATTCATAAAAAAAATTGAATGCACGCTGAAACCTTGCTTTAAGTTCTAACTTTTATTGTTAAATCCAAAAGTGTTAGATTTAAAAATAATTCATTAATACGTTCCATTCATCACACTTGATTTCAAAATTTTTATATTCAAGAAAATGACCAACATTTCTTACAACGAAAAAAATAAAGGAACGTAAGTAGATGAAAACTTCAAATGTGCAAATGTTCATGACAACTAATTTTACAGTTTGTGGATTAGTGACAGTTGGGACGGTGTAAAAATATTGGTTTTATGTGTAGGTAGCTCCTGTCCTTTTTTTATTATAATATTTTTTAAATTTGAAGATTTATAGTTAAAATTCAGGAAGGGGGTGTGGAACGTAAATAACGGGTTCACGTTTACTGCCAATATTTTGTATTATACTGATAAGAGACACTTTATAGATTTATTAGCTAATATCACAGTAAATTTGTATTTAACACACCCCCACTCTAAGTTATCTTTGTATAACATTTATGTCAATCTTAAACTATAAAATGCTAGCACCTTCAAATAAACAGAAAAATTAGTTGATATTAATAAACCTTTCAGCAAGCAGAAATTCTAAATAATGGCCACTTGTTGTTTACAGATGTAAAAGATCAATGGATAACTATCGTCCCCATACATAATTTTATTCGTTCTCCAACGCAACACTAATTCTAATGACATATTATTTATTAGGTTATTTTCTATTGTCATTAAACAACTATTCAAAATATTAATTTAATATGACTTTAATAATAAAATATATAGATTGAACACTGAATACTAATAGAATTTAAATTTTAGTGAAAATAAACTAAACTAATAATTAAATTTTAGTGAATATTCTACAAGCAACAGGACATAAGACAATGAAAACCGTCACTTTTTTAGAAGATCATAAGGACCGAACGGATATTTATTTTCATGTTATACCTGATGACCATCTCATGAGTTATTCAAGCAGAAAAACGGGAAGCATACAACATCAATTAAACCCTCACCCTTCCAATAAAAACAATTAGATTTTGTAACTAAAACTAGATGTGACAAGACCAATTTTTGGTATTTAATATAAAATAATGTACATATTTTTATCAGTCAAGCTGTAAATTTTTATAGAGTCAAAAGCAGTCTTATCGTGCGGGTTTTACAATTTATAGAAGACATAGTTCCTATTTTCATTTTCATTAATACTCTCCGAAATAAATAAGATAAATAAGACTTATACCATTTTGATATGACAGAAAGGATACCTACCTATAGTATACTCAATTTTTAGTGATTCTAAAAAGTTTGTACAAGGTTCGTTCTGATTTAAAAATGTCAGTTTTGTGATCATTTAATGTGACAATGTGAACAAACGAACAAACCCTAACAAAATTAAAAGCATTATTAAATTAAAATATTTTTTTATCAGTTTATTGCTAAGGGGCGAAACCATGCAAAATTTTTCCATAGCCTTTCCATTAAGCTAACAAAAAATAATTAGGTCAAAGTTGTAAATTGTCAAATGTAAATAAATTGGAGATTTTATAATTTATGCTGAGTCATTATACGTTTCATAAAATATATCATTAAATGTTTTTTTTGCTTTGGGTCAAACGCATGCAGCCACTGCCCAAATTCAACTATTCCTTCATAGAACACACGTCACACACAAGCTCAGTCACACCCATATCTAATCACCATTTAGGAAATCCCTATCCTACTCGAAACATATACAAAAGGGACACACGCTTCATGCCACAGGGGTCCGACTGGGAGGCTTTAACTGATAGACATACAACACTGGACCGCGGATGGTAGATTAGTAGTAAACATTGGGATACTCAAAGCCCTACAGCATTCTCTCACACTTTTTTACAAATCCGATGAAAATATCGTTGATTCTATTTTCCCGCCTTACTATAGACATTAGGCTATCGGCATTAATTGGCAAATAGTGTATTTTAGCCAGTTCTTGTACCACATAATCAGAAGCTCTTTGGTTATGAAAAGAATTAAACAACCAGTGGTATAGATCGTCCACGCTTGTGCCATCACATAGACAGAGCGGGCTAGTTCATCTGCTCTGACATAAGTTATGTAATACCCCCTACTAAGGAATATTTCCTGTATACTTGCCTTGGGAACCAAGGTTTTATTATTTCGGGTGTAGTGATTCGAATTACTAGCTGCATAGTTTGCATATGTTTCCTTCCATGCATTCTTAATATTGACCTGAACCTGTGAGAATATGTCATAGAGCTGGAGGGCGGGTATTATCATGCCTTCATGAATGGCCCGTTTGGCAAGAAGATCGACCTTGTCATTACCTACAATTCCTGCATGGCCCTTAATCTAAACCAAGGATACCCTGACACTGTTGCGTTCCAGGTTTAGTCGTTTCTGACACCTCGAATATGAGGGGGTTTACATACACAGTTTTAGCTTTATTCTCTATTTCTTTAATGCATGACATAGAATCCGATAAGATAATATACCTAGAAGGTGTAGTATGTTGGAGTAAGTAGTTAAGAGTCTGCCTAATAGCTATCATCTCCGCCGTGAATATGGAGGAGTTGAGGCCAATCATTAAATGTTTCATCAAATTCGACATCTCACACTAAAACAAAAATTTATTTGCTTTCATTTTATTTCTTATGTTGTTCCGCTCCTACGTAGCGCCGTTAAAACGCACAAAACCATAAATTCTTTTGGTTGCTATGGAAATGAATAAAATATTTTTTACGGTGAGACTGTTCATTCTTTTCGTTACTATGAAAATGAATAAAATGATATTTTGCACTATGAAAAATGATGCATCTATAAAAATAAGAATATCTTATTACTTTGACGGTTGTACAAAAAACAATTTTCTGGTTTGTTGCATCCCCAAGCGAAAAAATATAGTGCTCAATCCGATAAACTATTTTGAGAATGAAATAAAAATGAAAATTCGCATATATGCAGGAGACATATTTCTTGATTAATGTGATTAAATACCCTTGTAAGTTTAGATAAATTACGCTATTTAAATATTGTAATAAAGAGTTAAAGAGATTAGTATATTTATTATTTTATTACTTAAGTTACCGAAATAATAGCAATAATAATAATAAACATTCTTTATTTCAGAATTACATTACTTAACATAAAATGAAATAGTGTCAAGAATACAGCAGATTATTGCTAATCATAGATTTGACGTGTTTGTTAAATATTCTTCAATGTTGTAGGGTTCAATGTTTTTAAGTAGCTTAAATACACTTTTTTTAACTTTTTTAATGTTATCACAATTTTTAATATGATGTGGAAGTTTATTGTGTAGTTTTATACAGTTGTAATACGTGCCACTTTCGTACAATGTTAGTCTGTGTTTGGGAAACGTATAATTCAAAGTTCTTCTAGAATATACATTTTGTGATTCACTACTTCTAAACAAATCTCTATTTTTGAAAAAGAATAATATGCTTTCTTGTATGTAAATTGCAGGGACAGTAAGAAGCCCATTCGCTTTAAATTTACCTCTACAATTTTCTCTAAAATTGTAACCAAATATGGTTCTCACTACTCTTTTTTGACATAAAAACAACTGTTCTGCATTACTACATTTTCCATACAGAATAATTCCATATCTAATATGTGATTCGAAATTTGCGTAGTACACTATTCTACACGTTTGTCCAACCAAGTATTTAGATAAAATGCGCAAGGTGTAGCACACCTTATTCAATTTACCAATCACATACTGTACATGGTGATCCCATGACAGAGTATTGTCCAAGACCATTCCCAAAAATTTAGTTGTTTGTGATATTTTTAGTTGCTCGGCATTAAGAGAGATATATTCCAATTCTTCTAATGTGGATCTTGTTCTTTTAAATATTATGAATAATTATTATATTTTTTTGATTTTGATCTACAATGTCCATAATTTTTTTTTTAAATAATACAATATGTGGTCATCTTCACAATGCTACATAAAATAATGAAGCAATTTTTCCTTTCTCCGGGTATGTTGGCAAATAAAGCAATTTTTCTTTTCTCCGGGTATGTTGGTAAATAACCTTACAACATTTTGGGTAGTCTGTGTTTTCTGATTTCATTCATATGTTTAGTATCTTTGAACCCGCATGATAAGACGCATTTTGATTTCTCTCTTCAATCCTATAGATGATTATAAAATCAATTATAACATGGGACTTAGCTAAATCTTGTAAATATACTCAGGTCACAAATCCATGTTGCCAATGGCTATACTTATCGTGCCGTTTAGTGAGCAGGTAGGTACCTTTCAAAAAGTGAGAAATCTGTCAGAATTGTTTATTGTCATTTTGTCAAAATTATTACGGTTTTCGCATACCCTCAGGACCGGTTAGCTTATCAAATTTCCTATTGTTTGAATGGATTGGCAAAATAGCTTTTGTGCGGAAACAAAAAATTTTATGGAGGAAGAAACTACAGTAGACACTCGATAGTGTGAACCGCAAGAACAACGTCCGTTCACATTATCCATTTATTCACGTTAACGGAGGTTATATTTAATATGTTGGTTGGTTTGTTAAGCGACATTTCACCGATATTTACCGAAATCGCGTGACACAAATATGCACTAACATCGAACAACTGGCACAAAACGTATGCATTTCTCGGGGATTTACAGCACCGCGGAACAACGACTGCCACATAATGTAAATTTTTAGGATCAATGAGTTTGTATTCATTAGCGAAGGTTTAGTTTGTTCACGGTATATGGTGGTCTTGTAGAATTAAATTAAATAATATGTTGTGCACACTATGTGAGTTTTCCGTTAGGCGATGTTCACACTATCGAGTGTCTACTATACTATATGTCACAAAGACACAACGGAATCGGAATAGATTTACAAGTGAAACGATATTGTTCGGTTTCACCAATAAATATATATCGCTCTCTGTGTTATTGTGCAAAATGCCGAACGTAAAAAACATACATAGATTTTCTGTAATGAGTGTATTAATTGCCAAATATGTAATTTGGTCCAGGGATTCACCAAAGGGGTGGATTTTTCTTCATTGTATTTTTTGTCATCTCCCTCTCTCTCAAATTAAATGACCTGTGTAGTCAAGAATGACATGAGTTTCAACACTTTCAGAATTTTAAATTGTATTTGGTGTTTTATAATTTAATATACAGTGTGATTGATGGTGGACGGCCTGGCCTATTGATGTTTATGAAGAACTAGTCAACGGGTCACTTTGAAAATTTGATAGCTTATATAAGTGGACATGGAAATATTTTCAGTGTAGCAACTTTGATTATTTAAATGGAACACCCTGTGTATTATTCTTTTTAGAATCCCTATTAAATTCTTAATAACTTTCCTTAATATATTCTATGTTATCGTTCTCGAGATAGTAATTGATTTAACTTTTCTCTTTGGAAAAAAGGCCTGATATTTTTGAACTCTAACAAATTAGTGCACTGAAATTTGGTAGGTAGTCAGGTAATACCCAGAGGCCTTCCATTCTGTTCCAAAATATGGCACACGGTGTTTCAACATAAAATTATTTTGATTGTTTTGAAAAGTAATAAAAAGTTTTTTTTTAAATGAAATATCCTGTAATTTACTCATAGAAAGTAAAACAATTTCAAAGGGTTTTAGGACCACAGATACAATACATAGCATTTCATTTTAAAAAAATATACTTTTTATCATTTTTCCAATCGAATTAAAATTTGGAAACACAGGGAAAGGCCTCTTGGTATTACCTGACTCCCAACCAAATTTCAGTGCGCTAATTTGTCAGACTTCCGGCCCTTTTTAAAGGATATGTCTTCAAAAAAAAATTAATTATTATTTCTAGAACGATAGGTATAGAAAAATGCTAAGGAAAGTTATTAAGAAATTAATAGAGATTCTAAAAAACATAACACATACTGTGTTCCATTTAAATTCTCAAAGTAGCCAATACTTCCTAGCAGAAGAGGCAGCACTGCAATGATTAAATGTCCCAATAAAAATTCGATATTACTTTTGCAGACAAAAAGATTTCAAAGGTAGATAAATTAATTTCAAAATCAAAAGTTTCCAATACCTGATCATAAGCCACATTTCTCTATAGGTACACTGCTCTGCAAAAAAATAGTAGGACAGCACATTTTGTGATTGTAAGTTAGGCTTATGGAACTGGTGCAGAACTCAAGGGTTCTCATCAATAAGTTATTTTTAGTTGGTATGTAAGTAAATGTAGTTTAACTTAATTAGATTGATGCTGATTATGTATCTTTAGTTGTACTAAGATTACTAAACTTGTTAAGAAAAAAAAATTTGTAATTTCTTGATCTTCATCTTCAAAATTATGTTTTATAAAGAATGTTCTAACACTACATATCATTTTCTTATATAATCTAATTGTTATAATTACCTGCAATATTGTATTATTTTCTAAAATTATTTGAACAGAAGTGTACATATAAATAACCTAAAAACGAGTCATTATTCTCAGAATAATACACATGAAGCATATTTAGTAAATTCGTAATTAATTTCCATTATTTCAACCGAATTGTTCGGTGACTAAACTAAAATTGATTAAGTATGTGTTTATTGTCTATAATTATATTGTATATAAAGTGTAGTTTTTGAGTTGGATGTAGTGTTATCTTTTAAAGCGGCCCCTGTACATAGTAGTTGTTCTATGTAAAAATCGATTTTTAATGTTAAATTTTATTATAACCCTCGTAAAAGCAATTAAATACATTTGAAAAGGAATTTGTTATTTTTGTATTTTGGTTGTACGTTCAGAAGATAATTTGAATTTGATTATAATATATAAAAAAATCTAGTCAATGTATTATTCATACCATTATATACCATGTAGGGGTTTCGTCCTTACTTATATTCAGACATATAGTGTCATGCAAGTTTTCTTGTACGGATTTTTTTAGATAATTGCGTAGCACTCTGTATTATAGGCTTTATTTGTTGAAATAATTTTTATTTTTTATTTCGCAAAAGAGAATAATAATTAAATGTCGCATTGATTGTTCCGGAAACCTTTTTTTACAATATAAAGTATTTAGAGCAAATTGTAATTTTTGTGTTACCTCGATCAGCATAACAATACTTTTGGGCCAACGTCTAACCCATTTGTTTAATTTAAAAAATATATAAAATTCTATATTTAAGTAAGATTTATCTAATTTAAATTATAGGAAATTTACATACCTGCGCTATACCGTAAAATTAGATATCAGATCGTAAACTACTCTGCCCTAAACTATAGATTTTTCTATGGGTTAAAAAGAAATTATTAAAATTCGTTCATTATTATTAATTTGGACGTGCATTTTTGAATATTCGATAATTAATTGGGGCACTTAGTATATTATTTAAGCAATCATCAAATGCAAATGCCTTGTCTTTCCTTGACTTACCTTACCAGCGTGGAAATAAATATTCCTTACCAAAATCTATACGAAACATAAGTGTCAATATTTTCTGTGGAATAGTTTCTATCCAGAATTTTATATTATGGAATATCTACTTATAAGAAGCTTGTGTAAAGCTAGTATCGTTAAAATTGTAATAAGTGATTATATGGATTATAAAATATTACATTTAAACCATCAGTAAGGTGGAAAATACGGACAACGTCTAAATAAAAATAACTCTACAAGTTTATTTTATTCGCCATGTAAAAACTTTGAAATAAAACCTACTACACATTCTATTAGCTCTTCGTTTTTCTGTTCATAACATTAGTTTTGTTTATAAGGAATTTATCAATATTCTTCCAAAATGAAAAAGTATATCTAAGGTATGTTCTATTAGTATACTGGGTTAAATTTTTAACAATCTATTCAATGAACCCTCAAAAACATGGGTCATTGTTTGATTCGGGGTGAGGGCTAAATGAGAATGGAAAAATACCTGAACTAGTTTACTTGTTTACCAGTTTTTTTATTCACAATAAACACATTATGGAAATAAAACTTTTATGCAAGCCTTTTGTATCCATGTTACTTAAGATAACATGTTAATACAAAGAAGAAACGGTTTTGTTTAATTACGAGAAGGAAGGGTTCCCGATATGTTTAAATTTTGGAAGTTTAATTTTTAGTGATATAGTTATAGTTATTTTTTAACATATAAACAAATCTTGTAAAATAAAATCGTATTTCAGAAATTCTTTCGAAGTATGTTCGGATTTGTTTGTTTTATAACCTATTACTTTTGATCAAGGATTTCTGGCAACACTGCTGCATGGTTGCCGTAGTTTTCCATGGAAATTTTGTAAGTTCATCAATAATTTGTGTACCACACCAGTAAGTGTTTTATGTTCACCAGAATTTTTTCTTATTTAGTGTGTGTTTATTAAAATAAATATCTGAATTTTCCTAAAATGAGGTGCGCTGTGTTCGGTTGTGATATGAATAACCAGGCAAAGAAATTTGATTGAAATATCTTTCCTAAGGATGAAAACAAAAGATTAGAATGGATACCGTTGTGTTGTCGGAAAGACAAATTTAGTGTAACATCCGCACGAATATGCTTAGCCCATTTTAATTCAGATAATTATGTGCAAAATTTAAGGGATGAATTAATGGGATAGTCATCAAAAACAAGATCAGTATGAGTACGCAAAGAAGAAACTATCCCTTCTAATAATTTGCCTTTGGCAAGAAAAGATGAACAGAACGGCGGTAGAAAATATCGCCAGGAGCAAAGAGGAAAAAGGCAACTTGTAAAAGGCTTTGTTAAAGGGTATGTAATTAATAAATAAATAATCTTAAATTTGTAATAAATAAATATTAAAACTTTACAACATTAGTTCCTGAAATTTTTGTAGAACTGGTAGTTATTCTGATGTCAGCTGTGGTAATAAAGACTTTCCACTGAAGCTGGTGAGGGTATATGCCTTCGAAACATGTATGGAAATTAAAACATTGTTTATTTATCTAATGAAGCACTCTAGTTTCTTTACCTCTTAATAATTTCACTCCACGGAGAGACGGACTAGTTGAAAAAATATTTTAATTTGCTTATAATTAGGTCGTATTTTAGCTTTAATCTTTGTTGTATGTTCATGAAATAAATATACCTAAATACCATGATATTATTCTTTCATTTCACATACCATTAAATAAAACCTTTTAATTAAAACGGCGTCAGAGTAAAAAGAGTACAAAAAAAACATGTTATGTTACTTTCCTATCAGATTGAACATAAATTTCATATCAGGAGCCCCAAAACAAGAATATTAAAAATTGAATTGTTAAAATAGTAATGGGTATATTACAATTCTAAAAGACTGGCAACGCTGTGTTAAAGACAGCAGTTGTCGCCGAGCAGCTTTCGGCTATCGTCGATCGGCTCTCAAATGGCGGCAAGAATCTCTCGGAATCTTTTTTTTTTGGTGGTATTTCTGTGTCATATTTCTATGAAATTGATATACGTAAATACATGCCATATATTATTCTTACATTTCATATACCATTTAAAACCTTTCAATACTTTCAAAAAAGAGTTAAACACAGACAGCAATGTAACCCTCCGCAAGAGATTTGAAAATCACTCGCCGCGTGACGTCACTGCGCGCGGCGGATGAAATTGGGATGGTTAGATATCTTACCTTCTCTTGTTGTATCATGCGTTGACAAGTAGATAAATATCGGTAATCTAAAAATGGTAACGCGTTTATGTAGAAAATATGGCGTGCCGCTAGATAACTCAAATATTACTAAAGCCGTTTCGAAAGTATCTCGAAACACCGAAAAAATTTAAAAAATTTAACACCTAATGTCTTTCAAACAAATCATTTGCTGATCCATATTGATAGGAACTATTTATTTTACTTTTAGTATGGAATTACCACATGAACGGTGGGCTATGTTTTCTGGAACACCTTGTATATACCTAAATATCTTTCCCGTAGAATGTCAGAGAACCATGCTTTTGTCAATCAAGTTTACATGGACGATTATTGTTGACGACTTTGACACTTGACGTTTTATATAAATTCATACCAAAAATTATACTAATTTTTATTTACATAGTTTTTACAAGTGATTTAGAACCTACATAATGAACGAAATTTCTTATCTAAATGCTACAGTTCGATGCTTTTTAATGTTCTAAAATATTTGTAAGTATAATGTGATCTATTAAATTTTCTTTTAAATTTCGTTCTACAGGTCGATCGTATAGTAAATTTAATGTGATCCTCAATTAATGCGTTTTTTAGATTGATATTAACACTTGTGAACAAGGAATTAAAAAGTAGCGATAATTTTAGAAGTATTCTCCCCAGCGACCTCCTTAATCAAGTTTCTGATTTTGACGGTATTGTTGAAATAGACAGAGAGGAATACAATAGCAATAATCAACAGTTAAGGGACGACGAACCACGTGGTGTTTCTAGTAGCAACATATATCAGAAAACGGTTGGAGAATATCACGAGGGCTCCAATGAAAAATTCGACGAGAATCCTTCTCGTATTGGTGTTTTTTCGTCTTCTTTATTAAGTGGTAGTGGCAGCGAAAATCTATGCCCTAAACATGACATTAAGCATAGAGACTCAAGTGCTACACCCTATAAGTTTAAACTGGTACCACAAGATCCAAAAGTGGAAGCATCGGATGAAGAGCAACCTAGTCTTTCAATACTCAAACAAGGTGAGGATAGCGAGTTTGAAAGACCAAAAACTATTCTAATTAAGGAAAATCATTTTCCAAATAATATAAATATAGGCGAAAAAGTATCTAGTAAAGAAGTTGTAAGAGAACCACAAGTAAATAATGACGAAATTATTCCAGATTATGTATATGGTGAGTAAAAATGATTTTATAAACTCATTTTAATTAAATTTGTGCGCAGTTATTATAATCTCAGTTATTTTCCAAAAAAAAAACAATTACGAAAACAAACAACCAATACGTTATATTGGTGCCGTCTTTCAAAAAACTAAATAATTTTAAAAGTTCATTACAAAACTAGTAATCATAATTTATTTGCTGCACTAATTTATTCGAATATCATACTTTAAAATTTATTTCATTTCTACTGAAATAAGAAGTCAGTGGCAGGTTGGCCGCTGATAATCACATCATTCTTCTCAAATAGAATATTTTAGTGATCGATAGTATACGGCCAAATTAATCTATGAATTTAAACAAAACAGAAGTTTCATAATTAAACTACAGTTTAAAAAACGCCTAGCGCAAACTTTAGCATAATATGTACTACAATTATTACTAATCACAAATTAAAACCAAGAAACATTTATAAACTCATTTATTATTTAGCATTTATGAAATTTAAGCCTTAATGCCTTTGAATTAAGAAGTCAGAAGAGTCGAGGATATACTTGAAAGTTCCTTGTTTAAAATTAATAATATAGAAAACTGCATTTTATCTTCTTGAAGAGGCCGATATGTTAAACCTACGTATAGAGTTTGAATACATTTTGGTGAAGCAGTCTTCAGCTATTCAATTAAACGTGTTGTCAAAACCACGGCATTTATAAACGTTGACGCTGTAGTTCAGTTCAGTTGAGTTCAGTTCGGCAGCCTGTCGCTTGACTTGAACAAATGAAGATATACCCGACCATTTATAAACTCCGCGGCGGTTTGTTCGAGTCAGTATAAGTTTATAAATCAGAAATTGTTTCCGAGCGAACGACAACTGTGAGCGCAACGCAACTGAACTGAATGTTAAAGGTTATAAATGGACCTGAATCCATCGATTTGTAAGCGAATAGTAATCATCTGCTGAATGCACTAGAAAAAATCGATTTCACAAATCACAAGTCATAAATGAGAAATCGGACACCATTTATTGTAAAAAAATACGAACGAAGAGAAATTTTAATTATAAATATATATTATACACGGTCCCCAGCAGTGAAGAGGAGCATTAAAAATTAAATTATCCATTTCGTACAGAAAAAAATGCAATATTCCATAAAAATATTTAGGATTTGAATTTGCTGGTGTTTACTGTATTACCTGAGCTGTTGGTTTCGTGATATTTCCATCACGTAATAACTTAAGATTGGCTCACCAAAATCTTTTCAAACTCGGAACATGGGTTTATATCGGCCTCTTAGAAGTTATATTGCAGTTTTCCTATAAATGTACAGGGGAGTCAATATTACCTCAAAAATTACATTGGATTTAGTATGTTCAACTCAACGATGTACCACCCAACCCTGTATAAGCGCTCAGTATAATATATCATAAGCTATCCCAACATAAGTAATTTAATCAAGAACATCTGAACAAGAATTTTAATGAACAAAATGTTTAAAATTCCTAATACGTTTTTGAGAAAAATTGTTTCATTTATTTTTACAAAATTCATTGTTTATTGAAAGGCTCATACTTTGGGTTTTTCGATGAAATTCTAATTCGATTTTCTTATTAAAATTTATAAATTACTTTATCGGACTAATTTTTTGGTTTTTTATATTTCTAGGCTAATTATAAGATATATTATAAATAAGATATTAAAACAGAGTTGAGAATATTTTAAATGAGTTTATAAATGTAAAGAGTAACATCTGTTAGCTTAAATTTCCTAGATGTTAAATTTAAGATGAGTTTATATTTTCATTTTTAAATGTAGACAGTGTGTTGCCATAATTATGGTTATAGTTATGGTCGATAAATCAAAACATTTCAAAAATGTGAATAGTTTTATTCACATACTCACCACTTCCAGAGTCCATCAAAAGATTTATCGTACAGTGTGTTCATAAAGCCTTGCACAAATTGATTTAAAATTCAGGGTTTTTTTTTAAAGCTTGTCAATTTGTATTTTTAGTTACGCATTTTTTAACGTAAAACTTCTAATAATTAAGTTATTGGCATGCTGGAACCTGTAAAAAGGGATGTAATCTATTAGATAGAGTACGTACGTTTCAATTATAATATAAATTTATTAGCAATTAGCAATTAGAGCCATCTATAAACATTAAATTTAAAAAATATGTTCGGTGCTTATTATACTTATCCATGATTTTTGATATAAAATACGTAGGAAGTAAAAAAAACTATGATAATGCAAGTTAAAATGCAAGACGTTTTTCTTACGGCACCACAGAGGACTGGACATTTTTCTGATGTCAATATTTCGAAAACTAACTATATCAGCAGCTAATGGACGTATTAGAAGTCAAAAATTATATTTTAAAATGGTATGGTTCATGCATTATACGTATTTTAATTTTTATTTAATTACAGTGTGTCCAAGAAAGTATGCAGCATATGGGACACTATCTTATTACTATTACCGATTTCTCAGAAAATTGTATTCTTGATTAGTTGGTGCTTGGCTTAAATTTATAAATGTATATTTGATATCTCACCTGCGACTGAAAGTAAGGGAGCAAGTGCCATTTGTTCGAAAATACGTTAATAGTAAAGTACCTTCATTATAAAAAATACAGCACAATTGTATATGGAAATGTTGCAAATAAAAACCTTAGTCCGGATACGAAATATCTCAATTTTTAATTATTTTTCCTCGAGCTTCTTTCCCTAAATGGTACGCCTCTGATCGATTTCTTGTTTACCCAGTTTCCATATAGATATTTATCAAATAATTTAAATATGGGTTTATCAAATCAAATCAAATCAAAAATGTCTTTATTTGGTTGATACAATTCATTATAAGAAAAAATAAATATCGGGTGGCGGAATCCAACATAGTTGCTCATACAACCATTTATAATAAAAATGTATTATACAGAGTGTTTCTTAATAACATGCTAATATTTAAGGAGGTAATTCTTGGGTACATTTTCATAAAAAAACTTCCTTTTAACATAGCTCCCAAACGTCTTAACTTTTGAGATACGAGGTGTTAAAAAACAAGGTGTTCAAAATTTTCAAAAAATCTCCTTTTTCATTATTATCTGCGATGCTGCTCTAGATATTTTTTTGTGAAATTTGGTGCACACTTTCTATTCCTCAAAAGGATTTTATGATGTAGGTATAACATGTTTTTTAATTCTGACCAGTGGCGTTCGTGCGGGAATTGCCCTAGGTATTTTTGAAGAAAAGAATGGTACGTCACTCCTTTTTTGGAAATATATTTTTTTTAATTCTCATTCCTTGCTGTTGAAATGTAATCTCTTGATTTTTTGTCGTTTGACATACAGTTTTTGTATAAAAAAATAAAATTCATTCATTTGCACTCTGTTATGAAATTTAATATTAACAAAGATTAAAAAGGATCTAGCAGGTAAGAGATTTTGTTTTGTAAACATAAGCAGTTTTGACAGTTATCTACCTAGTCTAGTTGTCACGTATTTAAGTCATTAACCTTAACAAATTATTTAAAAAACATGAAAATCTTTAACACCCTGTATCTCAAAAATTGAGACGTTTAGGACATATGTTCATATGAATTCTTTTTCTGAAAATCAACCCAAGAATAACCTCCTTAAATATGAGCATGTTATTAAGAAACACCCTGTATAGTTGCAAACCTTTTAAAACTTTTGAATTATGATGCAAGTTAGTTTAGACAAATGCATGCATATTTAAACACATTTTACCCAACCTAGGTTCTAATCAAAATTATGTAAGAATCCAACTCTACTCATACGACGGGAAATAACTAATAAATAATAATTTATTTGTCATTTACGCCCAATGCGCTGAAGTCCAAAAACATACTTTAAAAAATGCATATAGAACAGTCAGCGGCGGCTCGTGACCTATGATAGAGGAGGTTCACTAGTAGCGTGAAATTATTTTTAAAAAAATCTTGGTGTAATTTTTTTTCTTAGGCCTTCTAAACATAGAGAGAAAAAAATTTATAAGAAAAAAGCGTCAGGTAAAACATATTTTTATTTATTTTTACATAAGAATACATTTAGAAAATCAAGAAGGTTTTTCTAGCTTGTACAGTGATGTAATGTAAATGTAAAATTCACTCTTCTGTTCTTATTTGCAGAAAATGTATCAATAACAGCCTTTTTCTATTTTTCAATATTTTGCTAAAAACTCGTAAGTGATATTTTTTAAATATTCCACCACCAAATTATTCATAAATAAAAAAAAACGTATAAAAAAACGCACCTCGAATTACTGCATATATACACCTGCAAGCAGGCAAAAGCGTACTCCAAATATGTGGCTTTTCCATTCCTCGTCATGAATCAAATGACCGGCGCGCGGATCACACCACGGTAAGATCTGCTACGTATAAGTTTGGATTTATTCGGTACGATAAAATATTATAAAGGTTCGCATTTTATACGATAAATAATATTAAATGAAAATAAATTACTATTATATTATTTTTCGTGAGTGAGTAATAGAATAGTTACATAATATGCTATTTGAAATAGTATCCCGTGAAAATAATTAAATTAAAAATAAGTAATAGTTGGATTATATCATAACTTTGGTTAGAACAGAAGTTGTAAACAAAAAATCGATCAGAGGCTTTAGGGAAAAATAGAGTTTAAGGAAAAATTGAGATTCATACTTAAATTTCGAAAAAATGACATTTGCTCCCTTACTATTAGCCACAGGTGAAATATCTCAAATATGCGTTTATAGTTTTAAGGCATGCATCAACTTCAAGAATACAATTTTATGAGAAATCGGTAATAAAAATACTTCCGATATGTTGGTTGCATCGTTTTTTGGATACACTTCATATGAATTCAAATTCCACTTGCATACAAAACATGCCAAAAAGATGTTTCGTTACCATTGGAATAGATTCACATTTCATCTAGAAATATAATTTCACGTTTATAACTACTATTGCGATATTGCTCTTAGAGATGAAATGTTGGTCCTGGCACATTAGATACCCAGCGCTTATTGTTATAGGTTATTCAAATAAAATACAATTTCTTGTAACTAAATATACAATATAACACTAATGATTACATTCTTCAGTGTGTCCCAGGATTAGTGAACTTACTGATATTTTCGAAATTAAATTTGACCAATTGGGTTTGATTAGATAATAAATTTTAAAATATTTTGATTTTATGTGTATTCTAGAGTTAACTAGTTCAAACTAGAATTAATAACGTTCTCAATTAATTCTAGTTTTTTTTTTTGGCCTGAGCTGTTCAGCTGTTCAGCCACTCACTTATAAACAATTATATTATACAGGGTGGCAACTATTTAATTGAATCTATGGGTAACTTTTGAACGGTAATATTTACGAAGTTGGTTAAATTAGAAAAAATGTGCTTTTAAAGCTTTTTTTGGATCCGAATTTTTTTTGCCGAATTATTTTTGATTCGTGAGGTACGTTAGAAACGTCTAAAATTAATTTCTTTAATAACTCGAAAACTTTTGATTTTAGGAAAACGTTCTTTAGATAAAAGCTTTATATTTTTTCTTTCCTATAAAAGGGCGTTATCAGTTTCTTTATGTCATTTTTTATAACTTAGATATCATGTCAACTTCATTTTTTTAAATACGGACCTGGATTTTTTATTTGATTTTGATTGTATTTTTTACCCCAAATACAATGGCATTTACCTTAGTTTCGGCACAACTTATACATCATCAGGAAAATTTTGAGACTATTCTCAGTACGGACCTGATTTTTTGAAATATTAGATATGTACATGATATTTTCATTTGATTTAGCTATAATTGAGATAAAATTATAACTAGTAAAAATCTATTCTAGAGTTAACTAGTTCAAACTAGAATTAATAACGTTCTCAATTAATTCTAGTTTTTTTTTTTGGCTTGAGCTGTTCAGCTGTTCAGCCACTCACTTATAAACAATTATATTATACAGGGTGGCAACTATTTAATTGAATCTATGGGTAACTTTTGAACGGTAATATTTACGAAGTTGGTTAAATTAGAAAAAATGTGCTTTTAAAGCTTTTTTTGGATCCGAATTTTTTTTGCCGAATTATTTTTGATTCGTGAGGTACAGGGCGATTTGTTAAAAACGTCTAAAATTAATTTCTTTAATAACTCGAAAACTTTTGATTTTAGGAAAACGTTCTTTAGATAAAAGCTTTATATTTTTTCTTTCCTATAAAAGGGCGTTATCAGTTTCTTTATGTCATTTTTTATAACTTAGATATCATGTCAACTTCATTTTTTTAAATACGGACCTGGATTTTTTATTTGATTTTGATTGTATTTTTTACCCCAAATACAATGGCATTTACCTTAGTTTCGGCACAACTTATACATCATCAGGAAAATTTTGAGAATATTCTCAGTACGGACCTGATTTTTTGAAATATTAGATATGTACATGATATTTTCATTTGATTTAGCTATAACTGAGATAAAATTATAACTAGTAAAAATCTTTCCTTCTTAAAACTAATATTGACCAGATTTCACCTAAGATCGACGAAATTAATAATAGGTATAAATTTAAATATTCAACCGCTTATGAACAAGCATTTAATGAAATGATATTAATAAAGTAAAATTTAGTTATTGTTCATAAGCGGTTGAATATTTGAATTTGTACCTATTTTTAGTTTCGTCAATCTTAGGTGAAATCTGGTCAATATTAGTTTAAAGAAGAAAATATTTTACTAGTTATATATACAAGTAGCTCCTGAAAACAGACCGGATGGCTGAGAGTTTAATTGGTTATCAACAAGATCGACTGTATCCTAACGCTCTTCTTCTTATACTGACAATTGTGAGCCGCACGCATGTGCGTCCGGCCGAATACGACCTAGGTCGATCATCCGTTGTCAGCCGATTGTGTGACCGCCGTACTGGCGCTGTGAGAAATAAAATGAAATCGCTCTAACATCAGCGTTCGTTCGAAGGCATTTTGACTAAAGCTGAGCTAGATTGTGATTCACGCTGTGAATTAATTTAGTTTTTTCAGGTTCTAAAAAAAAAGTACAGTGGCAGTATTATCCCTTACCTTAATTAATGGATGTATCACAGATTAGAACACTCCAGCGGATGCGCGGCGGTATTGGCTACTACTATCATTTTATGAAATTTGGTCGAAATTCCATTAACGCTACATAAATTACACGCCTTGCAAGAGATCTCGCGCCTTATGGTAAATAGCCAAATATAGGGAAGAACTTCGCAATTAATCGACCTACGTCCATCCCGTATCGCCTTATATTAGGATTCAAATACCGTGTCCTAAACAAATATCTTACAAAATAATAAAATTCCAAACGGCGAATTTTTTATTCGAATCAAAGGTTGTAGTTATCATTTCTAAATCACTGAAAAAATCATCACACTGTGAAATATTACCCATCTCTCTCCCGAGTTTAGAACGTTTCGTTCGTTCATTTTCAATGGATAGATAAAATGTAATTTTTAAATTGAAGTAATCGTATTTTAAAAGGTGTATTTTTTAATTACAAAACAACTTTCCCGTGTAATCCGTATATTCTTCCATGTGAATTGTTGCTGTATGTCAGGGGTTTTTTCCTAAAACTTATGAGAGAATTAATTGTTTTTCAATAAGTAAAGGTAAGAGAGCATGTATCTTAAATACAATTGCATTTTTTTTTAAGAGTTTGAAATATAATCATACAAAAGGTCAATGACATTTCACCTATTTACTTTCCTGTGCTTGTGACAGATTTGAAACTTGTGTATGATATTACTATTATTTGTGTTGTGAAATTGGGTTTTCATCTCAGAATTGGCCGGGCTAAATATATTAGATCATTTCCATAACACCCTGTAGTGAGTTTCGAAGACAACTAGAAAAATGTGTAAAAGTTGGGAACTTTCACGTTGAATAAAAACTTCTTAAATAAAATGATGAGCTTAATTCATACTACATAGAATTCATATTTTAAAAAATAGAAATGATATTGACCTCACTGTATAGAATTTATTTTCTAATCTTAAATTATAATGATAAGATCAAACATTTCCTAATAGCATTCTTCTTAAAACGAAAAATTAAGGTAGTTTACTCTTGGTAAATCAATATTTTTTAAGATTTTAACCTCACTAAATTTTATAAGACAAATCTTAATTTTTTCACAAGCAAAATTTTTTATAAAGAATGAATCTGTCACGAAGTTAAAAATTAGGTCCATTTGTGGTATGAGTAACTAAATCCATGAATAGTCTATATATACTTTATATAATTTTACTGAAAAAACTTTAATCTTATGTTTTTTTGATGGAAGCTTCCCGTTCATTGATAATAATATTATTTAATATCAATTTTTATTAAAAGGCAATTTGTTCATTAGCTGTGACTCCTTTTAGCGTGACAAAAATATTTAAAAAAATGTTTAATATGGTAAAGATATAGCTCCAAAAATTGTTTATTATTAATTTTCTATATTTTATATTTTTTTCGGAAATTTTTTAATTTTTATTGCTGTAATATTATTATAGCTGTGAAAAATTTCCAGAGATTCTTACACCTCTTCGTTTTAGGTTTAAAACGTAGAATCTAAGATTGAGCAAAAATATAGACCATTGGCCGTTCTCGAGCTTCGAGAACGACGTATATAATACTTCAGATCCTTGATTCCATCAATAAATTTGTATTTTAACTCCCCCAATACAATCTCTTGAATCAGTGGCGTACAAACGGGAATGAAGGGGGAGGTTTCGGAAAATTCAATGTTCCCCCCCTTATCTGATAATGAAGAATTTTTTCTACTCGTATTTTACGCATCATTATTTGACAAATATGAAATATAATTCCCCTCTATCCACCATAAAGGAAGTCTGTGTACGCCACTGTCTTGATTTATGATGATACTAACTCTAGCATATTTCCAACACACAATAGGCACGTGTACCTACACGCTCAGACAATAAATCCGGGACAAAGATAATGTTAGTATTTTTTTATAGCCCCGTAACTTTTTTAATTGTTTTCCAATCTTGGTGACATTTTTAGGACAGTGTAGACTTGTGTCTTGAAACGATATCCTGAATTCTAGTTTTCAAAAAATACTGATGTCTTAATCATTAAACAGGTAGAAACAAAAGTGGCTTTTTTACTTACTCTTAACGCCCTGTGTAATAATTGAGAGGTAGAATTTAGCTACAATACTTTGTTTTGAAGTGTGACCTTTTTATAAAACAATGATTTTTGGTTCACGTCATTATTTGCTTTTTAAAAGAAGATGAAGATTTTGAAAGAAAGTACTGCAGTTATTCCATTTTAATCACAATTCATCCTGTAACTCTTTAATTTGTTGTCCGATCTTGTTGAAACTTTCACCAAAGTGTAGACTAGTGTTTTGGGATGATATTCCAAATTTTAGTTTCCAAAAAATAATCATGTATTGATCATTATACAGGCAGAAACAGAAGTAACTTTTTTACCATTAATTTCTTAATGTCCTGTGGAGCTCAAGAATTTAGATTCATTATGTTACGTTTTGAAGTGTGACCTTTTTTTCTATGCTGTTTTTTTGGGTCACGTCATTATTTAGTTTTTAGCAGAAAATATTGCAGAACATCACATTGTTTTAAGGTGCTTCTAAACGGGAAACTTTTTTACGGCAATGTGTGGATATATAGCCAGAAGTTGCCGGAAACTTCACTAGTCATATGTAGAAATATATTGCAATATATTTCGGATGGCCGGCGTTTATGGCCCCCATGTTTAGTATTGTAATATGATGCCGGCATCTTGCCAGTCGATCACAATATTGCCGAGGCTTTTTTATTGTTCTGTTACTATGACACAATGACATGTGCAGTATTGCCCGACTGAATAGCTCATTTACAGATACATGATATGGGCTAGGCTGGCCAGATATATTTCTGCAACAATTAATGTACACAGATTGCCGGGCTATAGTTCACTAATATTTCAGCTTTATATTGCTGAAAAATGTTGTCTGTTTAGAAGCACCATTATCGAGTAGCATAAACAAATATTTAAAAATTAATAGCCTGTATTGTATTTAAGCATGCTTCGTTACATGGTAGAAGTGATGAAAACATGAGGTGGCAATACGCGCTATTAATTTTTGGATATTTGTTTATGCTACTCCATAAAATAATGAATTATGAATAAAATTGAAAAACTGCACAATACTTTCTTTAAAAATTTGTTTATTCTTTTACAAAGCAGTTACTGACGTGAATCAAAAAATATGTGTTACACTTCGAAACAAAATATAATTCATCTAAATTCTACCGCTCAATTTTTCTACAGGACCTTAAGAAATTAAGGGCAAAAAAAGTACCTTTTGTTTCTGCCTGTATAATGATAATGGCATCAGTATTTTTTTAAAACTAGAATTCAGGATATCATCCCAAGACACAAGTGAACACTTTGCTAAAGATCGGACAACAATTAAAAAGTTACAGGACTATAAACCAAAGTAATATTATCTTTGTCCGGGTTTTATTCTCGGGGAGTGTATATTAGTAGGGGAGGGTGGGTCACATTGAGACAAATTTTACATATCAATTTTTAAGGCCCCTCCTTGGAAATATTTTTAACATTTTGCACATTACAATGACGATTCCCAGTATTGTCTACTAAAATAAATTATGTCAAAATGCACAGTATTTTTTGTTAAATATTTTGTAACATTTATAGTTACATTTGTCTTAAGATGGCCTTGAACTGGGCTACCTTATGACATGCACCGTCTACTTTGAGATCTATAAAAAAATTTGGTTTAATATGGTTAATTTTTATTGGTTCACAAGAAAACACACATTAGTAAAACTAAAACATTAGCGAATGTCAATATTGTCACTTTTAATGCCAAATGTGACATAACCCTGCTGTCTCTTGGTACCTCCATAGTTAATGCAGGGAGGCAAAACACATTTGATATCATCGTATTTTATTAAGGCAGTATCTTTTACTTGGGGAAATATAAAAGAGTTTTTTATTACACAAATTCACCAAAAGATTATGGGTCAGAGGAATCAGAAATAAACGAGTTATTGTCCTCAGTATCAGAAGACGATGATGAGGCTGTATTTTTCTTATCGGCCTTCTTAAATATACCCAATTGTCTTTTTGTTCCCTTTGATAATTGCATGGCTTTTTCGTTTCTTTTCATTTTCTTTCTCTTCTATTTCTACTTTTTGCGGAGTATCAGTGACAATTTTACTCCTACCCTTTTGTCTGGACTTCTTGTTTCAGCTTTTGGATAGCCGAATAATTGTTCTGGACTTTTAAACTTTATTTTTTTGTATTATTTTTCACATTATCGGTTTCAAATTCGTTTTCAACGCATACTAAAGGAATTGCTGAGGTGCTGGTTCCAGGCGTTTCTTGTGTGATTGTCCTTATTTTTTTAATTTTGGCAATACTTTCTATGAGACATGTCTCATTTTGGCCCAAGAAAGCTGTCTCAAGGTAGCCCATTATACGTCTTAAAATAATATATGTACTAAATTCGAAACCTCCAAAATAGCACCGTGAGACCTTGGAATATAATAAAACAACCTTATTTTTAATTGATCATAACAAAAACGCAATAATACAGTAGCTTTATTATTTTTAAATCAGCGTCAAAAGTGAGTAATATATAAAATTTACCTCTCGAAATACTATCCACTCGTGATAAAAATTTTGTCTCCACACAAACACTATCGGCGACAGCAAGAGAGAGACTGATCGCCGATTGCCTAACACGCCGCAGAAGAGATAATTAATTGTCGCCTAATTCAAAAACTGTAACGGCTGTCTCATGGTGCACTTGTCTCAAAGTGGCCCACTCTCCCCTAATCGAACATTGCACAAATGACCAAGAGACTAAAAATTAATATTTGTATGAGGGCGAGATTAAAGTGATATTACAATGTTGGAATGGTCAAAAATAGCTCTGCTGGCTGAAACAAGTCATTTTTGTCATTTCAGCATTCATTGTCTTGACTTGACGGTTTTTTTTTTTACATTTTGCGACTTTAACGTCTTTTTAATGTAACCAATATTAAAATATATCTTCTTGGCTAGATTAATGTCAATTATTATCTAAATTATAGGCTAAAAATATGGTTTTCTTTTACGTAGCTATTAACATTCTTGAACATGCTCATTCTATAATTTAAAGAACAATTCATCTAAACACTACTTTATACAAATTGATTAAAGTTTGATCACTTCCTGCTTTCATTTCTCACTGCCAGACAGATATTGAAATTTACATTTTTTGCAATAGTCTGGTACATAAAAGAAACCTAAAATCTTTTCCAAATTTTATTAGAGTACAAAATAATTTTTTAGGAGAATGAATTTGTATACTCTAAGAGCATGTAGATAGTAGCCGATACACAGTTCAAAGCTACAAGTATTATTGACAAGCTTATAATTATTTTTATTTAAAGATTTATATTGAGGAAATATATTTTTTAGATTTTGACAGTACAAAAGAAGACGATTCCAGTAAGGAACGTTATAATATCAAGGATCTTTTCCCAATTCCGTTATTAGAAAGTATTTTAATAAATAAACTGTTAGAAGATAATACAGTCATGGCTAAACCCTACCCCATTAAATATATAGTTAAGAATGTATTGCCTAATTTTAAAGATGTTAATGAACTTGATAATCCAATGGCAGTGAATTATCTAAAAAATTATTTGCATAGAAGGAAACGTCAATTAGAATACCTAAAAAAACGTTCTAGTTATAGCGCAAGGACACGAGAAAGGAGGAAAAAACATAAAAAGAAAATTAGAATGAAAAAGAAAATGAAACAGAGGCCACACCATCTGCTCCTAAGAAGGGCTAATGAGCCAAATAGTGATCATTACCAAAGTGACATAAACAATATGGTAGGATACATAGCAAAAAATCAAACTTTTAACGACACCTTTACATATGTGCCGTTAATGTTTGGTACTATTTCACCAGCAGATGATCAAATGCTATTGGCAGGAGTAAAACAAGATGCTTCTGATGAAGAGAAACTAATGCTTAAGAAGATACTAAGTCTACATGTTACCAGCTCTTCTCATCCTGCCCAAAATCAAAACTCTGTTTCGACGGACTCCAGCACATCAAGCTCCAGTAGTGAAATGATTACACTAAGCACACAAGCAACTGATCTTGCTACAGGACCTACAGGATCTTTAGGAACTACAGGATCTCCTACAGAATCTACTGGTACTACAGGATCACCGCAAAATATTGGAACTGGTACTGGGACTCCTCAAACTATCGCCAGCCAAACAAGTCAAGGAAACTCTACTTATAATCTAAATTTAAACCTAAACGATCCAGAGGTCAAAAAGAACTTTATGGAAATAATGCACCGGCAACAAAATTATGAGACTTTCGAGGTAAGTGTGTAGATCAATATATATATATCACTGTTTTACAATATACAATTATTATACTTACATAACGTATAATCTAACCAATAAATCTATCAGGTAACTCTAAGGGCGTATCTTTCGGGCTGTCGTCTACAGTGGCGGACGTAATGGCTTTAGCTGAGCGTCGCAGAGTGGCGCTTATTGGACCCAACTAAGACTGTTGATCTTAGTAAGAGAAAGGGGTGTCGTCCAAGCTTGTCGACCTGCTATTTATACGGATCGTCCTTTGTTTAATTAGACCAGTATAAATAAAACAAACCTATGTTTATGTGCAGTTTGCAAAACAAGCTTGGACTAGATTTAAAGTAGTTACAATAATAATTATAAAACAAATGAGAATATTAGGATAATGCCCTATTTTCGTGACAATATCTCGTAAATGGATTGATTTAACAAATGAAATATACATATTTTCTTTAGAAATGCCCATTTTATCACAAATTTTTATCAGAATCCCAATAAAAACTTACCAGCAAGAATTTTTTGCCATAATATAGTGGGCGTTTAGGGCGTAACTAGCACATTCTACACGTGATTTGAAAAACATACATACAAACAAATAGATTCATGTTATTCGCCCTTAAAAATACTAATTACAGATTTTCTTCTCTACCTATATCTCAAAAACAGCTTGAGCTAATTTAGAAATTGAACTTTAACATCATGTATCTCATTAACGACCAAGATTTTTACTAAGTCATGTGTAGCTCAAAGCTGTTATTTTTTTTATGTGCAGAATCTGCAGACCGAATTCATGATTTTCTCTCGAAATAATCTTGCACCCCTGTTTGAAATAATGAAATTCAGTATTTTTTTGGACCTCCCATTCTTATGACTTGTAGAGAAAGAAAGAAGGTGATTGCATAGTTTCAATAAAGCTATCTTACAACATGCTTGTAGAAAAAATGTTTAATAGCAAATCATTGGAATGTTTTTATTTAAACCTGAACAAACTAAATTGAACCGAGCGATCTACTGGAAGCCTTAAACGATTTATATTACATGTGAAAATTTCAAGTATTATTCTTTTTTAATGGTAACATTTTTGAAATTGGCTATTCCTTCATATAAATATTTTGTTTAGAATTAATTCTTGATTTGAACAAACTCGAACATACCCATTATTACCAGACCAGCAGTTAATTATGAATAATAATGTAGATGCTATATTATTATATAATTTGTATCCATTGAATACTATTGATCAAATTTGTTCTTACCTAAATTACTAGACGTAGTCAATTTAATTTATAGAATACCAGAAACAAGCGAGATGCCACAACTTTATCTTTATCAACATTGGGAGCATCAACATCAAGTTCGACTATACCAGCATCAAGCTCTGGAGTAACAACAATCCCAGCAAGCAGTATTCAAATGTCAACAAGTGATCAAAGTAGCAGCAGTACTGAAAGTGGTACTTTGGGCCTAGTGGTAACAAGTCCTCAAACAGAAAATGAGATACCTGGAATTCTTATTTATCCTAAAAATCTGAAACAACACAAAAGATCTCCTAATGGAGCCCCTGAAGATCATTCCATTGGTTTACTAAATCAAGCAGATATTAATAATATTCTTAATAAAGTTGAGAATTCGGCAAATGAAAAAGTGGATGCGGTAAGTCATAATCCTCAGTTACTTTTTACTTCTTACTTTTTTGTAGACATATATACATATTAATATATGTGCTAGCATACAGGGTGGCCCATCGAAAACGAAACAGAGACATTTACTGGCAGCTCAGTTCTTTTTTGGAAAAACGCTCAGACCCGTCGATTTTGTTTTCGAGGGGGACACAAAATCGGAACAAAATCACGTCAAAAAGTGCAGCGCCCTGGGCGAGGGTGGCACCACCCCTAAAATCTTAAATGGAAAGGGGGGTCTAGTGATACCTTATTTTAAAGGTCTTGCAATTCGTACCATATTTGTCCTGTTCTATATGCAAATATGAAAAAATAACGATTTAAAATCAGATACCAGAATAGAAAGAAAATAGTTTAAACTTCAGGAGCTGCAACAAGCGAATTATTACCAAAATGCTTTTAAGTCACGCTAAGCAGCATCCTTTCTTCAATAATCCTCTAAATATCAAACTATTTCTGCAATATTGATTACGAAATCTTTATCTTTAAAATTGTAACTTTTAAACTCTTTTATCGAAATCATCATAAATAATTTAGACCGCTATTAGTGACTAATATGACCTCTGTTAATTTGACAATTTATACCCTTTTCGCGGCACTAAGAGGATTATTTTTTTAATACATAACCTGATACTTGAAATCTTCTGAAATCTGAAGAAAGTTTTTTAACAATAAATAAAGTCAAAAGAAAAAGTCTATTTTCTTTTCAGGTGATATTAATATCAAATACTAATGTGTGGAAAAGTTATTTCCTAACCACCCGAGATAACCTCATACTAGGGCACTTAAAATATTAATTCAGATTGAATCCTACTACCTACCAAGAAAAGCCTTCTCTATTGATAGGATGTCAGCATCTGCAGACCGGTATCGATCTCTTTTGTTCTCGTCAGTACAGGTGTACATACCAATCTTCAGAGAAGACTCTATACTTCAAGCTATATTACTAGTACCTTAATTGACAAAATACAACACGTAGTGCCATCTCTTAGCAGTCCCACACAATCTCAGCAGGCACGCGTTAGAGCGTTCGAATAAATCAAAAGAAAAATTCTGTTTGCTAATATCAAATACTAATGTATGGATAAATACGAAAAAACATCGTGTTCAACGCGCAAGAAAAGTGAGTTTTCTATCTCATGGAAATTTGATTTGCGAAAGTAGCTCACTTCAATGGAAGACTATCACTTTTCTTTACTTGTAGAACAAAAATTTTAGGCACTTGACAATTTTTGAATTTTCCTGTATTTAATTTATCATTACTGCTATGTTAATTATACAGGGTTATTCGACACTACCTGTTATAGTTATTTGTTTTGGATAAAAGAAAATGTGTTGAAAGTACCATCGTGCCGATAAAAAACTAGAACAGCAAAATTTCTTGTTTTCTCCTTGGCTATTAGGAATTATTTACTGTCGAGTCTGGTGCCAGTAAAATGTCATATACAAATTTTATATGTCAACATAGATTGTCATTTTATCATTAACTTGTCAAGCACATTTTTTTAAACACACACAATTAACCCGCCACCAAAAGGCTATTATCTACAGTCGGTTGCGAGATGGTGCTTTTATTAGGGATAGTGCAGACGAACTGGGAGTAAACAGAAATATCGTGTTGTTGGCAAAACAAAAAATAGCAATACATCGAACTATTATTAGGAGCAGTTTCAGGTTCCCCTAGAATGTTTGCTAAAGATCAAAATAGAAGAATACCAATAATTAAAAAGTAATAAACAGGAATGTTCTATGACTACATATTAAAAAGAATTTGTTGCTACGACAAATTTTGTATTTGTATATTTTTTTACTTTCTGTTAAATTTCTTTTATTATTCAGTTTTATTTTCATTTTTTGGCGACATTAAATATACCTACTTTAAATAAAGCATTTGACTTTTTCTTAATACAAAAAGCGTAATAAATTTAGTTCCTCCTTATAAACTTCCGGTCAACTTTATAAAAGAATTAACATATTTTGATTCCACCTCGTCTGGCATAATACAAACCTTAAATTATGTAACCTAGGTTACTTTCCAAAAGTTAGGTATTTTTACCTTTACAGCTGTCCAGCAAATTTTATAGTCTATGAGATATGCATTTCCGTTCCCAGTTTTGAGATTTTGCTGTCCTAGTTTTTTATCGGCACGATGGTACATTTTAAAATTATTTTCATAATATACAGGTTTGTTCGTCGTCGTTCATCCCAAAAACACGAAGCGTATCAAAGTTGAATTTTTTTTAAATAGAATGCCTTGGAGATTATTTCATTTTCAGTTCCTACGATCAAAATAAAAATTACTTTCATCACGGGTTACCCTACTTAAACGGTTTGTAAAATATTTTATATTTTGTGAAAATGTAGTAACAATTTTAATGATTAAATTATCAACATCTTTTTTCTTTTTTAAAACTAATTTAACACAGGAGTCTACTAACTGATTAAATTTTATGTCGCACTTGAAAAATACACTAACTTATTTAAGGTGTTCAAAGAGTACGACTAAATTATTACAACTTTGAAATGATAATAACTTATTTAATTTAAAAATATCAGCAACAGATGTAACATTTTATTCCCTGTAAAATATTATTAAGCTTTACCATAGCTAATTGCTCACGTTTTCATGAAAAATGCAAATATTGATAAAGCATGATTATTTTAATCAATTTACTATTAATCACGTCACCTATGGCATCTTGACAGATCAGAATTGGTTCTAAAAAACAGGATTTATGGTAAATGTTAATTATTTTTAAAAGTGTTTCGCTGCAAATCGTCATTTGGTTATGCGAGCAATAGTGGCAGTTTCTGTTTCTTATTGTTTTATTTAAAATGATAATTTATCGTAACAAAAATCATATAACCAAACCAAATAAAGTGGTTTTTAAAAGATTGACTCAATTTAGACAGACTGGGAGTGTTGCGCAGCTTCCGAAACATAAGTCCAGCAATGTTGTGAAATGTTGCTGAAGGAAGAGGATCGGTTTATGTTTAGAGTCGGATGGTCACCATATTTTTCGATAGAGAATTAAATGTTAATAATAATAAAGGATGTTAATAAAATACAGGATGTTAGATTTAAATTAAACAAGTTATTAACATTTGAAACTTGTAATTATTTAGTCGTACTTTTTGGACGCCTTGTATAAGTCAGAGAATTTTATTTAAGTATGACACAAAACTTAATCAGTTAGTAGACTTCAGTGTGAAATTTGTTATAAAAGAGTAAATAGATGTTGAGAAATTAATCACTAAAAGTGTTACTAAACTTTAACTTTAACTAAACCTCAATAAAATTAACTTTTATTTTGATCGTAGAAACCGAAAATGAAATAATATACGGTGCATTCAATTTAAAAAATGTAACCTTCGTGTTTTTAGACAACAATTACATTATGAAAATAATTTTAAAATGTATATCCATTCTGAATATATATTTTTTATCCAAAACAAATAACTTTGTCTACAACGTGTCCAAGATAAGGAGGGCCAGTACAGGCATCTCGGAAACCGTAAGAGATACGAAGTCGGTTAAATGGAGGTAAAGTTCCGCATTCACTTGCCTAATAATATGTTTTAAAATTCCTAGTAGTTCCGGAGATATCCGGAAAAACGATATTCTGAAAAATCGTTTCATTGTGTTTCTGGGATTTTTTCAGATCGAATTCTAAAGTAAATTGCACCTTTGCATTGCCACTTTTTCCGCTCTATCTAACCGCGTTAATTGTTTTGTAATCCGACGAGTCGTCTTCGAAGGGCCATTATAAACTTTATTTTTTTAAATACGGTCCTATTTTTCTGATATTGGAATTTGATAGCTTTCTTCTTCCGAATGCAACAATGTATGACACATTGTGATTTAATGACGTTTCGAGGGTTTTTGAGCAGTATAAGGAAATTTTGGGATATGGTCCTGTATTTCTCCTAATTTTATTTATTTTGAATTTAAATTTAAGTAGGCGTACGCGTTTGAAACAAAAAAAAATAAGATGGTGACGCGTGATTTGTTTCACTTCACATTCCCATTGTGGTCGTTTGAGAGCGATTTAAGAAGTTTTCTATTTTCCAGAAAATATGGAACACACAACAAATGCTGAAAAGTTTGATATCCTATCGCATGTTTTATTTTATCTCAAAAAAACTGTTATGTGACAGTTAGAAGATGTTATTTGTGCTTAGAGATTAACGGAAATCATTTTGAACACCTGATTATGTAGTTCCTTACTTTTTTCGTTGTTCGTTTTATTACTGTTTTGGAATGATTTTTGTTCATTTATTTGTGGTTTATTATTAAATTATTTGTTATTTGTTGAACTAGTTGTATTTTGAGTTAACGTGTTCATTCAAAAAATAAGATGTAGCATTTTAGCCCAGTTTTTATGAGTGTTGTCAAGAATGACAGTAGGTGTCATATGTCACACCGAAAAGCAATTATTATTTTTTTTTTAAATGGGTCACTTTATATAATATCAGAAGCACATTAGATGGCGCCTTTTCAATCTCCGATCTCAAAAATATAACACACATATGTATTATTTTCTTCATTCCATAAACATTGACAAAAATATGTAAAAATATATTATTGTTAAAAAGCATCAAGATATAGTAGCTATGCAATTGTTTTGGTTGCTATGGATTTTATCTTTATATTTCAGGCTGTTATTTTCACAATTTTACAGAAAAGTTATTTTATATGTAAAAACCAACCAATATGAGATATTATTATTCATTGGGGGAAAGGTGTTTTATGTTTGATATTGTATACAGGGTGTCCGGGAACATGTGGGAAATCTCCCGGATATGAAGAAAACACGTGAAGAGAATACTATAGGTTCATATAAACTTCTTTCGTATCGGCCTCCTCTTCGGAGATATGGGCTCCCAAAGAGCACCAATGGAATCAAGTTTTTTACACATAATTATTGAACCACCTGGTATATTTCAATTATTTTTTAATATGATGTATACCAGGTAAGACCCGTCAAATTACTACCCAAGAAACTGTTGTGAATTACTAACAGCTGCAGGGACGGACTAGCTGTAACACTCATGGGCCCATTTTTTTTAATGCCCTGTATGATAAAAACTTTGGACAACGTTTTTTAAATACCTTTAACTATTTACTAAATATTAAGTACTCTTCATTCCTGTCGCTAATCCTAACCGTTTTCGAGGAAACGTCATTTTATTTGCACTGATCCCCCTATCTTCTCACGGGTTAAATATGAAAAAGCGGAATTTTGACGTTCATCGTTTCATAGGAACAAAGATGGATCTCTTACCGAGATACGCCAAATACATGATGTAATTAAAATGACGTTTTCTCGAAAACGGTTAGGATTAGCGACAGGAATGAAGAGTACTTAATATTTAGTCAATAGTTAAAGGTATTTAAAAAACATTGTCCAAAGTTCTCATTATACAGGGCGTAAAAAAAATGGGCCTATGAGTATTACAGCTAGTCCGTCCCTGCAGCTGTGAGTAATTCACAACAGTTTTTTGGGTAGTAATTTGACGAGTCTTACCTGGTATACATCATATTAAAAAATAATTGAAATATACCAGGTGGTTCAATAATTATGTGTAAAAAACTTGATTCCATTGGTGCTCTTTGGGAGCCCAAATCTCCGAAGAGGAGGCCGATACGAAAGAAGTTTATATGAACCTATAGTATTCTTTTCACGTGTTTTCTTCATATCCGGGAGATTTCCCACATGTTCCCGGACACCCTGTATATGTCCAATGGATTGGAAAATCCGGTACCATAAAATGGCCGCCGAACAGCCCAGACCTAACACCCTGTGATTTTTTCTTTTGGGGTTATATTAAAAATATTGTTTATAATACACCGTGTTATTCGTTGAATGAACTGTATATTAGAATTGAAAACGCCATCCTTCAGATTTAAACTAATAGAGAAGTTTTATTAAAAATCAATAGTCACATTGTAAAAGTGTTTCGTAAATGTATCGAAAATGGAGGTGGGCATGTAGAGCAATATAAATTGTGAAATAATTAATATATAATTCTAGTTATTAAATTAATGTTATAAACTTTTGTTATTTTCTAGTTATACCAATATTAATAAAATTGTTTTTCTACTACGCGCTTCTAATATATAAAGTGTCCCATTTAAGAAAAAATAATAATTGTTTTTCGGTATGCCATATGACACCTACTGTCATTTTTGACAACACTCATAAAAACTTGGCTAAAAGTGTTACATGTTGTTTTTTGAATGAACGCGCTAACTCAAAATACAAAAAAGTTACAGGCTCTTAACTAACAAACTAAATTGATAACCCTGTACATATATTAAATTTTGGTAATTTATCTAATCAGCTGACGTTTATTTATTTTTTATAGAACTTGGAGGTCCCTAAATTTAAAAAAGATTGTAAAACGGATAAATGTGTTGACGAAACGGATAAAATAATTGATATGCTTCATAATTTGAAACAAGATAGTATGAAATCCGAGGAAGGAGGGTTTATTGACTATACATCAACTCCTGCTCCAAATATTGCACAAACTGTCAAATCTTCCGTAGCAACGAAAGAACTGGAGGTGCCGAGTTCTGAACTAAAGAAAAAATTAACCAAACTACAAAAGGACCTCAAAATGATAGATGAGATACAGAATATTTTCAATAGAGTTGCTGCTAAAAAAGATCACGAACACGAGAAAAGGGCAATGATAGATAAGAAATCTAAAAGGAAGGTGAAGAATTCAGATTCCGATTATGTGGAAAATAAAAAAAATTACGAAATAAACGGATTAATTGAGGCTAGAGTGTGGCAAAAGAAAATGAAAAATCATTCAAGATTGAAAGATAAATCAAATAATTTTGGCGAAAAGAGGTCTCGTCGTTTTTTAGCGACAGGCTAGCAAAATCTGATGTAGGAAATGAGCGAAACCATTATGAACCTAGAGGATCATATGAAAATGACAAAAATGAGAACCAATATTTTCAAAAGATATTGGACGGGTTAAAGAAACAACAAGGGTTTATTCCAACCAAACAAAAGGAGATATATAAAAGAGATGATGACGGTGTAGCAGGTAATAATACTTAAAAAAATATTATTTTAGGTAGCAAAAATATAAATCTCGTTTAATTTTTCTGTTGCATGAACATAACACTCAATTTTTTTAATGTTACAGATGATGACTCACTGGATGATAATATTGATCCTGAAGTGGTATCTAGCATTGAAAAAATTAGCACAACGATATTTATTAGTGTAAAACAAAGTGATCTTAAGAGGACTACGTCGTCCGAACTAAGGCAGATTGAGAAAGATAATCTCTTCAATAAGGCAGAGGAACTTCTGAAAAGCCCAAAATCTTTTTTGACCGAACCAAGCAAAGTGACCTCTCAGGAGCAAGTGGAATATGAGGAAGCCGTAAGTGGAACAGGAGAAGAAGCAGATCTGAAGGAAGATGATTTGAATGGTCAAGATTTCTCTGGAGAACCGGTGTGTATGAAAAAAAAATATGAAAGAAAATTATGTTTGTGTAACTAGTTTTTTATAGCCACCAATGCCAGCAAGGAAATAAATTAATACAACTTATATGTAACGTAAAATCAAAGAAGTATCATTATTTTTCGAATGCAGTATAATAAATGGGGTTTTTTCATCAGACTATTTCTTGTGAATATTTTAAAGTGGCGAGAATCTATGTAAAAATCTGTCTAAAACGTGCTATTCCTCTAAAATAGTTTATTTTAGTAATTTTGTTCTTGTTTATGTTCTCCGATTACTACCAAGTTTAGATTATAAGCAATCTTGTTGTGGAAAATTCAAGAAACACAAATTGTTAACCGCTCCAGAAATTTTTATTTTTGAATGAACATCCTCAAAGCTTTACTTACTTTAAAATTACTCATTCATACAATACTAGGCGTAATAATAGCGATTATAATTTTCCTGAACATTGGCATATACTAAATAAACCTATACTGTGTACTGCATTTAGTGCTGTGGGCTTTATTTATGCGAAGATTTTGGCGAATTTCACCAGGCCACGTTACTGACTGAAAAATTCTTCTGACTAATATAATGATTAACACGGGCTGTCAAATAATTTCGCACAATTTTCTGGAGGTCGTCAGGTCTTGGATCCTTAAACAACCTTTGATGATATCCTATTCTAGGTTTTTTTTTCACTACTGACCATTTAATCACGCTTGAGAAATCATTTTTCGTAACCTCCTGCCACAAATCATCATTATTTACCTCCAGTGTTTATCATGGTCAATAATTGAAGCATCTAGCAAGAAAAACGATCAAACTTTTGAAAGCGGCCAACCCGATTACAGCAAATTATAATAATGTGACACTTCAAATCATAGGTAACTTGACTGAAATTATTAATAGAACCGATAATGTCAGTGAGTAAAATTCATAAATTAGTAACTATAACAAGATTTTGTTAATGGCTTAGTAATGGAAAAAATGATATATTAACCATGGTTTAGAAAACTATTATTGCCCTCGCGTCTTAAGTCATGACATAATAGCGTACTTAATTAGTTAATTAGTGTTAAAGCTTGAGAGAAATTAACACGAACTTGAAAGTGCGTGCTTTAGAGTTGGTCTTTCGGTAAGGCGATTCCTAACAGTCCTAGCATCAAATGTTTTGATGTTTTCCGAAGATTGTTGTATAAAATAATTGTAGAGAAATTCCCATTTCTGCACATTTTTTACAGAAATATTTTTAGGTGTGTTCTTTAAAATCTAAGGGTTGCACAAAATGTTGCAGTCAAATTTTTATTGGAATAAAATAATATGGCCCATTCTCATATATTTACAATATTGTTTTAATTTGTTTAATATTCTTTAAGTGTGGTCCTTTTTTGCACTAAAGGATGATTCTCACTTTCGTGCAAGGTATAATGTTCGGCAACAGCAAGACACCGGTACTACAAAATATATGTATTATTGAATCTTATGGATTTTGCTGGTGCAAATTCACACTATGTGCGCAACGTATCGGCGACCCATCAAATTTCATAACGCAATGATTAACCTATTTTATATAACACTTCCTTTTTTCAAAATTTCTGTTTCTAATTTTTCATTGGCTATTTCGTGTTGTAACAGCTTCATCTGCAGCTTGTATTCTTTCTCATCTTGTGTAAATTTTGATTTGGTTACATTTTTGCATATTAATCAGTTCTTCCTTCTCATCCATGTTTTGGAGTCCGTTTTATTTTCTACCTTTTAAGATTGTTGCGCAGTTTTTTCAAAAAGGATTTATCTATGCCTATTTATAATATTTAGATGTTTTTTTTCTAGCTTCAGTCATATTAACAATGAAACATAAAACTAATGAATAGATTCCGTTTACTTGTGTTTTTAATTTTTGATAAAATTTGCTTATTTATATCATTTTATTGGACGCATTCAGCAGATCCCTCGTAGCTCTGCTCAATGCAAATTTTTGACATTTAAATTTCAATTCGTTGTCAGTTCTTTTTAGGATCCCTTCCTTGAACAGTCTAATATAGGGATGATATTTGAATGTTACCTTGAGTTAGACCTCAGCGAAACTAGCCTTAATATTATGGTACGCTTTAAAAAACTATGTTTTAAATTAATTTGAGGGTCAATTGATGCGTTAACTGGAAGATTACCACGTGCTTAAAGATATATTCCTTTAGATGAGAGTTTAAAAGGGCTTTAATATACTGTCACACTGTTGTTAAGGATAACTTATGTTATTCTCTACCTTAACTTGACTTTGAAATATTGGCCCTTAATGAATTCATTAAGATAATCTGGTTCTGTAAGGAAAGAAGCAAAATAATTTTTTAACAAATTAAAAATATAGGACACAAAAATTTTAGGGATAGAAACTCAAAAAAATAATTTTTTCTAACCCAACAAATCAAATCAAACATCTGTTTTTAAATTCAATGGAAAAAGTGGTGTTTTTAGTGCATTCAACAGACGATTATTAATCCCTTACAAATCGATGGACTCTGCTGAATGCATTCATTATTTAGTCAATAATAATTCAACAAAATATGGCAACAGTGACTACAGTATGGCCAACTGTTTCACTAACCCTGGGGTAGAAAACGCCTGGATAAAAACGTTCAGTGGTAACACCAACTTTGACTCAGAGGTAACAATAGCTCAGGGCTAATTAACACGCAAATAATACTCCACTGATAACGGGCCCTAAATGAATCACTCTATATATTAATACGGTGGTGCCATGTATAAATTAAGGCCAGTTTTCATTTCAAATGTAATGAAATGTGAATTGTTTCTTTAAAAAATGCTTGTAGGTAATATTCTAATAATATTTAATTTTATAGATTGCTCCTGACGAAGAATCTGAAATGATAGTTAACAAAGCTCAATCCATAGCCGCGGAAGAAATAACCACTGAAGAATTAGACAATCCGAGTAACCTGTTTGCTATAGCTGACCAACTATTGAATGACACGACAAGACCATCGCTTTTTACAAATGAACTATGCAGAAATTATATCGTCACCACCACTCCAATAAGCAAGGTTTTTATTTTTTGATTAACTTCAATTGAATTAGCCGATACCTGGTGGAAACTAATATTTAATATTCGGGGTTAGAAAGAAAAACTGAAATTAAATTTGCTATAATCCATGGAAATAAATAAACTTAAATTAAAACTTAGTCCGTAATGACCAAAAAAATAATAACCTTAAATGGCACTTTGAATTATGTACGAAATATACACAATATATATGAAATCTGAAAATTTACGTGGCCGCTACTGAGGACGTTCGCAAAATCAATAGTTTATTGAGGCGGTGTTGTCATATATTGTAACACAGAATTGTTAACACACGTGTTCAGTTTTTGATAACAAGACATCTTTTTCAAACTTTTTAGAAAAAAAAATACTACAATTTTAAGGTACATACTCTCTTACCATCGATCTTATAATCCGTTTTATAATTAAATTCCATAAAAAAATAAAACACAAAAAGTATGTTTTTAAACAGAACCAGCATTAGGTATTATCACACAAATTTGACATCACATCACAATATTTCTTATTATAAATTATTTCAGAACAGAAAAAAAATCGGGTAATACAACTAACAAAACGTTAAAAATTCGTATACATCAAGCACGTGGGACCCTCGACAGCGTCATCCCATTCCCGAGTCTCGAAACATACTGAGGCAACGATAGTCGCGCACGGCATGTATCCAAGCACGGGCGAAACATGCGGTATGATCTGACAACACTGTTAGTATACTCTAGTGATCCACATTATTGCTAACTGAATCGAGATGGAACGGCGCGACAGTATGTGGGTAAAAAGGGTTTTTACCTTAGTATTTAGATATTCGATTAAAAAGTAAAAAGTATATAGACTCTCTCTAGGACACCCTAGGAGTCACCCATTCTTAAATATAATAAGTCATTTCCATAACACCCTGTATTATAATTTACCATACCTTAAAGGCGGATTCTTACTATCGTGCAAGGCACGTGCATGGCAATGACAAGGCACCGGATCGGCAAAGTAGGTTAATCATTGCGTCTTATGAATTTTGACGGGCCGCCACTTGCCGAGTTTAGCTTCAGTTTTTCTTTCTAACCCTTAAATCCGCTTTCATTGTTCTTACTTTAGTTACTTCTATGATTATTTCATCAATTTAATGATATTGCCTCAGCAGAAGTAGTTTTTTCCCAAAAATGTAGGAAATATTCGCAATGATATAAACAAGATCTCCTGTGCCTCACGACGTTACCAGTGCGCTCTATAGTTTTTACCTAATAAGACCTTGTGATTTGCGGTGACCTAACCCTGGCTTTCTCAGCATGTAGTTTGAGTTTGTTCCTTGTCAAAAAACGTTTCGTAAACAATCAAGGCGATATGTTGTCACTTTTTGCTTTTGCTAAATTAAAAAAAAATCATTCCAATAAATAAAGTATATAATATAGAGTGCTACGCAATTATTTTTTCATTTAAATCATTTACTTGGCTTTAAAAATTCGAAAGTAACGATACAAATACAGTGTTCCGCTATAAAATTAAGTAGTTAACCATTCATAGATACTGTAATTAAATAATTTAGATTGTAAATAAGATATGAATGTACTATTTATTATTTCAACAAATTCATTCCATATTACTTTTTAGATGTAGATATAGATAACTTTACGCCTAGCTAATCAAACAGCTGTATGCATCATAATATTCTTAAATAGGTTTAAAATAACCAATTTATCAACATACTTCAGTGAATAACAATGTACGGTAATCAATACAACAGTAAATTTATAAAAAAAATGAGAAGAATCAAAGCAACCCTTAAAATTGTTCAATATTTCCGATAATAAATTCCTTGCTGAGATTTTCAAACATTTTATTTTTGTTAATTTCTTTAATATGCATTAGTAACATATTATAAACCTTAGGGCCAATATAATTTACATATTTTCTTTAGATTGTTGTTACTTATAGGTATTAGCAATTTTTTATTCATATAACCACGTGTAACATAAAAATGTTGAACCTCGAAATTCCGCTTTTTTATATTTAACCCGTGAGAAGTTAGGGAACCAGTGTAAATAAAATGACGTTTTCGCAATAACAGGATTAGCGATATGAATGAAGAGCACTTAATCTTTAATCAATAGTTAAAGGTATATAAAAACCGTTGTCCAAAGTTCTTATCACACATGGCGTTAAAAAAGGGAACCATGAGTGTTACAGCTAGTCCAGCCCTGCGGTTGTGAGTAATTTACAACACTTTCTTGGATAGTAATTTAAAAGGTCTTACCAGGTATACATCATATTAACGAAATATTTTAATATACCTGGTGGTTCAATAATTATGTGTAAAAAACTGGATTCCATTGGAACTCTTTGGGAGCCCATATCTCCAAAGAGGAGGATTATGCGAAAAAAGTTTATACGAACTTGTAGTACTCTTTTCACTTGTTTTCTTCATATCTGGGACATTTCTCACGTTTTCCCGGATATTCTGTATAAAGTTCTTATATATACTTATGTAATTAAATGAGGCATTTGACGTTGCTTGGTTTAAGTATATATTATTAAACTAGTAGGGGTGACCATTGTATTATGATCTATTATAATGTATCTGTAGCTATATTTTATGCGAGAGTATTGTTTTTACACTGGTAAATAATAAAATAACTTATGATACCTCAATAATAAAGTGACTAATATTGTTTCATCGGGTTATTTCTTATTTTTAAATGGCACCCATATTAAAAAATAATTGAAATATTTTTAGTTAACTGAAATGATAAATAAAATATCCTGGAAAAGTTATAGTTCCAGTAGGTAAATACTCCTTGAGAAAGCCAGGAAAATATGTAGGAAGACAAAATAATGATTTATGTTCATTGAACAGTTTCGTATTATAACAACAAAAAGCTATAAATTTATTTACAATTACGAACAAGAATATTAATTAATAATTTTAATTACTAGACAGAGGATGCAATTTGTGAACTAGAAATTCAATCAGAAACAATCAAACCAACATCGTCAAATCGATCAACTATGGAAAACTTTTTAAAAACGGAATATCCATCTACGAAGCAGAACCCAACGACTAAGGAAATTTTGTCAACAAAGACAAGTTTGTCAACCAAGGAAAGTATATCAACTAAACCGAATCCATCGAGTCTGAGAACTACGCAAGTCACTACAAAGACAGGTACAGCGTTAGCGATGAAGGCAGCTAAAAAGGACGTTACAAAGACAGATGAAAAGGCAGATAAAATGACAGATAAAAAGGCAGCTACAATGGCAGCTCGGCAAACACGCCGTCCCAAACGAGAACAATCAACACATATGTGGGAAAAATTTGACTGGGGACCGACAAGGAAGAAAAAAGGTGAACTCATAGCAAAAAATGTAATAAATCGTACATTTTTTGCTTTATGACATACCGTGTATTTTAGCTAAGAGTGGTCAGTTCAAACAATTATGATTAAACCAAAACTAATAAAAAATTTTTTGGTGGAACCAACCACCGTTGATTGTTATATGTCATCTCGTAATTTTTTAAAAATAAACTCTGTTTGTGAACAATGTCCGGTAACTTTTCTATTTCTTGATCATCAATTTTTGATGAATCGCATATCTAATTGCAAATAATAAATATAAGTACATACATATAATTTATTTATAGAAAGTTTTTCCGACAGAAATGGTATTGTTTACTTTAATATTCGCGCTTAATTAATAATTTAGTTTAATTAAAGTAAACTCACTTCCGTCAACCTCTCAGTACTATTGTGATGATGTTCAATTACCAATGAGATTACTTTTTCCAAAGCCACCTATATTAAAGGGTACGGGTCAAATCCATTCAAATTCACTACAATAGTTCTTAATAAAGTAAAAGGCTTATAAATCGTAACATTTGAATTTAATCATTTTAAGTTATGTGAAAGAAAATTTGAATGTCAACAATACTTTTATTGGAGAAAATAAACTTAAATATATAGCTGTGTAAATTTTGTACATAGTTTGTCTATAATACAGGGTATTACTAATTGTCTTATTATATTTAAAGCACCGACTTGAAACAAACATGGACCCGGTGTTTCTATCTGCTTTGTACACGTCAATCTCACGCCTGTTGTTACGAAAAGAAACACAACAAAAAAGAGACGCGGAGTCTATTTGTAGAATCCCGTCTATTTTTATCTCTGTTTTATTTGCATTCTAACAGGTAACCAGTTTGATATGTATTTCTTTGGAAAAACAAACAATCGACGGACGTGACTCAAAAGTCTATATTTTTATCCAGTTTACGGCAGACTTGGTACAGTCTTACCATATTGAGTTAAGAATTACTATTTTTTCCATACACAATACTTAAATTTAACACACAAACACTGTAAAACAACAAGGAGTTTTTTTTTTCAAATATGACAGTTGTTAATCTGGTAGTGTCAGTATGTTCCGCTCGAAGGCCACGTAATGAAGGTATTTGTTTAATTAACAGAAATCGACAAAGAAAATTATACTAATTCTCAGAACTCCCCGATTAATTTTCTGGAAAGTTGTTTACAATCCATCTAAGAATGTGAATTGTGTATTCTTCAAAGACTGTGAATCAAAATCGTATCTTCCTTGATTTAAACATGGAGGGAAAACGACTGATGCATCAGGCCGTCGTATTGCGGTAGCCGCGGGCCGCGTAGAGGGAACCGTACCTTTATAGTCGTTGCAGCGAACCCTCGCGCCAGATATGTCAAGTGTCACGTGACATTAATGACTTGCCTGCTTATTTCTGGTTATTTGCCTAGGTTTGTATGACATTCCAGGACCTTCCACGACCGTACTACAATAGTAGGTACGTTTATTTTAAAAATGAAACGAGTCTGTTTATATTTTTAAATACATTTTTTATTATTTATTATAGGGAATAAAACACACAAATACATTGTATATTTTTGTTATTTATTTATTTTTCATGCGTAATCTTATCGTGCAACCACTCGTGCCAAGAAAACTGAAATTTCAACATCCACTTTATTAAACAATATATTTAGTATTCTCTGCAAAGTTCTAAAAATAGTGAAATTAGATAAACAAATTATTACACATTATATGATCAATAATTGCACTTGAATTCTGACCAAAACTATTAAAAATATCATGCAGATATTTCCTACTTTCCCAGCTAACCAAACTGTCTACATTCAAGTCACCACACAAAAGTATTACCTGATATTTAACTGAAATAAATCTCGACTCACTCGGAAAGAAATAAAACATCTAGAAATTTTTTTATTAATATTAAAATTCACCTTAGTTTCTCTAACGGTGGCATCAGCTGAGGCAGAAGGCAGGCAATAATTATGCTTCATAATTATTATTTTGGCCTAAAAACAGATAAATAAAATATTAACCTAGAAGTTTTCCGTTGCATGAGTCGTACTTACTGTGGTTTACCAGATACACAAACAACTCAATATGTAGTTAATCAAAGTTTTCAAAACAAAATAAACTATAATAAAACGACGGAAATACACTTTTAAAACTTATTAGCACCAATTAAACTGGAAAAATATAAAAACATAACACGCTGAATGCGGTTCGTATAAAACTGGGATATTTGATTAAGTCCCCAAACAGCTAATCGATGACATATTGCTGATTTTAACTGTCGAAAAAGCTTGAGGGTTCGCTGCAAAGATTATACAATCGCAGCGCATTTCATACTCGGACATAAACCATACGTTTAAATGTTTTTTTCCGGCAACAGCAGGGTTGTTCCAGTACGTACTTTTGTACCGAATTCGGTACACTTTATAAAGTTTTGGCACACTACTACCATCTTTGGTATACTTTTGATGCGGCCCCATATGAAAGTAAATACGGGTCACTCTGTATTACTAGCGACCTTTTTTTTAGTTGTTTACTCTCTTGGTGAATGTTGATACGTTCTTACCACAATGTCATTTGGTACAATTTGACGATCCATACGCTACAAAAATTTAGAGCTTTGGAACAACGCTGGGCGATAGTAGAGCGATTCTGCAGCGTGAGCGTGTTCAACGCAACCGGGAGCGTACGTTTGAGACACGCCCGGCGTATTAAAGCATAAAGCACCAAAAACATAGTTTGCGGTGAGCTACCAATGCATATGCATTAAGAGCGTGGTTCAATTTAAAAATATGTTTAAAGCAGAAAAATTTATAAATCAAAATTATAAATCAAATTCAAAATTCAAAAACGTAAGTCGTACGCTGCGTGAAAATCGTTGTTCGAGTGGTTCATGCATATAAGATACGCAGCGATGTTTGTTGGTGGCGTAAATAACACTCATACTACAGGGTGGTCCAGCGAAAACTTAACACCTCGATTTTCCTGCTTTAAAATGAAAATGTAGAAAATCGCTCGGACCCGTCGATTTCTGATTCGAGGGGGAATAACTTTTCCCCTTTTTTCATCTCCGTAACTTCAACCCCCTAACGGGGGTGAACACAACCCCCTGATATTGAATAGGGATGAGGGGTGTTGCGATACCTCATTTTGAAACTCTTATCGAGTACTATCTGAACCTAAAATTTCACTTCAAAATTTTCATCTATAACGAAATGACAGCTAAAATAGTGGAAGACTACTTGCAGTAAAGAACGCTGGTGTTTGAGTAGAGAATGTGGAAGTTACCTCGAGGATATTATTCTTATCAGTTGAATTTATTTATTTATTTGTTAATTTTTTGTCCAAAAAAGTAGACGGACCATGTTTTTGATTTACCTTAGTCTATCGTTAATTTTTAAGAACGTTAAAACTGTGTTAATTCGATTGTACCTTTGTAGTAGAATTAACATGGTGTATTCCGTAGAAGAAAGGGTGAATATTATAAAATTATTTTTTAGAAATAACGACTCTGCGCGAGTAACAGCGGCTTTATTTAACGAACGGCATCCTGAAAAAAATGTATCCGCTGCTTACGTTGTGCAATTGGTTGCCAAATTTGACGCTACTGGTTCAGTCGGAAACAAAAAGAGGGTGTATGACAGAGACGAAGCGAGGGAAGTGGCTGTCTTAGGTAAAGTAGCAATGGATCCGACCCTTAGTACTAGGAAATTGTCCGATGTATCTTGTGTTTCACGCACAACAATCATGAGAATCCTTACACAACATAAGTTCCATCCTTTTAAGATACAACTGGTTCAGGAACTGAATGAGAATGATTTCGATCACCGACTCCAGTTCTGTGAAGTGGTCAGTGGAATTATTAACAATAATCCTATCAATATCTGTTTCTCGGACGAGTGTTCATTTTACCTTAATGGCATTGTAAACAGGCATAACTGTCGGTATCGGTTAGATGAAAATCCAAGATTATTTCGTGAAGTGCATACTCAGCATCCCCAAAAGTTAAATGTTTGGGCGGCTATTTATGGAAATCATATAATCGGCCCTTTTTTTATACCCGGTAATCTTACTGGCCAAATGTATTTAGAACTATTACAGAACGCTATTTATCCAGCCCTCGTTCAAGTATTGTAGAATGAAGAAGACCATGTAACGATCATTTTTCAACAAGATGGCGAACCACCTCATTTCGCTCAACCTGTGAGTCAGTTCTTAGATGAAAATTTTCCTCAGGCCTGGATTGGAAGAAGGGGACATATTAAGTTGCCACCCAGAGGACACTGGACTTTTTTCTATGGGGTCACCTGAAATCTAAGATTTACGCTACCCAGCCTTAGTCACTGGAGGATTTGCGAATGTGGATCATTAATGAATGCCGTCAAATTATACCACAAATGTTGAGTAATGACCTTGAACGTTTTGAGCAAAATGTATTTTACTGCATGAAAGTGAATGGTGGCCATTTTCAGCATTTAATAAAATAATCCCAAAAGTAAGTAGTCTTCCACTATTTTAGCTGTCATTTTGTTAAAGATGAAAATTTTGAAGCGAAATATTAGGTTCAGATAGTACTCGATAAGAGTTTCAAAATGAGGTATCGCAACACCCCTCATCCCTATTCAATATCAGGGGGTTGTGTTCACCCCCGTTAGGGGGTTGAAGTTACCGAAATGAAAAAAGCGGAAAAGTTATTCCCCCTCGAATCAGAAATCGACGGGTCCGAGCGATTTTCTATATTTTCATTTTAAAGCAGGAAAATCGATGTGTTAAGTTTTCGCTGGACCACCCTGTATGTAAGAAGCCGCGTACGTACAACAACAGGTTTATTTTCCATTTATTCGTTATTTTTATTAAACTATAGAAAAAAATTATATTCTACAATTCCTTTCACAATTTCAATAAAATTACAGCAAAAAGTGCATGGTTTAAATCAAAGGCACAATCAAATCATTTCAAGAGCACTATCCTTCGCGTCGACAGTTGATTAGACGTCGCGTCGTTTCTAAAAACAGAACTGGTGCTTTGTCTGAGGTCATTAAACGGTGTTCCATTCGTAGAACTGACTATAATTTTTTAGGGCATTCGACAGTTGCGATGATAAGTTTTAACGTAGCTGACATTAATACAGGACGAAACGTGGTGTTTTTAGTGAAATTATGTAATTTTTTTGTGTAATCTAATAGTGTCGAATTTATTAATGAAGTTCTAATAATTTTGGTAAAAAACCCTGATAAGGCCTGTACAGGAGTTTCTTGTTACTTAGTAATAAAAACTAACTAATTTTATATACCTTCTAATATGAAATTTGAGTGTCTCAACATTGTATACTTTTCGAGATTGAAAGACTTGTCAAGTAGATACTTGCGTACGCCGCATGTGTTCTGATTTTAGGGGTTGTTGCCCAAGTTTTTAGACGGGTTTTAAAAAAATATGTACGTTTCTTTAGGACATCTAACCAGTCACCAATTTAAATATAATAAGCCAATTCAATAATTCCATGTATATATAAGCGACCATATCCGATTGTTTTTTTTTTATTTATATTAAAGAGTGCCGCACTAGAGGTTGTGTATTAAATCTGATATAAACTATTTTCAAATTTAAATTAGACTTTTGTAGTATTCGTTTTAGGAGTTTTTTAGTGTCAATTCAGGGCCGATTTTACATTAATCTTAAAGGCCCGGGCGTAAGACCGGCAAGGGCGCCCAAAGTATATATTTTTTGCAAAAATATGTTCTTCACTCCCAAGCTAGATAAATTTAAAAATAATATTTGCGTAAAAATCTATGAATAAAAATTAAAAGAATAGTATGCTTTATACCTATGCATGGTGGCACATTGTATAGTGTCATATTCATCATAATCATTACTTATTAAACGTTATATTGGAGCCAAACATACGCTAGCGCGTGGACACCGAAATTATTATTTTTAATAATATTTTTTAAATCTTAAAGATATATACAGGCCAGTTGCGCCTCGTGGAAGAGGACAAGGACTCTACCCCTCCAATCCTTAGCAGTTCCGTCTAAAACAATTTCTTTGCTCCCGCTTAAAATATTGAATTAATATAAATACATCTATCCACTGAATACTTTTCCTTAGTGAACTGAACTATACAATACGCTCTAACCAACCAATATTGTTGACTAAATGATTAAACTACACAGTAGGCTCCAACCAATATTTTACCGATATAGTCTCACCATAAATAAATTAATTCTACTGTCTCAAACAGTAAATGTTATTAGTAGAGATCGAATTATATACATTTGCATAATTATGTATTTGCATTTAAGAATATTTTTAAAATCTAGTGACTATGCATATTATTTCATGTACACATATTATATCTGCGAAAGCTTCAAACTAAAGATTTGGCGTAGACTGAATCTATTCAGTTAATGAATAAAATCCACTTTACTCATCCCAAGTAAATGTTATTTTAAAGGTGTAGTTTAGCTTCAATTATTAAAAAATAAGGAATCTAATTCTAAAAGAATATAAGCAAGAACCGTGTTGTTTGAAGCACGATAAACATGCTGATGAATGGGTTACTGCGGAATTGGCAATGGTATTTTTCACATATTTATGCGCTTTCAGGCAACTGCACCTTACAATAGTTCCATAAATATTAATTTAGAAGTGCAAAACACTTTCTTTCAAAAAAGCAGCAACCCTTACTTCATATTTTAATTCAATAAAAAACCTGGCAGCTGAAGAAAAATTATTATTATTTTAAAACACTTAAATAAGTATTTAAGATTTCTTTTAACTTAGATTCCTTATTTTCAGGTTTTTCTGTTGTAAATACGCATGTTTTTTTCTTCGGCTGTCAAATTTTTAAAAGTATTTACATTTTATATTATATCTTTAACACGTTTAATTAATTTAAACACTTTAATTAAAAACTTGCGTATTTAAGATATTTTGATAAAAGCTGCAAGCTATCCATTTAAAATCCTTTAAATAAGTATCTCGTTTAACTTACCGAAGAAATTAAGTCTTATATTTTTAGTGAAAGTTTAAGTGAAAAAATGTGTTAAAATTACAAATTTTGTAGGTAAGTAACACAATAAATTAGAAAAATGAAAGTTATGTTTTTGAAGTAATATTTCAGTTCATGATTTTTAAAATACTGACGCTATAAAAAGAAAAATACCATAAATGCCATTCCTCTGTAAAGAAAAGATGCTGGAAAAGTTGCCATTATTTCTCAAACCACCTAGATTCATGCTAAAACTAATGTGATGATTAATAATTAATCTTTATATCTTAAAGTGTATTTATTGGCAAGTCAATGCATATCAAAATTAAATTTAAAAATTCCTTTTAAAATACATTTTTAAAGAAGAAAAATTCTTAAGAATATATTTAGGTATTTAAATAATATAAGGTTTGAAATGACAGTAAAATAATCAATTTGATTTAATAGTAAGTAAATAAAAGTTTATAACTCTTTTTAGAACTAAAAGAAACAAGTACAGAACAGATAAAAACTAATCAACTATTCGATACGACATGTCAATTATGTGAAAATGAATTATCTATTAGTACATCTGCACCTATGCCTGCTTCGAAAGACAATATACCACAAACTACGACTAAACCTACTATATTACCGATCGAAAATTCCAAATATAATCAAACAGAGTCTTCTAGTCCAGATAATCAATCCTTAATTGGCAATTCAGAAAATAATAACGATAATATGAGTGAAAAACAGGAAAGTTTTTCCCCTAGTCTGGAAGATTCCGCTAGAATGGCCACATCAGTTGGCTTTTCTAGTGAATATAATGAATTATCGACTGTGGAATATATGGAAACTTCGGCTAAACTTCAAGAGGTAACTGATATGCCTGAAACTTTTAGAACTAAATCCCAAGACACTATCGAAACTACTGAAATTTTGAGCGAAACTAATGGAACAATGGAAGAAACTAATGAACTTATAAAGGAAAGTACTGAAATTATGAGTGAAACTACTGTAATATTTCAAAATGTTTCTTCTGAATCTAGTCATAAAAATAAAACCGAATCTTCAACAGATCTTCGTAATGAATCAGATGAAGTATCTAAAAAGAATTTAAGTCAACTGGATTCCACTCAACCTTTTAGTGGATTACCGAAAAATATTGTCACCGAACCTAAAGAAACTACTGAAATTATCAGCAAAAAAACTGCATCAGAGAGCGATTTTATGGATAATACTGCAACAGCCAATTTCTCAGAAAATATTACATCAAAAGAATTTACTCCCGAAACCAGAAACGCAACCGAAACTGTTCGCTCAGCAACTAGTATATCTAACAAAGACTTTATTGAATTAGAAAGTAATAAAGAAATCATAAATAAGCGGCCCGAAAACGTCGGTGAATCTGAAGGATTAACTGAAATGTCAACAGAATCATTTGACAAAACTTCTGAAAAAATTGACATTTCCACTGAAAGCCTCACAGAAAATGTTAGTGCAATTACGAAACGATCATACGATAAAGTCTTTAGTCAATCGAAATCAAATACTGAGTCATTGGAAAGCTTTTCTACAGAGTCCAATGATTTAGGGGAGACACCGACTAAGAAATCTAAAAGTCTAAAAGCTTTAGGAACGCCAATTAGTTTAAAGACAACACATACAAGAAAGCACAGTAATGCCGGAAATAATATATCTACAGAAGATATTTGTAAGAAATTCGAATTGGAAGAAATGGCCGACCATACCAGGCATAAAACAACAGAACGATCTTCAGATTTAAAAAATAATTTGAATTATAAAAGTAATACAAATTTTAAAATTACGGACAAGTCTAAGGAATCTAAACAATCTGGAAACGATTATTTTGAATCAGATAGTATGCTAGACAATAAAACGCCTACTAAACAATTATTAACTAAAAGCGCAGGCACACCAACCATATTTTTAGGAAAAACTGCAATTGTAGAGCATTTAAATGGATTGGCGATTATTCCTAAAACGAAACAGGACATAGATGGTATACTAGCAGCCAGTCCTCATTATACCAGGCTAAAACATGATCACATATTTTATGATGACGATGATGAAGTAGTTGGCGCTACCGAGATCTTAAGATTAGCTCATAAACCTGACAAATTAGGTTAGTTCACACTTCTGAAGTCCAGGATTTTTTAAAACTAAATATTTTAGAGCATTATCGGATTGTAAAATTTCCGAAATAGTTTAATTGTAATATATTTTTACTTGAAAATTATTAAAGCTAATAACAGAAGTTCAGTAACCAAATAAAGAATATGCAATTTATACAAGAACAGAATCGACATATCATCACTTTCAAAAGAAATGTTTTATACTTCGGTACATTTGAATCATATTTATTATTTTTAGCGAAGGAAATGACAATGGACTCAAAATTGCTTGACAACGAGTCTTAATGAAGTAATTCTGCTAGGATAATAGGAAGAAGGTATGGAAACTGCAAGGCACTATGCACTAATTTATCCATATTATCTAAAACAAGAATCAAGCTATACATATAAACAGAAAAAAGAACATATATGTAGGAAATAGTAAATATGTTTATTACTATCAAATAAAATGATTTAAGTATAGCTTATGTGTTTGTACTTTGAACATAGTTAAATAACTAGCAAATACTTTGTAATTATGTTATAAATAAACAATTTCAAAGAGGCAGGTGGCAGGAAAGATAAACTTTGTTATGTCAGAAAAAAACCCAAACAAACACTTTTGTACCAGGACGTAATTTTAAAAAAGTAAGATCATCAATACATACACATATGGCTCGATAATACTTGGAATAAAGTGGTTTTTAAGTAAGTAATTAAACTAACTCCATTTCCATAACACCTTGTATAATATTTGAGGAAGAAGTATTTAATTCTTAGCAACTTGTATTGCGCTCATATAATAACATTATACTTTTTTGGATATTACAGGTGGTTTTTAGTAACATAAATTTATTTACCACTTTCGGAAACCACCGTCTTTCCGACTCAAATAAAAAGAAATGTGATGCAGGCAGTACAGATCTTCAAAAAGTTAGAACAAACAATGAACATGTGCCTTTTTTGTAAATATTTATTTTTATTATATTTTTTAATAAAAAATATATAAAGTAAGTATAGTTATAATACTAATATTACAATATCTAATAACAAATTTTAACATTCAGGTTTATTACCAAATTACTGCTATGTGAAAAAGACCATTGTACCGTAAACTCATACCCATTCCATTTTAACCCAAAAATAAAAAAAGTTTCTCAAAATTAGTAATGCCAGTCAACATATAAAATAGGCAAACAACGTACTCTTCAAATAAATAGTCCATTTTCTCCCAGAGACCTGTTTAAATAAGAAAGTAACTACAAAAATAGTTTACTTCTTATTAGTAACGTACTCTTTATATGCTAGTTCCTAGAAACATGAAATTTATTCATAAATGATATAATTTTGGACCAAACTTCGTTTATCTCTTGGTCGTCCTTTATACAATATGTAGTGTATTTACCAAGTAAGGGATTTTGAATATAATCTTTAATTTTGAGAAAGTGACGTATACTACTATGTTTGATGATATTTACTGGAGTGTTTTTAAGAAACGAAGGTATGAAGGAAACATCCATTGAGGTGAATTTTGACTATCAACAAATTATTTTCTTAATAGAAGCTATAACTTCCATGGAAACAATAATTATATTTCATTGAAACTTATCCATAGAAATTATATTGCTTGTTTTTGAGAAAATCTGGATTAACTGAGAGAAAGAATTTATTTAATTTATATGCATTATCATAATCGTTAGGACTAGTTGATGATTTCTCGTTAATATCAGAATTGTAAGATTCGGTTAAATTTTGGTACTGTATACTGGGTTTAATACAGGAGTTATCAAAACAGATCTGTCATACGAAATATTACAAATGTGTCTATTTAAGGAGGTTATTGTTGGGTCCATTTTCAGAAAAAAAACTTCATATGAACTTATGTCCCAAACGTCTTAACTTTTGAGATACAGGGTGTTAAAGATTTTCAAAAAATCTCTTCTTCTTAATATCTTGAACTGCTCTAGATATTTTTGTCAATTTCGGTACACACTTTCTATTCGTCAAGAGGCATTTTATGATGTATAGCATATACATGTCATTGAATCTTCTACATGTACGGCTGATGATCTTATTACACTGACCATGTAAAATAAATAAATTCATTAATACTACATTTGAATAGTTGTTGTTTTCTTCTATTTTTTTTTAACTTTAAATTTAACTTAAAAAAAATAAAATATTTAAATACTGAAATGCTTAGAAATAAACGGACAACATATTGAACATTTATTGAAAAGTAATTAGATATTTTTTGCAAAATGTCAACCATTACAAAACAATTTCCATAGGCTACTTGCCAAATTGGTCTAAAAAGTGTGATTGTTATCTGTAATAATTAATTTTGCTAAATAAATGCTCATAAGTCAAAAATTGTTCAAGATAGGTATAGTAACATTATACATAGGAAGATAGACAATTTCAATAGCTTTTAGGTCAACAGATAAAATATAGGGTATTTCATTTAAAAAAACGTACTATTAACCATTTTTCCAAACCATAAAAATATTTGTATTTTGAAACACACTGTACTATTATAACTAATATTTGGAGAGAGGGTGAAAGACCTCTGGATATAACCTGACCCCATACCAAATTTCAGTGCTTTAATTTGTCAGAGTTTAAAAATATCATCAATTTTTGTAGGACATGTTTTCCGAAAAAAAAAAGTTAAATTAATTATTATCTCGAGAACTATAACAAATAGGTATAAGAAAATATTAAGGAAAGTTATTAAGAAATTAATAAGGATTCTAAAACAAAAATAATACACAGGGTGTTCAGTTTAAATTATCAAAGTTGATAATACTTTTAAGTAGAAGCGGCAACACTGCTTGGCTAAAAATTTTTAACAGAGAGATCATGTCCGCTTCTATAAGCTCCTAACTTTCAAAGTGATCCGATGACTAGCTCTGTATAAACGTATAATAGGCCATCCACCATCAATCACCCTGTATATGAAGTTTTTTTTCTGAAAATGGACCCAAGAATAACCTCCTTCAATATTAGCATATTATTAAGAAACACTGTATATATCGGGTGTCGATGAGATTGCTAGCAAGGCTGTAATATTCTTTTGAAAAACTCATCGATATCATATTTTGGAAATTATTATGCTGGGGTACGATGTATATTTTGAATGTTCGAATGAAAGCCATTTCTGTTTTAAGCGGAAGCGCATTCTTTTTTTTTAATTTATATTCTACATTAAATTTTAAATATAAAACATGTATTACTTCCGGTTTAAAATAATTTGGGAATGAAAGTTTCAAGTCTCCGGTTAAACCGGAAATGAAATTTTAGTAATATTAGTAGATAGTACCACATAGATAAAGTTAAATAATCATGTTTTTCCTACATTCAATTGTTTTTTGTCAAAACGTTATAATTTTTGTTAAATTTAACATATTCAATCGACTCGACAATTGTCAGAGATAGATATAGGAAGTAATACATATTTTATATTTTGAATTTAATATAGAATAGAAAAAAAAACGGGTATTTCGTTAAAAATAACGAAGATGATTACACCAGAAATTACTTTCATTTGTTCGAACTTTCACAATATACATCCTACCCAATCATAATAATTCCCAAAATGAAATCGATGAGTTTTTCATAAGGATATTATAGCCTTGCTAGTAATATCGTTGACACCTGGTATATGAAAAAAAAGTAGTGTAAATAATGATAAATTCAAATTTTCATTCAAACCGTAGAGTGGATGACAGCAAAAAATCTGTGTAACGTCAAATCATAAATATCTTGACTGAAATGATAAATAGAGCCGACAATGCAAGGGAGTAAAATTAATAAATTAATACTACAGCAAAATTTTGTAAATATATAGTGGAGTCGTTCCGGTATTCGAAAATACCTTGACGAAATCGAGTAATTTTTTTTTCCGAATCCATACAGTAGGATCCCCTCGACATTCTGAAATGATTTGTTCAGGGCGCCGCATGGGGGTGGAGGGGGCAGGCCCCGTAAATCTAACCTACAACGGGAAATTAAAAATAACTCAGCCGGATTTGATGCTAAAAAAAAATGTGGTAAGCAAAATTGAAGAGCTTGACAGAGCGCGTAAGCTCGAATAAACCCGATCTCGATATCTCGATGAGTTCGCGAATTAACGCGATTTTCAACTGCAAAAACAATCAAATTTAATTAATTATATCTCGAGAAGGGGGCGGAGTTGGGGCATCATTTTTTCGGGAATCAACGGGTGATACCGAGTACTTTGATGGGCCGGAGGCTGTGGTTGGTGGGACAATTAGGAGGGGAGTTGGGAGAGGGGGAAATTTTTACATAAATGCTAATAAGTAGTTTATTAATCGAGCTACGGGGATCAGGCTGATTCAATTTGTTCGTTTTTTTATCAGCTACGAGGTGGAATTGTCAAAAAAAAATTATTTTCCCAAATGCGCGCTGGGCACGGCATACAAGAAATGGCCATCTCCGAAAATACTTAAGTTATTCAATTGTTCCACCACAAACATGTCCTTTGATGTTTTTTACAAAAAGGATGGTACGCCACTGATATCTTTCCATGTGGATATTTTTTCTGATTGGCCTGTTCAATTCTCCATGAAAACGGTCTTTTGAGTTTTTCTCGTCAGACGCACCGTTCTCGATTAAAACCACTAAATTCATATTGAAACTCATTATTTTTAACATTGATAAAATAATTAATGATAATTTTTTTTATAAAAATTGTCATAGTGGGCAATTCGATGCGTAGACGGGCGGAAACATGCCTTTTAATTTTATTTTCGCATATGACTCTTTACTTTTTTCTATAAAAATTGTTGGGTTTGTTCGGGTTTGTTCGATGCGAAGACATTGACATTGATATCTCGTTTCATTATGAAAAAATTTGTCCGTTCTTCCACTGTATTTATGTCACGCACCACAATGTGAGTTGAATTGTTAAATTTGTTTTCCCAGTACGTGGACATCATTCTGTTCATCATTTGTTCCTCGCATTTTCATTTTCAGACTAAACCCCGGCTGATGATATCATTATCTCACACGATTATGGTAGCGGCCAGACATAAGCATATATTCTCCCGATACCAAATTGGAATGGCGGTATCACTTCACCGCAAACAAGGTTCCAAAACTTTGCTAAATACCTTGCATCATCACGGCTTCTGTGCCAGTTACGATGAAGTTCTCAAGTTCTATGACAGTTACCTTATATCCCCTATCAGGCCTCTCTTAATATCTGACGATTCTTCGCAATTTGTCTTCGACAATGCCGACCACAATACCAACACCTTGGATGGTAAAGGTACTGTTCATATTATGGGACGATGATGAGTTCTTAAGGATACCAAATCAGTAGCGCATCAGTTTCTTCTCAGGATGGTTGACAGAGTACGTTCTAATGAAATCGCTAACAAGGGACTTACACCTGTTAAATTCTTCGAAGGTGATCCACATCATGGAATAGGGCAGGTCGTTATTTCTTCTCTTCCTTACTTTAAATCAAACACCGGTATCGATGTTCTTCTTGACATCAAAATGATTCCAGAAAATGCTGGATTTACAAGAAATCTACCGACCGTGAAAACACCCCTGGTTGGAGCGGTTTTTTCGAGATTGTCACTAAGAACAAACCAGCAACTAAGTCTAGAATGATTTGTTTGCCATTCATTTCCGCAAAGCCCAGAGATATCGACACTATATACATTTCTCTAGCAGAGGCAGTAAGGTTGGCGAAAGAAATCAATCAGTGTTACGCCTTCGTAATGTTCGATCAGCCCCTGTATATAAGAGCAAAACATATATTGGAGAGTACTAAAGATGAAAATCTGAATATTATTACCGGTTGGGCTCATTCCATCTCATTATTTTAATTTTATTTGATGAAAATTGGTATTTAAAATAGAAAAAAGTAAAGAGTCATTTGCAAAAATAAAAATTAAAAGGCATGTTTCCGCCCGTCTTCGCATCGAATTGCCCACGCCAACAATTTTTATAAAAAAAAATAAACAGTAATTATTTTATCAATGTTAAAAATAATGAGGGTCAATATGAATTTAGTGGTTTTAATCAAGAACTGACGAGAAAAACTCGGAGAGACCATTTTCATGGAGAATTGAATAGGAGAATTAGAAAATATCCACATGGAAAAATATCAGTGGCGTACCATCTTTTTTCTAAAAAATATCAAAGGACATGTTTGCAGCGACGCCACTGGTGGAACAATTGAATAACTTTTCTAACTAAAATGTGTGGTTCTATATCCTATTTACACATACCAAAATTGAACATAATATCTAAAGTATTTTCTGAGATTCCACCTCGTAGCTGATAAAAAAATGAATAAATTGAATCCGGCATGATCCCCGTAGCTCGATTAATAAACTACTTATTAGGATTTATGTAAATAATTTCCCCCTCCCCTAACTCCCCTCCTAATTGCTCCACCAACCACAGCCTCCGGCCCATCAAAGTACTCGGTATCACCCGTTGATTCGCGAAAAAATGATGCCCCAACTCCGCCCCTTCTCGAGATATAATTAATTAAATTTTATTGTTTTTGCAGTTAAAAATCGCGTTAATTCGCAAACTCATTGAGATATCGGGATCGGGTTTGTTCGAGCTTACGCGCTCTGTGAAGCTCTTCAATTTTGCATTTCACATTTTTTTTGGAAGCATCATTACCGGCTGAGTTATTTTCAATTTCCCGTTGTAGGTTAGATTTACGAAGCGTGCCCCCCCCCCCCCCCCCCCCATGCGGCGCCCTGCCCAAATCATTTCAGAATGTCGAGGGGATCCTACTGTATCGATTCGGAAAAAAAAATTACTCGATTTCGTCAAGGGATTTTGAGCCGTTTATTTCGCCAGGACGACTCCACTAATAGTAGTAGGGGGAAAAATAATATATAAACCGAGGTTTAGAAAGCTGTTATTGCCCCACCGTCAATATTAAATCATGAGGTGCGAAGCGCCGGTCGGGATATAATAATAGCCTACTTCTGAACCTTGTTAAATAATATATACAGGTTGACAAGTGGATCTGTGTCTCGGACGTATTGGTAAGGGGGAAGCTATATCGTTTAAAATATGGTCTAGTCATGGGCATGCTATTATTATTTTAAAATTATAAAAATAGGAATAAAAAAAATTACTTTATACAAGATGTAAACTTTTTAACATGGAAGCAGCTACAGGATTAATAGTTATTTTTCAGTTTTGGTCGTATTAATGTCCCTTTCTAGCTTTCGCTTAAGTGGCAATTTAAATATATTGATTTGTGATTCCTCCTCACCTACCCTATAAAGATTTGCAATCACTTCACTCACGGGTCTGACTGTGAAGGTTTTTACCAGGAGTATACTCATAAAATAACACCCTAAAACACGACACAATGAACAGTTTTTTATAAAACACAATTTTACACAATAAAATAACTATTTCTATCACTACACAGCTGGGTGGGTACATTCATCAAATATCGGACATCGCCGAACCAGCGCGATGGCCCATCGGGGGGTGACTTCCGAGATACATGCGCTATCCACTGCCTGAACTATAACCATCAAATTAGCGATTCTGTAACCATTCACAACGCACTATGTTGCCATATTTTTAGATTAAAAGTACTTTAAAAAAATATATTATTTTGCATTTAAATATCAAAATCAATAGTATGAAAATAAAATTTTAATAATATTGACACTATAATAAAATATTGATTTCTTATATACAGGGGTGGTCATAAGCCACCTGACAGCCTTGAAAACAGTACATGCGACAGTTCCACCGCTCTCGCTAGGATTTCACGTACGTTAGATAGCAACGCGTCTGGCTGGGCATACGTTAGTATGCTTGTCGACCTCGAGATAGATCAATATCGGTTTTGTTCCCTGGTTAAATTGTTATTTTCGGGTGAAATGGCACAAAACGTTCGATTGAAGGTTTCGTTACAAAAGCGTGTATTTTTGTTGTAACAGTTTCATTGTCCTGATCGCGTTTATGGAGCTATTGAAGAGGGTTTAGAGAAAGGTGGCCTGATACACATTTCCCAAACCGCAATTACATGGTTGAATTAGCCAAAAACTTTGAAAAGACCGGATTTCGCGCATCCGATCGCAAACTTCCGAGATCTCAATCATTGGATAGCAAACGAGTTCGATCATCAATGAAAACTTCGCGATGCTCGCCCGTATTGTTAATTCGATCGAAAAACGTTATTTGAAGTGTATTGAGATTAACGGTGAATATTTTCATTGTAATTTTTTATTGTGCTATAATGAAATAAAACGAACGTTTTTTAAACTTGTGTTTTCGTTTTTTATTTTAATTTGTGCAAATTTGCCAGGTGACTTATGCCCACCCCTGTATATATATTAAATATATAAAAATATATTATATTAAAATTTATTGTAAATGCGTGAATGTAATTTTAGGGTTTTCTCTGTAAGATATTATTAAATTAAAATTTAATATATGTGACAACATTTTTAACCTTAGAATTTTGTTTCGCCTTCATTCCTTTCGTAGCTACAGATAAACTTGTCGACCTGTACTATTATTCTCCTCTTCTTCAATTTTTTTACTATTTTTACATCAAGCACTTTTTTATGAATGCAAAATAAAAAAAAAATTTAAAGAATAGAATTCTTTGCTATGGAGCGCTAAGCTTTATTCGCCGCAGTTAGTTAAAGTTAAAACCAAAGACTGAAATATGTTATCCAAACTTCTTTCTCGGAGTAAATTTCCACTACATTAAATAAAAACTAGGTTAGTCAAAAGGCAATAAAAAGTAGATTATAAAATAAAATTAAGGCATATTAAAATAGGGCTATTAAATGAAATATGTCAAGTTTTCTCTACATTTACTGAATTAAACTTTGCATTAGTTTATTTAAGTCATAATATTAATGCGCTTAATTAGTTAATATTATTAGTCTTAGTACTTCCTTGAAGAACACTTTGCAGACCATACCTAAATCGTTTTAGATGTTTAGATCACTTGATGGTTTGGGACTAATGTTGGTAAATATTTTACGCATATCATGTTTATATTGATAATTTTTTCAGGAATAATGTATTTTAGGATGTAGATTATGAATCTTACCGCCGGCGTCGATTTTAGTGACTAAAATTAGTTTTTGAAATATTCCTGCTTAGAATGCTTGGTTTTAGATGTTAGGTTTCAGACTACAAATAGGTAATTTTAGTTCTTCTTGATTGGCATACCTATTATCTTGACAAGTGGGTAGTCTCGAAACATCTGTTAGTCTGCCATATTGCCATACATAATCTAAAACTGAACTTTTATATTGAAAATTTCTTTAGAAAAGTTTAGAAAAGTTTCCTATTAAAATGATTGCCTAGTTATATTTATTTGTAGTATACCGAAATAAGAAGCAAATCATGTACTGCAAGAGGTTATTTTCCGTTACTCGATCACATTACAAAAAATACTGCATAATTACCCTAAATCACTTTAAAACACAACACAGAGTTTAATTATTTTTTGATGATAGTAATTTTTGTAAGTGGAGTTATTTGAAGTTCATTACGAAACTCGACACTATCAGTTTATTCCATCCATTATCTGTGAATAGTATCCCTCGAACCCAATCGTGGCTTCCGATTGAATTTTTCTTTATATACCATTCGCAGTACCTACCCATGTCGTAAAGGATAGTCTTCTGATTCCAACTTTATAACATTTTTGATATGGTACTATGGTTCATATGAAGGATCTCTTCGTAAATGATGTGCCATGCGATATAATCTGATATTCGATCCACTTGGGTAGAATTTTCTACAAACAAACTACGCTAGCAGAAACAAATTATTTTAAATATATAATCACGTTAAAAAGTTTCTTGATTTTTTTTATGATCAAACACAAGCACTATAGGAATGATCTTTTAAGGCACTCTGGGAGTGGTGCGTGTGCAAATAAAGCGATTCACATTAGTTTTGAATCGTTGTAGGTTATATTCGTAAAAACGACCTCGCGAAGGTGGGTCCATAAAGATGAAGTCCTCCAGATGAAAGATTTCTTAAATAATGAAGTTCGAGGAGTACTAAGCTGAACCACATATGGATGGGCGGTAGTAGTTCGTCGTGTATTTCTTCTAATCATTCTGGGCGGAAATAAGAGGGCAAGGTCAGCGGAGCACTTCCCATGGAAATATCTGTAAAGAGAGTCAAATCCCAACCTGTCTTCAGCTCGTCACTGGTACTCATTTAATAATCTATGTTTAAAGTTTCGATGCCACGAACTTTATTTTTATTGGAAAATATTGTTTAATATCACGACGTTACTCTCTATCCACTGATCGTCAGTTGGTACGATGATGCGCGATGTAGTATGCCTCTACGGCTGCTACATGCAATTGATCGAGACAAATACAGGATGATGCTGCTAGAAACCGCGTCAAAGTAGGTTCACGTCGACGCGAATGCTGGTGACAGTGAGTGTATCGTACAGTGTTTTCTGCTGTGAAATTATTTATTTCCATGTGATTCGTAGTTGAAAATAATGTACCCTCATTTATGACGTTGGCTATAATTGTTGATAGAATTGTTGAGGTAAAAATTATATCATCGGAGTTTCTAGAAGACTGACGCCTCTTAACTGATCATATGGTTCTATTTACAAATTTGCTATAATGCACAAGTCTTTCTACTTTTCAAAATACATCATTCCTGAAAAACGCATCCGATCTGGAATGGTTTGCTTTTAATACATATTTACCAAAATGTGTTCCTTACAATTTTCCTGATTATAATTATTTTGTGTCCCCTATCTAAATTTACATTCATCAGACTCAAACGAATTCTTGTGTTATTTAGGTTATTTAGGAGATAAGATTAGGCAAACGAAACACAAGCAAGGAACTAGCCTAAGTAGATACTGACTACAGCGTCTTAAAGGGTTGAATGCTAAAAGGCGAATTGCAGAGGAGAGTGTAAAATAAATCGAAATTCAATTATCCTTTTTATAGTGGTAAAATACTTATCAGGCCTATTCTAAGACATTAACATTTTCTAGCCAAGAGTTAGAATAAAATACAGCTTAAAATAACTTGATACCTATTATAAGATATTTCAGTTTAAATGACAAACTAAAAGTTATAACTTATCGATTCGAAATGTGCATCATTTTTTTTTCTATATGGGTTTTATAAACTGGAGACGTGTGTTTTTAAAATTGTTCTGATATTCTTAATTAAACTAAGTTTAGTTTGTAAAGCTGGTAATATATTTTGAATGTTTTTTTTTTTGGTTTAATTTCCCGATAGGAATGTTTCTAAACTTATGCTTCTTTTATAATTTTTAGAAGCTACTACAATTATTTCTGGAACAACCGATGAAGCAAACGATTCTACAACATCTCCAGAGGAAACAGAATCAGCCAGTATTGCTCAGGGATTACCTAATATAGGTCCATCGTCTAATAGCTCCTTACCATGTGAATTATGTGAGAGCGAAAATGAATTTGACGCTTCTACGACGATTGTTAAATCTGTAATTTCTAATGAAACCTCAGCCCAATTAAGCCAAATTAGTTCTCATTCCGAATCGTCCAAACTAACAATGACCTCAGATTTTTCTACACAAGAATTAGAGCAAGCCTCAACTCAATCGAGTAAAATTGATTCTCTTTCTGAATCATCAAAATTGGAGGGAACATCAGAAATTTTTACCAAAGATTTAGAGAATGCCGAAAATTCAACTGGAACCAGTTCTACCTTAATAACATCTGACGTAACAAATTCAGTATCTGAATCTTTAACACAGTTAAGCAAAATCGGTTCTCTGATCGAATCGTCAACGTTGACGAATATATCACTTTCTAAGGAAGAATTTCAGATGGCATTAAATTCATCCGGGACTGATTCTACTTCTATAACATCTGACGTAAAAAATTCAGTATCTGATTCTTTAACACATTCAGACAAAATTGGTCCTCTGTCAGAATCGTCAACGCTGACAGATACATCATTTTCCAATGAAGAATTTCAGATATCCGGAGATTCAACTGGGACCGGTTCTACCTTAATGACATCTGACTTAGCAAATCTAATATCTGAATCGTTAACAAAGTTAACTGAAATTGGATCTCTGCCAGAATCGTCAACGCTGACAGATACATCATTTTCCAAGGAAGAATTTCAGATATCCGGGGATTCAACTGAAACTGGTTCTACCTTAATGACATCTGACGTAACAAATTTAATATCTGAATCATTAACAAAGTTAACCGAAATTGGTTCTCTGTCAGAATCGTCAACGCTGACAGATACATCACTTTCCACGGAAGAATTGCAGATATCTGGAGATTCAACTGAGACAGGTTCTACCTTAATGACATCTGACTTAACAAATCTAATATCTGAATCGTTAACAAAGTTAACTGAAATTGGATCTCTGCCAGAATCGTCAACGCTGACAGATACATCATTTTCCAAGGAAGAATTTCAGATATCCGGGGATTCAACTGAAACTGATTCTACCTTAATGACATCTGACGTAACAAATTTAATATCTGAATCATTAACAAAGTTAACCGAAATTGGTTCTCTGTCAGAATCGTCAACGCTGACAGATACATCATTTTCCAACGAAGAATTTCAGATATCCGGAGATTCAACTGGGACTGGTTCTACCTTAATAACATCTGACGTAACAAATTTAATATCTGAATCGTTAACAAAGTTAACTGAAATTGATTCTCTGTCAGAATCGTCAACGCTGACAGATACATCATTTTCCACGGAAGAATTGCAGATATCTGGAGATTCAACTGAGACTGGTTCTACCTTAATAACATCTGACGTAACAAATTTAATATCTGAATCCTTAACAAAGTTAACCGAAATTGGTTCTCTATCAGAATCGTCAAAGCTGAGAGATACATCATCTTCCAAGGATGAATTTCAGATATCCGGAGATTCTACTAGGACTGGTTATACCTTAAGAACATCTGACGTAACAAGATTAACATCTGAATCGTTAACAAAGTTAACTGAAATTGGTTCTCTGTCAGAATCGTCAACGCTGACAGATACATCATTTTCGAAGGAAGAATTGCAGATATCTGGAGATTCAACTGGGACTGGTTCTACCTTAATAACATCTGACGTAACAAGTTTAATATCTGAATCATTAACGAAGTTAACCGAAATTGGTTCTCTTTCAGAATCGTCAAAGCTGACGGATACATCATCTTCCAAGGATGAATTTCAGATATCCGGAGATTCTACTAGGACTGGTTATACCTTAAGAACATCTGACGTCACAAATTTAATATCTGAATCGTTAACAAAGTTAACCGAAATTGATTCTCTATCAGAATCGTCAACGCTGAGAGATACATCATTTTCCAAGGAAGAATTTCAGATATCTGGAGATTCAACTGGGAATGGTTCTACCTTACTAACATCTGACGTAACAAATTTAATATCTGAATCCTTAACAAAGTTAACCGAAACTGGTTTTCTATCAGAATCGTCAAAGCTGACGGATACATCATCTTCCAAGGATGAATTTCAGATAGCCGGAGATTCTACTAGGACTGGTTATACCTTAAGAACATCTGACGTCACAAATTCAATATCTGAACCTTTAACACAGTTAACCAAAATTGGTTTTCTATCAGAATCGTCAACGCTGACGGATACATCATTTTTGAAGAAAGAGTTTCAGGAAGCTAAATATTCATCTGAGGTTGATTCTAAATTGAGAACATCAAAAGTTAAAGATTCGGTATCTGAACCCTCAAGTAAATTAAGCAAGAATGGTTCTCTATCAGTGACGGAAACGATATTTTCCAAGGAAGAATTTCTTACCGCCAAAGTTTCATCTAGAGCTAGTCCCACCGATTCATTGACCCATCTCAGCGATGCATCTACTTTTGCAAAAAAAGAATTTAAAAAAATTTCCGAAGTTACTTTATCAACACTTCCAGTACCTGAAACATCTCAAATCTATTTTAAAACTACTCTGTCGACAATAACAGCAGCAAAAATGGTTTCAGCTAAACTATCTGAAGAAAGTAGTAGACAATCTATAGAAAAAAACGAATACTATGGTGAAGAATCTTCGAAAGTACTTGAAGTATATAATGGCACTGTCCATTATACCATGGTACTTGAAGAAGTTACTCTATTTGACGAGAATGATAACATTGTGACTGTCAAAAATATTAGTCATTTAAATTATCTGGATAAAAAAAGAAGAAGAAAAACAACGAAAGAACCTATGAATATTACATATGAAATGAATGAGGATAACATTATAGATGGTAAATAATTTCCTCCACTTTTTAAATACATAATTAAAAGTACATACATCTACATATAAGTGAAATGATAAATTTGCGAATTGACATTTTGTTCTTCAAATTTATCTTTAATCTGAAATTTAGATTACCATTAACATTAAGCTCGAATGAACAGCATCCGTTTTATGTTTAATCTGTCTTTTTATATACCATACATAATTCATTTGTAGTAATATTATCAATTTCACAAAATATTATGAAACTATATGCATATTGCAAGAATTGTTGCCATAAAATTTTAAATTATCGAAATTTTTATTAAATAAAGGTATATTTTGTATTCAAGTTACATGCACGGTAAAAAGTATTAAAACATTCATAATAATTATAGTTTTATTTTCTTGACGGTTTTTTAACAAATTATAGGTAGTTTGTTCCTGGGTCTCGGTTACTTTTGAACATAAAACCAATCTACGCCATACGAATCAATCCCAAACTGCTCTATCGAAACACTCATTAGATTACCTTCACAACTTTAATTTCTACGAAGTTCCAGTATTAGATTACGAAACAAATTACAAAAAATATAATAATAAATACAATAATACGATAGTTCTGACGATGGTTTAAATAAAATGAACAGAAACGTTATCTGAAAATTGGATTTTCAATTCAAAAGTGACCGAGACCCAGGAACAAACTACCTATAATTCATAATAATTTGTGAATATTTTAACATGTGTAGTAATAAATTGCGGAAAAGAAATAACGGATAACGGACTAGAATAACGGAGGCTCCTTAAAATTTTTAGGTACAGGCGAAACTCCGGAGATTTTGAATACTACAGAGAAAGTTATATCCAACGTCCCAACTTTTAGATTATCAAGCAACACTGAAAGGACCTTCAATGCTTCAAATGCTATAGAGACAGATAAACCCTCTCGTAATATTACAAGTGATCAAGTCACAACTGCAGAAACAATTTTCGATACTGGCTCTGAAAGAACGACCGTATCTCAAATTTCTAAATTAACAAGTTTGCTGGCGCCTGACATGACACCTTCTGAAGGAGCCACAAAATCATTACCTTTTAAAGCTAGTTCGGCCGAATTATCCTCTGATTTAACTGAATATGTACAAAATATCCTATCTTCTGAACCAACTACTATTGGAATGGCCAATTTATCTACAATTAATTCTATTAGGAATACATCATTATCAACAAGTTCTGATAAAATAAATTCCGGGACAAATAGTTTACTAGAAGCTACTGTACTTGGTTCAATGGCATCTGATAAGATTACTATGAGTTCAACTGATTCTGTAGAAATCACAGAATTATCATCCGATAAAGCTATCTCCGCGGAATCATCCGAATTACCTTCTGATGTAACTATATCTGTACAAAATACCGTATTTTCTGAAACACCTACTATTGGAAAGGCCAGTCTGTCTACAATTAGCTCTATTAAAAATACAGAATTAACATCAAAATCGATCAGTTCTGATAATATAGGTTCCGGAATAGATAGTTCATCAGAAGTTACTATACTTAATTCAGCGGTATCTCATAAGATGACTTTGAGCTTAACTAATTCTATTGGAACCACAAAATCATTATCTGCTAAAGCTGGTTCTGCAGAATCATCCGAATCGTCCTCTGAGAATGTAACTTCTAAAACAAAATTGAAAATAAATAGTGCTACAGAATCGACAAAAATAGCAGCTGGAAGTATCAGCTCGGATGTAACGGAATCTATACAAAATACCATATCTTCTGAAACAAGTACTGTTGAAAGGGCCAGATTGTCTACAATGAGTTCTATGAAGAATACAGTATTATCAACAAAATCGGCAAATTCTGATAAAAAAGGTTCCATACTAAATAGTTCTTCAGAAGGTTCTGCACTTGAATCGTTACCATGTGAATTATGTGATAGTGTAACTGAGCCTAGTTCTACAACTGCTAAATCGTAATCCTACTTGCCGGCAACTTTAGGACAATCAGCAATCATGTTAAAAGAAGAATTATTTAATTAATTACGGGATTATACCAATTCAATGAAAAAGTCAGAGAAGGGCCAATGAATTATATAAAATCAGTTTTGTAAAAATACTTATTACCAGACGATAAGCGATTAGAAGCATTTTTGTTGATTTTATTGTATTAATAAAGTTAAGAATCAGTTTTTGTTTCAGTCTAATAATTCCTATGATGTGACTACTAATTTTAACTAAAAGTAAACTATAGAAAAATACAAATAAGGTATTTTTAATTTAATCCGTTCAATTAGAATTTGTAAGTTTATTTAAAGTAGAAAAACTGCTAATATTTTCTACAGCGTTTATTTAAGATATTTATACTATAGGAATATATTTCAATGAAGAACTAATTACATAATTAAGAATCATTTACGAATTCATTAATTGAAGTGTAAGTTAAAATCTACTTATTTGAATATGTTTTGTCCGTTTAGTTTTACAATGGTTGAAATAAGTTATCAAGTTTAATTCACATTTTTAAATACACTTTTTACACAATATTATGATCAAATTAAGATTATATAAACTACTCATCATAACAACTACAATATTTTGGGTGATTCTTATTCCTTCCCATACAAATACAAATTATCCGTGGGATGTCCCATACAAATCCGAACATGTCACTGGGATCAATCAACTTCCCGAATATGTCCGATATTAGTACGTCTTGGAGACAGTTTAGTTACTAGGTACCTGATATGCTTTTGATACTCGCCTCTCGGTTTAATTTTTAATAGTTTTACGCAATAATCATTCCAATATATGTATTATGCCTTGGTCGTCCTCTCTAGAGTTGGCAGTTTTTTGTTTAATGACAAGAATTATCCAAAATTTTTAAAACGCAGCTTTTAGGTAATGATGACTTAGTTCTCTAACGCCCGCATTCTCCGTATTTAGAATTTAATTGGGATTGGTAAATCCGGATTAGTTCAATCTGACTTATTTGTTATGCAACGTAATCGGTTTTGGGAATCCAAGTTAACAAATTGGCAACAGTGGATTTTCAACAAATATGACGTGGAAAATGGGGTTGACGCAAGAGATAACCCTACTTTCGTTTGACCTGACGGCAAACTCTATTCTGACGTGCATTAAGAAATCATTGAAATTCGCGATTTATAGCCTTTTAAAACAGAATTTTCTTCAAAGTTTTGTGAGTTTTTGGAAACAATGGTGTTTAATATATTTTTAAGATGCGGAGTGAATATTTAAAGACATTATCATTGCAAAATTGCTTGATATCCGCGAGAGGTAAGCTGAAAAATCTCATTTGCCTTTGTTTACGAAACATTGGCAGTTTTTTTTCCCTTTTTATGAAGTAAAATATTTATTTACAGATATCAAACGAAGCTAAACTTAATACATAATATGGACCCCTTTACACTGAACTTTCAATATCTATAATTTAAGTCATGGAGTTCCACCTATTACAAAGGATTGATATTTTTTCATATTTAGTGCTAGAAGTAGAGAGGAAATAAAGGCCCACAAAAGATAGCCCACAAAGATGGAAGCATATCAACAGTACATTGCCATGTATAGCTGGAACCAACGACTCTTGCAGTCGCGAGGGTGCTATTTTATTTGCAGCTGAATATACTTTCGTGTTAAAGCTCAGTTGATCTTTCGTGTTAAAGATTATTTCTCGAGCTCGTTTTAGGTACTTATGTATGTTCCAATACCAATAATAAATTGTTTCTAATTTTTTGTGGCTAAATAAAATAATGTTTTTATAATTGAAATATATAAAAAAACAATGTGTATTTTTTGAGGTGGTATTAATATCAAATACTAGCAATAAAGGAAAGCTCTCTCCATTGATAGGATGTCACTACCTACAGACCAGTTTCGAACTCTTTTGTTCTCGACTAAGGTTGGTAATACAGCTTGAAGTAGTAGAGACTTCTCTGATGATAGGTATGGACACCTACCCTGTACTGACGAGACCAAAAGAGTTCGGAACGGGTCTGCAGGTGGTGATATTCTATCAATGGAGAGGGATTCCCTTCCTTGGTAGTACCATTCAATCTGAATTAGTATTTTAAACGCTACAATATTAGACAAAACTACGCCCTGCGGTTCTTCAGGTGGTTAGGAAATAATTTTTCCACACATTATAAAGTATTTGAAATATATTAGTTTATTATTTTATGAACAGTACAAGCTGTCTTAGTTTTGATTCTTCATTTGACAAAAATGGCAACATAAATACTTAATAATTTGGCTTGTAATATTAGATTCAATTTTAAAAGTTATTTGTTTTAAATTGCAAGCAAAGTTAAAATTCAAAAAAAAAATTGAATAAAGTACTAAAACTGTTACATTACAAAAACGAATCTTATATTACACCAAAAACTATTTTTAAGAGCAACATTTATGATGTCTAACATCTCCTAATCATCTTAAATGAAAATTTCCTCTTCAATTTCCATATTAACTACTAATTTCCAAACATGACACAAAAGAAAATTATGTCAAAGTCAAACCCGGAAACACGTGTTTTAAGATTTAATTGAGATTGGCAAATCCAGCTTAGTTGAATCCGGTTTATTTGTTATGCACCGTAATCGTTTTGGGAATCCTAGTTAACAATTTGGCAATACTGGATTTTTATACAATTAAATGAGAAGTATAGTTTCAAAGTGGACAATCTCCATGTTTCCTAAATTCTCAGTAGAAGAAAAAACTAATAATTCATTAAATATAAACAATTAAGATAGTTTTCCCTTTTTATTGCATTTACATCACATATACTAATTTTTTTTCTTTTAAATGTTTGAAAAACATAAGAGTTGTTTTGAAAAAATATTTGAAGATTATACGTTATAAAAATAACAATCGAAGTTGCTTGAAGAAGCTTTGGAAATAACGCAAGATAATTTTTCTTTAATTATTTTTATTCATATAAAAAAAAAAAAAAGACTTTAAATTCAGTAAAAAAAACTACAAAGAAGAAATAGCGGATGGAGGGGACAAAAAAATTCAAAAACAGTTAATAAAAAATGCCACGTCCTCTTTGACTTTCTCACATAGTGTCGTTTCATCATCGACGGTTTCGATTTCTATAACTGTGTTCTTTTCTATGACGCATTTGTCAAAGACGTGGATCATTTTTCCACTCATCTCCGAAATGATGCTCTAATAAATTATTCACATCAACCTTTGTGTTGTTCTTCACCACATTTTGTTTCCAAATTTTTGCAGGATTTGTTATACTCATTCATTCTTTTTGTTAACAAAACTAGTAAACAAACTTTACTGCTTTCGAATCACACGCAACTTAAAAAATTAATAATGTAAAATCAGAATGGTTTTAGCGAGAATTATTATTGACAAGTCTGTATGTTATTTTTTTTAGTATTTCTTAAAAATGGGTAATTCCAAAAAAAGTAGCCGAGTAAACATAGAGGAAAAGAGCCAGGTATGGACACAAAAGTTTAATACTGCATCGAAATCATTTCGAAAAAGTTTCGAACAAACCCGTTTTAGAAATCCCATTTCATAAGGACGAAAACGATAGAAAAATCAATCGGAGTAGCAAAGTTCTAAAACAAGCGTTGTTTTGCCACTCGAAAATGATTTTTCTGTTCAGCAATCCTACTGCTGATAAAAAATTACCTGAAAATAGCAAACAAGTATTTTTAACAGGCGGTGGCTCTCCATTCGATCTTAAACTACCAATATAAAATAATATAATGTAATAAAAACACGCTTAAGCCAACAACTTTTCCGGATTACTTTAATCTCAATTAGGGACATCAAATGTTGACGGTGCATAGCAAAAATATGATCTAAGCGGGATTGAGCATCTAATCTGGATCAAATGCAATATTTCAACCTTGACGGATTACTTTAATCTCAATTAGAAATGTCAAATGTTGACGGTGCATAGCAAAAATATGATCTAAGCGGGATTGAGCATCTAATCTGGATCAAATGCTTACGGAGAATACCGGCGTAAGCATATCAATCGAATTGTTAGCCAATTACTTTTGTACGCTTTAACTTTTTTAACGTGTGTCCCAAATCATTATGAAATAGTCGATACAGGGTTGTCAAAAAACAGAAGCAGACCGGTGATAGTCGGTATAACTTTAGAAAGATTTAAAACTTTAACATAGTGCCTTGGTAAAATATTAATTGTTGGGATATAGTGGGGTAAAGCTTCATTTTAGAGTCAATATATTTCAATGATTTGAACGTGGCATATTGCTATAAGAATTGATCTGAATGAACTTTTAAAAGGAACAACACACAAAGGAACAAGCCCTTTAGAAAGCATTAGTTTCTTGGCATCTTATAGAGAAGAGATAAAGATCCTCAAAATGTAAAATTTTCCTATTACTCGTACTAAAATATCTTATATTATTATTATTCGACATTAAATTAAAAACTGCGAACTAAGGCCTAAAATCAATGTTATTACCTAAATATATAAACTAATTATTTGATGAAATATTATAATTTAAACTTCTTCAGTTTTAATTATTTTAATATGTCATAATTTTGTATACTTTAAGTACCATTTATTGTTCGAGCTTATTCGGTTATTGGTATTATGGATAAAACTAATATAGAAACACCAACAAATATTTTATTAATGAACCTTATAAATACCAACATACAACATTTGAAAAAAAAACAGTAGCTGAAATCATTTGGTTATGAGACAGGTCACATACCTTATACATATAAGAATATTTTGGTGTGAAGAACATTGCTTTTTAATTATTTTATTAGAGAACTGCTCTAGTTTTGGCTGATTAGGCTGAATTCAAGAGTATACAAGGTAATTCATGGCCAATGGTAGGTTAGACGTATATGGTAAACGAGTACTAAGCTCGTTTCAAAAATGTTGGCCTCTTATACGAATATAACCGTACATGCTGCATCCATCTAAAATATTTTAAGCGGTGCGAAAAATTGTAGCAACTTTATTATTTTAAATAGAATACCCCATATATTATTAAGTTTTTATATCACCTTTAGTTCTAATAATAATTTCTTTACAGTTTAAAACTTGTAAATTTATGGTTTGACCGAATGACAGACCTGCCAAAGCCAAAAAAAAACTTAATGGTCTGAATTCACGGAAATTTTAAATGATGATAGTGATAGTTTAAGGAACTCAGGTATTCAATCACACGAAGAGAAATCAATTCGATATAATACAGGGGAGGTTAAATTTATGTATATTTACGTCACTTCTAAAAAGCAGTCAACAGCTGTGTTTTCAAAAGAAGCCCCTATAAAGTATTAAATATCCCTATACTTAAGCTTAATTTTTCTCAATATAGCCAGTTTTTCGGAAAATAACTTCATAAGGACTTCATTTGTGTAACTATATTCGTTCAATTTCAGGTTTGTTTTCAGAAAAGGTAAATAAAAAGACCGTGGCTACTGCACTAAAAAGATGATAATTTTCCAAAAAGCCGACTTTATTGAGGAAACCTGAAGGTTTAAGAGTATATGTCTATGATATATCGCTGATAGTCTAGTACGTTCCTGTAATTTACTTTTGTTCCGAAGAAACTAAAGATTTTAAAATTATTATTGCTATTTCTGTCTTTAATTGTTTTGTTTTAATTTTTTTTTTTATTTCAAAATAATAGTTGTATCAAATGCCTACTTAGCGTAAGTACAAGTAATTTAATTTACTAATACAAATAAAATTGGACTTCCTTTAGATTTTTCAAAGAGGCATTGCGTTTTACATTTTCGATTATACCGAATTTAAAAAAAAGTAAATTACAGGAACGTACTCGGGGTATTTTAATTTATGGAACAAAACGTTGGAAAACCTGTATACCACGGAACGAAAATTTCGGTCCTCTTTCATATTTTAAACAAAAAGATCCAGGCCCATATTTAAAAAAAAATAAGTTTATGATAGTGACCTAATGAAGAGACGTCGCATGAAAGATCTGATAATGCCATCTTATAGAGAATAAAAAGTAGCAATGACAAAGTGAAGTTGATTTTTGGACATCTCTTCGAACAAAGTCATGAACAAATAAACTGAAACGTAAAATTTTATATTTTTCTAACTATTTTGAAAGCCCCTGTATTTATTTTAGATTTTTTTTTAAGTATATTATTGGACCCATAATTACGCAACTTGTCCCACATCATAGTTTATCAACATGGCGCAAATTATCATAAATGGCGATATAACTTTGTACTGCGTACATCCTTTCATTGTTCTTTAGCACTGGATAAAATAGTCAATGTTTATAAAGTATCTTAACTTACAAACAAACATCTTGCAGCTGGTAGTATTTCTTTCCCGAAACACACTTAAGAATAGGTCGTTGTAATAATACACTGTTGTAAATAAACAAGGGTCGATAAGTAAACCCTCCCGGTTTCTTATAATACAAAACAGTGTTACTGAGATATTAATAGTGAACTTTTAGATATTTATTTGAACAAAATATCTTTAAACTTTATTCTTAGTTACTGACTAACCCATGATGGCTAAATAGAATATTTTTATTCTTTTATTCTGAATTCTAATATTATGAACTGATCTTAATAGAATCTGGAGTAAGCGCGGAATCTTTTTTCTGTATTTCGTGGTTTTGTTATATTGCCCCCCATTTCCAAATGGGCAAGGAACTAAAATTAGAGGTATGTCCAAAAAGTTTCGGACTCGCGTGATTCGTTGGTTAATTTGGGTCAAGTCAAGTGGGATAGACAATTAAAAAAAAACAATTAAATTTTATTATTCTCTGTTTATCAAAGTAGAGAGCTAAAATCCATTTAGTTAGTTGTTTATTTAGGCAATTAAAACTTTTTAATGTTCTTTTGGTTATTAAGGAAGTTGGAACTCATTAGATTTACTCGTTGGTTTATGTAACTAGAATTCTTTGATGTTATAAAAGATTATTTCTTTTCCTGAGTCGAGTGGGACAAAAATACCTTACAATCTATTTCTTTTCAATTTCCTATGAATTACTTACTTTAGGATATTTTATCCAAATATATTATTATTATAATGTTTTGTCGATCTTTATAAAATGGCATAAATATTTATACTTTATAATGTAATTTTAGAATTAATTCTCATTTTGTATATTGAATAGGGTTAATTAAATATAAATAAAGCCAGGGGTGTAACACCCAAATTTAACTGACTTCGTATCGCTTCCTCTTCAGTTCCGAATGCCCAATGGTGAAGACCGAATTTGTAACACCCAGTATAATAGTTATACAGTATAATAGGCCAAATTTTTCAAATGATCCTATTACTCGTCCATATACGTCTAACCTACTATAGACCATGAAATTCCCTTCATACTCTTGAAACATACATAATCAGCCGAAACGTATAAAATTGAATAATTACAATTTTCTTCACACCAAAACATTGTTATATCCGTATGTGTCCTGTCTCAGAACCAAATTTTAGCAGCTGCTGTTATCACATGTAATACTCTTATTTAGTTTTCAATAAAAATTCAACCTGTATCGGCAGCATCCTTAGATTTGCGACAAACAAGAAAAGAGACTAAAAAAAGTTTTCTGATTCTTATCTTCCCAATACAGGATATGTGTTTAGATGTGATGATGATTTCATACTCAAGGGCATATAACACTGAGAAACAGCAAAAATGTTTCCGAAAAAAGAATAGCAAATTCTTACTTTTTTATTATACTATTAATATACTGTCTTGCAAAAGTCTCAGCTGGCTCCGGTTTTATAAATCCATGCTAATTATGATAATTACCTACCTGTCCTTAATGTATTGTATTAAATGGATTTATTATACCATGTGTACTTTATAAGGGGTTTAAATACATAAATTAGAGTGTTTTAAGCAACATCCGCGAGTTTGTTTAAATACGCCAGATCATCTTTGTTATATATGTGGTAAAGTGACTTGTATTATGACCAGGGTAAAAATTGGGCACCTCATATCTGTTGCTACAAATGTGCGTCCAACATTCGTGACTGAGTGGAAAAAGGCGTAAGATGCCCTTCACAGTTCATATGATCTGGGGCAAACCGAGCTACCGCGTTACAAACGGTTACTTTTGTTTGGCACCTGCCATCAAAAAATGCTTTTCGAAAAAAAGGTTACCAAACTCTTTTAACAAAAATCAAGGGTGTAATATGTCGTTGGAAATTAATTTCCTGGTTTCCTATCTGGATTACTTTCCGAAAAATTGTGGTGCTGTAAGTAACGAACACGATGAGAGGTTCGACCAGGATATTTCAAAAATGGGAGAAAGGTACCAGGGAAAATGGAACTATAAGATGTTAACCGACTACTGCAGGCCTATTAGCAAATATGCCCAAGAGGCTGCCTTTCAAAAGACAGAATAAGAAGCGCAAAATGTGTGTCTCATCTTTAGATTCAATGATAAAAATGTGTTATTTAATTGCTTTTGTTGAACCAACGGTGTACTGTTATCTGTATTTTGTATCTTTCTTATATATGCATATAAATTTAAAGTTATTTAACAAATAATTAATATATTGTTTTACTAAAACCTATTTTTTAGTTACTTGGGTGTAGTTGAATAAAAAAAAGGTTTGGTTCAGGAAACAAACAAAAAGTTTAAATTTATTGCTGGTGTCACAAAGTCATATAAATTGATTTTTTAACATCGTTGTATAAGTTCATATTTCGGAAATGGCTTTACAGATTTGAAAAAATGTCAAATTTTAAAGTCTTAAGGAAGAAATAAAATTATAAACAAATTTTAAAAGCACTAAGCGCATTCAGCTATTTTTAATCACAAGGAAGCTCTCAGGGTTTAACATTGTCAATATAGATAATGTACTGAAATAATGTGAACATTTTTAAAATTACATATTTTTATTTCCTAAAAGTTGCTTAAGTGCTATAATATACAAAATTATTCTTAGCATAAGGTTAAAAGCCAAAAAAGTAAAAAAAAAGAACGAAATCACCAAGCTCGTAAGATATATTTTATTTAAATTATTATTCATTTAATCCGTCACATCAATAGAGGTTATTAAAATATGATATTTAATATTTCATAATTAAGAAAATTAAGAATTTTACATTTGTAAAGCAGTTTTTAGAACTTTTGCATTGCATATTTGGTAGGTTAGTTAGAACAAGGAAAACCACCTCCCAATCGCCGTCATCGATAGAAGAAAATGAAACATTTACCGTTGTTACGTACTCAACGTCTTCCAGTGAGGGACAAACAAATCCTACAGTTGCTGATCAAACATTTGCTATCAAGGCACCCCAGAATGAAACTAAAACAAGTGTGAGAAGAAATGAGAAGGTCGAGAAATCACCTCCTAGTACAATTATAGGTAACATTCCATATTTTACAGGGTATTCATTTGAAAACCTTAAGATCTCGCTCCGAGTGAATAATATGGACTTAAACACGTCAATTTTAATGTGAATGCGGAAGTCTAAAGAATAAGTTTGTTTGCTTTTCAGGTGATATTAATATCAAATACCAATGTGTGAAAAAATTATTTCCTAATCACCCGAAGAACCTTATACTATAAGTTATTTTTGTCTAACACTGTAGCAATCTGAAATAGTATTTTAAGTGCTACAGTTATTGTATAAGGTTCTTCGGGTAGTTAGGAAATAACTTTTTCTCCACATTGGTATTTGAAAGAGGACGCTTTTAAAGAATAATTGCAGCCTCCGTGATTGAACCCACTGGGAGAGGTAAATCTTACCCATAAAATCCTAAGTAGGAATCAAGTTGTGGCACATCATTTTACGGGTCATTGTATTATTTTTCCAAAAATATCATAATTTATTAATTTTTGGGTAGTAATTTCCAAGAAATCGCGTTTCAAAAATGGATTTAATCATGTAATTTTTTTGGTGGTGACTTTGCCCTTGTACAGAATTGGAAAGGTTGTTGTCACCCGGAGTGATTATCTATAGCCCGTAATCATTCTACTAAAACAGAAGTTCCTGATGCTTTGTTAATTTTAATCTTGTCGCAACCAGAGAGCAGTTCCTCAGTTCTAGAATTTACAACTGAGGAACTGCGCTCTGCTTGCGACAAGGTTAAAATTAACAAAGCACCAGAACCAGAAAATATTCCACCACAAGTTATGGAAATTGTAACAAAAACAAGACAGATTATGTCCTGGCATTTTATAATTTACTGGCAAGTACAGCAAATTTTCCAGCTGAATCGAGAAAATCCAAATTCGTACTATTAAGAATGGTAAGTAAACCCCTAGACAACCCTTCATCATACAGATCAATATGTCTACTGGATGTAGAAGGCAAGATCTATGAATACCTATATGAACACCTGATCTTGGAGCGTTTGAAAAGTGAAATCTTGCGTACAGGAGGAGCCGCTGCCAATACGCACTCGCACCGGGATTATGCGCTATGATAACATTGGATGTTAAAAACGATTTTAATAGCGCCGTGTGGCAGTTGATCCCAGAATAACTGAGAAGGAGGGAAATAGATGAAGGCATGATTGGTATCATAGCATCATACCTGTCGGAAAGGGAGTCAATAATAGAAACAGATGAGAGCTCGAAAAATATAAAAATCAATAGCGGCGTCCCGCAGGGATCAGTGTCGGCGCAATGTTATGGAATATCTTGTACGATGGACTGCTACGGATGGAAATGCCGGTGGGAATAGCTCTGGTGGGCTTTGCTGACGATGGGACTATAATTGTTACAAACTGGATAGAAGACAAGAAACAAACTGGCACCAGAGAAGACTGACTACTGCTGTACTGTACTGTACTACTACTACAAAAAGGAAAATCAGTCCTATTATATTCATACAAGGCATGATAGTGAAACTCAGTAAATCGGTTAAATATCTTGGTGCGTGACTGATACGAAAATTACCTTGAGGAACATGTTAACAAAACAATAGAAAAGAGAGAGAAAACATCGACTGCCCCATACATGGCTTATGTCCAAACTTCGGTCTAAGTCTTCCGTACTCTCCAGGAGTGGTGCACTCACAACTCCTATATGGCGCACCAGCCTGAGATTCAGTAATAGAAAATATAAGACGGCTGCTAAAACTTACCAGATACAAAGAAAATGGAATATGTAGTGCATACATGAATGTGTCTGCTGAAGGTGTAGCGGTTATAGTCGGGGTAGCTTCCATCGAACTACTAGTAAAGGAAAGAAGAGAAAAATATATGGGTATACCTAAAGGTTAAATTTAATAAATAGATGGCCGAATAAATGGAACAATGGAACTTACGGTAGATTGACCCATAGGCTAATTCCTGATATCCAACAGTGGATAACTAGACCATTCGGTGAAGTCGACTATTTTATGACTCAAGCTCTTTCGGGGCATGTTTGTTATCGTAAATATCTGGATGATAGGCGAGGAGTCAGCACAAACTATTGTGGATATTACAATCTGGTGGCTGAACACACGCTTTATATGCCAACGATGGGGGTGTTCCTACAGCAGAGAAGAAGAACCCTCACAGAAGAAAATATGATGGAGACCCTAACAGAGGGAAAGGACGTTTGGAAAAAAATATACTAAATCATAAGGAACATAACAAGAAACTATTATACTCGAAATTACCCCAATATTTACTTATACCCCAATATTTACCTATGAATAATAAGCACCGGTGTGTGACATCAACCTACTAAAAGTGAGGTTCTCTCTGTGATACCTACCTGCAAATACTTCCTGTAATACTTCGTGATATTTACCGTGATACTTATCTATCTTATCTTGTATGGAACGTCTGTGATACTGTAATAACCAATGTCTGTTCTATTGACTTGGGGGACAAATATACTACACTGTCTAAATAGGCGGACATTACCCGTTTGCATGACAGACAAACGGGTATCGAATCCTAAAAAAAAAGTCAAAAAAGGGAAGTTGACACAATAATATTATTTTACATAAACAATAAAAACCATAAATCTTAGTGCAGGTAACTAAATGCTAATTTTCTCCACTTCATGGAAACCACTAATCAAAAAATAATAAATGATGGTATTACTGAAAAGAGATTAAACCAACTTTTACAATGAAGTGCCAATTGCCAAATTTACTATCCTATGCTGAAACTACAAGATTCTGCATAATTTTCGTAATTTGGGAAATTATAGTTTAAAATATTTTAAGGTCCGTAATATTAAATTAGAGAAAAGGATAGCGGCCAGCGAACCAGTGTAAGATTTTTGTGTGTACTGCTTTTTGCATTAAAAATTAATACACTTGCCATTCTCTGCGTGTTTCAATGCATAATACAGTGTATCCCAGGATAAGCGAACAAGCGAATTTCGAATTGAGAAGACCCCGCAGAATCCTTATGGAAAATGGCTCTCGGTCAAATTGGCCCAAACTTTCGTCACTGATAGGGTTCGGTGAGTAGATAAAAAATTTCCATAGGCGCCCAGCGTAAAAAACTCCCTGTCGAGAGATATCGTCCGAAACTAGGTTCTTTTTAGCTGGCTAGTATCCTGCAATAGTGTCAGGCTTCCATAGCTCCTATACGAATTAACTTAGGAATTTCATTCATATGCCAATTTATACTATATTATTGGGTGCATTTCAGGAAAATATTTTTAAATATACAGGGTGGCCCAAAAATGTGTGGTAACAGAATGCTGTCTTTTAAATGGGACACCCAGTATTTTATTACATGATTAGGTTCGTATTAGTGTCCTTTATAATTGCCTAAAGTTTTATTTCAATTGGTTATGTAGTTCAAGAGTAATAAATTAAAAACTAAAAAAAAAAGTTTTGGAGTATTAGAAAAAAGGAAGTAGGAGTCTTAGAAATAAGGAAACTGTAGTGCATATGAGAGAGATTCAATTTTTTTTAAAGTTGCTCAAGAGTACGTTTGTTTTTCATTTTAGATACAATTTTCATTTGTAGAGGTTGTTTAGAATTAAAAGTTATGTTCGTCACGGCTTTCATTCAAAAATTTTTAAAAATACTTATTTTCTTAGGCCGTCTTGCCAGTATTTGATCTGAAATTTTGAGGAATGTAAATAGATCATTTGAAGAGCGTATTAACTTGTACTCAGATCAACATGGTAGGCATTTTGAACATTTACTGTAGTTTATAATTATTAATCTAGTCGCCTATGCATAATTTTCATAATAAAAACTGTATTTAAACAACATAATTTATGGCAATTATTTCGAGAACGTCTGGAAATAACTTATATGCATCCATTACAAAAAAATAATTATTATGAATTCTACATCCAATAGCCAAATAATATGCAGGGTGTTCCATTCGAAAATCTGGAGAAAAATTATTTTGAAATGTGTCGTGTTTGAAACCTAATTATAAACACCCTGTATAAAATAGATAAACCCTATTATATTCACCATATCTCTAGACCTCTTGTCTTAAATTCCACTCAATGCCTTGGTTAAAAAAGTATTTTAGGTAGTTTTTTGAATTTTTTTCTAAAATTCCAAAACTTTTTTTTTGGTTTTAAATTTATTACTCTTAAACTACGTAAACAACTGAAATAAAACTTTAGGCAATTATAAAGGACACTAAATATGAACCTAATTATGTAATAAAATACTGGGTGTCCCATTTAAAAAAAGACAGTATTATGTTACCATCATTTTTGGGCCACCCTGTATATTTAAAAATATTTTCCTAAAATTCACCCTATAATACAGTATAAATCGGAATGTGAATGAAATTCATAAGTTAATTGTATAGGAGCTATGGAAGCCTGACAGAGTATTGCAGGACACTAGGCAGCGGAAAAGAACCTAGTTTCGGACAAAGATATCTCTCGACAGGGATTTTTTTTACGCTGGGCGCCCATGGACACTTATTATCTACTCACCGAATCCTATCAGTATGGAAAGTTTGGGCCAATTTGATCGGGAGCCAGTTTCCATAAGGATTCTGCGGGGTCCTTTGACCATTTGGGAACTGGGCCTGCTTGATTAGAAAATTTAACCGATTTTGATTTTTATGAAATCAGGTCGGCTTTGACTGAAGCATTATTTTTATTTTCTGTCTAAGTAAAGTGCCGCTCATTTGAAAAATATCGAAAAATTTGCTCAGAATTCAAAATCATGCAACCGTGCCGAGTTTAATAACCATCCAACATCAATTTTTTGCATTTTTTTAAAAGAGAAAAAAATCTTCAAGGCATTAATACATTTATTAGATAAGATTATTTCGGAAATAACATTTGATGACCAAATTTCATATACTAGGCTAATATGACAAACGATGAGGAAATTAAAGAAATTAGAAATTTCTAACTACGGAAAATATTATATAAAAAAAAACAATGTATGCTGATGGTTATTAAATCCGGCACACCTGCATGATTTTGAATTCCGGAGCTTTTCTAAATCCAATTTTTAGATATTTTGTGAAAAAGAGGTAGAAGTGCCTAGACATAAAATAAAAATAATTCTCCAGTCAAGGCATGCTTGATTTAATAAAAATCAAAATATGTTAAATTGTATTTTTCAATCAAGCGGGCCTAGATCCCAAGTTGTCAAGTTTCAATTCGAAATTTTTTTGTCATTTACACCTATAGGTTCGCTTATCCTGGGACACACTGTATGATTAAGATTAAATTAAAATCTAAAAATTCATACCCAAAATATTTATTTTAAAATATTCAAATAGAACTGGATTTTTTTTTATTAGAACATAATAAAACTAAAGTACTATTAAAATTAAGTATTCCCTTAGTAACAAATCATAACTTCATTTCATATTATGTGGCAGTTACCTGGGACCTAAAATTATTAAATTATTTATGGGGTATTTATAACAGTATTTTTAAATTTTATAATATATTTAATTTCTATATTTAGATCACTATGCAAGTACCGCAACTGAAGAAAATGTAAACGAGGAGAACGAAACTGCTAAAATCTCTGGGACAGTTACAGTGTCAACTAATCTATATTTAAATGATATAAATACTCAAAAAAATCAGGAAACAGATTCAAAGGAAGAAGGCACTCAATCAATTTTAAAAACATCCAAAATTAATAAAAACAATATAGACGTAAAATTTGAAACATTAGAAATCGCTTCTGAACTAAAGACAACAGAGTCCTCAAAGATGCTTGTAGAAAAGGAAGGAACTCAGGGAACATCTTTTACGAAGGATGACCTTAAAAATAATTCAGAGCCTGTGGAAAAGGCCTTCCTGGTAACAGAATCTGTCACAATATCAGGAAGTACAATAGGATCAACGGAGCTAAATACGCAAACAATTGTAGAAACTGATGAATCTGAAACATTCGGGCTTACATCCAAAATTAGATTAGAGTCCACTAAAGGTATGTTAGCAGCGTCTTCAAGTAGCGCGGAGGAAGAGCTGCAAATATTAGAAACCAATCAAAATACATTTACAAATCAAGAATTAACGAATGTTTCTTGGCTTCCAGAAAATCCTTTGATAACAGAAATGGACGAATTCGGGCTAACATCCGGATTAGGATTAGAATCAACTACAGAAAGATTAGCAAAGTCTTCAAGAAAGTCTAAAGAGGAGGAGCTACAAACATTTGAAACCAATGAAAATATATTTACAAATCTAGAATTAAAGAACCTTTCAGAAATTCCTTTGACAACAGAAACGGACGAATTCGGGCTTACTTCCGAAAATGTATTAGAATCAACTAAAGAAATAATAGGAGAGTATTCAAAAAGGCCTAAAGAAGAAGAACTACAAACATTAGAAACCAACGAAAGTATATCTACAAATGAAGAAATGCTTTTGAAAGCAGAAACGGACGAATTCGGACTAACGTCCGAAAATGAATTATATTCAATTACTGGAATGTTACCAGAGCATTCAAAAAGGTCTAAAGAGGGAGAATTACAAACATTAGAAGCCAACGAAAATGTATTTACAAATCAAAAATTAAAGAACGTTTCTTGGCTTTCAGAAATTCCTTTGACAACAGTAACGGACGAATTCGGGCTTACTTCCGAAAATGTATTAGAATCAACTAAAGAAATAATAGGAGAGTATTCAAAAAGGCCTAAAGAAAAAGAACTACAAACATTAGAAACCAACGAAAGTATATCTACTAATGAAGAAATGCTTTTGAAAGCAGAAACGGACGAATTCGGACTGACGTCCGAAAATGAATTATATTCAATTACAGGAATGTTACCAGAGCATTCAAAAAGGTCTAAAGAGGGAGAATTACAAACATTAGAAGCCAACGAAAATGCATTTACAAATCAAAAATTAAAGAACGTTTCTTGGGTTTCAGATATTTCTTTCACATCAGAAACGGACGAATTCGGGCTAACATCCGCAAGTCGATTAGACTCATCTACAGAAATATTAACAGAGTCTTCAGAAAGGTTTAAAGCGGAAGAACTACGAACATTAGGAAACAACAAGAATTTATTTACAAATCAACACTTAAAAAACGTTTCGGGGCTTTCAGAAATCCCTGTGACAATAGAATCGGAGGAACCAGGGAACTCGATGTCACAGCCGGAGAGTTTTGCAACTACTTTAATATCATTTATTAAAAAAAATACAAATACAGACACTAACAACTATAGTTTGATAGAAACAAAAATTACAGAAGTAATAGATGAACCCTCAAGAAGGTCTGACGATGGCGAAGAAGAATTAAAGCAGATTACTGAAGGTGTTGATTATACAGTTCAAACAAAAATTAAAAATGTAATAACTAGCACAGCTTACAAAATAATAAGTATAGCAGTTCAAGAAAATATTTTAGAGCCTACGAAAATGTCCAATAATCTAACAAGCATGAGCTTTACTACAGAAATAATATCTTACCTTGAGAATGTTACTTTGGATGAAAACAACCTAAGACATATCTTTGAAGATAAAACATTTGTACCGATAGAAACAGCTCCATTAGAGCCAAGTACCTCAGGGCTAATAAAAAGGACTTCGTATATTCCTAAGAAAATAAATATGGAAGAAATGGAATTTGAAAATATTACAGAAAGTCAAATTAATATGTCACCAAGTGTTACTATTAATAGACAAGAAATCAATAATGCTATATCGGAACTAGGAATAACGAATCGGTCCGAAGATACAAAATATTATGATCAAAATGAAAATACAACCCAAGAAGGAAATCAAGAAGTTTATAAAAGCGAAAAAACGATATCCAGAGGAAATCAACAAAACAAACCTACCATAGACAATGAATCAGAAAAATCAAACGAGGAGACTAACGAAACAGAAGAAAATATATCGGAAACATCCAAAAACAAAAAAACTATGAAATTGACAGAAACTAAGTTTAATCAAGAAATACGAACATCTGAGTTGGAAAGAGCTATAACTGACAGAATATATGAAGACACGACATCAGTTTACGATAAAAGTGATGCACAGACTATGGAAGTAAATTCATGGTTTAAGGAACCCACCTTAGCCAACGAAGAATTAATAACCTTAGATGAAGGATCAAAAATAATATTTACAATCCCTACCGAAATAAACTATAATTTAAACGATCTTAGTACATATTCAACAATGTTCAGAGAAGGCGCTACCAAACAATATGCTGACTGGTATAGTGAGTACCCTGAAGACGAGGAAGATAAAGGGCCAATACTAGAAGGAAAAGAAGAACAAGAAGTAACCAAAGGTGCTACAAATGGCATAAAGAATAAACCAACTAAAAATAGTATAACCGCAAAAAAAATAAAGGAAGATCATTTAAATTCCTTAAAAACCAATAAATATATGACAATAAACCCAATAAACGGAAGTTTAGGAAAAATACCTGAAACTTCTAAATTGATAAAAACCGAATCTCTTACACCAGTAATAGGAAAAGATGAGGAAAAACTTGAAACTTTTAGACAAAGCGAATTTAGCAGAGAAATAGTAAGTTCCGTAACAATAAAATATAGTTTCAATACTAGTAACAAGGATGCAACAGAAACTAAAAAACTTTTATCTTCATACTCAGTATCAACATTCGAGAATCCATCCACATCAAGGACAGCTACGAAGCGAATAAGCAATATAACTTCTGAAGTAGATGCAAATGAGTCAGAAATTTCGGAGGGTGATACAACACAAGATAGCGAACAACAGAAAAACTCTGAGACACGAAAAGAAAGCACAAAAGTTATCACAATACAGAATCCTGAATCTGAAATTATCTCACAACATAATTTTAGCGCAGAAGTTAGTGAGGCAACTGATTGGGAACAAAATACTCCTAAAAATCTTATTACATCTTATATGACAGAAGAAACAGAATCACAAAAAATATCAACGAATGAAGAAGAAAAGCCGGAGACAATGCATGCCTTTTTAGAGACTCTACCAACTTCGAAACCAGATATTAAAAAAACCAGCGAACAAACAATCACACAACAAAATACACTCATTCAAGGTAAACACCAGGAGAAAGCTTCCAAAATATATCAAACTTTAATATCGACTGAGTTAACTGTTGAAACAGACACTACTAATATAGCCAAGAATAATTTAAAAGCACTTAAGCCTTCAACTGACACATCGGAGAATCTAATAATATCCCGAACTCCCATACAAAAGGAGTTTGCTACTGAAAAAATGGGTAGAGACGATACTCAAACCGATCTCTTTACAACAGATGCTAAAAAGAAATTAGAGAAAATTTTTGAAGAATATTTAACGTCTCAAGTTATTTCTACGACAGAAAATTCTGTTATATATCAGGAAGTTCCTGACTCGGAAAATACAATAACTTCTAAAAGGGAAGAGTCTGTAATTTCTGAAACTCCTTCCATAACAGAATTTGATGTAGAAGAAAAAAGTACTGTAACATCACAATATGAAGAATCGTATAACGTATCTGAAATATTTGATGGTAATGAGTATGATGAAGGAAGCAAACCTAGTAAAAAAATTATTAACGAAGCACAATATGGTATTACTAAAAATTCTACTGCCATTGAATCCAAATTATTTTTACCTTCCCAAATCCTCAATAAGGAAGATTTGGAACATTTATTTGAAGGAGTTAGTTTCACACAATCCATAGAACTGCCTATAGAGAATGCAGATTACAGTACGCCCTTAGGTATCCATAGTATTGAAACATCGCATTATCATAAAGGAGTGACTAAGAAGAATGATGAAATATTTGATGAGTATCCACCATATGAAGAAGGAGTTAATACAACAAGGATAAAAAATAAGCACTATCCAGAATTGCATAATGGAGACCAAGTGTTACCATCGGCAAGATATTTAGAGACCTCTGAAGTTTATCCAAAAACAACAGAAGAAAAAATATTCGATATATCCACGGCTATTGAACTATCGAGTAATATAAATGCAAATAAAACAAATGCAACTGAAACAACTCTGACAGGTTTATCTAAGCAATCTAAAATTTCTGAAGTAAGATCATCTAGTCAAGAAGAAATAGTACAAGAAGAAGCAACACTAAATTTTAATATTTTTTCTGCAAGCGAACTTGAAGAAATGAGTACGGAAATGTTACATACTAGAAAAGAAGGAAGCCATGAATCAACATTTAAAGAAACAGAAAAAGAAGGGGAAGCATACGGAAATAAAGGAAGTGCCATAACAATGCATACTCAGTTTAATATTAAACAAGAAACTGATGGATATTCTAAAATCGCTGAAAGTGTAACTTTAAGAGGATCAAGCACAGGCGAGAAAAATATGATCAACCCATCCAAAAATAATGCAATAAGTACTACAAACGCAACCAACAAAATTCAATCAGAATTTAACATTTTTACCGAAGAATCCGAAGTAACGAGCTATTCCAAAACTCTTCTAAGGAACATAACTGACGAACTAGGCGTAGAAAAAGAACATATTCCAAATAAAGGAACTATAGTTTCTGAGTATGATAGAGATACAACTTTTAAAGTTTCGGCAAGTAGTACAATGATAATATCTGAAGAAGATGATAGTATCGGAATATCTGAGGATAAGAAATCTAAAGCCACTATTAACACAGAAGGATCTAAATCTGCAGAGAGCACTGAAGAAAATACCGAAATAACTACAGGTCAAGAAGTTCATAAAACTACAGGTATGTATGCAAATATATAGAAATATTTTAACATAAATATGTGGTAAGCAATACTTAGATTTAAAACACAAATACTCAAAACCCACAAAAAAAGTAACGACAAATAATGACAGTTGTTTATCCGTTAATGTCAAACCAGGTATGAAAGAAGAGCGTCCTAATAAGTGCTTATAAGCACGTTCCGAACACTCGAACACGACTTAATGCCTTTTTCTAAATAACACAAAACGATAAAGATAAAATATATTAATTTTCAGACGGCCCAGATGTTTTTCTGGAAAGTTGTTTAGAACATAGCTAAGAATGTGAATTGTTCATTCCTTAAAAAATTGTAAACTAAACCCGTATCCCTCTTTATTTTCCTTAAGATCCTTGGCTTAAGATTTAATTACATACATCATCACATTTTTTAATCAACATCACACATTTATTTTGTTCTCTCTAATCGAAAAAATTTTTCAATTAGTCCGAGTTTATCGAATCAATTTTATCCATCGTTTTTTTGGTGACGCAATATAGCATGAGCCCAGACGTTGAGGAGCGTAGTAAATAGGTGGGTGGGCAAACCAGGAAATAATTATTCTTAAACATTATCAACCACCTTCTATACAATTAAACAAGTGCCCACTTTAACGAGGATGTTACATGAACATTTAAGAAAATAAATTACAAGGAATTCATTCTTATGCGGTTAAGATCATACTTAAATTTCCTGCGCGGAATGTTACCAAAATCAGGAATTTAGTATATTTGTCTTGCCCTCCTTATTTGTCGTCAGCGTATCTCTCATATCCAGCTAGATTGAACGACATGTACCTGGTAAAATATTTATGTTTGTATATATTTTGTTAATTGTACCTTGGGTAAAATTTTGTATAGGTTTTAAAATTTTACAATTCTATGATATATTATGAAAATAATCTAAATTATTATATTATTCAGAATGTGTAAACTTATGTATGAAGAAATATGAAACAAATATTTTCAATCTATTAGAGAAGCGCATAAATATTAATTTGATGGAAGCTTCCTGCTTTGGCTAAAATATAGTCAACAATGCTACAGGGTCATTCAGGGTGAGCTCTATTAGAAGATCTCGAGAGCTAAAAAATATATTTGTTCGACATCGCTATAAAAGAAGCCGATCTTTTTAATGAAGATATTATTACAAATCTATCACTTCCCGACATTAGGCTTAATATTGTTATTTTAAATAGAATATACTGTATATTTTATCATTTTTTAATTCTGTATAAAAATCAAAGCAATTTTTGTTAACAATTTCCTATGCCCATCTCAATCCGTTTCTGAGATAATATTCTTACATCACTTTTTAATAACCAAACATTTTGAAGGTAATTTGACCTTACTTTGACTAATGCATTTAAAAATTGAAAATTTTGAGAAAATTTAGGAAAATTATTAAACCCGTGGTAGGAACCGTACCTTCAGAATAATGTTGCCTACACAAAACTCAAAAGGTTATGTGCAATCACCATGGCTGCATTCAGCAGAGCCGATCGATTTACAAGCGATTTTTAATCGGTGACGTCACGATGCGCATCGATTTGTAGTCTGTAAACAAACCCGAACAAACCTGACCAACAACAAATCATAAATCGCTTCTTAAATTCGATGGAAAACATGGCCTCCGATTTCCCATCGATTTGTGAAGTCGATTTTTTTTAGTGCATTCAGCAAATGATTACCGTAATCGCTTACAATTCGATGGGCTCTGCTGAATGCGCCCAATAATATAAACTTGTATACCTTGTATAACATTTGACACTCTACCCGTTGACAGTTTCAAAAATAAAGAGACAAAGTCAACACATTTTATCAGTGTCATTATTTTTACAATGTTTTTATTTTAATTTATAATAAACACTTATTTTCTATACATAATAGAAATTAAATCAGCATCGAATTATATTAGCAGAGAGGATCTTAAGAAATCATGCCAGATGGTAAGATAACTAAAATAAATAGGAGTAAGCTTAAGTTTAAATTGGCAATTACAGTATTTAAATATTTCATGTAAAAAAATTCTTTATTTATTTTTCACTTTAGCGTAAATGCGATGAGCACTTAATATGTGTTATTCTAAGACGAAAAGGTCATATAAACATGGGTCCTCAAATGCTTCGTTTTCAAGATAAAGGGTGTTAAAAGAATGATTTTCTTCCCTGCCTGTCTCAGGTATCACAATAGTAATCAAAGAGAGACTCTAGAATAGTGGTTCTTAACTTGGGTTCGATCGAACCCCAGGGGTTCGGTGTCAGTCTCCGGGATTCGGCAAAGATCAAAAATACACACCCGACTCAGACACGCCCCCAATTTTTTCCAATTAAGAAGGGTTTGGTGAACGCGCATATGAAACTGGTGGGGTTCAGTACCTCCAGAAAGGTTAAGAACCACTGCTCTAGAATCTCAATCAAATCAACTCGCCCCAGACATCAGTAACAGCAGATTTTATCTGCAAAGCAAACCTTGATTAATAAAGAAAATGTCCATGCATCTAAAGGGACATGCATCAGTGTTTTTTTTCTCGAGAACAAAGTAAGATACGAAAAAAATTCAAGAGATAAAAGTGTTTTCCGAGAGTTGCTTAATCCAAGAAAAATATAAAAATTCCAAAAAGGGCAGTGGCTTACTTTTTTTTCCATTAATATTCGTTAAGGTGCCGCCCGGAACGCCACTAAACTCAATAAATTTAATCTACTTAAGGCTAAATTAGCCCCTTAACACTACAAATAAATTGCAAAATTTAAACAATATCGACAACAGGATATATACGATATTTACGAAAAGCCGATTAAAAAATTTTTTAACACCCTGTGTCTTAAAAACGAAGCACTTGCGGACCCATGTTTATATGAACTTTTCCTTTTAGAATCGTCTCTTAAAATTACTGCACATACTTAATTAACTTCATAAGGTATCCGAAAAGTTGTTTACAAAAATGTTACTTGCTCAAAGAACACAAGGTTTCGGACCATTTCACAGTGGGGTATTCGTAACTATTTTGTAGTCAAAATTGATTCGTTATTTTTTCAATTTTCTTTTAAATATTGTTAATGAAGGGCTAAGTAACCTATGCTAGAAGTTTGAAAGGAGAATCAAATACTTCTCAAATTTTCAAAATTTTATATTTATACCAAAATTGAGAGAATATGTATATATCCAATTATAATATTCAACTTCACTGGATTCTTCTTTAGATAACGTTTCAGAATCTGTTGGTTGTTCTGAAGGTAGAAGGATTTCCAGACTTTCATTCAATAGTTCCGTTCAAGCAATCCTTATTATTTTCGCGAAAACATTTTTTTTGTTACTCATTACTTACTGCATTTTAAAAATTAATATAATTTTATTAAATTTAACATGTGGTATGTTTTAAATTACATTAAAATCTTTAAAAACTTAATTCAATAGTTTATTTATATCGGTATAAGAGTATATAGGATAGGAAATATTAGCTCCCCTATTTATTTTAGCCCAAAAATGAACTTAAACTTTTTAAAGACTTCAATAAGAACAATATCCTTGTTCAATTAAAAATGTATTTTCCTAGTAAAACTAGGAAATACGGACCTGACATTTTTCTATCATTATATGCCAGCAAATAAATAATTATAAATTTGTCAAAGTCAATGTAGGTATGTTAGAGATACTATTTTCGCCGTATTACTAGTTACAGAGACGTTGACAATAGGGGGTCCGTGAAGTGGAATATCAGTAATTTGTTTTTTCGTGGAGTTTAGGTCCCCCTCTACAACTTTTATATCTGATGAAATGCCTTAGAGCGTTGCTGAGAGGCGCTGTACGCTTTAGATAGGAAATTCTCAATAAATTCAAAATTATATCGACCCATGTCTGAAAATGAATTTACAGCATTTGCGTGACCCCAATGTCACGGGAAACACATTTTATGACAAGTCAACCCTTGCATATACTTTTCTAGGGTGTCAAAAAAAAGAATGGAAAAATTATAAAGTCTCAAGTGATATGAGTCCAAGTGGGCTTAATCGATTTGTATTCACATGGAGATGACTCGTAACAACTAAACAAGACTATGAAAGTCGATACGAAGGTGTACGAAGTAAGACTGCAGCGAGATCTATTTGGACAATTGCTGACTGCATCGCTCTCTCAAAAGATATATTTAGAGAAAGTTTTGCAGTACCCGATTACTCCAGTCCCACTTTCTCTCTGTCATACCTTCCGGTATCTCTGCGTAATATTGTCAGAATTCCGCATAGCTAGGTGCGATTTTTCTGAAATTTTTTTTCCACGATATTTTTGTGTCAAGGAATGTAGTGTGACAATTTTCTGACATGTTACGATCGTTTTCCGACTTTCCTCCGAGGAGATTTAAAACAAAATTCCAATAATAAAATGGCGAGACCTGGAACAACAAAAAAATTTTCACATAATCTTTAATATATAATGTTCCATGCTAGAAAGTGTCATCAATTGCTGATATTTCACTTCACGGACCCCCTATTGTCACCGTCTCTCTAACTAACCATTAAATCATTGTGACATTGTCCTCAACGGAATAGCTTTTGTTTTGAGAATTTATTTGAAAAAATTAAAAGCGCTGTCAAACATTGACAATTATAAACCTAATTATAATGGTAATTATTGGTATTTTCATTTTAACCTGAATAAAGAATCGTACTCCAGATGTAAACTAAGTTCAAGACATATATTTTTTTTAATAAAATTTTTCTTTAACATCAATACGGAAGCGAATATTTGAGCACCTCGAAATTTACATGGGAAATCCCATGTATTTTGTTCGGACGCACCACCCAGTCAGTATAAGAACTGGCTTTAAAAAGAATACCAAATTAAAATACTTTATATTGTCGATAATATTATATTAATTCCTCAGATTGTATTGCTCAAAGACCAATATCTTGAAACGAGATATTACACCCAGTAATGTACGTTATGATGTATTAACTTCTGCTATTTTGAACGGCTGTGTTAAAGCCTATTTGACTCAATGTTGCTCAACTTGAAAGACCCGTTATTTTACCAAAAAGTGTGACACACTATTGAGAAAAGTGGATTAAATGATTACAGATATAAAAATTTTTGATACAATACTGAGCATTTATAAAATTACATAATTACTTTAATTGTTTTTTAGTAAATGAGCCTATACCCGATATGGCTAGTGAGTCAACGCTGTGTGAGCTCTGCGAGTTCGAGAAAACTAGTACTACTAAACGTAAAAATAAAATATCTGGTAAAAGTGATCAATCCAGTTCTGTAGAAAATCCAGTTACGACCATAGAAGATACTACTCTTGAAGTTAGCGCCGAAGAAACTCCAGTTACCACTCTTGAACACAGTATTTCAGACAATAAAGCGACTTCTCTTGAAGACAGCAGTCAGGACGTAGCTGTTTCTAAACAAGAACCAAATAAGGCTACCATTCCCGAAGGTGGAAGTGAAGCGAGTGAAGCAGAGAATGAAGCTACAACTCTTGAACACAGTATTTCAGAAAATGAAGCTACTACTCTTGAAGACAGCAATCAGGACGTAGCTGTTTCTAAACAAGAATCTAGTACTACTAAACGTAAAAATAAATTATCTGGCAAAAGTGCTCAATCCAGTTCTGTAGAAAATCCAGTTACGACCATAGAAGATACTACTATTGAAGTTAGCGCCGAAGAAAGTGCAGTTACTACTCTTGAACACAGTATTTCAGACAATAAAGCTACTACTCTTGAAGACAGCAATCAGGACGTAGCTGTTTCTAAACAAGAATCTAGTACTACTAAACGTAAAAATAAAATATCTGGCAAAAGTGCTCAATCCAGTTCTGTAGAAAATCCAGTTACGACCATAGAAGATACTACTATTGAAGTTAGCGCAGAAGAAAGTGCAGTTACTACTCTTGAACACAGTATTTCAGAAAATAAAGCTACTACTCTTGAAGACAGCAGTCAGGACGTAGCTGTTTCTAAACAAGAACCAAATAAGTCTACTACTCCCGAAGGTGCAAATAAAGGGCGTGAAGAAGAGAATGAAGCTGCTACTCTTGAAACTAGCGCCGAAGAAAGTGCGTTCTCAACCCTTGAAGATAGTATTTCAGAAAATGGAGCTACTACTCTTGCGGAGAGCAGTCACCACTTAGCTGTTTCTGAACAAGGACCAAATAAGTCTACTACTCTCGAAGGTGCAAGTGAAGTGAGTGAAGCAGAGAATGAAGCTGCTACTCTTGAAAACAGGACCGATGAAAGTGCGGTTTCTACTCTTGAAGACAGTACTTCAGAAAATGGAGCTGCAACTGCTCGTGCAGAGAGTAGTCACCACGCAGCTGTTTCTGAAAAAGAACGAAATAAGTCTAACACACCCGAAGGTGGAAGTGATGAGAGTGCAGCAGAAAATGAAGCTACTACTCTTGAAACTAGCGCCGAAGAAAGTGCGTTCTCCACTCTTGAAGACAGTATTTCAGAAAATGGAGCTACTACTCTTGCGGAGAGCAGTCACCACTTAGCTGTTTCTGAACAAGAACCAAATAAGTCTACTACTCCCGAAGGTGCAAGTGAAGTGAGTGAAGCAGAGAATGAAGCTGCTACTCTTGAAAATACCGCCGATGAAAGTGCGGTTTCTACTCTTGAAAACAGTACTTCAAAAAATGGAGCTGATACTGCTCGTGCAGAGAGTAGTCACCACGCATCTGTTTCTGAAAAAGAACGAAATAAGTCTAACACACTCGAAGGTGGAAGTGATGAGAGTGCAGCAGAGAATGAAGCTACTACTCTTGAAGTCAGCACCGAAGAACGTGCGGTAACTACCCTTGAACACAGTATTTCAGAAGATGAAGATGCTACTGCTTCAGAGAGAACTCACGAGTTAGCTGTTTCTGGCAAAGAACCAAATAAGTCATCCGAAGGTGAAAATGATCTGAGTGAAGCAGGGAATGAAGCTACTACTTTTGACGCTAGCGCTGAAGAAAGTACAATTTCTACTCTTGAGGGCAGTATTTCAGAAAATGACGCTACTACTCTTGTAAAATCCAGTCACGGCTTAGTTTCTGTAAAAGATCCAAATAAATCCACCACTCCCGAAGTTGGAAGTGTAGTGAGCGAAGAATTAAGTAACGAAGAAAATACAAGCGATAGTATTACTACTATGGAAAATGGTGATAAACAGCCTATAGCCACTGGTGATCACATTGAAGAAACAGGCGAGGAGACTAGTGCTTCTAATGAAGAAAAAGATGATACTACAATTGGAGGCGAAAATGAGAAGACATCTAGTGAAACAGATGTAGGTACTAGGGAAACTGTAGCTCAACAGGCTCGTGAAAGTACTATTAACAAAAGTAGCAGTAAAGAAGCTATAGCATCTAGTAATGAATCTGATGAACCTATCACTTCTGAAGCTGTCATTAAAGATAATGGCGAACAAGTTAATACATCTGGTAAAAAACTAAGTTCAAGGAAAAATATGAGTGAAAGTACCGAGGAGTTTAGCACTGAGCAGGCAATAATGCCTACTAATGAGGCCGGTGAAACAACAGGTTCTGGTAGCGATACTCAAGCGTTAAGTGTTTCTGATAAAAAATCTAGTGAAACTCCAGGTAAAGATATTAAAATATCTACCTTTGAAAGTAAAGGAAAATTAGATACTCATACTGAAGTAGTCAGTGCTAAAAGTACTATAGACAAAGGTATAAATATTACCAATCTTAAAACTACCAAATTATATGAAAAAAAGACAAAAGAAAGTAGTACTAATAGGGAAGAAACTTCGATACACAAAAAACATACGCTGGTTACGACACACAATTTAGAATTAACGTCTACAATACAAATCGATGTGGGTATGGTAGGTTTCGAATCAACTCCCTGTAAATATTGTCAGACGACGACAGTGAAACAAATAGAAAATGAAAATATTAGTACTAAAAATGGTGAAACTAAACTTATAACACCTGAAAAATTGGAGACCAAGAACAAAAAAGAAGAATCGCACAATACAACTGAAGGGGATGAAGAAGGTCCTGAAATGGGTGAAGAGCAAGTAGACGAAGAACAGAAGGAAGTGACAGAAAATACAGATAAAGGGAAGCAAACAACAGCAGAGAATACGGAGGAAGGGAAAGAACCGAGACAGGAAAAAATAGATAATGGGGAAGAAACAACAGATAAGGAAGAACCGGAGGAAGAACAAGAGGAAGGAGAAGCGACAGCAGGAAACATAGAGAATGGGGAAGAAACGACTACAGAGACGGAAGAGGAGATGAAAAAAGAAGAGGAAGGAGAAGCGACAACAGGAAACACTGAGAAAGGGGAAGAAACAGAAGAAAATGCAGAAGAAGGGAATGAAACGACAGAACAAATTTCAGAGAAATGGGAAAAAATTACAGTACAAAATACAGAGGAAGAATCATCAGGAGGTAATATAGAGAACGAGGAAAAAACTACACAGGAAGATAAGGCAGAAATCGGAGAAGAAGGAAAAACACAGAAATCTAAGGAAACGACAGAACAAAATACAGAGAAGGAAGGCGAAGAAGCATCAGGAGGAACCATAGAGAACGGGAAAGAAACAACAAAGAAAGGAGAAGAAGTTACAGAAAAAAATACAGAGCAAGGGGAAAAATCCACAGCGGAAAAGAAAGACGAAGGAAAGGAAGAAGAGCACGAAGAGGAAGGAAAGGGAAAACAAGGACAGGGAGCAAAAGAACAGCCAACTACTTTAAAACAAGGAGTATCAAAAATTGAAACCCAAGAGAAAGATAATATCGAGAATATAGCTGGCACTACAGTCCCCACAAAACTTTTGCCAAAACCAATTGTCATTATAGTTAATAACTACGGTACTAGGAGTAGCAAATTAAATCAATCTGTTTTAGAAGGCATTTTAAGTTCACCGATCAATGATATTGAGCTACATTATATTGATCTAAAAGCAGAGGAAACTGAGAACCCAAAAATTATAACAAATAATCAGCCTTTGAAACTAAACATACCTTTTGAATCATGCAAGAAAGCTGACTATGTTAATGGACATAATTGCTTTTGCAATATTCAAAACTATAAAGATTCACTAGTGCAAAAAATAAACAATAAGGGAAATATTAAATCTAAAAAAAATTATTGTGAAAATTTCTTGACATTAAAAAGTGGTTTATTGATTCAAAACTCCATAAAACCAGTAGAAAGGAAAAGAAGGGGACTTATTTATTTGGAAAATTTAAAGAAGAAAGGAGAAGTTGTTGAATATGAAACAATCGATGGTCTTTTTGAAGATGAATATCTACTTAACACAAGTGGTAAGTATTGTGTTATTATACAGAATTTAATTGAATAGTAATTTGTGGGGTAAAAAGTCTGTATTTCCCAAAAAAGTGTGAAAAAGCACTATTTATATTATTAGTATATATTAATTAATCTTCATTTTTGAACAGTACTCATCTCGTGTAAATCGAACCGAAAGTTTCAGAAAACTAGGAAAAAATTTTCACAGTATAGGGATTGTTCAACGTAAAATAAAAAGGAAAATATCTCGAGAAAGTACGTTTTAGAGCAAAAATTAAAAAAACCTCCTATCTTTTGTACTCTTAAATTAGCTAATACATATGTGAGTTTCATCCACCTTCTCCAAACACTTACAGTAGTTTAAACTAGGTTAAGAGGATTCTTGCAATTATTACTAACATAATAAATTTTTTAATTGAAATATGTGTTGTGTAACACACAAAACAACAAATGCTATTGTCATTTTTTTTATATTCAGCAATTTTAACTTCGTTGTCATCTATTCAACAACTATCCAACTAAATCGGAACTACGACTTTTAGAGATGCGTGTTCGTTGCCGAACTTGGAAATAGGCTTAATATAAGTTTTTTAAACACATTTAATTACGTTGATAGTTATATATTTTCCGATCTCAAGAAGTAGAATCGCTGTCAAAGTTAACATAAGTCAGATCAAGACTGTCAAGCTTAGATTTTCCTTCCATATTATTCTAAATTTCGAATATGATGTCATATGGTGTTTAAATTTAAGATAATCCAGCGAAAAAAAAAATATACAACCTACTTTTGACGTATCCAATATGATAATTTTTGACTAGCTCTTTACTATACATTTTTCACAATGACATGTAATCTCCCTAGTGCTTTTATTAACGTATTCGTACGTTTTCGACTCGGGATAATTTTTAAAACATTTGTGAACTCGAAAAAATTTCCGGTTACTAATTTCAGCACGTGGGGGATTTAGTAAGAAAATTTTACGCCTAAGCAATCTATTTTTATTTGACAATTCAACTCAAAGTTCATTTCATGTGTCATTATTTTGACATAAATATTTCCACATATCGTCCATGTACACAGGGTTACGATAAAGGAATGGATGAGGCGTTTATATAGAATACCACTCACTTAATCAAGAATCGGTCGAACCTGTCAAATTTATTTTTTTGAAGTACATTTTTTTTAAAACAGATATTATACAGGGTGGATCATATGCCACTTGTCTCAACTTAAATTTTTTAAATTGAACATATTGTATATTATTAGATTTTTGCATTCTACAATCATTCTAGACATTTCTCATACATCATGCCCTATACCTATCTTCAACCGTTTACGAAATATTAATACTTTAATGCTGGTATACACCATTGCTGTTTCTCAACATACCAACGTTCTGAACTCAAATCACAAGCCTAAAGGCAGTGACAATGATGATTTGCTATTTAAGTGTGACACGTCAAAAAATGTCAGTGAATGTTAATCAAATTTGAAAAGTTGCTATGGAGGAACATATCAATTGTGCATACCAGCATTAAAGTACTAAATATTTCTTAAACAGTTGAAGATAGGTATAGGACAGGATTTATCAAAAAATGTGTAGAATTGGTAGAATGTGAAAATGTAAAAATATATAATATGTTCTATTAAAAAAATTTAAGTTGATACAAGTAGAATATTTATGATCTACCTTGAATAATATATTTTTTCTAAAAAAAATCGTTTCAAAAAAAATTTTACTGGTTCAAGCAATTCTTGATTAAGTGGGCGGTATTCTATATAAAAGGGTGATCGGTTTCTTTATCATAACACTGTATACCCTGGCGGATGAATATTTCCGAAAACATTTCTTTTTTCCTTGGTAACCAAACAAAAGCTGAGGTCTGATCGGCTTAAAAATGCCTGTGTCAAATGACACTTCTTCACAGTTTTTTTAAATGTATTATATTGTTTCGATGCACAATTAATAATTCAGCATTTTAGTAGTAAACATATTTTGTTTGCCTGGTGAAATGGTGAGAATTCGTTGCACAACCCGGACCAGTGAAAAAGGAATAAACTGGAAATTTCGACCTCTTTCTTCATTAAAAGGTAATATTTTACATTTATTTTAGTATCTACAAATAACTCTTCCGGTAAAGTGTTGTGTTAAACTATACATCATACAGATTCGTTTCTATGAGCTCACTTTAATATTTCAGAGAAAAATAAACACTTGAAGTCACCCTGTGAGATGGAATCGAATTCATATTTTAAATTTAATTAGCACAAACAACAACATTTGGATTATAGACAGGGTACACCAAGTAAAGTGGCCTATTAGCTGTATCTCGAGAACTAAATGAGATTTTATTTTGAAAATTTGGCTGTAACTATAAGAGATAGTTTTCTAAGTCTATAAAATATTTTGGATGGCGCGGTGTTGTCGAATCATAACGAAAGTGGTAGCAACTTCGGAATTTTTATTGAATTACCCTATATATTACTTTTTTCTTGGAATATAGGTAAAAATCTAGAACAGTTTCCTGTATAATATCATATACATAACTTTAAGAGTTTTTCAATTATAAATAATCTTGTGATTTTTTAACGCCGTATCGGGACCTGAAAAGAAAATTATCTCTTCTTAGCGGTTACAGCAAGAAAGCTAAAATTTTGACCATAGTTTCACAAGACCATCGAAATTTTATAATTTAGAACAGTATTTAATTAGTTTCATACAGGGCGTCTCCATAATAATATCTCTAAGGGAGATGAATTATTGCAAAAATCTGGGACACCCTCTATTTGATATGTTTTGCTAATGGAAGATCGAATTTTCTAATGATATTTGTTCCTATACCTAAGCCAACCAAAAATATAAACAAGGCGGAAAAATAATCATATAATTCTATTATACATATATATAGTAAATTTCATCCAGAATCCAATATAACAAATATCCAGGATCCTAGTAAATACTCCGACATCCGGTAAACCGGAAGAAATATTAAGTCAACAATAGGGTAAATCTTGCATCATTTAAAGTAAAACCGAATTGCCAAAAATAATAAGTTTTCCATAAGTAAGGACTTTTTTGAACGAAAAATGGTTTTTAGATTTTTATTCGAGAATAATTTTTTTTTCTGCTTATTCCAATTTTTGGTGTTTTTAAATTTTTAATAATGTTTCGAAATAATATTTCTGGCATACATAATATTCTCTTTTCTAGACGAACTGTTACTAGACAAAGGAAACGAGCTTACAATACACGGAGTATCTGTAAAGAATACTGGAAATTATACATGCTCAAAAGAAGACGAAAAGACTAATACAGAGGAGCAACATTGGCATGAGTTGGAAATGATAACATTCCCGATTTATAACATAAACATGAATATATTTTACAAATTCAATGATTCCTGTAATCTCAAAACAGGCGATGTCCTTTACACATACTTACCAAAAATTATTGGTCCCCTATTGTGTTCTAACGAAAATGATTTGTGTTCGGTGGATGTTAAAAGACCAAGATGCTTGACTAGGGTAAGATAGTTTAATCTAATCAGTAGGGTTTGGAAAACCGATAATTTTAATAATCGAGTACTTGATACTCGAGCGATTTTAATAATCGAGTGAATCGCTCGAGCGATTAATCACTTGAAATTCCGATTGACCAAGCGATGACGTCACCGACTGCTCAACCGCTAGCCTAACCGTTTACATATGATCAGGCGGGTTTGTTCAAGTTCGGGTTTGTTCAGGCATGTAACTATGGGTGGGTACAGGTTTAACTAAAAAATTGCAGTGCCCACCAAAAAAAAATCCATAAACTTATTTATTTGTGAATAATGAATTTTTACCAAGTGTCTCTGTATAAAACCAAAAAAAAATTGCAAAAAAAAATCAAGCAAATATCTATTTATTGTTCGCGTTTGTTTGGGTTTATTCTTGTGCTTTTCTTAAATAAAAAATTTCACCAAGAGTTATTTTTTTTCTCACTCTACGGGCATAAAATGAGTTGTCAAATTCTGCCACTTTAACTGTCAAGTGCCCACTGTGTGCCCCTTCAAAAATTTAGGCTTAGTTACGCGACTGGTAAAATGAGCAAATATGCGTTGGAGGTGAGTGTCGCGTTTTTAAAGAGGTAGGTACTTGTTATATTTGTTAAGTTAATTTATATTAGCATTTTTAATTCGAGCGATAATGAATAATCAAAGGAAGCCGACCTAATGTAAACAAACAACTAAAGTATCGAGTGAAAGGTAATAAGCAACAAGCGACGATTTTCGCTTAAATTTATAACTCGAGCAGTATTTTTAATAATCGAGCGATGTCGGTTATTTCAATAATCGAGTACTCAAACGGTTCTTCGCTCGAGCGAACCAGTTTTTACCAGAATTATTGTTTCAGTTTGTTTACGTTATTAATTTTATATCGGATTGAAGAGTAATTAACTAACCAGACAGCATTAATTCTGACATTACTGCAGAAGTAATTTTCTCACAATTAAAATTATAAGGTTAGCTTTATTTAATCCAATAACTTTGTAACCAAATTTCTATTTGTGCAAACTGATTACTTAACTATTGTTAAAAATATATCTGCTAATCCACATTAGTACAGTGGGTGAATTTTATTATAGTATCAGAGTTAAGTTATATTTTTATTTTTGATAGAATTTACAAAGCAATAAAAATTATCTCTTAAAATAATTTGTTTTATAAATATTATTTTTTGCGAGCAACGATGACAATGCCGACGACGCATCGTAAAATATATATTATTTATTGCGAGGAACAAAAGAAGCCGTCGACGACGGCATTGTGGCTGAACACCGCTAATAACGTGATCCGATATCGCCTAGAAGGCATCTTCTTTATTACTCGCAAGAAAATAATTTTTAAAAAAATTTTGACCTCTATTTAAATTCGATCAAATAATACAAATCGAACTTTAAAAGGTTACTATTTCTGTTATCTACACTGAGAGAAGATTTTTACAATTTTAGCTACAATAGCAAAAGAAAAAACCTACATATTGAACAATAAAAAAAATAGGTGACAGTAAAATTGATTACAAGTCGACCTGCCGACTAGCACAGTCTCTTCTCAATCAAGTTATTATATTTCTACCAGTAAAAAACCTGTTTAAAGCTTTAAAATAAATTGTTATTTAGATTTATCTTTAATCACAATAAATTGCATTTCTAAAACAGCAAAGTTTCTTCTAACAAGAATAAATAATATCCAGTAAAGTGGTTTCTCCTGTCAGAAGAAATCAATTTTGCTGGTATAGGTAGAAAATATACTACCCAGCTAAAATAATCCGAGCAAAGATTTTTTAGCTCGAGCTTTTCTCAGTGTAAAGGTGGATATCATTTAATAAATAAAGTGACATGTAGAGTTGTCTAAAGGTACGGTAGTGGCTTCCTTGAATATTTATTGTATTACACTGTATTCACTGTATAGTACAATAAACTTATCAATAGTGTTCAGTAAAAATTTCAATTTGGCCACATCGAGGGGTGACCACTTTGATGAAAATAATTTTAATAAATACGAAATTTTAAGAAGACCACAACTGATCGTTCAGAGTGTGACTGCGTTTCAAGGGTGGTTGGGGAATGGGAAGCTTTACTATACAAAGCATTATAGGCGAATAAAGTTTCCAATGCATCCTTAAGTGGCTCTGCATATCACACTAAACACATGAGCAAAACAAATGTCTAATTCATAATTAATTCATTATTTTTTAGGCAGATGATAACTTCTATAACGTGACAATGATAGCAAAATTAAATTCGGATTTTGTTTCCACACTACATGATAAATGTGACATTAACTGTAAACTGAGAATATATGAGAATCTGGTAAATCTAATCTATAAAAATACCGAAATTCTCGAAAATATACCAGGTAATTTTTTTAGACTTAACGAATTTTAAATAAGGTCATAGACTACGCCGTTTAATAAAAAGGCGAACGCTCAATATTTATCGCTATATTTGGATCACGATATCGATCGTGATACTGATTATGTAGAGTGGAAAGATGATGGATCGCTACACGGGATCTTAGGATTTCTAGAAATCTTAAGATGTATACACCGTGTCCAAGATAAGGAGGGCCAGTATAGGGATCTCGGAAACCGTAAGAGATACGGAGTCGGTTAAATGGAGGTAAAGTTGCGCATTTACGTGCCTAATAATATGCAAGAAAGTTTTAAAATTTCGAGTAGTTCCGGAGATATCCGGAAATAACCGAAATTTCTGAAAAATCGTTTTATTTTTTTGAAATCGAATTCTGAAGCAAATTGCACCAATACATTTCCACTTTTTCCGCTCTATCTAAAAGCGTTAATTGTTTTGTAATCCAACCAGTCGTCTTCGAACGGTCATTATCAACTTTATTTCTTTAAATACGGTCCTGTTTTCCTGATATTGGAATTTGAGAGCTTTTTTTCTTCCAAATGCAGCGATGTATGACGCATTGTGGTTTAATGACGTTTCGAGGGTTTTTTGAACAGCATCAGGAAATTTTGGGATATGGTCCTGTATTTCTCCTAATTTTATAAATAATATCTCATAAGTAAGCTCTAAATTTTTGCTTATGTTGAACTGGTTCAATAAATAACAAATAATTTAATAATAAACCACAAATAAGTGAGCAAAAAACATACCAAAACAGTAATAAAACGAACAACGAAAAAAGTAAGGAACTACATAATCAGGTGCTCTGAACCACCATGGCCAGCACGTTCGCCTGATATGACACCGTTAGATTTTTTCCTCTAGAGGTATGTCGAAAATTATGGTTATAAACACACCTTCGAAACAGAAGACGAACTTAGGAGGTTGCTGCTTGAAGGCTTTCAAAGTATTACGCCAGAAATGTTGTCAAATGTTAAGTTCTTTACTTTTTTCGTTGTTCGTTTTATTACTGTTTTGGTATGTTTTTGTTCACTTATTGGTGTTTATTATAGAATTATTTTTTGTTCACTTATTTGTGGTTTATTATTAAATTATTTGTTATTTATTGAACTAGTCCAACATAAGTAAAAATTTAGAGCTTACTTATGAGATATTATTTATAAAATTAGGAGAAATACAGGACCGTGTCCCAAAATTTCCTGATGTTGTTCATAAATCCCTCGACTTTTCCTCCATTTAACCGACTTCGTATCACTTACGGTTTCCGATATCCCGAGATGTATTGGCCCTCCTTATCTTGGACACGGTGTATATGTAGATCGTGATAACTTGTGATTCAATAATCGCGATAAATATTAAGAGGGTAGCATTCCAGTGTTGTGATATTTAGATCACGATCCTGAATAAAACATATTTGTATCAAATAGTATTGGTAGCCAATGTACGAGGGGGATTGGAATGCTGGTGTAGTATTATAAATAGTAATCTTGGAGATTCCGCTACAGGGGAGATTTGGAAACAATAAATATATTAAATTGTTAAATATAGAATAATTGATTGAACATAAAAAAATTTTACTAATTAATTATTTATTTAGTTGCCAGCTTACTGGCCAGTAGCGGAAGTTTGCCTCGAAATTGGAATTGTAAAGTTAAGGTGGCTATGCCAGTAAAAATATTACTTTTTAGTTTACTCCGTTCTTGACCCATTACGCCGTATTGAGTTTTTACCAAATATTAATGGTAAAGAAGGAAGTCCAGTAACTGTGAAACGTCCGAAAATTGTGGTGTATTGTCCTAATGGCTTTGGTTTGGAAAATAAACGGCAAAGTGTATGTGGTAAGTAGAATATTATAAACCAGAAAAAAAATTGTCAGCACTAGGGCGTGTCTAGAAATAACGTGAAACGCGTTATATGATATACCTACATAATACTATACGTGTAGTGAAATTTCCGTTATAGCCACCGATATGTTTTTAAGCTTTAGACTATACAGGGTGTCCCAGAATATGTGGGCAATCTCCCGGGTTCAGATAGAACACTTAAAAATAATAGGAGAAGTTCATATAAATTTTTCTTCCTACGGAGATACGGGCCCATAACTGACGTCCCTGGAAATCGTTGAATTTTAAATAATTTTTTAAGTACTAGGTGTAATTTAATAATTTTTTAGTATAATGTTTACTAGATGAGTCTCCTTAAAATTGGCTTTTTTAAACACATTTGGCTTATTAGTTTGACAGGGACGGACTAGTAGACGTAACACAAAAATGCTGGAATGAAAATATTATTTTTTTTGGATACTCTAAACCTTAAGCTGAAAAAAAGGTACTCTTGATCAATGTCGATAAAATGAACTGTTTTCAAAAAATATATATTTTTGTTCAATATGGTTTTTTGCATTGGTTGTTGTTTTATGTTCATAAAATTCCCTCATTGTTGCTATGGTATTTTTCAAATGAACCGATTTAAATAAGAATGTTTATGCCAGTGTCAGGTTATGGTAGTGTCTTGAAATTTGCGGTTTTTCTCCTTTGTCTTATTAGTTACTAACTTAGTAATGGAATTTGTAACGTATACTGAATATGCCGATATGCATTTAATGTATAACTAAAAATATATTTTTTTCGAAAACAATTCATTTTATCGACATTGATCAAGAGTACCATTTTTCAGCTTATGGTTTAAAGTATCCAAAAAATAAATTATTATTGTCGTTCCTTCATCCTACAGGGTGGAAAAAGAAGAAGAAGAAAGAATAATCCAAGTGTGTTTAAAGGGCGAATATTATACTCTCTCATCTAGTAAATATTATACTAAAAAATATTAAATTATACCTAGTACTTAAAAAATTATTTGAATATCAACGATTTCCAGAGACGTCCGTTATGGGCCCGTATCTCCGTAGGAAGAGAAATGTACATGAACTTCTCCTGTTATTTTTAAGTGTTCTATCTGAACCCGGAAGATTGCCCACATATTCTGGGACACCCTGTATACAGAGCTGGGCAAATACTTTTTAAAAGTATTTAAATACTAAATACTAAATACTTAATTAAATTCAAAAGTATTTAAATATTAAATACTTTTTGAAGTAATGAAGTATTTAAATCTTAATTACAAAAAGTATTTAAATACTTTTTAGGTTTAAATACTATATTTAAATACTTTCTAAGTATTTAAATACTTTCTAAGTATTTAAATACTTTCTTAGTATTTAATTACTTTTAAGTATTTATAAATACTTTCTGAGTATTTAATTACTTTTTTTTTTAAATATTTATAAATACTTTTAAGAATGAAACACAAAATTTAAATACTTTTTAAACAATTACAGTCGAACCTCTATAACTCGAACCTCTCCTTAACTCGGACTTTTTAGTGGTTTTTGTATATTTTCCAAAATTTCTATGTACATATTTTAATGGTACATAGACATAATGTATGTAATAAAAAAAATGTTTTGGAATATTCATGTGGTTTTCCCTTCTCTCTTCCAACTCTCTGTAACTCGATCTTTTTTGATTGTCCCTTCAAGTTCGAGTTATAGAGATAGTATAGTAGTATTTTTGTCTCCTCTAAGTAGGCAGTTGAATAGGTAGGTACCTCAATCCTCAAAATATTTTAGAATCAAATAAGATTTAACAGCAATAAAAAGTGTGTTTTATAATATTTTATTGGTATTGACAGTAAATTTTAATTAAATAACCACGACAACATAAACTTAAGGGTACAGGAATAAAACAGGAATTGTCCATATTTATCGAAATCGAGATTACTAGCGCAACCTGTTGGCACATGTTGTTACTTTCCATGGTCAAAATATTAGCCGAATAAAACTAGGAACGTCTGTAGAAATTAGAGTCAAAGTTTTTCTGTACTGAAATAAAACTAGGGATGTCCATACTAAAAAATGCATTTTATCTTAAAACTCTGATTTTCTGACAATCCTTATTTTATCCCTGTATTCTTCAACTGATGAATGTTGCAAATGAAAACATTCTTTCAACTGGGGCAGATGAGGGAAGAGTAGTGTTATATTTCAAAAATAATTTGTTGATAATGGGATATTTTCTCAGCATTTCTATGTCGGTTTGTGAGTCTTGCATATATTGTGAATGCTTTCAAAGTGGGGCAAAGTGGGGACGATTTGCTTCCGTGAGAGAAAATCCAATGTAGTTAGTCTTTTGTACATTAAGTACATTCTTTTGTGATATGATAAAATTAAGCTGCAAACTTGAAGCTGAATTATATTTTTCAAAAACACACTTTAATAAATACAAAATACATTAATAACTTCGTATATTACGTAACATGTGCTAAGATTATCGTATTTTTTTAAATTACTTTTGCCTGATTTCTCCAGTTTTTTTTTCTGTTTCATCGTATATGGGGGGTAATTACAACCCAGGGCCCCCCTCCTTTTATACCCGCCTGCATGACCTATTTTCGAGATTCCTACGCCATTGATCAGGATGAAAAGCTATGATTTTCGGTCCAGAATCATTTGATTTCTGACCATCAAAGCTACCATTTCGTTCCTTCCACTTGTGTCGGCATCGTACGGAAACGATCTTTCGCTTCCTGACACGCGTGACAAGTGCAAACTTAGAATTTTCCACATGAACGATATTTAAATAGAAAACAGTACTTGAATAGTAAAAAGTATTTAAATACCCAAAAAGTATTTAAATACTCCAAAAAGTATTTAAATACTAAAAAAATATTTAAATACTCAAAAAAGTGTTTAAATACTAAAAAGTATTTAAATACTAAATACTTTTGCAAAGTATTTGTGAAATAAATACAAATACCTATTATAAAAAAGTATTTAAATACTCAGTATTTAAATACAAAAAAGTATTTAAATAAAAAAAAGTATTTGTGAGTACAAATACTGCCCAGCTCTGCCTGTATAAAACCTGATTTTTTTATTTATATTCCTATTTTTATTCATTTATGTTATATTAATATTTAAGGTTCCGTCCCATAGCATATCTCGTACAAGTTTCGCAAGTACAGTTCGCGAATCGATATCACTGATGCGCATGTCTCAAAAATTTTCTGATCAGTTTCAAACAGTTGTTGCAACTGCAAGACTACAAAAAGAAAATCTTGACATAACATTAAATAAAAATAAATAACTCACCGATGGTGAAAATGTAACAATCGTCAACATTGCTTCCAATCTGATATCGACAATTAAAGACCTCCGAGCTCGGAAGACGAAAAATCGTATTCGCAAATAAGCTCTGAAACTCATAACAATAAAAAACACTACAAAAATAAGGTAAAGTTATGTTGCGTATCTGTCAACTCTTTAGTTATAATTGCACATGACCCTGACATTTTACTAGCACACAATCTTCGAACCGTTTTGACACTCACAACCCTACCAGAGAAATATGTTGGACCAATTGACTATCATACCTATTTTCAAGCGGTTGGGCTTATTTGAAATCTTTGTAGGAACGCTTTGGCTTATTTTGCAAGATCCGGATAGTCAGGAACTGTTTCTGACTGCTGTGGGAGGAAATCTATAATCTTACATTTTTAAAATTTGGTCCCCATTAAATATATTTGTTTTGTATTAAAAATGTGTTTAAGATGAAATTCCACTCGAACTAACTGCGAATATTTATGTCTTATGTGTAGATTGCAATTATAGTTATTTTATTGTAATATTAGAAATGATCAAATTACGTATAATCCGGGTTAGGTGATACACAATATGTAGAGTTATGAAACTAGGCAGAAATGATCAAATTACGAATTATCCGGGTTAGGTAATGCATAATCAGTGGCGTCTCATGACCTATGACAGAGGGGGTTCACAAGTATCATGAAATTATTTTTAAAATTCTATTTTTCTGTAACGACCAACTAATAAGAAAAAAAAGCACTAAGAAAAAGCGTTAGGTAAAACATATATTAATTTTTTAAATTTTACGCAAGGAAATACAGTTTTTGGAAAATAAGGAAGGTTTTTTTTTTAGTGTATAGTGCTTAAACGTAAAGTCCATTCTTCGGTTCTTAATTGTAGAAAATTTATCAATAACAGCCTTATTAAAGTTTGGAATACCCTCTATACTTTTCAATAGATAGCATTGCTAGAGCTATTAGCCTTTCTTCATTCATAGAATTTCGCAAAATGTTTTTATTCATTTTACTGTTGAAGAACATTGTTCACCTTCGGTCGTGGTCATCGGTATGGTAACAATTATGTGTAAACTGTAAAGGTGGCAGAAAATATGCTCTGAAGATTATTTTCTATTCCATTTTTTGTTCAGGCGCAACGCCGCGACCAAACCACAAACAGGAAAAACAAAATAAACGGTTAGTTGTGCTGCATCCATAAATCCAGTTCTTTTTTTCGTATATTCCATTTTTAAACTTTCTAATAAAGTCCCTAGATTTACCTTTTATGATCTGCGTTAAATTAATTTCGGATTTAGGTCTTCCAAACTTCAATTTTTTGCTTTAACTCAAAGAGCTAAAGTTATTTTTTAAATAGTCCACCGTCAAACTATTTATTTTAACTTAATAAATATGTAATATTAAAATATTAAATCATCCATGCTCGAATTACTAGGTACATACATGCGCGAACAGACAGACAAAAGCGCACTCCAAATTTGTGCGACTTTTCCATGTAAAATCGCCATAAATCCGCTATGCCCCGCCACCTGATACTAAAGAGAACCTGCATTATGTCCCGCCTATTTGAGCGAATCTGCAAGCATTTCTCGTCATCAATCTAACGTAGTGAGAGCCGCCTATATACAGTTTGGTTTGACGCTACGATAAAATATTAGGGAGGGTCGGACTTTAAACGATAAATAATATTAATTAAATATAAATTAATATTTTTTATTCGTTTTGAAGGTGTACGTGCGCATGTGCTCCTGTGGAAGAACCGTCACTGTACATAATATGTATCACATTACGTATTATCCGGGTTAGGTGATATAATATCATCATAATATTATGGCCCGGATAATACATAATTTGATCATTTCTGTCTCTATTTCATAACTCTGTGCATTGTTAAATTATTTATAAAAACATCAGAAAGTTAATATACACTACTACAATTAATTATCGAATTATAATATTTTTTTAATTGACAGAATATAGATTCTATAGTTTAGGACAGAACAGTTATGTCCTGATACGTCTAATTGTACGGAGTAGCGAATAAAATCTAAATGCATGTAAATTTGACACCTTACGTAAAAATTTAATTTAATTTATTTTTTAAACTAAACCAATTAGAGATATTATCTGGGATAGTCTGTAATAGAAAGTACTACGACATTATCTTTTCATTTACTCCACTCCTTTACTTCAAAAATGCGAAAATAACGATACAAATACATCATACAAAGTTCATACAACCCTCTAGCATAAGAACAAGACAAGATTTTTATACTTAATTTAGCAAACGCCAAAAGTGATAAAATCTCGCATTGATTGTTTACGAAACGTTTTTCGATAATCTTACGTTTAGAAGAAATGGTAACTTTTTTTGTTAGTGGCATGGCGATTATTTTTGGTCAGTGCCTAACCCAGATATATCTTCTCCAATTGGTTTTAGTTTAAGAAATAAATTAAATTCAATTTTTATGTAAGATATGTCAGGATGTAAACTCCTCTACCCTAAACTCTAGACTCTATTCTCTATCAGTTAAAGAAAATTATTTAAAATTATAAAAAATAAAGTCTAAGATTATCACGTTCTTAAAGGTCTATTCCATTAGATGAGAGTTAAATAGAACTTTAATATACTGTCAAACTTGTGTTAAGGATAACTTATGTCATTCTGTACCTTAAGGAGACTTTGAATTATCGGTCCTAAACTAATTTTTTTGAGATTGAAGTAATACGAATTAATTCTACCTGCTACCATGTTAGAATGTACCACTTTAGAACGTATAAAATACTATAAGAAACAATAAAGGAGGGCTGGAGAGAATACTGTTGAGTCGTATAATATAAAACTGATTCTATATTCCGTGCTCTGATTTGCATAATTATGCTAATATAGTTTCGATTTTCACGAGATTGATTTGCGAAATAATACGCTATAAATGAAATTTAAAATTTAACCTGTTTCGTAGTCCTTTGAAAAAACTAATATAATAATAAAATATGAGTTTATTTATAAGAAATGAGAGTAAAAATGTAGATTGTGCGAGTTTGTTATTTACTGCTTCATATTAACTGTGCACAGTTACACTTAAATTACATTAATAGATATGAAAAAAGTTCAGTGAGAAGTTAACAAATATATTTTTTGACATAGTATACATAGTTATGGATACGTATGTAACGTATTGTTTAAACAAAAAAATGATTAGTTGCTCTCAGAATGCTCATGAACTTGCTAAAATGGTTTACTTCTAAGCCAAATGATGGCGGATTTTAAATTTGTAATTATGTTCATTTATTTGTTAGCATTATGGCATCATGGATCTAGATAAATAGATAAGAAAATCTAGATAAATACCAAGCCGTTTGCGGTTGTTGTTGTTGTTGTCGTATTGTTATTGTATGTTTTGTCATGAATTTGTATTTTTAATAAATTATTTATTATTATTATTATTTTAAATTTTTATTAATTAACTTTCCTTTTTTTTAACTTTGACATAAGGGTGTGTGATATCAAATTGTTGAGTAAAAGAGTTCATAGAAATCTAGATGAAGAAATGGAAAGAAAATTTTTTATTCAAGTGTCAAAAAGTGACGTATGGGTCATCGTTGAATTTGCAATAATAGTCTGAATCGATATAGCCAACAATATACTGGGTGTTCCATTTAAATATCCAAAGTTTAGGTCAATTCCTATTAAACCGGAAGTGGCAAAATGGAGTCCGTCATGTCATAAAATTCAAAATGATATCACATACAAACTCGCCAAATTGTATTTCTGTAATTTAAACAATAAAAAAGTTGTTCCTGAAATACTCAACGTCAACAAACGTCATTTAAAAGCAATAGCTATAATATTTTATAAACTATCCAAGTTATGTATAACGAGAACCACAAAATATACATTTTAGTTGCATGTCCTCCACATACGTTCAGTGGTGATGATGAAGCTTTCTGTAAAACTTGTCCAGGAGGACAATATCAACCTGAACCTGGCTCGAAATCATGCATTCATTGTAATTCGCCAGTGGATAATAAAATGTGCCTGCGGATGCTAGTAAGTACTGCAGTATAATGGTATTTAATAGTGAATTTTGATTTACTAGTTTTATGCATGGAAAGGAGGAAGTGGTAATATTGATAAAAAAAATTGTGAATGAGTTTGTTGAAATTAATGATATTATTTATTATTGTTATTATTATTTTTTTAAATTAAAAAAAAAAATTTTAAATTTTTAATGTTTTTTTTTATTTTTGTTTCATTATTAATTTAATTTAAGGTAAATTACATATAGGTTAAGTACGATCAGAGGGGCATTCTAGGATGCCTCATCTGGACTTCGCCTTTTTCTGAATATAAATGCCTTTCTTTTTTTACAGGTACTGTACTAAATATGTTTGTTTTTAATATTCAGAAATAAAGACATTATTATTATTATTATTATTAATATTTAATTGTAGAAAAACAAATAACTATAATATTTTATTTTAGTACACCGACACTAAACTCTTTAAAATATACGTCGGAGCAGCATTTGGATTTATAGTACTGATGGTTATTATTGTACTTGTTTGGACCAGTGGACACAAAGACAATGATAATAAGAAAAGCTCTTATTTTGAGGGCTCACTTAGGCATAGAGCAATGAAGAAGAAAAATCCCGATATAGAAACAGGAGTCAGAGAACCACTGCTAGGACGATCTCCAAGAAAACCTACACCTCCGCAACTTCCACCAGTAGATTTTTAGAATCTACAAACTACATACCTACCAGTATTTTAAGAATTATTGTACCTATATTTTTTAATAAAGTTTTTGTAAGATTAAAAGCAGTTTCATAAATAGAATTAATAGGCACGAATATTATATTATAGCACTATCAACACGTTTAGGAATGGTATATCTACTTTTAATCCTGAGTAGCATATTTGATGCACGATTATTTTAATAATAATTCATTTGTTAGTATATGTCAACAGTCATGTTTATTCTTCAGCCACTTATACCTAATAGTAAAAATATTCAAGGACTATTATTCTAAAATTAATATATACGGTTTGAAGCTACCAGTATAAATTTTACGATCTAAATTATTTTTTGTCTTGTGTCTCTATTGACCGTACTTTTCGTTTAGTTTTTCGACTTGTGCCAGAATAGAAGGAATATTAGACCATTGCTTAGAGCTTCGTTAAATAGAGCTTCGTTAAATATCCAATTAAAAAATTATATTATACACTAATTCGATACCAATTAGTAAGACAAAATGTGATGATCTGATATTTTTATTATGAACGAATGCCATCATTACCAAAAGTCAAATCACTTGTAGAAACTTTCATACAGTGATTTGAACATTTCATTAAAATTTGCGAAATATTCAAAACTTTTTTGAAAATATTTATGTTATTTTATATTTTTGTAAACAAAATTCCTTCTTGGTTTCATTTTAATTATTTTCTTAATGAATCATTAAAATTTGGATGTTTTTATTACATTCACATATTAGAGTTATAATGTACATAACTACGCTTAAACTGTAATTTGTCGTTTGGTCAGTTCGACTTCCAGAGAAACAAAGTGTGAGACCAGCAATCCATATACCTACTTGTTGTCCAAACACCAAACAATAATCATAATCAAACTATTAATTCCTGTTAACAGTCTATTAATTTTGATAAAATTGATAAAACTTTTAAACTCAAATTTTTTGATTATTATATACTATTTTTGAGATGTGCCATTATTGTCGCCGACAAGCGACCTTGTTTTACATAAATAAATTAATGTGGAAATTAATCAAACTTCCTCTGTATAAGGAACGTGTAGGGTAAAACACCCAATGATTGTCGCGTTAGGTAAAGTCTATTTGCTTTAAAGCGTTCAAATAAATTGGTATATTTTGTTTTATGAATCTAGTTGGTGAATTTGGATAATAATCCGTCTAATAAGACGTTCTTTTTTCAATTTTCTTCTGTGTTGTCAAACTGAGATTCCAATTAGTCCGTAAAAAAATTATAAAAAGAGGGAAAACCAATATTTCCAGTTATTGGGATGTAATTCCAATCATTGACATCCACTGATTATCACATGAACTTAGTCATGGGCACCCAGTTAATGACACATAAAGCTGATCTATGTTTGGGTAGTTTTTGGATCAACAGATTAAATTAATAACATTGGCATTAAAAAAAAACATTTATAGGTATAAAAACTAAGTATATTATGTATAAACATAGTTTGTTTGAACGCAAAAGTAATACTGGTATATACAAGAAGTAAAAACAGAACGTACGATTAGCAAAAAGTTGAAATTATTCTGAACATGATTCACAATTATAAAAGTCTTAATAGCTGAGTTTTGACATTGAATGCCATATATCAAAACTGATGTATTGAAGGTACATAAGTAGCATAAGCCTTTATTAACAGTTCTGTTGTTATTGGGAGGAACAGGTACCACTAACGTATGAATTTTTTGGTTCATCGATAAAGATGTAAATCTAGCTTTTCATTTCTCGGTATAAAATATTTTTCGCTAATTTTCTTGGTAGTATCTTATCCACCATGTTTGGTGGATAAGATACTACCAAGAAAATTATTTACAGAATTTTCTTTTCCTACTTCGGGGAGTATACTATGTTTTTGACTTTGTTTAAGTCAGTAGAGCTTTCTTGTTCAAATATCGTTTAATTTTCACATTTTTTTCTTTTTTCATTTTGTTAGAGGTTTACTTGTTTTTTCCTATTCATTTGCATTTTCTTCTTTAGTCTATTTTCTTCTCGTATTAGTTTTTTTTTTCTTTCCTGTTCTCCTTCTTTAATTTTATTTTATTTATATCGTCAAATTTTTTTCCACCTACTAGATGTTACTTGTTTATTGACTTCTGAATCTCCAAATGTATGCTTTCCCCTACACTTGGAGTAATCGATCGCGTTTATATTCCACAAAAATGGAGTAATCGATCGTGTTTATATTCCACAAAAATAGACCGCAAGCCTTGAAACCGTTTAATGTGATATTTTTAGTTAACGCAGCTAAGGCTTCTTGAAGAATAAGAGCAAAAGGGATTTTTGTAATCTGAAGAAATTGATTAATACGTCGCCAACTAGCAACAGCATTTTTCTATACATTTTTTAGGTTTAAAGCTCGAAACGTCTACAGGTTGCAAAACTGTGGTAGCTTTCGGGGATAAGCCATGGAATTGGCTAGCTTCTTTATCCGCTGGGCTATCGGGTTTGTAATCCTGTTAATCCGTAAGTTGGTTCGCTGGTTCAGTAGCTAAGATTGAAAGCAGGAAAAACAACTAGTGTATGGCTAAAAGTATCTATTTTCTTCAATGGCTTATAAAGAATGTGTTCTATAATATATACTTGGAACACCTGTCATGAAGAACGTTCGCTTTAAGTTGGTCGGGCGATTGGTGGTAAATTATTGTAGTATAAATAATATAGTCGCTGAGAGCGACCTCCTTAAACAACTGGACTACCTGTTACCGCTACCTTAATTCTTGGTTCAGCCGGTGCTCGTCGGCGGGTCTAGCACAGCGATTAACAACACTTCACTTCAAATACTTAAACTTTGCAACCCGTTACTGCCACCTTAAACATTAAAGGACTGGTCAGTGCTCTTCGGCAGATTGATTACAATAACAATAACACTTCACTTCCAATACTTAAACTTAAAAAAGGGTCGCTTAGGGCGTTTCCTTAGTGAATGTGAACTACCCTTTTATCGACACCTTAAATCTCGGTACGACGATGCTCTGTTGCGGGGTCTAGAACAGCAATGATTTGAATAGGTGTGAAGTACACTAACCGTCCGAGATGATTACAGGCAGGGGTAAAGGTCGACCAATCAGAATAATATGACGCTTCGGTTTCACGGGCAAATGCAGCGGGGATGTTGATTTCCAAGAATTGACCGCCGTATATGGTAATGACTGAGGGATTTATCGATCTGTGCGTTTTAAAACACGTTAAAAGTAGAAACAGCTGTTTTGCATAATGTGAGCGTGAGAGACAACAGAGTATTGTTCTCTCATTTGTTCTCGTTGGTTTTAAATGATGTTGGCATTCGAATATTATTTGATGCTTTTGTCGAGACATAATTTAGGAGGAATGTGGTACAGTTTCGCATAAAAAACACGTTGCTTTGTTTTGACATGAATAACTTGGAAATGTTTTTGTTCTTGATGCAAATATGGTCGTTAGAGGCGATATTCGCGTGAACTTACAGTATTAAAGTATTGATTTTTCTTGAATTATATTAATAGCTTGCAGTCTGGGTTGAAATTAGGCATTGGAAACGAAAGTTAATATTGGTAGACAGCAAAAAATGCTCTTACGAACGGGTTTTGATATTAAATTGTATTATTTAGACCATCGGTATGACGTAATTCTTAACTTGTTAGATATTGCTAGGACGTGTATTTTATCTGAATTTTATTATAAAACTGAATATTTACAGGCTTAACGGACATCAATAGCAAGGCCCAAACAAGCATATTAGTATGATTTGAAGATCACTGCAAAATTTACTGAGTTAAACGTTTGATATTATACCTATCTACGAAGAGAATAAGATTTAATTGAGAGTCGAATATCTCCGTTATTCTTAGTAAATCCTTTTCTATGGCTTCCGAAAATCCAGGACACTAGCAGATCCTCTTCTTCTCTGGATAGAAAGGCTTTTGGACCATATTTAGTTTTGGAAAACTTGCAGAGTAGAACGAGGAATATTATAATTTATGAGTGCCTCCTGCTTTGGTATACCATTTCTGATATCTGTGAGATCACTTTGAAGAGAGCTCACTATATTTTGCACACAGCTTTTTCAACTTATGGAACGATATGTTTAAACCTGAACAGAAGAATGACAATTACTGATTTTGCATTAGAACCACCAAACTCAGATATTGGCACAATGGCAGTAAGTGCCAATGATTGAATTTCGTCTATATTTTACGTCTATCGTAAAATAGGTTTAAATTTAACGGAAAACATTAAAAAGTATAAGTTTTATACTTCGAACATGCCCACATAACAACTAAATCAAAACCAATGCAAAAAGGAACACTAATCCCATTAAAACGAGTAAAACATTCATGCAGTTTCTTATAGAAATCGTAAGAATCTTACCTTAAACGAATAGATGTACCACACAGGAGCACATGCGCACTTGCAACCTCAAAACAAAACGAATAAAAAATATTAATTTATATTCATTGAATATTATTTATCGTATAAAGTCCGACCCTCCCTAATATTTTATCGTACCGTCAAACTAAAAAAGTCCGACCCTCCCTAATATTTTATCATCCCGTTAAACCAAACTGTATAAATCCGGCAACCGTGCCTCGGTCGAGGTAAATGACGATTATGACGAGACTTGCTCGTACGTGCGATTAAGTAGTGCAGTTTCTCTGTAGTAACAGGTGGCGGGGGGTAGCGGGGCTATGGCGATTTAACATGGAATAGGAGCACAGTTTTTGTGTGCACCGCACTGTTGTATGTTCGTGCATATAGTTAGAAATTCGAGCGTGTATGTTTTAATATTATATATTTATTAAGTTAAAATGAATAGTTGACGGTGGACTATTTAAGAAATAACTTTAGCTCTTTGAGTTTGGAGCCAAAATTGAAGTGAAGAATGCGGGAACACCTAAGGCCCATTCTATACGAGCCACAAAAACGCGACCGGTTAGTCGCTCAGTCGCTTGAAAATTTTGCCCATTCTATACGAGCGTGTTGACGCCGCGCCTTTGTAGCGCGTATAACCGGCGAGTGAAACGCGACCCATTCTAGACTAGCGACAAAACGCCTCATATTTGCTATGGATCCCGTACAAGTTGGGTGTATCGCTGTTCACCAATTAACGGTATTAAGTTTTTTGGCCAAAAAACGTAAAAAAAGACGTTGGTGGGTACACCCGGTTGGTGCTAAGCGCCTGACCTTAGGGGTATTTCATCTTAGCTTCGTAGATCATCGGAGATATCCTGAGAAGTTTTTTCAATACTACCGGATGTCTGTAGAGACATTTGACGAACTTGTTTGCAAAGACACCAAGCACAACAATGATCTAGTCGTGGACTGCTCAACTACAAATCGGCTCGGCCGGCCAGACGCTTGCAAGTTGCTACATGTAGAATGACACGCCGGTCTCCGGCGCGCGACTTTTACGCAACCTCTTGCGTTCAACACGCCTGCACGCCAACGAAGCGTGCACACGCGACCGCAAAGTTGCCCGTATAGTATGCCCCATTAACACTCTGTGGTTCTGTGACACACGCGTGTCGCTCGCCGGCAAACGGTCGCGCTTTTGTGGCTCGTATAGAATGGGCTTTTACCCGAAATTAATTTAACGCAGACCACAAAGGGTAAATCTAGGGACTTTATTAGAAAGTTTAAAAATGAAATATATGAAAAAAAAAATTATAGAGGGTATTACAAACTTAATGGGGCTGTTATTGATCAATTTTCTACAATTAAGAACCGAAGAATCGACTTTACGTTTAAGCACTATTGTGTAGGGTCGATAAATGTTGTATATTTCGATAAATGATACTCGATATGATTTTAAACCATTTTATTTAAGGATTTAAACTTAAACTAAAAAACACTGAAAATATGAAGAATGCCAACTTGTCAGTCTCGTGGCTCGATTCGTTCTCATCATAAAACAGTTAACTATTGTTTTCGTCTTGGTTGCGCCTAATGACGTAGCCGTAGATGGCGTAGTGGTATTACACATCATTCCGTTTTCTTGATAACTCGTAGATGGTAGTAGTATTAGTAGTGGACTGTATAAATATTATTACGAAGGTTGCATGCGACGACGTTAAGATCCGACAGCTATACACACTAAGAAAACCTTTCTTATTTTCCAAAAGTTGTATTTCCTTGTGTAAAATTAAAAAATAAATAAAAATATGTTTTACCTAACACATTTCCTTATTACTTTTTTTCTTTCTACATTTAAAACGCCTAGAAAGTAATTTTTTGGTAGTTACACAAAAATAAAATTTTAAAAATAATTTCACCATACTTGTGAACCCCCTCTATCATAGGTCACGAGCCGCCACTGCATACAAGGAAAACTAATACGTTGCCGCGTTAGTCAAAACAGTATATTATACTATGTTATTTTCCGTGTCATACTATTTCTTTGGGGGGTTTGTTCGAGCTTGTTGACGCCCGGGATCCGCGCTTGGCTTACCTACTTATGAATCTTGTAATCAAATTACATATCAATTAGATACCTACTAATGTTTGTGGTAAAGTATTTAATTTGCATAACACAAATTACTCAGGATTGAAAGTATGCTTTCAAAAAAGCGCTCCACAATTTATAAGTATTATTTCAATTACCAGGTGCAACTTCAATTAAATATTAAAACTAAATAAATAATACCACAATCTCCACTAATTTTTTGTTAATAATAAATTTTCAGTGGCGTGGTGTAAAACATATTAGAGGATATATGTTTCCAAGAACGCCACTGGTGGATCGATAAAATGATGTTCGTAACTAAAATATGGGGATTTATATCCTATATTAACACATAGGGTAACAGGTACAGTTGTCGGCACCCCGACAGTTATTGGCACTTTTTTATGAAATATTTAATTTTAACTTTAGGCATAATGCGTCTAAAATAACAATAAGATCGGTAATATCCGGCAACATTGCCCTACCGATATCAACGGCTATTTTGGAGTTTTTCCCATTTCAGTTTGGTCAGTGACAGTTCGAAGGACGGTGTGTTGTTGATTCTCGCTAAATCAGGTAAGTCTTAACAATTTGCTAAGGATTGTTTGGTATTCTTTATGATATATTTCTTGTTATTATTTATAATATTCGCTTATTTTACTTTTATATCATTTATATAGATATAACCCACTAAGCAAAAAAACATCCCAATTTCGTCACATATATGTTTTTAGGTTACATGTTACGTTGTACAAAAAGGATTTGTTACGGCACTATTACGTAACGTACTGGTCGTAATGTCCGCCAACATAACAAAATCGCATTTACATTTATGAAATAACGTGTTTGATTCGAAAACTATAACGAACTGGTTACGTTCTTAAGATGTTTATTTTAAGGACGTGTCAAAACGTTATAATTATGTTGTACATAAAACGTTCTCGTTTCGAAACTATAACGAACCAATTTCGTTTTTAAAAGGAATAAATGCAGGCTAAATTTCATTATATTGATGACAGATTAGATTCATCCTTTGACAATATAATATTTTTGTGAACACTTAAATGTAATTTTTTCTTATTCCAAATTAGGCACACAACAATTAGTACCGAGAGAACAAAAATGATATGGATCAAGCTTTAAAATGTCAGTTTTGATAGTTTTGCATAGAAATGTGAATGTGAAAATTAATATTTTGAGCCAGAAAACTTTTTGATCATTAATTTTATGAGAAAAGTTGTTCTTCATAAAAAAAAAGGTCTCCATGGTCTAGAACATTTATGAGAAAAGTTGTTCTTCATAAAAAAAAGGTGTCCATGGTCTAGAACATAAAATGCAACCATCAGGCATTATTTTTTTTCAGTCGTATACGAGGTTTCTAAAAAAATATGAATTTGGCTCAAGAGTAGGTACCCATACCTATATAAAGTAGATACTTATTTGTGACAATATCGAAAACTGTAATTATAAAAAGTTGTTCAGTATAAAAAACTTAGTTCTAATATGCAATTACATATTAAACTCATGATAATCTTCGCCTGTAAAGTCTCTCAAAAGAAAATTTATTTCTAAAAATTTCTAGAAGGATGTAATTGCATATTAAAACATAGTTTTTATCCCGAACAACTTTTCATATTTATTGACAAACCTGCATGGTTGCTTTTTAGGTTTTGGACGATGACTTTTTTATAAAGAATAAGGAAGAAGTTGAGAATATCACATCATTTCTATGGAACTATGAAAATTGACATTTTAGAGCTACCTTGATCTATATAATTTTTGTTATCTTGGTACTAATTTAGACTAAGAAAAAATGACATTTAAGGGGTAACAAAAATATTATATTGAGAATAAGCTTTTTTTTTCAAAATAAAAATCGTTCAGTTTGACGTATTTTTTTATTCCACTAACAAACCTGAACAATAAAGTTTAAGAAAATTGGTCGACTTTAATTTCACCTTGGCAACTTTCGCCAGTTCTGATGGCGACTTGTAAAAATTGTATCTAGCAACGCTGCTGCTTACTGAAAATGTAGATATTCTGAAAAAAAAAATGGTTTGAGGTATCTACTCTGTTGTATCTATCTTGAAAAGGTAAGCGATACCGAGGAAACGTTTCATATTTTGGGGCGTATTAATTTGGTGAAAAGAATTTTTGTAAATGTTCTGAATAAGTACCCGAGAGATTTTAAAAAATGGAATTTTCAGTTTTCGTCTCTAATTTGTTGCGCCTTAATTTTTTTATTTGGAAGAAATTTAAAACTATTCAAGGGTGTTTCTAAATTTGAACATTCTTCGGAGAATCCAGAAAATTGATTGGCAATATCTGTGTATTATATTAAGATGTTATTGGATTCAGTAATTACGAAAATGTTTTTTGTGTAAGTTTATCTGTTTTCAAAATATTTGTCCTTCTTACTTTGGAGCTACTACAAAACGTAGCTTGATGATTATTTTTTAAAGGGAAGCACTCATCTTCTAACAATTGATCTATGATTAAAAATTTTCTGTCAAAATAAGCCATATTGTAGAAATAAATACATATTTGAATGTTATCCGCAGCTTTGCTTGTATAACGAATTGAATAATTGGATTGCGCAAGAGAAAGCTGCGGGTACCTGCTAGTTTTTAACTTAAACTAATTTAATAACTTACCAATTGTTTAGTTCTTTTCGTTTAAGCCTCTGATTAGAGTTCCTAAACCACTCCATTATACATGTCTCCAGCTTTTATTGATAATGTTGTGCACCGTTTGAGCTGCATCTGTTTGAGAAAACGCAATACATTTACATTTGATTGTATAGGTATTAATTTAAAAACAAACCTCTTAAGAGATAGATGATTTTGCAATCTTTCAGTTTTGTTTCTGGCCTGTCCACGAATAATTGACTGCTTATTTGCGAATACGCTAATCAAGCCCCTCCGTATAAACTCGGCCTCATTCTTTCCTGCCACTTGAAGATACTTGTTGTACTAAAATATTTAAAATACTTATTAATAATATTCACTAAAAGATTACAATCATATTTGACTGGTTTTTGTTAATTTAATTTAACCATACCTATAAATAAATCTTAATTTTAAATAAAAAAAGGGAATATTTTTCCCAAGATTCGTAATCTGGGCCTCAAAATATTATGGTTGCATGCAAAATGGCCGCGACGGACCGACCTGTAATAATCTATCTATTACTATGAGCCTATGAAAATTTACAAAATATCGAGATTTCCAAATTAGTATACTGATTTAATAGGTACTTACCTTACTCTTTATCTTGTTTTTTTAAATAAAAAGCTCTTAATATAATTTTATGACGGCTAAACAAACTGCCGCAACACACCACCACACGACATGAAGAAGAAGGAAGGAAGTAAAGTTGGGTTATATTGTCCAGTAGTGGCATGTGGATCGAAACCCGTTTCAGTAACGTTAAGAAAATTACATTATTTGACGAAACAAGTTTGTTGTTTAAAACGTTTATTCATAACATAACAAAGAGATTGAAATAAAAACATATCTGTGATGGTAGAAATAAAACGTATATTCAACTAACATGATTTCTACGTTACTAACAAGTTCCGTTAATAATATTATAATTACATATTAAAATTAACATATGAATGACGTTATTTTTTAAAATGTTAAATAAAATCATCATTGATACATCAATGGTCTGTTTGAGAAAAACGTTTTCTAAGTTCCTTTAAAATAACGTTATCAAACGTGAAAAAGATGTTTCTTGCTTAGTGGGAAGAAGGCTTTATAAATATGAAACATTAGATAAAATACGCGGGAAAGTGTTATAATTAGGGTGCCAATAAGTGTGACATAAATTATAAAAAATATAATTATTGGCAGGTGGTGCCAATGACTATAGTTTCAATGTTTTTATAAAAAGAGCGAGTCATTGGTTTAGAGGGCATAAGTTAAGCGTTTTAAACGAGAGAATCTAATCAAAAATTGCAAGTTAACATTAAAAACAGTTGTTGGCACGGTGCCAATCACTGTTAAAATACAATGCCAATAACTGTATTATTTACAGATAATGCCGAAGGTAGCTGCCTCAGAGCCCTACATCAAAAGATATACAGAAGAAACTCTTGAAAAGGCCCTTAATGAAATCCAGAATGGTGCTGGCAAAAAGACTGTTGCCAAAAAATACAATATTCCAAGATCAACATTACAATTCAGGGGAAGTGATAAATTCTCTAAAATATCCCACGGTCCATCTTCAATTTTAACACCACCGGAAGAACAGCTCTTGGTGATATGGGTATCAGAATGCGTAAAAAAAGGATTTCCCCAGCGAAAGGAGGATATTCAAACCAGCGTTAAAAATTTTCTCGATGAGCATCCTCGCCCAACACCTTTTAAAAATAATTTTCCAGGGGACGGGTGGTATAAAAGTTTCTTGCGTCGAAATCCCTCCTTAACTGAAAGACAGCCAGAAGCAGTTACAGCTGCAAGTGCTAATGTTAGTGAAGGTGATATACGAGGGTGGTTTACAAAAATTGAATCTTATTTGGCAGAAGAACAGCTGTTTGATATTATGAAAGATCCAAAACGGATCTTCAATAGCGATGAAACCAACTTCCAACTTTGTCCGAAAACAAAAAATGTCGTTGCACCCAAAGGTACTAAGAACGTATACGAAGTCGATAGAGGTCAGGCGAAATCGAATATAACTGTATTATTCACGTTTTCAGCAGCGGGAGCAACCACACCCCCCTTAATAGTATATCCCTATAAGCGCCTCCCTTCGGAAATTAATGCATCAGTGCCAAAAGGTTGGGGTATAGCACTATCAGAAAATGGGTGGATGAAGTCACATATTTTTTACGAATATATAGGCAATATTTTCTACAAACATCTTAAGAAAGAAAATACAGTATTTCCGGTTGTACTTTTTGTAGACGGACACACCACACATCTTACCCTACAAGTTAGCGAATTATGCAAAAAGTTGGATATAATCTTGGTATCTCTTTACCCCAATGCAACAAGAATTTTGCAACCAGCGGATGTTTCTGCATTCAAACCACTGAAGAACTTGTGGAAAAAGGGGGTATTTCATTGGAGGCGAGAACATCCCACAGAATCACTGTCTAGAGAGAAACTGGCGCCAATACTGGAAAGTGTTTTACCTCAATTAAAACCCGATTCTATCTCAAATGGTTTGCGCGTTTGTGGTTTGTATCCCTGGAATCCAAACGCTGTAGATTATTCAAAGTGCTTAGGAACAAAAAAAAGTATTACCCACCTGTACAGATATTAAAGCTTTAAATAAAAATACTCTCGACTATGAAACATTTAAACAGATTGTAGGGGAGCAAAAAATAAAGCAATGGGAAGATAAACAAATTCCATTGGATAAAAAAGATTCCTCAACATTATACGAAATATATAATTTTTTTAATAATCAAAACAATAATCATGATTTTATTGGAAATCTATTAAATACATCAATTCAAAATGTTCATAAAGATACTTCTATGATATTGGATCATTATCATCAATCAGATAATAACATTCTTGAAACTGATAATCTAAATATTCATTTAGATGATTCTGGGATTACTATAAATTCAGCAATCCAAAAGACGGATAAAGACACCACTTCTATGATATACCAATCAGATAACAACATAGAAATTCTTGAAACTAATAATTTATATATTCATTTAGATGATTCTAGTATTCCTATAAATACATCAATACAAAAGGTAGATAACGACGCTTCTATGATATACCAATCAGATAACAACATAGAAATTCTTGAAACTGATAATCTAAACATTAATTTAGATTATTCTAGAATTGCTAGCGATAATATTCAAACATTTGACATCGAAGACATTCCAATAATTTTTCCTCCCAAAACAAATGAAGTTATTGTTGTTCAAGAATATTTATCTGGTGTTGTAAAACAAAATAACACACCATTAATTAAACAATATCTTACTTGGCCAGTTACACCACAAAGGAAGGGAATAAAAAATGCAGAGAAAATGCCTTTTGTGTTAACATCAGAGCAGTGGCAAAACATACAAACTGAAAAACAGCGAAAAAAACAAAACGAAGAAAAAGAAAAGGATGAAAGGAAAAGAAAGAGAATAGAACAAGCTGAAATAAAAAAAGCGACATCACTTAAGAAACCTGGAACAAGAAATGGAAAAAAAAAGAAAACTAATTATAAGGAAAATGCAACAAATGACTCGATGCCATTACAAAAAAACGAAATCCCAGAAAGAACAAGTGAACAAACAAAAAATGAGCCGAAGAGTGCTGAATATAAAAAAGAAGCTATTAAATTGGATGCTCCAGACCTTGAGGGATTATCAAAAATATTATCAGGAAGCGGAAAAAATAGACAAATATCAGTTTCAACCAATAATAACTTAAATGACATAGAAAAAGTATCGGAAAATTCTACTGTAACACTTTCTTTAGTAGATAATGAAAATGCAGAGAAAAAGAAAAGCCATGTTAGAAAAATTGTTTTCCATGGATGTGATAATATTAGTGAAGCATCTGATTTTGAAAATAACAAAAAAATAGATTCTGGTATGTGTTTTATCTGCACTTTCAATATAACTTTCACATCTAAAGGAATTAAATGTTCTTCTTGTCTTCGAGCCTTTCATCCAAATTGTATACGAAAGCAATATAACATGCCACCTATTGTGAAAACTTTTATTTGTAAAGCCTGTTATTCCACAACATGAAATTCATCCCTAAAAAAATATTAACATGTAGTTTTAGGTTTCGGTAGTATAAATTCAGCACTTATTTTGTCAGTAATTTCTTCTATGAACTACCTATTATTTAATTAAAAATAATAAACCTCCGTTCCTAACATACAAAACCTTATGTTAAGTTTTGTACATGTTATATAAGTATTTATTACTTGATTTAATTATTAGTTTAATGTGTTTATGTTAAAAATTCTTGTGGCTGAATGGGCATTACATTAAAAATTTAAATATATTTTTTAAAGTTTTGTTCCTTTTGTGCATCTGCAAATGTTCACTGCCTAAGTTTCACAATTTCTTGTTACAATTTTAGTTTTACTTAATAAAATAAAGATGTTTTTTTACAGTAAGGTATACATTTTACTATGTGCCAATAACTATATAATAGAGTGTTAATAATACTACTCAGAGTGCCAATAACTGTGTTAAATGAGTATTTTAAGTTTAGAAATTATTCTTGAAACATATATTAAGAATCAATAAAAAATATCTAGAGGGAATTATTCCCCACTCTTATGAGAATACGTGAAGCTACGGTTGTCGTGCTAAAACAATATCTTCAATTTTATAACTAGTAAATAAAAAATAATATCTCTTAAAGTGCCAATAACTGTGTACTTTACCCTATACCAACATTAAAAATACTTCTAATATTTAAATTCCCTATTTTCAGAGATATTAAAAAATAACGATTTACTTAAGCTTGAGCTGAGCAAAAATGGAACTTGTTTAGTAAGGTATTAAATTACCTCGATTCTAATTGGATAAACCAAATCTGAATCAGACCAATAGGAAAGCCTATTTCTAATTTCCGCCAAGATTGTCAAGAGAGTTTCTGATTAGTTCTTTTTTGGTCCAGCGCTAGTTGCGACCGATCATTCTCTGTGTAACGGAAAATTAAAGTTTTATTTGATTTGTCATTCCTCTGTGTCTTGGCCATAACCCATTTTCTTTGCATAACCCTACTAATTTAACAACGAATGAACCCAGTTGATTCGATTTATTGTGATTTCTTTAAAAGTACATACAGTTCTAATTAGTTGTGTTAACTAGTATCTTAACAATGGCGCACTATAAAGGGGCTGCAAGTGAAGCGGGTAGGGCAATGCAATTGATGAAGAAGAGAGAAAAAGAAATGCAAGATTTGGAGATACGTAAGAAGAAAATTGAGGAAGACTTGAAGATTAATAATATTGAAAATAAATTTGCAACCCATTATGATGCAGTGGAACAGCAACTTAAGGTATTAGCAAGAATACAATATTTGGACCTCAAATTAAGCTAGTGCAGAAATTTTTATTGAATTAAAATAAATCATTTAAGAACTTTCCCCTCACGTACTACTTCATTTTTAAGCACTATTATTTTTAGAGGCATATTAATCTCAAATAATTTTTAAAACTGGGGTTTGCAGAGACTGAGAAAAGCACTTAAAAGTACATAGATACACAACACTATAAAAATAGTGATACTGAATGATAATTAAATTATGCCTTTATTTTATACTAAGTCCAGTTTGACTGCTCTACCGAGCCAAATACTGCGTTATACTGTACACTCAGTGCAAGTTTTTGCCCCTTCTTTGCTTGCTTGCTTCCATATATTAACTGCATTTAAATTATCATAAGGTGTGGGGGCAAAACTTCATGTCTTAACCAAAAATAACCTTTTAGAGTTCAACTATTGGTTTGGTTACTCTTGATGAGATGAAAGCTAAACAGGAAAATATTGTTAAAGAAAGAGAGAAAAAACTTGCACAAAAACAAGCTGAAAAGGAAAGAGAACGGCAAAGGCAAATGGAGGCAAAACAGGCAGAAAAGAATAAACAGAAAAAACAGGTTTGTAGAAGATTATGTATAGATTTGATGAAGCTTATTTCTATAGAAAATCTGATAATGAACACAGCTGGTATAAAATCATGAAAATTTTGCTAAAACCTAAATTATAATTTATAACACTAGTTTTTCCCCGCGTTTTCAGCCAAAAAAAAAAAAACGTTTATTGTGTAGATCTAGACATGGCTTTGCAGATCATATTAACGTGCCTATACAGGGTTCCATACCTCCTATACGAATTAAGACAGGAATTTCATTCATATGCTGACTTATACTGTATCATTGGATGTATTACAGGAAAATATTTTTCCGTATACCTTACAGGGTTTTCATCTGAAATCTACAAATCTTTTCGAGAACGTCTTTACTTGTGCTCATTGACATTTGAGTCAAACCATGAGAACTGAGACACGAAATTTTCGTGAAATCGTAGAATTGCATGGCATTGCACATATATGTAGTATTCGGTCATCTTAAAAAACACTTTGAAGGATTTTTGGAAAAAAACATTTTTGACTGTTCTTTATGTAAATAAAGATTTGAACATCATTTTCTTAAAAAATACATAAATCAAGTTCTATTAGCGATAATTGAGTAAAAATTGGATGGATGACAGAAAAATATATGTATTTTGCAATAAAGTAAGCGAAGAAAAAAAGTTTGTAAACAAACGCATTTTTAATAACAATATTATAAACAAATAAGATTTTTTACAACTTCGCAACGTGTTACGGAAATGGCATTTAGCACACATGTATATTGAACAGTCAGCTTTGAGATTGTGAAAGAAAAAAATTGTATTTTTAGTATTTAGTACGGAAAATATATTTTTTTCTAGCCCCGTGTATTGGCTGGCGCGCGAGACAAAACCGGCGCTAGCGCGAAATATAGTTAAGAATGTGTTCCTGAGAATGGACTTAAAAGACAAAGCTCAATGTTATTCAATTAAAATAGAATAAGTGTTGTAATAAGTGAGTCAAATACAATGTCGGGGATAAATGTTAAATTCCTACTTTTTTTTACTTTTGACAATTACGTGTTCAACGAATTTCACGTCTTTTGAAAAAAATTTACATTGAACAGTTACTGTGTTTGTCGGTGAAAAATGATGGTATTGACGGGTATTTTTTACAGTAATTATTTCATCTTTTTCTTCATATTTTTCATTTGAACACGAACTCGTTGCATATGTAGGAATAAATACGTCATTAACGAATAATCCGACACAGTTTACAAATTTTTAATTCCACTTCTCGGTCACTAAGAATAAACCACTTCTAATGCACTTATGGTCCTTTTTATTTAAGGGATTGCAGCATTTATTACGTCGGCTCAATTTTTACAACAAATACCACCAATCATGAAAAATATTCCACCTCAGTTGAAATCTAGCTAACGACTGATGTGACGGATAACGCTATGCGTAACTCTGCGAAGGCAGGTTTAAACATGCATAAACACGCGAACGTCAAGTCGAGCGCCGCATTTTTCTCCCGCGCCAGTCAATACACGGCACCAGAAAAAAATTTATTTTCCATACTAAATACTAAAAATACAATTTTTTTCTTTTACAATCTCAAATCAAATCAATATACATGTGTGTTAAATGCCATTTCCGTAACACGTTGCGAAGTTGTAAAAAATCTTATTTGTTTATAATATTGTCATTAAAAATGCGTTTGTTTACAAACTTTTTTTCTTTGCTTACTTCATTGCAAAATATATATATTTTTCTGTCATCCATCCAATTTTTACTAAATTATCTCTAATAGAACTTCAAATCTTTATTTACATAAAAACCAGTCAAAAATGTTTTTTTCTAAAGATCCTTCAAAGTGTTTTTTAAGATGACCGAATACTACATATATGTGCAATAACATGCAATTCTATGATTTCACGAAAATTTCGTGTCTCAGTTCTCGTGGTTTGACCCATTTTGAACATTTACTGTAGTTACAATTATTAGTCAAGGCGACTATGATGGTATTTAACAACATAATTTATGAAAATTGGAATTATTTCGAAAACAGCTGGAAATAATTTACGTTTGTATTACAAAAAAACATTGCTATGAATTTTTCATCCAATACCCAAATAATATACATGTTGTTCCATTTGAAAATCTTGAGAAAAATTATTTTTAAATTTGTCTTTTTTGAAACCTTATTATGAACACCCTGTATAAAATATATAAACACTATTAGATTCATAGTATCTTTAGATCCTTTGTTATAAAGCTCACCCAATTTCGTGGTTCAAGAAATAATTTTAGAATATTTTTTCCAGGACTACAAACTCTTATTAATTTATTGCTATTAAACTATTTATGTTGCCACACATTTTTGGGCCACCCTGTATATGAAAAATATTTTCCTAAAATGCACCCTATGATACAGTATAAATCAGGATATGAATGAAATTCCTAACTTAATATGTATAGGAGCATGGACGCCTGATGCACTATTGCAGGACCCTGTATAATAATACCTAAATACGGTAGCTTGTTAAGTATATTTCAAATGTGAATATCTCAGAAACGATGGATTTTACTCTCGTATGAAGCACTATTTTTATTTTATACAGGGTGTCCATTTAGTGTGTAATTCTTTGATAGCTCCTATAATAGGTATCATGGATAGAGGAAAACTTTAAATATAAATATTATATGGAGCGGGACCATTAAAACTTAATTTCTTTTTAAAGGAAACTACATTTTTTTCTCGAACTTAGTAGTGCGCCTCCTTATTGTTTATGTAATGCTAATTTTTTTCCCCAATCTGTTGCAGAGTTGTCAAGATTAATAATTTATATTGCTTTTGTCCGATCGCAATGAATATTCTACAGATTCTTTATTGATTTTAATTTGATCAAGAAATTTTAGACATTTTTACATCTGGGTTATATGAGTACTATTTATAAAATTATAGAAGATTTTTTATACAGGGTGCTGTAATTTTACTTCCACATTTCGGGATGTTTGGATTAAATTTACTCAACAGTTTCAAATGGAACACCCTGCATATTTTATCAAGAATTGATACTTCTACTAATTCTCCTTATACTCTGTAAAATTCCAAAATATTTTTATTATTGTCTGCAGCGTTGCTAAATCGTAATGATTTTCTCAAATTTTCGGTATTTGTTATTTTCATTTCAAGTGTAGATGATCATATTGTGATATCCTGTATTTTATTGTATTATAACGTCCATACCCTCAAACAAAATACTAAAATTTTATAACGTCCAAATAAGTAAAAAAATTTATAAAATAAAATAAAAACTTCATTTATTTATGTATGATTATATTTATGCGGCGTTCCAGTCGTAATAATATTAATATACAAAAAATAATTTACTTAGTTAAATAAGTTGCACAAATTGTCGTCTATTTTAACTAATGCAAGTTTGAATTAAATTGAAAATTGTCTCTTATATAGATAAAGTCTGAGCTGTTATGCATTGCCTCTCTAATAATTAATTTTATCTAAGTATAATTCTTTGTGGCGCAGACCTCTAAGCTGCGGCCTATGTAGCCTATTGCCTAAATCCAGCCTTGACAAAAGTGTTGGTCACAAATCCTAATTTCTAAGCCATATATAAAATGGAACATACTGACAAAATAACCTCTCCCTCTCAGGAAAAATTGTATTGTCAGTTTTTAAGTTTTTAGTTAATTTTAAACATATCAAAGTTGATGCAATCAAGATAAATTTTATCTAAAAGTGCCTTTGTTCACTTCTAATGTTATAATTGACTAGATCAGTTTTGGCAGTATACCTTCACCATTGATATTTCGGAAACGGTAAGAGATACGAAGTCGGTTAAATTGGGGCAAAGTTGCGTAATTAAGAGCCCAATAATAGGCCGCAACAAACATTTTGCGTTTCGGTTTTTATTTCTTCCTGACTTTGTTCGAAGAGATGTCCAAATATATATTTCACTTTCTTATTGCTACTTTTTATTCTCCACACGTTGGCATAATCAGATCTTTCATAGTGTTGTGATCGCTCGAGCGAAAAACCGCTTGAGTACTCGATTATTGAAATAACCGATAGCGCTCGATTATTAAAAAAACTGCTCGAGTTATAAATTCAAGCGAAAATTGTCGCTTGTTACATATTATCTTTCACTCGATACCCGAGCTTAACTTGATGCTGACGGAAATGTGATGCTTGGTAGAGTGATTGCTCGAGGTAAAAAACTGCTTGTATATTCGAACAGTTTTTCGCTCGATGGGAAATGCTCTAGTTATAAATTCAAGCGAAAAATCGAAAGCCGTCGCCTTTCACGTGATACCCGATCTTCGCTAGAGGCCGCGCGCCTCCCGAAAAGTGTCGATTGGCGCCGTTCGAGTTTGACGCTCAGACTGACATGACATACATTTTTGTTAAAGGCACATAAACGAGAAGGTGCATACAAAAAAGTATGCCAAATCCCTTAGTGGATTCATCGAGACGTGGGTTTTGTTTTGACTGGCTAGCCAGCGGCGATTGTAAATTTTTAAAAAATTAAATATATTTTTATCGACTAAACTAGACTAAACTTCTAAAACTTACAAAAACAACCCCTGGTGTTTTATCAACACATTCTTCTTGTCATAAAAATTTCAAGTGATTAATCGCTCGAGCGATTCACTCGATTATTAAAATCGTTCGCGCATCAAGTACTCGATTATTAAAATCATCGGTTTTTTCCAACAATAATCATTCATGCGACGTTTCGTCTTAATTTTTTTAAATACGGGCCTGAATTTTCTTGTTTAAATTATGAAAGAGGACCAAAATCTACGGTCAGTCGTATACAACACTTACTGGTTTTCCGACGTTCTGTTCCTTAAATTAAACATCTTCATTAAAACCCGAACAAACCCTAAAATTTACATTTCTTCAAAGAAGCTGCAGATTTTTAAATTATTATTGCTATTTCTGTCTTTAATTGTTATTGTTCCTATTACATTTTTTTAATTTCAATCTAATAAGTAGTTAGATATATTAAATATCTACTTACCGTAAGTACAAGTAATTTCTTTATTTATACAAATAAAATTTGACTCTTAAAGTCGGCACTTTCTTAAAACTTTTAAAAGAGGCATTGAATTTTCAACGAGTTATACCCTTAATTATACCCCATCCATTATTTTGTTGTAAGTGAATAAATCAAAAACGCACGGAAACGTAAAAGTTCTCAGGGGAACATATTTTGTTACTATTTTCAGCTTCATTTTTTTTAAAGCTTTGAATAAAACTCACAATAGTTCGGGGACTTCGCAAGAGTAAAAAATTGGGTTAACGGGTCTCACCGACGAACTACGCGAGTCGAACGTGCGTGATAATCATTCTCGCATGCTCGCTGAATTCGTAGGAGGCGATCACACGGAAATAGGCTACAATTGACAGATCCTTCCGGGAGTGACAGTTATTTGTGAGGAATCTAATAGAAGGTTCTGAGCAAATTCCACACTAAATAGTCGATCGAAAAGTAAGCACATTGCATGATTTTCTCTGATTAAACGTTTCCTTGCAGTGATTTGTTGATTTATAAAATAGGAGATTCGAGCAGCCCAGAATTCCCTGATTAAACATGTCCTACTACATAATACCCTGATAAAACATTTTCTTTTCAAACCTTGATGGCGTGAAAAAGTGTTAAACGCCAAATTTTCGAACTTGTTGATGCACAGATTAGATAATAAAGAGATACTAGCATTTATTCTAGATACAAGCATTATCATTTGCGTTAGATGAAGATGAAGACGAAGAAGACAGTGATGAAGAAGATGCACAATCATTTAAACGGTCAAGTGAAGAAGTAACAGCTATGAACATGAAGAAGATTAAAAAAGACCCTGGTGCCAATACAAGTTTTCTGCCAGATAGAGAAAGGGAAGAGGAGGAAAATAGACTTAGGTATTATAAAATTAGTAGATATAATATTTCTTTCTATAGCTTCAAAAATACATAATTATTTAGTTTGACAAGGTCAGTTTTCAACTGTCTAAACATTATTTTATTACTACTTCGTTGCTTACGTTTCGGGGTAATCTACACCATCGTTAGGGCTAGACTAGTATTATTCAATTTATATTGACGACAGATATAAATCAAAATAAAGACCCCTCATCTGTTACTCATTTTTAATTTTTTCACATTAAGGTAAAAAACCCAATGATTGATAGGTTTTAGAAGCATTTCTTACCAAGAATTTAAATTCAAGAAAAGAGATTAGTTGTTTTCTAAAATCCTTAAATTGACAGGCCGAAAAAAAGGTTGTCCCAAAATTTGACACCCCAATAATTGACACATTTATTGTTTTTTTTACAAATTTATTCGTAATTTACAAGATATATAGAACTAGAAAGGCTAGCAACCCGAACAAACCCGGACAAACCCGCCATATTGTTAAAAAATGTGAACATGGACGAGGTTGCCAGATTGCAGTCCCAAAAGTTGGTGTATTTAAAAAACATGTCAATTATTGATTGAATGTCAATAATTGGGTGTTTTACCTTTTGTTTTTAATTTTTTTCCAACAAAAAACGAAATAAACTATAATATAATAATATATTCTCTTTATTTAGCCCTTGGTTACCATAAAAACGAAACGAGTACATAATTACAAATATTGTTCGCAAATACAAAATTCTAAAATTTGATCACGTAGAGACACAAAAAGTAGTTGTTTTACTAAATACAGTGAAACATCTCTTAGGCAGACACCTACGAGACTGTCTAAATGTGGCCGCCTAATAGAGGTGTCCGCCCATGGGAAATTTGTTATTAGGTAATATGTAAATGCAAAATTATTACTATGTATACAGGGTGTTATGGAAATGACGTATTATATTTAAATGGGTGACTCCTTGGGTGTCCTAGAGAAGCGCTACATATTTTTTTTTAAATCGTCCGTTTTAAAAGTGGGGTCCAGCCCCATAAACCCACAACTCATCCTGCTTCACTGTAATAAGTCACCCTGTGGTGGCATATCAGAAAACAGGTGTTACGTTAAACTTAATGCAAAACTGAAATTCCGTATAAAATTATAAAAATAAATTATTTATCTACCTACTTGTACCTAAAGAGGAAATCCACGCACAAACACAATCAGGTTTTTGAGCTTCTCAAGTACAGTCGCAGTATTATCCCTTACCTTAATTGATGGATATATCACTACTATCATTTTATTCAATACAGGGAAGAATCTTGTTTATCACCATAAGAAATGCATTTAAGCGATCTTAGTCCGTCCCGTATCGCCTATTATTAGGATTCAATTACCGTGACCGTGAAATATCAAACTCTCAAATATTGCCCATCTCTATTCCGAGTTTTGCACGTACCATTTCGTTCGTTCGTAGATAAAATGTAATTATTAAATTGAAAGAATTTTATTTAAAGTGTGTGTTTTTGAAATTAGTTAAATAAATAACTCTAAGCGGGAAAAAAATTAAAACAGTTTTCCCGTGTATTCTTTCCCCATGTGAATAGCTGCTATTTGTGAGGTCATGTGAGAGGTTTTTCCTAAAACTTCGATTCTGTGTGGTTTCTGTGAAATTATGAAACTAATAATTGTATTTAAATAAGTAAAGGTAAGAGAGCATTTGTCTTAAATAAAATTGCATTTTTTTTTCAAAGAGTTTGAAAAATAATAGTCAATGAAGTTTGGCCTATTTACTTTCCTGTGCTTGTGACGAATTTGAGATTTGTGTGTAATATTACCATTATTTGTTTTGCAAAACATCTTTCGCCGCCGGTTTTCTGGAATCATATTTGTTCATAAATAAAAAATTGTTAAAATTATAATTTGTTTTCTAAAGAGTTTGCCATGTAGATATGACAACACTGACCGTCGTCAGTAGCGGAGATGTGAATTTTCAGATTTCATATAAAGTGTATAATTTCGCTTAATATTTCAAAGCGCCATTTATGGTTATTTTTTTTCAATTTATTTTCATCTCAGGATTTGCCGGTTTAAATATAATACGTCATTTCCATAACACCCTGTATGTATGTACAAATAAACATAACAAAAATACACTAGTTTTAGTTAGGATGTGGTACTAAAAAAATCTAATAACGTATCTAATAACATTAATTTTCTCTTTCAGACACAAAACGCGACGTTCTTCTGCCATTGTTTACGATTTTAACCTTACAACTCACAAATAAACGGCGGACTGCTTTCGGGGAATCACATATAGGTACTTTCATTCGGCGAAGTCCTTTCGCTCTGCCACGCATATGTGTTTGTTCGGCTTTGTTCGCATACGCGATTGATTGCCGGTCTGTCTTCAGAGAGTTCTTGCACCGTACTTATTCGTCTCCCAAATACTTTTAAAAATTCTTGTCCGTTTAAAGGAGAGTTTTCGCACTCTTGTCGCAGCCTGTCCGCGTCCGCCCAAGAGAGGTTGATTTTCATAGAATTTTTTTATACCTAGTTCCAGACTTTGAAAAAATGGCCGCTTAATAGAGATGTCCGCTTATCAGAGGTGTCCGTTAAAAGAGGTTTCACTGTATATCCAAACGGGGTGCACTTTTTATCACATCGGGAAGTGCATTAGAATAGCAAATCCCCTCATAAAAAAGTGTTTGTAAATTCTTGCCGCTCTGATATTATAGTCATTGACAGTCAGATCTTCTCTTAAGATATGAGTCCAGATAATGGGGTAATAAATTGTTTTCAATTTCATACAGGGTGTCCCAATAAGATAGGGGAAGTACGATATTATGGATAAACATTATGTCTTTAGGACCGAAAAACTGTCCCAATCACAAGTAAAACATCATATTATGATACTTCCCATATGGCATTGGTTAGTTTCGACTGCTTTAGCATATAATTTTTATCATTTTAAAATTACTCTCGGGAATATTAGCCAGGCAATTCTGGTCTCGGACCCTCCCTATGAACATCCCATCCGAAACCAGATACTGATCTTTTTACCTATAATCAGTATTTTTGGATTCGTCATTTTGAGAATTTCAACCTCTTAGTTCTCCGATAACTCTTTTGCAGCCTTATCTTTAAGTTTTGTAACGACTCACTGTCATTGCATTCAATAATAACACCTCCTTTTCTGGCTGGTTTAAATTTATTTACAGCAACTAATAAGTTTGATTGTTTTATTTCATATATTATTTTCAAATATTTTTAGAGAGGAACTTCGACAACAATGGGCAGAACAACAACAAAAATTAAAAGAAGAAGAAATTGAAATTACGTTTAGTTATTGGGATGGATCGGGTCATAGAAGAACAGTACGAGTTAAGAAAGGTAACGAGATTTAATTACATACGAACACATTGATTTATATGGGTCTGAACTTATTGTTTTAAAATGTTCTTTCTTTGTAGGAAACTCTGTATATCAGTTTTTACAGAAGGTTCTGGAACTATTAAGAAGGGAATTTTCAGAATTAAAAACGGTGATGGCAGACCAACTGATGTACGTAAAAGAAGATCTCATTCTACCCCACCATTACACGTTTTATGATTTTATAGTTACTAAGGTATTAACAATGTTATCAATATTTTAATTTAAGAATGGTTTTAAAATTTGAATAATTTCAATTCTGTTCCCCTTAGAGGTAGGTCGCTATCGCGTAAGCTGTTACTTTCCAGTTATTTTCTGGTAGCAGCTCGTTTTTAATTATAGCTGCTATCGACCTAGCGCCGCGTCACCGAATTCAATAAAAGCAGAACTCGCATAGCAGAAGCAAGACATCCATTATTCGAAGTGGACTGCAGAGCGGATTCGCACTGTACGCTTCTTCCAACTGTTTATTTTTCGCAGTGAAAAATGAAGAGACTTGGCCCATTTATCAGAAGCATTAGCATTACAATTAGATTATAATTATTTGTATATATGTTTTGGTAAACTTTTATTTTATTTTCATTACTACTATAATTACTATACATCAATTAATAAAACCTCAGCATCAATTGGACAACACACAAAAATAATCAACACTACAAAAGAAATAATTAACCTAGCGCGGCTGCAAACAAAAGTAAAAAAACATCCGTAGCATCAACGGCTTTTCACGAAGCCATGCCGCGATGTCGCTTAATAATCGCAGATCGCTGGACTTCTCGCATCGTGTCTTTTATAACCCACAGTCCAGACAGCGGATTCGTAAAACTGTTTCTTTTAATCTGCTTTAAAATAACTATTTTTTTTAAAAAAGCAGTAGCTGTTTCAAATGAATAAAAATTCTGTTAAAAAGGTAGTAGGTGGGATGAAAATATTTAAAATATATACTAGCCAGGCAGTTACTGCAAAAAGTAAAAAAAAGTCTTACCCTAGACATAGTCACATCCAAGGATCTAAAAACAAGGGGATACAGCTTTGGTTCACAGTCTTTGGGGGACAGACAATTCACATTCTTAGCTAGGTTGTAAATAATTTTCCAGAAAAACAATCGGGGAAACTGACAAAGACATTAAGCCACCTTCAAAACGTACCTTTTATAAGGCCGTTAATGGTACGCGCGTCTTTCATACCTGCTTTGACGTTTGGCAGTACCGGATTGACAACTGTCGTTTGTAGTTATGAATAAATTTTTTTGTGGTGGTAAATTTAAGTATTGTTGGTGGAAAAAGAGTAATTCTTGGTAAGACTGTGCTAAGTCTGCCGTAAACGGGATAATTTAAATTCAAATTTATCGTGTCACGTCCGTCGATTGTTGTTTTGACTACTGTTAGGACGAAAACAAAATAAAAGATAAAAAATGAGAGATTGAGCTGTTGAACTTTGTTGTGTTTATTTTTAAAATTGTGCTGTTGTTATTATTTTTAAGACTATACAAAGTCCGCCGTAAACTGGATCCGTCGATTCCATTATCCATATTCTCAATAATGTATTTTTATTTATGGGCGGTGAATTAAAGAGACATTATCTTATACTTTTTTTTAGGCTAGAGGAAAAAGCGGACCACTCTTTCAGTTTGATGTTCACGATGATATAAGATTGGTTAGTGATGCCTCTATAGAAAAAGAAGACAGTCATGCTGGAAAAGTTTTAATGAGAAGTTGGTACGAACGAAACAAACATATTTTTCCTGCCAGTCGCTGGGAACCTTATGATCCCACAAAGAGTTATGATAAATATACAGTGTCTGATAAGAATAAAAAACAATAGAAAATAAATTTTTGTTTTTAGGTAAGGCATTTAAATTTTAATAGTTACATACACTTACAGTGGCCTCTCACAATTACTACTCTCAGTTCTGCGTTATCCAGAAATTACATAAAATTTTATTAACTTCATTAGAATGTAGTTTTATTTTATTGAAAAGTTTTATTACAGTTCAAAATGTCCTTGTTTCGCTCACTCGTGTTTTGTATTGTATTGTGTTCTTGTTTGTTACAGCGGATTAATTAATCCATTTTCGGCTTCGTCATAAAACCAAACATTTTTTTGGACCTTATGTTCGACAAAATAGTTAATTATTATATGATCGTAGTCCAACGACATAGTCATCAGGTCTGCCTCTATTTAAAATTACCATAGATACCAACCGTTCTTGCTGCGTAGTGGATCTTAAAACAAGAATTCGTCTCAACACTGAAAACTGCCTTCTACAGAACAATTAGATACAGGTAGACTGAGACATCACCGAAAAATAATATCAATATTTGGATATATGTTTTTAAATTCATTTTCGTAAACCATTTTAAAAAATTTATCATATTGTTTCAACTTTCTTTGCCGGGCTGGCTAGAGATGGCAAAATAGATACTCGGGTAGATAGAAGTAAGCGACGCTGGTTATTTATTTTTTTTTGTTAATTTACGACACAGTATACTTTTTTAATATCTAATTATTGGCGCCACGTAAAATTTGTCGCCCATCAAAATCCGCCCGCTTTAGCCTATACAGCATATGCCTAAATCTAGGCCAGGGAGTCAAAATAGTATATTTGAACTCTTCAAAGTACTTACAGAAACAAAGTGTTTTGAATTCATAAAAACTATATTTTAGTTATAAAATTGCCTACCTACCTATACAGCTGCCCGATAGCAAGACCATCGCAATGGTCGATGTACGAAATGGAAAACCAAACTTGTAATTTATTTATTTATAATTTAAACAGGTTGTTAATTAAGTAGGCTAAACTTGATCAACTTTACTTACTGAACACTCGACAATAAAACAAATCAATCTATCGCTCTAGAACACAATATATTAAAAATAAAACATTTTTGTCTTAAAAACTAGTTACAATATATAACAACAATAAATAATTCTTATTGGCATCAATTTAACTTAATTTTAACGGGCAAGCCCCTAACTACACATGCCGCTTTTGTAAGAAAGTATTCTGAACATTTTTTTGAGTGCCATAGGGCTCTTAAGAGCTCTAAATTGTTCGCATTAGCTTTTTGGGGTTTTTGAGCAGCCACAAATTTATCTGAAACAGAACCCCGAAAACCCTATGAAAATTAATCCACAAAAAACTAGACTGGTCAACAAGAAGATCGCAAACGGGGTTTTTACCCTCATTTTAAAAAAAAACTCGGATTTTTAAACATGGTTTTGTGCGAATTCAGTGGCGGGGAACGCTTTTGACCAAAAACGGCTTTTCAATATTATACAGGGCGAAAAAGTAAAAAACAAAAAGTTCGACTCGTCATTTCACGTAAAAGTAAAACAGTTTTTTAAAGCTTAGGAAAATATCTCGAAACAAGTTTGCCAGTTTTTTGTTTAATGCATTGTGGCAGAACTTTCAAATTTATAAAAATAGAAGCTTTTGTAATTTTAAAATCAGAAAGTAGCAAACTATGCTCTTGACAGCCACATTGATAGCCACATTTGTATATGAAGAAGCAGTGTATCTATTTTTTCCTGTGATCAAGGGGGGGGGGGGGGGGGGATGGGCGCTAATTTTGTACCGATGGGCGCTGGTTGTCGGTAAGCAGGAAACCTGTTTTCACTGTGTTTATACCCTAAAAGCCTTTAGCAAAATGTTTTACTCATCTCACATTTGACACAGCACAAGCACAAGTAAATTTTAAGAAAATAACTTTATTTATAAGTACTCGAAAATGTGTTTCCTATCAATAAATATGATCGTAATCGATTTTAAATAGTTTAAGATTTACGACTGATACAATGAAAAATTCGCAACAGATCGCATTAGCAGAGAGAACTCAATGTCCAATAAATTTATTTATGCTGCAACTAAATTATTGTTGGGTAGAAGAAACCCGAGCATACGGTTCCAAGTATTGCAGTAACTTTTTCCTTATTTAAAGTATTTGTTAACAACTAGTTTCTGACATCTCTACTACATAAATGCCCCACCCCCAATATATTTTTTAGAAAATTACATTTGACAATTTAGGCAATTTTATGAAAAATAAAGTAAAAAAAGTGTACGTCCTTTCTATACAGGATGTTCCTAAATATGATGTACAAGAGGGTGATTCTTTGGTTTATTTTATGACTAAAATTTCAAATAAACATAATTCCGCAAACGCTTCGTTACCGATCTACAGGGTGTTGTCATTTAATATTTTTTAGTATTTTTCTTTATAGCTCCTGCAATTTCTAAGGTATTTAGCTCAAGTTTGGTATAGGTTATGCAATAGAGGGGTTACATGATTGCACATGTTAAACGGTTGTCAGAATCTACAGGGTGATTTTTTTTGCTCTCTCTTCTCCCGCTGATTTTTTTTGCGATGCGCCGCTATGGTAGATTCTAAAATACCAAATCATTGTTCCATCATATTTAGAAACTTTTTTTTGAAATGGTCTAGTAGGCGATGGCTTTATTTGGATCATTCAATTGATGATTTAATTCTATTGATTTCACGTAAGTTGTGTCAACATTAGAGTTGTAAAGTGTAAGAGTGTTTTAAAATCTCGTTAAAATGGCAGTTTATACGAATTCTGAAATGGCTGAGATGCATGGCTTTGCCAATGAAAATGCAAGAGAAGCCAGACGTCTGTGCACCGAGCGCTATCCAAATAGAATAATACCTGATCACCGAATATTTTCGAATATTCATAGGCGTCCTCTGGAAACTGAAACTTTTAAGAAGAGCAGCAATGATACAGGTAAACTACGTACTGTTCGAACACCGCTGATCGAAGAAGCTGTTCTAAATGAAATAGATTTAAATTTTCCTATAGTGCTTGTGTTTGATCATAAAAAAAGAAGAAGACCCAGATACCAGCACTAGAAAAATTTCCTTATTATTAAATATTAGCCATCAAGTTGTTTAGCGTATCTTGTATGACACTCTGCAGTGGCGGCTTGTGACCTATGATAGAGGGGGTTCACAAGTCTGGTGAAATTATTTCTAAAATTTTATTTTTGTGTAACGACCAAACAATTACTTTCTAGGCGTTTTAAATGTAGAAAGAAAAGAAGTAATAAGAAAATGCGTTAGTTAAAACATATTTTTATTTATTTTAAATTTTACATAAGGAAATACAACTTTAGGAAAATGAGAAAGGTTTTCTTAGTGTGTATAGTGCTTAAACGTAAAGTCCGTTCTTCGGTTCTGAGTTGTAGAAAATTGATCATTAAAGTTTGGAATATCCTCTATAAAATTTTTCTCATATATTTAATTTTTAAACTTTCTAATAAAGTCCGTAGATTTCCCTTTGTGGTCTGCGTTAAATAAATTTCGGATTTAGGTCTTCCCGCATTCTTCACTTTTTTTGCTCCAAACTCAAAGAGCTAAAGTTATTTTTTAAATAGTCCACCGTCAAACTATTCATTTTAACTTAATAAATATATAATATTAAAATATTAAAACATACACGCTCGCACGCTACAAAAGGACAAAAGTTTCTAAATAAGATAGAACAATGATTTTGTATTTTAGAATCTACCAGCGGCGCACCGCAAAAAAGTTCAGAGGGAGAAAAGAGGGCATGACCCCTAAAAAAATATCACCCTGTAGATTCGGACAACCGTTTAACATGTGCAATCATGTAACCGCCCTATTGCGTAACCTATCTAAGATTGATCGATAACGAAGCGTTTGCGGATCTATGTTTATTTGAAATTTTAGTCATAAACTAAACCAAAGAATCACCCCCTTCCGTTTGAACATCACATTTAGGAACACCCTGTATAACTATGTATATCAAGAGGTGAAATATTTGCTTACCAGTTTTAACTGCTTTTTTCCATTGACTTTTATCGACATTACTCCAGGATATCGGAGCATTTGAAGGAATCCAATTGCTTATAAATTCAGTTGTAAGTACGTCTGTATCTATATCTGTCACTTCCCACAGCATCCCAAGAACGCATGGGCTAAAATTAAAATTGGCATTCTTTAAGGAGAGTAGTTGGATAGTGCAAAACAACCCTTTGATGTTTACTGACATTTGTCCGAACGCAATTCGAAGCCGCGCGGGTTTTGCCGCCGACTTTTAGTTGCCTGAACTGCGACTATTTCTCCCAAGTTGCCCGAGCGCTAGCTCAGGTTGGTGATGTCCCGCCATAAAAAAGATAAATCAATTTTCGCATTGAAGTTAGTGTAATGCCCCACCCCTATTCCTATACTTTTATTATAAGGGCAGAAGCACTGCAGAACTTTGAAGGGGAACTGGGTCGGTCCTAGAGCACAGGTCTATCAGAAAAAAACCCTTTTGGTATGATTTTCAAACATATATTGTAAAATAATTAAATTTAGAAATTACAATGGGCAAAGTGCATTATTTCTAATAAATCAAAAATGTCAACAGTCTAGAACAATTGTTATAAACCGCACAAGTTTCACTGGGTTCAGAATTACAAGTTTCCTGAAAATGTTTGAACTTACTCAAATGTTACAACTTATTACTACTACGAGCCACCCACTTAACACACTTTTCATCTTTTTGCTTGTAAGGTAAAACACTCACTTTTTAACTACTGACTAGTAAAACTCCCTCGTATTTCAGCGTCTCGACGAGGCATACGTTCAATTGAACCGGTAACTTTTTAGGTAAGTATTTAGAAGTATTAGAACTTTCTACATAACTTTGATAAAACTGACAGCAACACAACTGCAGACTGTTGTAGACTATTGTAAACTGTTTTAGGCTAACCTCTAGACTGCCTAAGAGTGACTATCAGACTGACTTTACCACAAACGTGTGACGGATATTTATAGGGGGTTTTCGTTACGTATGTTGTTGATCGCGTGATTTTTGTTTGTGCCAAAAACTCATGGTCAACGCTGACTTTTCTAAGAATTTTTGCTGTTAAAAACAAGAAGGAATTTATTCCGCGAAGAAAACCGAAAAACAATATCGGGGCCAAAAGTGACGTGATCGTTTCCAAGTTTAAGAATTTTATCCTCGAAGAGGCCCCGAGCTTAGTTAAGCTACCACTTATAAGGAATTTCGTATGTTAATTTGGTTGGCTGCACCTTTTTAGATCCTCTAAATTTTGAACCGAAAGAATTTGCGGTATGCGCGACTCGAGCAGAGTACCACGAATTTTGTTATTGAAAACAAGTTGGAATTTTTCTTAGGAAAATCTCAAGGTGATAATGAAATACTATTGCACAACTTGTTCCCACTCCTTGAACCTTTGGTAGGGTTTGACTTTAGGAATCTTTTCAGTTTACCGTTTCTGTTTTTGAAGTGATGGCGCACGACGGTCTTCGATTTTTTATTCTTAATTTAAAGTAAGTTTATTTTATTCTTAAACTTGAGAATATTTTTCAAGAAAAGAATTATCTTTTAAAACTTAATCCTGATTTTAATTTATTTTGAATAAGAACTTTTAAGAAGAATATTTTAAAAATATTGAACCCTTTTTTTCTAATTCCCGAATTCTTGTTAAAATAATTTACTTTTTGAACCACTATCTTAAAATCATTTTATTAAATAAAATCGTTGTTTTATTTTAAGAAGTTTAGTAAATCCGTCGTTAATGAATTATTTTTAAAAACATTTATCTTCAAAAGGGCAGATAAATTCCCCGGGGTATTACATTAGGTAGCCCAAAACCCTTTGATGTTTACCGACATTTGTCCGAACGCAATTCTAAGCCGCGCGGATTTTGCTACCGGCTTTTGGTTGCCTGAAGTTCGATTATTTCCCCCAAGTTGACCGAGCCGACGGCAGAAGTCGCCTTGCTTTTACAGGTTAATGAAGTCCAACCATCCCCAACTTGGCCGAACAACTTGAACCGGCGGCACAGGCTTAGTGCCGGCCTAGCACAATTTGGTGTAGTCCCGTTATTAAATACTACAGATTGATCTAAAAAATGCTAGAGAGATAAAATTAAAACAGAGTATAGCTTTTTTTAGTAAATTAATAGGGGAATGGAACTGTGGAAGTAAAATGTCGAATTTGGCAACACCGTCAAAATTGTATAAATTTTAAAATTTAATTTTGACTACCAGTATAATAAAGTATTCAAATTTCAATAACCGAAGTTATATTATTACTAGTATCACCCAAATTTGGGTCGCCAAAAAATTTACAAATTCTAAGAAATTAAAATTTCAATATTTAACTTAATATCAATAAGGAAGCAAGATAAGGAAATATTTATATGAAGTACCGACATTATTTTGACTTCCTCTATATACCTACTCACTGGCCTTCCAACTAAATCTTGTCTCTTCTCTATGATAAAAACCGGTCTCGTTTAGGGAGGAAAATGTCAGAAGGATTAGGGTCCTACTTACCAGCGAGATATTAAATACATATGGTACGAACCATACATTTCAGCTTGAGGGCCCAGCTGCGTGATACGTGTACTACCACATCCAAACAAGAGCACCACCGCTTTCACATGATTTTTTTGGAGCATCTCTATTGCCATTATATGGGTTCCATTACCATGGCCATTATACCTATCATGTAAAACATCAAATGTTAAATTATTCAGGTTAAGGAAATTTACGAAAAATAATAATTATTATTTACTGATGAACTTGAATGTCGCGCAAAATTTTTTTTTAGAATTATTGAATATTTAACATCACCAACGTTACTTAGACCTAACTAACGTAAAGTTTTCAGGTTATTTTGAACAAAAACTAAACAAGCAGTTCTTTTAGGCGACCTAAACAGGCTATACTCGTACTATTTATTGTATTTAATATTAAATATTTTCCAAAACTGCATAAAAATCGTACGAACAACAATAAAAAGACAAATATATACATAACAGATCAAAATGTTGTTTTCTTAATTTTTTTTATTGTGTTTTCAACTAAACCGGTCAGACGAAACGGATACTACAAAATTTCAGACAAATTTCGAAGTGAATTTTTTTTTATAGTATGCCTGCGGATTTGTTCGAGAGAAGAGATTCTTCCAAATTCCCTGGGCAAGAGTTTGTTTCAATCGTGAGACCTAAATGAAATTGGGCCTGTTTCATAAAGTTTATTAAAATTTTAAATTTGTCAAAATTTCTTTGCCTCTGGAAACTTCGAAACATTTTTTTAGGTACTGGTTCCCACATGCAAATAGACACTGGACAAATTGCAAAACCTATATTGGTGGTTTTATCGAATCTTTGCTATTAAGATAAATAAATTCGTTTTTTTTTTTAAGAGCACTTGTTTTTCATGTTGGCCTGTATTATATTAAAAAAAAAATGTATAAAACTATTCATCATCAGAATTGGTTTATCAGATACCTTTCTAACTTCTGCGAGGCCTGCAGTTCGCATACATTATACAGAGTGTACGAAAAATACAGGTTGGTAAAAAATATCAAATTATTCGATAAATGTAGAATTTAAATGTATGGAAGTTTGTAACCGTAAGTTTGGTTAAACAGTTTAGATGTTTTTCACTATTTTTTAAGACGGATGGTTTTCACTATTTTTTAAGACGGGAGGTATACCGTATAAATGTGGTTTCGAGGAAACCGTTTATATATTTATGATTAAAGGTCTTATTTCATACACACTTCGTAAAAAAAACTATTTATTTTTGTTAATGTCAAAGATTCGATAAAACCACCCCTAATCGATTTTTGCAATTTGTGCAGTGTTTATTTACGTGTGGTGAACAAATATTAAAAAAAAAGTTTTCGGAAGCAATGAAATTTTGACAAATTGTTGTTACGTACCACTATTATAGTGTGTGTATAAATAAGTATCGATGTTACGATGTTATCTATAGGCTGAAAGGGAGCGATTTTATTGGTAGCGAATAGGTTGCGGTTTTTGTTCGATTTGTAAGGCGGATATTTCTGTTATCTGATCGAAAGAAAATAATAACTCCCCGTTTTCGAGGATGCTGAGCACGGTGATGGTGTTGGATATCGCGTCCGACCCCTCCACCGGCCAATACTCGCCCCTGAAAGGGATGAATTTTTTTTCAAGTATCAGCGGCAAATATATATTCCCCCCGTTTTCGAGGATGCTGGGCACGTTGGTGGTGTTGGATATCGCGTTCGACCCCTTCCAACCCCTCCACCGACCAATACTCACCCCTATTATGGAACGTAGTCTTGTCTGAAAATATGTCGATGTTCGTCCGACTGATTGGCTTTAATTACACTGATTTTTACTTTGATTTTAGAAAAAAATAAACAGAGACTTATTAACTTTTTGAATAATCTTAAACTTTAGTTCTTAATTAGCAGATAAAACATAGCTAGTTGCTGATTACTTATTGATTATTAGTGTTGGAATGAAAAATCATATTTCTGATTGACTCTAACTCTGTCGTGCTTTTTATAGTGTTGAATTTAAGATACCCTGCCTAAGTGGGCAGTCGTAAGAAAAAAGGGTTTGACCAACTATCATTCAATTCCTATCTAGATTGGTGGGTTATTTTAGGACAAGTCAAACGGGAGAGACAATTAAAAAATCAATTAATTTTTATTACTCTAGGTTTATCAAAGTAAGGTGTAAAAACTCATTAAGTTAATCGTTTATTTCGGAAATTAGAGCTCTTTTTGGTCATTAAGGAAGTAGAAGTCATTAAATTTAATCGTTTTTTAGGTAATTAAAATTCTTTGATATTATTTTTTAGCTTGAATTTTTAGTTATTCGAGGAATCTATTAGTTCTCCCAAAAATGATTTTATCCAATAAAATCAAGTTGAGCGTATTTAAAGGTACGTGCGTAGGTGAAAAAAATTGCTTTACAAGACCTCCCATTTTTTCTTTTCTACTCTATCCCTTCCATTGTGGGTCGATTGCTTGGGTCAGTCTTTTAGTGAAAGTGTTAAGTTCGTTTTTAAAATTGAAATAATATTTTGAAGAAAAATTTAATTAAGGGACAATCGTCTCTCCTTGGTTAAAAACAAAGTAGTCATAACTTCGTATTTGTATAGATAAAATCTTATTTCTATGTCGAAAAAAAGAAAAATTCAAAACTTTCCATCAAATTTTATATTAAAAAGTTATTCATAGTTTGCTAATACATTTCCTATGACATATAAAAACTATTTTTTTTATAATTAAGATACTTATTAATAATTAAAATACTTTCCGAAAGATGAGGACATGAAATAATTCCCCTTAAAATTGTAAAATATAATTCCATAATTCAAAAAAAAATTATATAAATCTCTATCCTAGGTCATTAAATTTTCATCCATTACATGATTCTATAATCAAAAATAAAAAACTATGTTTAATTTTCACTGTCACATTGTTTCCGCGCTCATCTTTATTTCTTTTCCGGCATTAACACTGTTTGGGAAGCAGTTGGGAACCGGATTGGCAAGGTAATGGTCCGCTTCCGGCGGACTACCGGAACTGGTACTACCATTGGAGCAACTGGTGGTAATCGGGCCCCTACTTTTGTAGCACCTGATGGTTCGGATCGGTTCGTGCTGCATGGGCTTGGGTTGCTGGCATGGCTGGTCCAGTACTTTGACGGGGAGTTGTCATTGTGGAATGTGGCCTGGGTTGGAAGTTGGTGCTTGGGGGGCGATTCTCAGTACCTTCGGAATGGTATTCTTCTCGGGTGGTGGCTACCGTTATTAAATGGAGTCTTTCGCAATATCTGCACTCGCACGGATATCCGAGTATCGCGAATGCCCGATTGTTCGGAAATGCGCGTTCCGTGATTATTCTAAGGTATTCACTGTCATGTTCATTCACTATCACTTCACATGTCGAAAACATTAATTGCTGGTCATTTCTCCATCGCAGGTGACCTCGGGGGACTTGAACCACCTAGTCTTTCGTGTTGATTTAGTAGAGAACTTAGAGCAGACTCAATCAAGGGTAGAGCCATTGCATAACTGGTTGGTTAGCTTACTAAGGTAAAATAGAAAACTCTCAACGCAACTGTTTATCATCTTCGAGCTTGTCTGGTCATCCATGAATTTTCTTCTGGGTTTTTATATCAGCTCCTAGTAAACAAAAAATATTCTTAATTACTTGTTTTTCAGGTCGATTCGTAGTTTTTATTTTCTGAATATTTATACTATCCCCCTATAATAAAAAAAATATATTCTTAATTGCTCGCTTCTCACGCCGATTCGTAGTTTTTAATTCTATACTATCTTTTTTTTTGGTAATTTTTCTCCTTGAAATGTTTTTCTCTAATTATTTACAGGAAGGTTCATTTCTGTTATCCTATTAGTTTTTAATTGTTTGTGTAGTATCTATAAATACTCATGGTTTTTTTTCTTTATTCTTTTCTTCTGTTTAGGCTAATCTTAGACCGATGTACAGGGTAGTAGTTTGGATATATTTTTTCAATTTTCTTAATATTCTTTGATTTCTACATACTGGGCTTCAATTATTATTTCTAAACTTGTACAGGGTAAAACATTCGGCGTACATTCCGTACAATTTTATAGAATTGTACCGAATTTTAAAAAAACTTAGAGTTCTAAGAAAAAAATGGTCGTTACCGTCACCAAGAAAGTGAACTTAAAAAAAGGTCGTTTCCTTCACCAAGAAAATGAACTTAAAAAAGGCGTTACTTTCAACAGCCCTACATAACAAAACAAATCCTTGGATGGACAGTGTACCAAAAACTCGAAAGATGTACCAAGTGCCAATACTTTGTAAAGTGTACCGAATTCGGTACAAAAGTACGCCCTACAATAACCCTGCCTTCAAATCTCAAAATTACGAAGGTTACACTGCCATCTTCCCATCTTTGTCACACACTCGGCTCGACTGAGCAGATGTAGTTTGTATATGGGTGCCTGCTAGCGGTTGCGGGCTGTCAGTATGAAACAGACAGCGTCCGGATATAGATGTTTTTGTCGGATAACCAACACCCAAGCAACCCGGTCGGTCCGGCAGGTGCTTGTTCGGGTCGTTGTAATATGTAATTTTAAGACCGGCAGTTTCTTCTGGACGCAACAGCTGCCGTTCATAACGTCAACAAGTCAAATTTCGTCGCGTCGCTTTTAATAAAATCTAATAATCTGATAGTTACAAAAAACTTATTAGTTCTCTTCCACTATGTGCTGTTCAGTGTTGCCGTGAAAATCTGTGTCCCACGCATAAAGTGTTCTTATGAAAAAGAATAAACAACTGATTATGTATGTGCTTGAATGTCCCGCTCTGTAGTTATAAGATAAATACAAGTAAGTAATTAATTTTTATAATTTATATGCAATTTCAGTTTAACATTAAGTTTGGCAAGAGTTTTTTCCTAAAACTTATTTTTTTTATAGAAATTATGAAACTAATAATTGTTTTTAAATAAGTAAAGGTAAGAGAGTATGTGTCCTAAATAAAATTGATTATTTTTTAAAGAGTTTGAAAGATAACCATTCAAAAATTCAATGACGTTTGATCTTTTACTTTCCTGTGCTTGTGACGAATTTGAAATTTGTGTGTGATATTACTATTATTTGTTTTGCAAAATGTTTTTCGCCGTCGGTTTTCTGGAATCATATTTGTTCATAAACGATAGAATGAAAAATTGTTAAAATTATAATTTCTTTTTAAAAAGTTTGCCGTGTAGATATGAACACCGGCCGAAATACGCTGACGTCTTTTCACACTGCAGACCTTTTATTTTATTGATTGCGACCGTCGTCAGTAGCGGCCATGTAAATTTTCAGATTTCATATAAAGTGTATAATTTCGCTTAATAATTCAAAGCGCCTTTTATAGTACATCATAGGGTTTGTTTCATTTATGTCCACATTATTAAGGGTATCATGAAGACTTTCACTATCATTTTCCGCGGAAATTGGGTTTTCCGGATTTACCTCGGGGTAATTACAAGTTTTTAGTCGATTAGCGTGTACTATTTGCTCTTTTCTTCCATCAATTTCTTTAATTTTATAGGTCACGGGGCCTTGGCCTCAATCACTCGGGACCGTGAGTAGTTAGGTTGAAATTTTCTAGCTAATGTAGATTTTCCTGGTATGGCAGGCGTGTAAAGATAAACTCTATCTCCTTCCTTAAACTTCTTTTCCTGGGCTTTCCTATTGTATTTTTTGCATTGATTTTCCGCCGTTGTCTCTGGCTTGATTAAGTGCATATTTCATACGTTGTAACATTTCCGTGGCATAATTTTCATCTAGGTCATATTTACACTCCTTTAATTTTATACTTAAATGTTGGGGTAGCTCCATGTCCCTTGAATACATGAGGAAAAAGGGACTTTCCATTGTAGACTTGTGTATATTATTACGATATGATGATATGGTTCTGCTTCTAAAAGTGATCGACTATGATAATATTAGGGTGTTCCATATTGTCATATTTTTGACTTAAAATAGCAGATATACTTTTATTACTAGCATTCGTTGAAAGTATAAATGGCGTACCAAAATCTGCATATTTGAGAACCGGAGACGTCGTTAAGGCTGTTTTTAAAATCTTAAATGCTTCTTCCTGTTTTTCAGTCCAGATAAATGGTACATTTTTCTTTGTTAAGGCTGTAAGAGGTTTTGCTATTTCAGAAAATCTTGGCACACATTATCGGTAAAATCCGCATAATCCTAAGAATGCTCCTATTTCTTTTATTTTCTTTTGCACATGATGTCTCAACTATTCTAGTTTTCTCTGGATCGGCAGAACATCCGTTTGCAGATATTACGTGACTCAAATATTTTGTTTCGGATTTTAAAAAATGACATTTAGTGGGTTTAAATTTTAGATTGCTTTGACGCATTATATCAAAAACTTTTTTTAATCTTAAGAGATGTTCAGATTTGGAGTCGTGTGAAAATACTATGACGTCGTCTAAAAATACCAATACTTCAGTGCCAATTAATCCTGAAAAAATGCTATTCATTAATCTTTGATATGCATTCTTAAGTCCCATACTCATTCTAGTGAATTGGTAAGTTCCGTCGGGTATGACAAAAGCACTTTTCTCCCGATCTCTTTCATCGAGTTATATTTGAAAATATCCACTGGCCATATCCAGTGTGGAAAATAGACTGGAACCGGTAGGTCCATCCACAGTTTCTTGCAATTTAGGTGAGGGATGAAAATCCGTTTTGATAATTTCATTCAAAAGTCTATAATCTATCACAAGCGGAAATTGGGGGCTTTCACCTGGGTGCAATCGTTTTTCCACTAATATAGCTGGAAATCTCCATGGACTCTGTGTCTCTTCAATTATTCCGTCGTCTAATAAATTTGAATCTCTTTCATAATCTTTTCACGGTGATACGGAACTCCGTAGGGCTTCCTACAAATAGGGGGCACATCATCAGTTATTATACGATGCTTCACTTGTGAAGTGCAAGTCAATTTTTGATTCGGAGCCTTAAAATATCAATACATTCTTCAATTAATTAGTTGCTGCTCAGTCAACGTACTAGACTTAAGTGCAATTGTTCTAAAATTTCATTAAAATCCTGAGTACTTATTTTCGAAATTTTCACTTTCGCTAGTAGGCATGTCCAATGTCCATTTCTGCTTCAAAAGCATAAGCAATCACCGAATTTCTTGAAATAATTATTGCATATGGGTTAAAATTTATAATTTGTATCAATACCATTCTCGTATTATTGCATAAAACCCTAGCAATTAGTATCACAGGCGGATTATTATCGTTCCCTTCGATAACAAGTGTCAGAGTCTCTAAGCATCTGTTTTTGGTTAGGTAACCATTGCATATCGCTTGATATCTCGGAGGTAAACATAAGCTCTCTTCCAGGCGTACTTTATATCCTTCCTGGCCCTCGGTTGATTCCACTATGTCTAGTGCGTGTACCATTGAATTCATAGTATTATAGTTTTCTTTTACTTTCGATTTTGTCCTCGACTGTTTCCTTAAATTTTTGTTTTCCTTCTTTTGTTCCTTTGTTCTATTCCTGGAATTTATATTTCCATTACTCTCCTTTTTTGTATTCTGGGAAACTGCAGTCTTCCCTTTGTTTTCTGGAATCCTTTTACAATGTTAGTTGCAATAATCGAGATGGCTACCAACGATCTGATTTTCCAAGTCCGTCGCTATTGGTAGTAACGAAGAACTTTCAGTATAAGTCAAAACTTCTTTTACTTGTAAGGAACCTTCCACTTTTTCTATAAGTGTGCTTAGAACATCTTTTAACCCCTTCAGTTCACCCTGAAGTATTTTTATCTCCATTTTACAATCGTTCGCATCTTTTTGCTCCTCCTTCTGCCTGTATTTTCGAGTGGTAACCGTATTTATACGTCTCTCTTCATCCTGCAAGGGTACTGCTTCTTCAAAAATAAACATTACATTTTCTCCCCAGTCAATCTTTACACTGTGAGTAGAAAGAAAATTCAGTCCCAAAAGTATAAGCGCCAAAACTCACTACTTCAGTTACCACCAAATTTTGGATAACCGTTATATGAGATCGTATTCTAATAGGAATTTTTACACTGCTAAATTGAGAAATGAATTCGCACTGTATATCTTTTAAACAACACGACTTATCTGTATTTATTTCAAACTCCTGGGCAATTTCAGGTGATATTAAGGATACTGCTGCCCCTGAATCTATAAAAGCGCGTACGGGCTTATTATTTAGTTCTACAAAAATTATATTTCGTTGTGGTCTATTTCCATCACTAAAATTCAGTATCCTTTACTTATCTTGAGAAACTACAATTATTGCGATAGTGATTATAATTTTGGTATTACCAATTTACATGCCTTGAATTATTATTCGAAAAATTTCTGGGCCCTTCTCGTTGTGGAAACTTGTTACTGCGTCCCGGGTTTCTTTGCTGCCAACGACCCCTGTTGCTTTGCGGTACATAGTATTTGCAGAATTATATAGTTGATCTTTTGACTGCAATAAAACCGCATTATCCATTCAACCATAAAATAAATAAGGAAATCCCAAATTTTAAAACCTTTTCGAGCAGAGCCGGACCAAGTATACAAATTCAATTTATAACTATGCCTGATGCATATATAAATACAAAGTGATTTTTAATAATTTTAATCTTTAGTGGTTTTCCGGCGAGAAATTTTTAGTTAGGCTTATTAGTGGTAGAATGTGGCGTCCTTGGAATTGTGCTGATAGGGGGGCATCTTCAAGTGTCATTTTTAAAAGAAAGCATTTATCTACTGATGCCAAACTAATAATTAAAAATGTGTATCAATCGTTGTTGAGTAGAAATTTTAATTCGATGGATGCTTTAGCAGAGACGTCTAATTTAACAAAAACTCCTTTATCTTCGGTAAGAGACATAGTACTTAAACCTGTTAATCCTAGAAAAAATCGGAGTGATTCTGGCACATTTAGAAGCATTGACGAAAATGACATGGATTTATTAAGAAGAAAGATTTACCAAATGTATGAGGCACAAACTGTACCCACTTTGATTTCCCTCAAAGAGCGGCTGGTTAAAGACGAAACAAATAGCTCTTGTAGCCTTTCAAGCCTTAGGAAAATATTGCGTAAAATGGGTTTTAAATACCGAAGCGATAAAAGACAAACATTAATGGAATCTCAACGTTTACGGGAATGGAGACTTAAATATTTAACAGCTGTTAAACAATTTAGAGAAGAAAATCGTCCAATTATTTACCTTGACGAAACATGGTTCGACACATGATACGATATATTTTGAAGAAACGAGAACTGCTAGAAGTATTAAAAGCTTTTAAAATAAATAAGGAATACGAGTGTGACACACTTGCATCAGAAAATGGACATACAGTGTTGCGTCTTCCTCCGTACTATTGCATATTCAATCCTATTGAGCTAATATGGCAATTAAAATCCAATATTAGGAGAAATAATATTTCCCCTACATTAAATGCATCTGTAGTAGAATTAATTAAAAACGAAGTAAGAAAAATTTCTACAGACTGTGTACAACATGTACTTAAGGTGGGAAATTCTTACAAATGTTCAACCCTTAATTATAAGTTTAGGCTTAGATGAAGATAGTGATAGTGATACAGAGTTAAATTTTGAATAAATTATCTATAGTTTCTTAGAGTTTAATTAATTTTTATTGTACTTGTTATCCTAATAGTTATACTTTTAAATTATATTATTTTCAATTATCATTAATTGTTATCATTATTTTACATTTATTATAGGTACCTAAAACTAAAAATACCTATCTATTTATTTTAAATTATAAAAATAAATCATGTGGTGTGGTATACATTTTCAAGCCAGCCCTGATCCCATTTATTGAGCTTTGAAGAGGTTGAGGCATATACAATAGGGTTTAATCAGGTAGTTTATTTGTGGCAGTAAGAGTCAACGGTATAATTCTGCAACAACTATACATTATTATTATTTTGTCTTCTTAACTTATGACAATTTTTTTTAAAATGATTTGGTAATATTTTTAGGTTGGGCTGATAAAACTTTATAACTAATGTGAGGTAATAATCCCAAAATAAAATGGCGTAGTAAATCTTTCTTAAATTGTGTATCTAATGCAGCAGAGGCTGTCTTTTCTGTTGAAGTTACCCTAACTTTATTTCCAATTAGTTTTATTCTTGTTAAAAATTGTCTGCAAGATTCCCCTTGTCTTTGACTACATTCAACAAAATTCTTTAATTCCTGCCATGGTAAAGTTTTTTCTTTGAATTGTTCCTTTAAAATTGTTGAAAAATTATTCCAATCTTGTGTATTTTTGATATTTGTGTCTGCATTAAGAAATTGTTTAGCTAATCCTCTAAGTTTCAAGCATGCTCTTTTTTATAACAGGTCGACACACTTTTCTACCCCGTTGTAATTTAAACACAACTTTTTCAAACGAAACACTGATTTATACTTTTTTTTAGAAAAAAATAAACAGAGACTTATTAACTTTTTAAATAATCTTAAATTTTAGTTCTTAATTAGCAGTTGCTGGTTACTTATTGATTATTACTGTTAGAATGGAAAATCAAATTTCTGATTGACTCTAGACTTTTTTGATTCTAACTCTGTCGTGCTTTTTATGGGGCCAAATTAAGATACCCTGCCTAAGCGTAAGAAAAAAGGGTTTGACCAACTCTCATTCAAGTCCTATCTAGATTCGTGGGTTATTTTAGGTCAAGTCAAACGGGAGAGACAATTAGAAAATGAATTAATTTTTATTACTCTTGATTTATCAAAGTAAGTTGTAAAAACCCATTAAGAATCGTTTATTTCGGTATAATTAGAGCTCTTTTTGGTCATTAAGGAAGTAGAAGTCATTAAATTTAATCATTTTTAAGTAATTAAAATTCTTTGTTTTTAGCTTTTATTTTAGTTATTCGAGGAATCTATTATTTCTCCCAAAAATGATTTTATCCGATAAAATCAAGTTGGGCATATTTAAAGGTATGTGCGTAGGTGAAAAAATTGCTTTACAAGATCTCCCATTTTTTTTCCTTTTTACTCTATCCCTTCCATTGTGGGTCGATTGTTTGGGTCAGTCTTTTAGTGAAAGTGTTGAGTTAGTTTTTAAAATTGAAATAATATTTTAAACCCGAACAAACCCGTAACATTATAATGTGTTTAATAAACACCCTATATCAGTTCCAATTTCATTTAGGTCTCACAATCAAAACAAACTGTTCCCGATGAAATTTGGAAGAATCCCTTAAAAACGGCAGGCGTCTCTATGAACATAAAAAAATATTTCACTTCGGAATTTATCTAGAAATTTATAGTATCGGTTTCGTCTGGCCAACACTTTAATTGATGGTATACTCACGAGAAAATATCTGCACCTGTTAAAAGTTCAAAAAATTCATCATGGGTCGGTTTACGATCGTGAATGCCCTTCCAATCTGGAACCCAATAATTGTAAAAACTCATCATTCGATTTTCCATGTTTTCTAAATCACGGTCGGGATTTACAATATACGTTCCCTTCTTAAAGTTCCGTATTATCTGAAATTAAATTTGCAAATTAATTTTCATTAATTACACATTAATCTCTTAGTTAGTTGAATCGGCGCGGCACGGCACGGCAGTTTTACGATACCCGCACATGCCGACGACAATTCGAAGAAAACTGCCGTGTCATACCGCGCTGAGTTGCGCCTACTCAAGGGGCGCGCTCCTTTATTCATGGAAAAGATAAACTATTTATAATATATCCAACGAATGAACGGAGGGTGTCACAATAATATCACATAACCTATAAAAGTTAGAATGTTTGTGCAAAGTTGCATTAAGGGTCGACTTGAACTTTATGAAATTTTTAAAAATGTATAAACTGCAAATTGTTGATTATATAACTTTTATGCATTTTCTAAAAATCGGAACATAAACGACTTGTAAGGATGTAAAAATTAATGAAAATTTGAGCTACGAATATGAAAACAAACGAGTTTTACGTCGGTAGCATTTAACCCTGTCTAAATGCCGCTTCTGTACTGTAGAGAGTGAGAGGTTGAAGACTTCCGACGTAGTCGTTTGTTTTCTTATTCGTCACTTAAATTTTCGTTAAATTCTACATACTTGCATGTCGTGTATATTATTTTTTGTTTTATAAAAATGCATAAAAGTTATATAATGAACAATTCAGTTTATACATTTTCAAAAATTTACTAAAGTTTCGATCGGGCCCTTAATGCAACTCTGGCCAAACATTCTGACTTTGATAGATCACGTTATACATATTACTATCATTTCAAAATATTAATCGAGAATAATACACAGTTTTCGCAAACACGTTAGTAAATATCTCACACAATTTTGTCAACACATATTTCAGGAAGCTTGTTCCAGGAGCCTATTATTTCCGAGATATTTGCATTTAAAGAGTCGATTAGCGTGATGGCAATGACTGTTCAATTACCTTATGGCCTTCCTCTATTTCCTTTTCGTGTGTTTTAAACAGGAAATAGGCAAAATGTAACGATGGCACTCTAGTTACTGTTTCATTCTCCAGCACATCGATCATTTCCCAAGGAAATGTGTCCAAACACTAAAACGATTATAAGGGTCAATTCGCATTTAAGCAGTGTTAAGCAGGCCGCACATTATCGCGGAACGTAAGGGGATGGAACGCAACGGAAATTTTGAACAACATATAACTAAGGGCATTTGAATGTTACCTTAAGTTAGACCTTAGCTAAGGTAGTCTTAACGTTCTGGTAAACCTTAAAAATCTATGTTTTAAGTTAATTAGAGGGTCAATTGACGAGTGTGTGGTGTGAAGATTATCATGTGCTTAATGATCTATTCCTTTATATGAGGGTTAAAGAGAACTTTAATATACTGTCAAACTTGTGTTAGGGATGACTTATGTCATTCTGTATCTTAAGGTGAAATATCAGCCCTTAGAGTTCGCACACTACCGCGGATCGGACCAGCGCGGAATGGATCGGAACGGAAAGGAATCGCTTGGATTGCTCACTGAGCGAATTTTTCCGTGGATCCGCAGCCCTCTCCACTATTCACTAGATTAAGAAGACGCGCATGGTTCCATGTACGAAATAAAATAAAATAAAAAGTAATATTTAATATAAAATTGTTGCTCCTCTTCTAAAAAATCTGGGAAAAGATGATGAAATTCCCCATATTCTTGTCTTTTCAAGTTAATTTCATGGACCCATTTGCGCTTTTTCTTGTTTTTTTTTTCTCTCAACTTCTTCTAAACTACACACAACGCCACAAATTCTTTGTAGTGAACAAAACATGTGTAAAGAACAACACATATTAAAACTTTATCAAGTTAGTCTATAGAAGTAACTTGTTCCCCGGAATTCCGCGCTAATGTGCGAAGATTAGGAATTTCCATTCCGTTCCGCGATAATGTGCGGTGCAGCAAAAAGCACTAAGGTATACAGAATAGCTATAATGAGTTGTCACTTGACCCCGTTCCAATTTAAGATTTTAAGGGTAACATTTACCCCTCCAAGGGGGGTTAAACAACGAAGCCTCGACCGACTCATACAATTTTCTATACAATTTGGCGGTGTTCAACCACAAAAGATATATTTTAGCTTGTCGCACTATTGGAACACCCAGTATATGTTACCCACTCTGTATAAAAAAAGAGTCGCTGAGATGTAATAGGCCACCGACCATTAATATCCATGTATATTTACAACTTACCTCGTCTATAACTAATATTATGGGATGTCTAATTATTTTTTCATATTCCATGTTAATCTTCAAATGAATTTCTTTAATACAGCGACAAAATTCTTTTATTGTGGCTTGGTTTTTAACACTGCCCACGCAATATTGCACAGCTTTCAAAACTTCTTCACTACTCAAAAATCCTATTCCTTTGGTAAGTTGATACAAAAGTTCTTTGTTTTTTTGGGGAAACATCATGTCACCTAATCTAAAATAGAGTCGAATAGTCAGAAGCATGGTCAGAAGCATTTTGTAGAACAATCTTCCGTGTCGTTACTACCGTTATAAAAATTTTAACTACGATAGCGAAAAATACCTACATAGGGGACAATAAAATTTTGCTGGGTATATCATTGCTGTAGTAGTAAAGTCGGTTTATAAACATTATCCTGCAGTTACAAGCAAAGTAGAATGCTTACAAAGCCACTTAGGCCCAGAAAAGCCGGGATATTTTTGTAAGTGCTTTATGCAAAATGTGTTCTACAATATATTATATAGCAGCATAATATACAGTTCTCTGTTTAGGGTTATGTATTTACATTTAAATTTTTAAAAATATCTTTATTACAAATCAAGCACTAAAAACAAAAACTATATGAACGAAGTTCAAATCAAGTGGTAATACAACCAATATAAATCATAGAACACTAAATTCAAACGATATATCAACCGGTAAAACAGGTTTGTTTTTGATATGTAAGACCGAAGAGAAAAACAATTAGTCTCAAAGGTCCAAAGTTAATTAAAGGATTTTAATTATTTTTCTCTTCAGTTTTACATATCAAAAACAAGCCTGTTTTACCGGGTAACATATCGTTTAAATTGAGTGTTCTGCGTTGTGCGCTATTTTGAGGAACAATACAAAAACTTTTAAAAAAAGTTTTATATCAGTTTTATGTTATAACCTTGATCTGTTTGATATGGGGTATATGAACTGTTAGAACTATATCTAACCTATAATTTATATTCGTTGTATTACCACTTACTTAATTTATAATAAAATTATTTTTAAAGATTTAAACGTCAAAATATAAATAACCCTAAACAGGGAAATATGGGGCTGAATTTTCTATAGTATATTGGAATTTCTATAGTATGTGCATTTTGAATAGAACCCTTGAAAAAGTTACCAAACATAACTTGTCCTTTTTCTGAGCGTAAGAAAATATCTTTATTGTCCCAGCAAAGTATCTTTTCAATCGGTGGTAAGTGGCTTTGTAAGCATAAGAACTTTGCTTTGCTGTACCTGCAGGATTTTACAGTATTTCGAAATACGGGTCGCGAAGTCTAGAACCACACGTCATTTTTACATGGAGTCGTAAATTCAAAAGAAGCTTCTTGTACCTCATCTCCTTAAAACTAAGTGCTCTACAATTCGTGATATCATTTTGTGGATGCCATTTCACAGACTTGAATTTTTCAGAATTTTAGACCATACAGACAACGATTTTTATTACTTTTTAGATGTTTATTGAATAACCACTATATCTATTTTCCGATTCTTCGTGTTATTAGCTTCCATTTAGATACCATGTCAAATTTCAGCTCTTTATTATCAAACGGTCTTTAAGAAAAAGGCTGTAACAGACTTACTGCCACCGAAATGATTACATACGAATTTGTTCCTTGTCCAATTTTGGTACAAAAAAAAAATTTGATTAAAACCAAAAATCTTAGTTTTTTATTTAAAAAATCTGCCTTCAAAATCGAACTGTAAGTAATTTCCTTGACTTTGATCGCCTGTAGATTACATTGAATTATTAAAATCTTTACCTGCAAATATTACCATCTTGAATATTATTATTAATTATAATTTTTAATAAATTAATAATTCTTACTTACTGAGTTTTGATTAGATTATTCACCTCATTTGTAATATAGTTTCTAATAGTATCATCTTGATATTTACCAACAAAAAGACATCTCCATTCTCGAAGCCAGTTTTTTTCGATTTTCTTTACAATGCCCTTGAATGAAATATTTGGTAAAATTATGATTGAGAACGTCGGTTTTGAAACGTTTATTAACAAGCATGTTCTTATTCGAAAATTAAGAAAATTTTAAACAAACTAGATTTTAAAGCACTTCATCGATTTTGCTACATAATACAAGTGTTATGGAAATGATTTAATATTTTTAAATAATATAAATAACTCTCTTACAGAAAGCATACAAATTTTTTTTTGAAAACGAAATACTAAAAACCCGTACACTACATGCTGCTATGCCATACGTCTGTTTTGAGTTAGCAACAGTATGTAGGTCAGTCGTGTCAAGGTTAAGCGACGATGCTAGATCATGGTAGATTGAAAATTGCACCCTACAGTGATCTTAGGCCGTTGATGCAGGTTTCCCTTAAATTTCCACGTGTATGTTCGTGTTTAGGGTGTTTCTTATTTAATAAATAAGCTGTACAATTTAGTAAAAAGTAGTACTATCGTAGTTCTATTCTGTGAAATAATTTACTTTCTTGTGCTTGTGATGTGATTTCAAATTTGTATGACATTACAATTCTTTGTATTGCAAAACATTTACCATCGCCATTTTTACGAAAAGAATTGTTCAAAAAAGTATGACGGAATGAAAAAGGGTTAAAATTATAATATTTTTTTTTAAGTGTCCTTTGAGACAGACCAACCACATTTCTCATCAGTGACTACCGCGTGGTTTTTCGGGTTTGACATAGGTAGCTTATCTCGCTTATTAATTCAAAGCGCCAATTTGTTTTCATCCCAGGATGTGCGGGTTTAAATATATTTCCATAAGACCCTGTATATTAAATATATCTTGTTAGATACAGCAGAAATGTAAATTAAAAAAAAAAATATGCTATCAAACAACAAAGAGTTATTTAAAAAATTTTGGGAATTGATAAATGCCAAGGTAAATACTTTGAATATCGAAGGTTAAAGAAAAACGGAACAATGTAAAAATGTAAGAACATATTGCGAGACAAAAGATTGGTTTACACGGATTTCGGTCTATCTCAGACATACCGCGTTGGAAATCCGTGCGCTACAAAACGAAACGCCCGCTTAAATCTAAGTCGATTTTGGAGTTAATCGCATTAGGAATTGGTCATACCTATCATCCGTCTTTCTTATAGTTCGGTATTCAAAGATAAATATTAACAAGATAGCTATCAAGAAATAAATATAACATTTAATTCCTTGTACTTGAATTATAATGGAAACAAACATCAAAAGTTTTAAAACATTATCGTCTTAAATAACTTATGCATATCTCCCGGGATACTCTGTATTAAAAAAAAATGAGATCTGATAAACCTAATTTTACCTTTAAACTTTGTTCAGTTGCTTCCCTTTTAACATAATAATTATTTTTTTCTCGTTGATTTTTAAACATTTTCCTCCTTGAAGTATCCAAAAGTCTCTCTCTATTTTCAGCTATCGTATCCATTAGTTCCTGCCGCAACTCTAGTTTACTTCCATTGATTTCGGGGGGATCCAATGTTACTAAATATGGTCGTACTTCGCTTTGACCACAATTAAATACACAAATATGTAATCCATTGGTTTGGTACTTTTTTGCATCTATATTACAAGCTTCTAGAGGGTTAAACTGAGAAGTAAGTTGAATTATCGTCCATTCTAAAAATATTTTTCAGTATTTAACTGCTTATTAAAGTTTGTTTTCCCGAAAAAGCTCCAAATTCCTTTGTATGGAACTTCCCTCACAAATTTATTATTTTTCCAACCGCACTGTTGATATTTCTCGATTAAAATATGTCTGGAATCGTTAAAATTGAAAAATACTAAGGTATGGGCAAAATATTTCTCAGTCTCTTTTGGAGATAGGGAAATGAAATATTAATATAAATTAATTTTTTATAATACCTGCTTGAATTCATTGACATATTTTCTTTTATGAAAAATATCCCAATTTTTGGAATGATTTTACAAAAACAGATTTTGTCACTGAGGGCGAAGTCGCACGTGGTACACTAAGCGTTTTGCAATAATTATTTTCAAATAGAAAATTCATTATACTTGTTATACTTGGGGCCCACCAAATTTGAGTCATACTGACGACCAGATGAATTTCCATCGGTGAATATATCCCTTGAATTGGTAAAAGCAAAATAGATAGATCTGAAGAAATAAATAATATCCGTAACACGAAGAATGACAAAATGGCAACATTCCCGTAGACAGAGAAATTCAGAGGTGTCTCGTCTGATCATATCGGCTTGTTTAGAAGCGTGCAGTAGTGCTTAATATGAAAATGACATAAGGTGATTTTTCTCTTTTATTAACTGACGGTGACATTTATGATTATTTTTCTTCAATTTGATTTGTGGTTTTAAATGTAATAAGGCTATACATTATACTTCACTTGCTATTTGAAAATTATGAATTATCGTAGCCAACTAGCCAAGAAATCCGAACAAATCCGCAGCAAAATCGCTATTTAAAAAATATAAAATTGGCAATATTTCCAAAACTAGATATTTTCGGAATAGACAACCTTATACAAACTTACCATTATTTTTACTGCTAAATAGAAAGTAATCATAAAATTTGTGGATTCCCATTTGAAAATGTAATTTTCTTTACAGTTTCTCAATTTAATTTTTAATCTTATTGTTGTATTAATAGTTATCAAAATATTATAAAACATCTATTAAAGCAGATCCTTTCAAACAAGTAATCCAAGTAAAATTAAAGAATAATTCCTTATGGGTCATTATTGTACAAACCGCACACTTTTTAACCTTGACATTTTAGAATCGTCCAAAATGTTTTTTTACAACTTATATACATATAATTAGTTGACACGTATGTCAGGATTTCGCTGAAAAAAATTTTTTTTCGAAAATATCAACACAAACTTTCTGGATTTTCTCCAATCATCTCCAGTTGTACTGATCGGATCAATGTCGGTCCTTTTTTATATTACACTTTGCAACGTTAGTTTTTGAAATGTATTAAAAAAATTGTCATTGTGAACAAATGAAAAATAATAACAATTTAATTATTTAAATAGTTTTAACATGCTGTTAACCCATCTTAAATTAATTTTAAAAAATACCATTTTGTTCTTTATCCTCTTATCTACAAAACCCATTTTACGAGAAAGTAGCACCTCTTTTAGTTCGGAAGTTATTAAAAGTTATCGAGCGCAAGTCACGCAGCGTGCGACGAGACGAAGCGTATCAGAACTTACAAAATCGGCCTCCCTGCAGCGTAAATCATTAATATTTTCATTCCAAAGGAGGACAAAAATATGAGTCAATGTCAATGAGAACATTGAAAAAGGTACAAATTATGTTATGCAACCTTGACTAAACGGTTATTGCACAGACTCCATCAATTTGCTTAAAAAGCATTATTTACAGTAAAATTTACCTTCTTCTCACAATCTTTGTGTAGTTCAGAAACTTTAGTATGGCAATAACTAGATTCTTTGTTGCTACTAAACTATGCTTCCTACCTACATTTCGATAACAAGACAGATCAAAAAGATTAAAACATTGATCTGTTCGAATTTTCGAATAGGCCACTCACCGTGAATGACCCTGTATTTGGTAAAATTGAAAAATATTTTATTTCTTGTAGAAAATTAAGCACTGACGCACTTCCGAGTTAGTGAGTTGTAGCCCCCTTTCTTGTCGAGTCCAACTCCCAAAGACACTTTAGGTATAATTAGTTAGGTAGGTAGGTAATTTATACAATATTTATACTATCTTCATTAATAAAATTCGCACACAGGGCATTTTCAATAACTTTAATTTATGGATATTCTATTTTAAAATTTTGCTGCGGCGCTGTTTTTCACCCCCTACTCAAATGTATGACATGACCGCTAATATTGGCGTTTCGTTTTATTATTATGAGCGTTTGTGTATTTAGGGGTAACCAGACTCGAATGCACCTTAGACGTTAAAATAGATGAAAGGATCAAAATCGAATTCTAATCTAAATCTAATATTCTTAGTTTAAACCAATACTACAAACCTTTTGGCATCTCCGCTACTTGTTTCAGTATGTTTTCAGTTCTATTTTCCATAGCCAATTGACATTTGCTAGCTATTATGTCCTTTAAAAGTTTCAGTTGCACGCTTTGTTCCTCGTCGCAGTCATCCTTCTTTAATATTCGTTCATAACGCATCGCCGTTTTTTCTCGTAAACTGGGAACATGAGATTCTACTAAATGATAAATTTTTTGAAGCTCATCACTTACGGAGTCAGCTTTAATTTTTTGACTTCCTGTAAATAATAAAAAAATTCAGAAGCTTAGGCATAATGACTGTATACGCTGTATATATATACGAATGTTTAATGTTTATTTTTAGAAATAAAAGTCTTTTTGACTTGAAACCGAAGCATGTGTATAATACTAGAACCCTGGACTTCACTTATGTATCTCATAGACTTACGCTAACTGAAAGATCTCCAAGCTATACAGTGTGTCCGCGGATGAGGGTACCCAATAGGGAAAAAATCTTTATTAGTCATTTTACGAACAAAAGTCATTCTTTATAAAAAGTTCTGCTTGTCGAGAAGATCAATTGATGATAAAAAATTTTTAGATCCGATGTACAGGGTGTTAATAAATTAGGAAAATATGAAAATGCTTCAGGAGAGAACTACCATTATTTATTATTTTTTACAAAAATTTTATAAAACAAAGTTGTTTATAAACTGACGTAAAGTCTAAATACAAATTTTGAAATAAAAATTCGAATTTTAAAAAATTAAATAATAACAGTGGTGTAACATTGTATTAAATAAATACGCTCTTCTTTGGTTAACATTTTCGAAAATGCCTTCATGAAATCAAAATACTGACAGATGTAAATAAGATGCTGACGTAAATGAACGTATCTTGATTTTTTTGTAAAATGCAAATAATTACATAAACACCACTGTTATTATTTTATTTTTTAAAATTCGAATTTTTATTTCAAAATTTGTATTTACACTTTACGTTAGTTTCTCAACAACTTTGTTTTATAACATTTTTGTAAAAAATAATAAATAATGGTAGTTCTCTCTTGAAGCATTTTCATATTTTCCTAATTTATTAACACCCTGTACATCGGATCTAAAAAAATTTTATCGTCAATTCATTTTCTCAACAAGCAGAACTTTTTATAAAGAATGACTTTTGGTCGTAAAATTACTAATAAAGATTTTTTCCCTATTGGGTACCCTCATCCGCGGACACACTGTATGTGTGTGAAACTGTTTAACACTCTCCCAGGTAACATACAATGTATAAATTCAGAAAAAAAGTTTAAAGCCAAAATCAGAAAGATGTTGATCAGTTTGAAACCCTATAGTTTGAAGGACTTTTGTCCAGATTTGTAAAACTGTTAAGTTGTGACGTCATTTCATTTTATGCTCTTAGTGTCATAATTTGAAATAAAGATACTGTTTATTTATTTATTCTTATTGTAAAAAAACCGTCTATTTTAAAGAAATAGTTAATTTTCTCCAAGAGAGACCTGTTTAATAAATATTAAGAAACTAAACCATGATTTGGAGTCTACTTTCTTGATATTTAAAATGTATAATTGACAGTGAATGTTGTTTGCCATACTGTGGGGCAGAAGATGGTGGAAATGACGAATAGGACACTCACTTCTGATTATGACCAAATGTGCCTATGCAATGAAAAATGTATGTAAAGGATTTTTTGTTTAACATTCACTATTGGATACTATTGATGAAACGATTTATGGGATACGATTACGATTATGAATCTGAAATTGTACAATTACTCAATAAAAATTACAAGCACTTCTTTTTACTCTTTAAATTGTTTACAACCTATGTAATTTTCCTATGCATAGCGTCCGAAGTGCTGAAACCCTCTACAAAACCAAACTGATGGGGTGATATTATGTTGTTATCCTTAAAAAATACATTGAGCCAGTGTTTCAAGACATTTTTCATATCTATTACTATCTATCTATCATACCAGAAATAAGCAGGCAGGTCATTAATGTCACGTGACACTGACATTATCTGGCGAGAGGGTTCGCTGTAAACACTATAGCTCTCATCTATAATGTTTAGATATAAATGACACAGTAAGCAGTGGATACCATTTCTCCCTCCCGTGAAAAGGAAACACCTAGATTTTTGATGATTTTTCAGGTGAGTGATTAATTATTTTTTGATATTATTGATTTATTGATAACTTCAATAAGTATTTAAATTTAACTGAGGTGAAATTTTGTATTTTTTTTAAGAAATATAATATTTTTCCGTTGGTTGGACTTAGTTTCTTTTTGCAATTTGAAGTCCTGAGGTAAAAAATAGTCTTTCAAAATTCACAGAAGATAATTTGTAGGATGAGTAAAATTGTTTTGAAAATAAATCACACTTACTTACTTGTCCGGACCTTTTTAATACAAAACTATCAATTTTAATTATAATGGTACCTACTTAAAATTTAAAAAATTGCGTTTTAAATTAGAAATGTTTCACCTGTGACTTATTTTCAAATCCATTTCACTGTGAATTCTATCGAGGGATAATGACTGATACACCTGAACAATTCTTTGCTAAAAAGTATATCAGAACATATTCCGTATAAGTAGTTTGGTAATGAAACTGCAGTCATTAAGACATAAATAAAGTGATATAAAAAAAACAAAGTACTTAATTGTCTTATTCTTACTCCAAATAATCTGATCGATTGTTCAAGCATTCTTTTCAGAATAAATGTTTCTATTAAACAGTCATAATAACTGTTTCTATTTAACGATCGCTCATACAAAGGTTTTAAGGTTCTCCCAGTGGGTTCTCCCGATTGTACACTAATTTTATATAAATTGAGATTCAATTTATTTATGTTAAAACACACAAAAGAATGCTTACATACCTCAAAATCCAAAATCCTCAATCACACTGAATGAAATATTCTACAAAAAAGCTACTAAAGACCAATACAACAGCATTCAAAATATAATAGACTATAAACAGACTTGAGTTTGCAAAACACACCACAACAGATTAAAATCTTATTTTAAAATAGATACCTATATTATATAAAAAAATATTATATCAGAATTAAAATATTCATTAAAAGAGTAAAATGCCCTCTGAATTAATAGATCTTTTATTTTTTTTCTTTAAAGTTCGTTAAGGACAGTATTCCAATATGTCTTGGTAGATGATTAAAAACACCTCCTTAGACGCCATTATGTTGAAACTAAGTTTTGTTTGTTTAAGGTGTTATGGTAATAATGGGACAATCATGTGCATAGGAAAATGCTCAATGTTCTAAAATTATATAGGTAATATGATAGTTATAAATCTGAATTTTTTAAATCTTCCTTGCCTAATATACTTAAATATGATGTATTCTTAACGATGGCATCATTTTTATTTTGAATTAAATTTTAATTTTTTTGTCAAATTATTTTGTGGTACTTACTTAGTTTATTGCTAAAATTTTAATTTTTCACATTATACTGAACTATAACATAAATATAATGTATAATCTTAGTATATTTATGTTATCTCTATCTTCAGTTATTTTTGTTATTTAGTTAAATTTGAAATATTTGTTTCTTATTTGTTTTTGTTAATTCCATTCCTAGTTCTGCCTTGTAGTTGGGTTTATTTAAACGTATAAGCCATGCAGGACTTTATATCAATAAGTTTTTAAAACAATTCATAGGGGTTATTGTTGTTATTATTGTTTTGAAGAAGGCAAAGAAAAAAAACTTGGTTGATGGATTTTATCGGGTTTTAAATAAACAATTTTTGCTGTATTCCTTTAAACTATCCCAATGCCAATATCATTCTACGGCCGATCGTAGCAACAATAAAGTATGTACTAGAACTACTTAACTGTGTTCTTACTTTGAAAAGTTAGTCCAGAACGTGAATTATGATTGCGTACTGAAATCAAATCAATTTCCCCCATAATTTCATCAATTTCTAACAATTCTGACTCCATCGTCCTATTTTCTTGATTCGTGCAAACTGCAGTAAGGAAAACAAATATTTTCTTAATGCTGAAGTTGGAACATGGAGAGACAAACGACCAAAGAAAATATAACACAAACGACCTCGTTATAAATTTGAAATTTGTTGATATAACGAAGTTACCCAATTCTTCTTTAAATCCTCAAGGCATAGAAATTGATGGTCGATTTTGGCACAAAGGAAAAATATGTACAATGCGCAAGAATTATGGTCGGAACTTCTCCTTAGGTTTCTGACCAGTCAAAGAATTTAATTTATCCAATTGTAATAAAGGGTGATGCCATCTAACAAATTACTTTTTATTCAATTCGAGAATTTTCTTCCTTTGTTTTCTTCTACACAATTTAAAACTCAAAGAAATGATTGGTCGATTTTGGTCTATCAAGGAGGACCTTGTGACTTAACACAGATATATATATTTATAAATATAGGTCTTTTGGAAACCTCACCAGGACTTTTACATTGGCCTCAAGAAATTTTGTTTATCCAATTAAAGTCAAGATGTACATTTTTTAAAAAGCAAAATTTTAACAACAATTTTTGACATTCTGGTGATTGTATGACCGTTATTGAATGGTTGTCAAAAGTTCTTTATCCATCCGTCTGAGTTCCTCGAAGATAATATTAGTCTCAAATCAATGATTGAGATTTGGATTCATGAGATGAAGGACCGGGAAATGTAACAACGCAGTATACGTACACTGTAATGATTCACCCCTTTCTTCCTTCTATTATTTTATTATATTATCATCGGACACCAAAGTAATGGTTTGTCCCTTTTATATCTGGTTACTATAAGGGCGGAACCATTGCAGAACTACGCAGGGGCAGTGGGTCGGTCCTAGAGTACTATATATCATTAAAAACCCTTTAAATGATTTTCAAACATCTATTGCATAAATATTTAAATTTCCACATTGTATTATAAATTTGGCAAACTGCATAAATTCTTGTAATTATCAATATTATGGTTATAATTGGATAATGTGCATAACTTCTGTTCACATGTTAAATTATCAATGTTTCTGATCAAATTCTATTTCCGCACTTGTTTCACTTATTTTTTACCATCACTTAGAAAGTTTTGAAAGAACAATCTCTGTTATAAATTTAAAGTCTCAATGTCAATTTTCACTTAGTTCGATATTTTTTTACAAAGTCTGAAAGGGAGCATAAAACAATCTCTAAATTTTCACAATATTCAACTTACTCAAAATCTGTTCTTTAAAATTATCAACTACCGTGATTCATCACTTTTACATATGTAACATCTTCAGGTTACAAGGGACCTTCAATAGAACCGATCTTTACTTTCTTAAATGTCTTGAAATTTCTTAATGATTTAAATTTACTTTTTAACATCTTTTATATTTTTAAGTTACAAGGTAAAACACTTTCTTTTTGACCGCGTCCACTTTAATCTACTTGGCTTTATATCTTTCAGCGTCGCGTTTTGATTCACTATTTTCGTATATAATCTTTCTCGTATCAAATCTTAATCCGTGTATAAAATCTTTCTCGTATAAAAAGTTCACCCCGATCTCCGAGGGGTCGGGACCCACTTTGGGACCACTACTCTAACAACTCACGATTATCTAACTACTTGGTCACGACTAGAAACTGAAAGTCTGCCGGATTAACAACTAACTTTTCTATAGATGCGCTCGGTATTTATAGGGAGAATATGACGCAAATCGAAGCTCGAAGGTGGGAATTTTTGTTGCTAACCAAAAGCATCGTGGGATCGTTTTTAATATTAATAATATCGATTTTTAATATTTCGCAATCTTATTATCTTTTTTACTCTTTAGGTACGTAGCATCCAGTGGTAAGATTTTACCGCGGTCGTACCCTTTTTTGTTTTTTCCAAACCGTGAGAACCAAAGCTAAAGCGTTGTCTATTTCGTAAGAGTTAAATGATATCATCATGGTGTTCGTGCACAAATCCCCTTCTTTCCTATAAGGTGACGTTATAATTTTCGACTATTGGAACGAGAATTAATATTTTTCAATTTAGTTTCCGATTAAAAGTTAGTACGTTCAACTGGGTGTTTTTGCTCTCGACTTAAGGTGGGAATTGAAGACTTTGAATAAAAATAATTTGATTGATTTTTATAATTTCTTTTTGAAAAACAATTTGTTAGACGTATTTAATTTTGAAAATTTATTTAAATATTTTAAATCTGGAAATGAATTCTTAAACTTTACTCAATCTTTGTAAATCATTTAGTTTTAGAAATTCTTTTCATTATTTTAAATTTGATTTGATTTCAACTTTTTTAATTAAAACTTAATCCAACATGGCTTCGCATTTATAATTATTTCCACTTTAAGAAATAACTCTTCATTTTATTATCCCCTCGTATTTCTAGATGTTATAAACGCTGAAATTGCATTTCTTCGCGTGAGTTACGTAATTCCGCATGGCGCCAAATAGTATATTTTTCTTATTTATAATTTTAACGCGTTCTTTATATTCTCGTTTAAATTTTATTTTAATTTTCTAAAATAAAGGAAGGGTAGCTAGCTCAGGGACTACAACACGAAGCTGCTGCAGGTTCAGATCTCGATTGGTAAAGGTGAATGTTCGTCTGGATTATTGAATCCTTGACAGAATATTTTCTTTTTTAGGGTAGTTCGTTTAGAGCGGGACACCCAAGTGGGTAACACAAATTTAGTAAAAAAACCCGAAATTATTTTCTGGATGCGCAACTGCATCCATAAGAATTTCATCCGTCGAACTGTTGTTTCCTAGAGACAGTGCATATCGTGTGTCTATGAGATCTTGAGATCCTTCTTTAGGTTTCACGTAATCAATATCATAATTATCCTCAGATGGTTGTAAGCGTGCTTCAAGATTCACGGCTGATAGGGCCCATACCTCGGTACCGAAAAGCTTAAATTTTAAGTTCGGAATCGATTCTAACTAAACCAAACAGAAATATGTCACTGCGCATGTGCGGACTGTTCTAGAACGGTTCTAAGTTTGAACCAAAACAAAGCTAATATTGGGTTCACTGGGGATTATTCGGGGCAGCGTTGCCAGGTCTGGGGAAAATTCCCAAAATCTGACAATTTTTGGACAATGCTAAATGCTAGGAATTTGGGAAAAACTTAAAAAACACATATTTTGGGGATTTTTTTCATATGACTTCTTAACATTAAAAATCCTCTAATTAATTCTAGTTTGTTAACTCAAATCTCGTCAATAGTGAATAAATGATCGCAACAAATTTTCAATAAATAATTTTTAACACTTTGTAGCGCCACCTAAAAACATTTAGTTTTGGAAAGTTGTACTATGGATTGTAAAAACTCGTATACTTTGACGTAGATGTCCAAATTCATAAATTTTAATTTTACATTATCTCTACCACCCAGTAGGGCATGTGAATTTTATAAAAAAAATGTATTTAAAAAAGGATTTGGGGATTTTTTATTTCTGAAACTTTTTCTGGCGATTTGAATTTTTTCCACCTGGCAACACTGGTTCGGAGTTGTGGTCGATGTTGACATCAGCACCAGGGCATGGCACCAGGGTAAGTTGTCGCAATGGTCGCATGTGCTAACAAACTTCATTGGATGGGTTTTGATAACTGAGAAATCTATTTAATCTTTATGTAACTATGTAACTTTATAACTGACTTATTGAAATTATAAAAAACACTAAAAACAAATGTACAAGGATCCAATTAATAATAACAAAAATCATATAAAAAAATTGTACTAAATAATTTAGGAATCCACTAATGAAAATCTCAGTACTAAAAACGATGATTAGATAATAATGAGTCATTTAAATTTGACAGATTGCCGACTCGATCTAATGGACATATTCGCCATTTTCATGCTTAAGCCGGGATCAGTCAAGCTCAGCTTATAAATCTACGCTTAACTCATTTTGCTATGCATTGCAAATTAAGAAGTTAAGCTTTTTAAACCTCAAATAAATTTGTCATTGCATTGTGCCCGCAATGCGATCTCAGTATTGGGCCAGCTGATCGAGGACGGTGTACTGCGCATGAATTCGTGCAATTATAATTGCCATTGCTGGCGCAAGAGACAAGAATTAAGGCCTTATTACACTCGGGAATTTTTATTGCGCCAGCAATGGCAATTATAATTCAAGGATTCAGGCGCAGTACACTGTTCTCCGTACTACAGTCAGAAATTCTACTCTTCTGACAATTAAAATGACACGGATTCATGCGCAGTACACTGTTCCCGATCAGCTGTCTCTCATTACCAAAAATGGGGCAGGCACCATTTTAATTGCCCTTGCCGGCGGAATTGGGTAGACATGGATTATTCTGTTATTTTTAACTGTTTATTATTTGGCCGAACCAGGTATGAACAGGTAATGGCCATTTAAACCCACTGGTACTTCAATTAGCAGTTTACATTCTTTATTAAACTTATGGACTGCTAATTCAGCAACTTTTTGTACCTCCTATTTGTAAATAGCAGTAGCTGCTTTAACTGGTAATCAAAACGAACAGGTTTGCACATCTCTAATTCTGGGGATATTTTAGGGTTTTCGACAATACCCACTGCTGTTCTGACCGTTGACAATGCTCCAGCTGATCGAAAACGGTTTACTGCGCATGAATACGTGCCATTATAATTGCCGGCGCAAGAGAAAAAATTGCCTAGTCTAATACGGCCTTTATTACCGACTCTATTACGACTTTTATTATCAAAAAGAAAACATTTTATCGCCAAATCAGTTTGTTTCTACGGATGGAACCTGCATCAGTGATGCCATATGTACAACATGGTGTTTGGGGTTACACGGAACATATGAATTTTAATAGGAAAACTTTGGCTGTAGTTGACCTGGCCAAGACATTTGACACGGTGCCTCACACCGCAGTTTAAATTTTGAATTTTCTTAATTTTCTAATAAAACCATAGCAGTTGTTTCGGTATACAGTACCTTAGTCAGATTGTGAAATTGGTGCGTACAAGTCCTGTATACTTGGTTAATGACGCTTCATACGGCATACTTTTCCTCTACTTTTTGTTGCTATAATATAAGAGCCTCCATGTAAACGTAAAGCCTTAAAATTCTAGTGGTCATTTGACAGCTGTGGTGCTGACATTTGCCGGAAAAAGAAAATTTTGTTTACTATTTATTTTATACTTTTAGATTTTTTTAGGAAACGTATGAAATAGTGATAAGATACTTATAGAAGCATTATTTATTCCCAAATCTTTATTACCATTCTTAAGGCCAAGTTTATTTCAAAAAACCTGTATCCTTCGTTCCATTATGCGGGTTTATTTAATAGTAGGTATAACTAAAAACTTCAGCTCCCTTCTTTTTAGGTTTGTTATCCTTACCTTACACATAATAATCTGATTTACCCGAGCTTGGCAAAAATAGTGAAGTCAAGCACTTAAAGTAATAAAACAAATAGTTCGACATACATATTTTCTAAAAATCTGGTAAGTAGGCAGTAGAATTTTATTCTGTAATTTCAGCAACTAAATTAAGCTGACATGTAGTCGAGTTATTGACTTACACCTAACTGACCTATAGTCCAGATCTGGAATTGCTTCATAGCATTAAAGAAAATACAAGACAAAATATTATCTAGATCCGCCAATTTTACTTAATCAACAATGTGATCCCCAGAGGAATTCCTCCGAGGTCTCTATGTATTCTAGGTTCAGAACAGCAGATTTGATTAACTGTAGATTCAATTCGATATTATTCCATACAACTGGTTTGTTTTTTTAGAAACATTTGGTTCTTACCTTCCCTGAGCTCCACTAGATAATTGCAGATAAAGCATCTCAGGATACTGGATATTAATAGTAGAGTTATTATATGTAATGCTATACTTGTTGGTAAATCTGCTTTTACTATCTATAAATTGATTAGTCGATCATTATTAATGGAATCTGAAGGAAATCTCAGACAGTGGTCTTGATAGCTCTTAGAGAGAAATTTTCCATCACTACAGTACATTCATTATTTAATTTAATATGGTCTATATCTTTTTACTATTGCCATTTGTGACTATTTGTATACAGAAAAAAAAGAAATAAATTTGTAATTTTTTCAGTTTAATTTGATTTTTCATTAATTGGTTATATTCACCACCCTGTATACAAATACTTCACAACTACGACAGTTTTACAAGATGATAGACAGAATCAAAGAACTTTATATCAAACATTACTGTGGAAAAAAATCTTGCTCGTGAAACTATAGAACCCACTCTCTTCACTTGTGCGTAAATTGGTCTTTCTATACTACTTTATTTCTAGAACATACTACTATTTCATATAGTTTTGCTAAAAATAAACAATCCACCCTGTACATTTATCTGCCTTATTACCGTTATACACTGCACCTAACTATCAGTGTTTATACATTGTCTTTTTTCTGCCTTACAAAGAAAAAGAATAGGTATTACTGAAATTGAACATGAAAATCTAACAGTTTTTTGTAATCATTTCTATAAAAAAAACCACACAAGACATGACTTGGTTACCACCTATCAGATGAAGATAAAGCGATATAGGTATCTAGTTTCCTTTTATACTGTGTAAGTTTTTTAAAGTGTTACAAGGAGATATTTTCAAAAGTGGTAAAATATTGTCATAAATTTTGGTGAGGTAATAAGGCAATGGGACCCTCACATTTTTGGTATTTACCCCTTATCTCCAGTTCGGAATTTTAAATACAATGTAATTTTGTATATAAAACGTATGTGTTCACAAAAATTGTTGATTGGGAATTATGATAAAATAATTTTGATTGAATTCAAAAAAAATATATCACTTATTTCGTAATTATTATTCATTTCCAAGGAAATGTGTTATTTTGTACCTAAGTCACTTGGGAATATTGCCGTTTTAACGATTATTTCTCAATTTATTGCTCCGCTAAAAAATGAAAGGGAATTTTAAAGCAAAACAAAATTTTTGTACATTTACATGGTTTTTATGCAAAATGTACATCATCGTATTTAAACTACCTCTCGCCCCTCAAAATAGAGACGGGGGATAAATTTCAATAATGGGTGCTCCCTCTCCTTATTACCTCACCAAAATTTCATGAAAATATTTCAAACCATTTTGGAAAAAAACCATATACATTATGTACAAAGTGACCATTTAGAGTGGTTACATTGTTATCTAAATTATAGAAAAAATGTTGAAACAAAACTGTATGAGACTCATCATAGGCCTATACTGTAAAATTGTTTTTGACTATACAACTGAAAAAAATAAATAAATAAAAAATAACAATTGTTTTTTAAATAGGATACTCTATGGCTTTTTGAACTAACTATGAGGATCAAAAATTAAAATTACACAAATTCGTGAACGGTTTCCTATACCTAAAAAAAAGTTATAGAGATCATTAAGGTGCACCTTCTAAAATTATATTGGAGTATACAGGGTGATCCACAAACACGTAGCGAATGAAATTATGTTTTTTAAAATTTAACACCCTGTATTTATATTAATTTTTGGATTATGCATAAAATTTTGAATATTTTTTATATATAATGTTATATATCTAAATCTTATAATACCTACACTACCTTTACTTGCAAATTATAGATTCATGTTTGGTATGGAGATTACATTGATTTAAGGCAAATAAATTATGGAAACAAATTTACCTCAGTTTTTACAGGGTGTTCAAAACAAATTTTCGAATTTCAGTAACCTTAAACTAAAAAATCTCGGTTTTTCTAAACAGCACACTATGCATATTTTATTTTTCTCTGATAGAATAACTATGTATGCATTTATATTATAACGTTATAGTTACCATCAAGAAACGAGAAAACCTATATCGTCCCCAGGACAAAATCAAGACTGTATTTTCACAGATTATTACATAATAAAATGGAAATAGAAATAAATAACAACAAACCTGCCTCCCGAATACATGTATTTAATCATTTTATTATATTTTGCTTTACTCTCCTTATATCTTGTTTGGTTGTAGAGAGATCTACGAAAACACGATCTTTAACATAACCCCCAAATGAAGAAATCTAATAGGGCCATATCATGAGATCGAGGGAGCCACTGAATAAATCCACCGCGGCAGTTCAATTTTTGTTGATAATGTCCGTTTAAGAATTGCATTGAATTGCTTATTAAACTCCTCTGACATCAAATAAAAAACTTTTCCATCTCAGTATTAATCAGAGTCTTCACATTACCTATACTTGTGTTTTTTTCATGGCTATGATGTTATAACATTTTTTAGTTTAAAGTTAGTGAAATTCGAAAATTTATTTTGAACCCTGTATAAACTGAGGTAAATTTGTTTCCATAATTTCTTTGCCTTAGCTACATGTAATCTCCATACCAAATATGATTTTATAATTTGCAAAGGTAGTGTAGGTATTCACCAAAGATCTTGTATTCACAATTAAATCAAACGCTGAAAACTGGTATTTTCCTTAAAAAAATTAAAATATTGGGGAAACTTTAAGATTTAGATAAAGAACATTATATATAAAAAAATAAGCATAACCAAAAATGGATATAAATACAGGGTGTTTCATTTAAAAAAACGACCTTATATTCGCCACGTGTTTTTGGGCCATCCTGTCTACTCTAATATAATTTTAGAATGTGCACCTTAATAACTAATCAACTTTTTCGAACTTTACCTTATCTTTGACTCGCTCTGTACAGTAAAGAAGCTGTAGCCTGCTAAAGTGTAGAAAATGTCATATTTAAAAGTCCAAGTCTCAAAAAAGGTATGTTTAGGGTATAGGAAACGTTATAGCAATTTTACTAAGTTGGATCCCTAGAATTTAAAGAAAACATCGTCAATATATTATTTTTTTTCGCGTTTTTGGAGCCACGTTATAGAATTAAAATTAATTTTACAGTGTAAGCCTATTAGTTATGAACATTATTAAAATAATATATTTTAGATAACAACGGACCTATTTTACTTTGGCACATTAAACTGTCACCCTAATTTATAGTCGCCAAAAGAATTTCCTGGAGATTCTAGATTTGCCCCTGGAGGCCGTAATACTAACGACTGTCTGAATAGATAACTTTTAAGATTATTTTGAGTAATGTATACTGAAATAAAAACGTTTATTCTAAGAGGTCTTTTATTTTTATCACCTGTAGAGCCCAAGTTAGAATTGTAACAAAATTAGCATGTTTGTTATAGTAGGTACATAATTAAAATTAGTTAGTAGTAATATATTTTTTTAGTTTTGTTATGGGTTTAAAAAGAAGATGCTAGGTACTGCACCATTATTTTTTGCTTTTCTAAATATTTCTGACAAAAAAACCATTTTAGTGATGCTCCTCCATCTTCTCCAGAGTTTACCGAGAATGAATCCTCAGATAAGAAAACTACTAATAAGCTAGATGAAATCATGAAGCAAATTATGAAAAATCATAAAAAGGAAACTCATTATTCATGTAGCCAATGTGCATTTACGATGGCAAATAAACGTCACTATGTCATGCATATGCTAGCCATCCATACAACTTTTAATGAAGAAACACGATTGATGCATTTCTGTCACTTATGTGATTATAAAACTATGTATAAGGATCAGATGAAAAAACATATTGAAAATGAACATATTGAGAAAGGTAAGTAAATAAATAACACAATCTGAGCAGATTTTGACTGAATTAGACATGCCGCCATGTAGGTTCTAAAGCCAAGCCATTTTAAATATCACCAAATGAATACAACAAGTAAATAACCTCATCCATGGCTCGCCATCTAAAAAATTTTTTTAGACTGGCGGCTATAACCAAGATGTGTTTTATAATAGAAATACCAAAAGTTACCATGTTATTTTCGGCTATAAACTCAATGCGAATTAAAATGACCTGGGTTATTAAAAATAAAGTCATACATCATAATAATACAACTTCAGGCATCAAATTTAAAGGTGTGTTTATGTTGCGATAGCGTAGTAAACCGTTCTCGATCAGCTGGCACAATACTGGCCCGATTTTATTCTCTATATATATTAACAGTCTCGCGACAGCAATACCTGGCGTTAAAACTGTTTTGTTTTGCTGACGATACAGTTCTGCTTGTTAAGGGATCATCGTGGAATGATGTTTTTTTGAGGGCTGAAAGGGCGGCTACCTATGTTAAAATATGGATGCATTATAACTTCTTAACGCTTAATGTTAATAAAACAAGTTTCATGTGTTTTGCAATGAACAAAATTGGTCTGCCAAGTAAAAATGAAATTAAGGTCCATTCCATTGATTGTAATTGTTCTCAGGATTGTGCATGTACTGGCGGGATCAAGTCGGCTGATAATACAAAGTATTTGGGTGTGTATTTCGATCGGTTTTTAAAATGGAATTTTCATTCAGAATACGTTAAAACTAAATTGAGAAACATTAGTTTACAAGTTCTACGAACTGCGTAATATTCTAAGCAGAGAGGTTCTGCTTATAATGTCTATAAATCATTAGCAGAATCTTGTCTTAATTATGGATTGATTTGATGGGGATCGGCTAACAAAGGTATTTTGAGTAATGTCAGTATTGCTCAAAAGTATATTTTAAAGATAGTATTCTTTAAGCCAAGACGCTTTTCTTCAGAACTCTTATTTCAACAGTTTGGTGTCTTTACGATTACTGAACTGTACATAAAAAAATATGCTTAGATTTTCTCTTACCAAAAATATTTTTCAAAATTACATATTTCACGACATAATGACGAGATTAAATTTTACACATAAATTGATGCCATATTTGTTTTACATAAATTAATTGTATTAAATATTATTCTGGTTGAATTAGTATGGGAACCAGCATGAAAGTTAATGCAAGCAAAATTATTGGTAACTTTTAAATCGCATTCTAATGGATTCTAGGTATGAGACATGCTCCATATGCGATTTTCTTCAATCTTTTCAAATGTTCGCTAAAAAGCCATAGTGAAACCATAAATAAATAAAATTAACAGTAACAAATAGAACTAAAATACAGTGCATTTATGGAAGGCTTCAATAAGAACTAACATAAAATAAAAATCAAAGAACTGATTGACTCGTCCGTTACTTTGTGACAATATATGTTTATATAAAATGAAACGAAGGTATACTTTATTATTTGTCACTAATTTATTAAACAGTTTGGACGTTACGGCCGCTACTACACAAGACGCTCATCTAAAATGAAACCAAACTAAGGGTATATAAGATAAGATTTGCATAATACTATTAACTGGGTATAATAATGTTGTATACAATGGACTAAAACTTAAATTATGAGACAAATGGGTCGTAATTCATAGAATATAATAGCGCACTTGCCAGATTTCCTTGTTCAGAGGGACACCGATCTTAACGGTTTATTTTTATACACGTGTCTTTGGCCCGTTATTACTATATTATTCACTTATATTTTCATATTATTCTGTTAAAATATAAAAAATATTCCCTCTAATGAGCTTTAAACGCTCATTACGAATAAAACGGTAGTAAATATTTAATGTAAAAACAATTCTTTACGTTTTCTTCAGCATTGACTCTGATGATGTTAAAATATTATTAAAGTCACAATAATTTTAAATCTGTTCTTTGCACTTGGCCTGATTTGGACTATATCAGACCACCGCGTTAGGACCACGCGGCTATTATGATAAACATAAACACGCCCTAATGCGTGAGGTACAACGTCACACATTACAATTTATCCTTATGGAAGTTATTCCACGCACACTTCCAGAAGAGCCTATGCATTCAAAATGAATAGGTGGATATGCTTGTTCTAGTTTTATTAAAGTTTTGCCAGCTATGACAACTGTTATTATTAAATACAATAATAATTATTTTTTTTTTTTTTTTTAATTTTGGTCGTAGACAAAGTACAGTGTGCAACTCTTGCGTGAAGCCAATTTTTATATACTCGTTCGGTTTGCAACACTCGCCTACAGCTCGTGTTGTAAACTCGTATTTGCAACCTGTCTTCATACACTTGTTACATATGTATTATATTAGCTGGTGTAAAATTATTCCTGCAAACCCTAACGTCCAGAAAAGCCCAATTTACAGTCAATTTTTAATTGTTTATTGTCACTAATTTTAAGAAAATTTTGGCCTGCGGTTAAAGAAAAAAAATATGTTTCTTCGCACCGCATTATATCTCTTGCTGATTAACCTAGATTTTCGTAATTTGAGATCATAGCCGCTTACTTGTTACGTTTTCCAGAGATACAGACGTTTAAGAAATAACCGAAATCCTTTAAACGACACATGCTGATTATTTTTCCTTTTGGAGAGGTTGCCTATTTCTTATCTAGAAATTTCATATCATTGTGAATATGATCCTTTCTCTATAGAAGATATTAAATTTAAAGAATTATTCAGATTGAGCAAGGATAAGGCTCAGTATATACTTCAACAGTTTTCTTGCAAATGTACAGGACCACAGATTTTAAGATATTAATTACCTAAATAATAATTAAAAGTCATAATTAATCTTAAAACTATTTAATAAAAAAAAGTAAATTTAGATAAATTAACATAATTAAAAATGTCTTTCACAATCTTCAAAAATAAACTGTTCATAGTTTCACATGCAAACATCCAAAAATCAAAGTTTATGAATATGTGCAAAATATCATAAACGGCTACATAACTGTACTGCGTATATTATTTCATTGTTCTTTTACCACTGGATAAAATAGTAAATGTTTATAGTCTCTTAGCCGGTAGTATTTCTTTCCCGAAACACTCTTAAGAACAGGTTGCACTATTCACCGTTTTAAATAAGCTAGAGTCGATTCGTAAACCCAACCTGTTTCTTATAATAAAAAACATTGGCACTGGGTAGTGAACTTATAGATATTTATTTCACCAAAATAACTTTAATTTTGACTGTTAGATACTGCCTAACCCATGGCTACGAAACGGAATATTTTATTTATTTACTCTGAACTCTGATTATTATTAAGAACTGATCTTAATGAAATTTCGAATATGGAATTATTTTCTTTTCGCTGTGTTTCGCGGTTTTGTCAAATTGCCCCGCTTTTCCAAATGGGCAAGGAATTAAAGTTAGAGGTATGTCCAAGAAGTTTCGTGATTGGCTGATTATCGAGTACAGATCCAGGGTAGTAAAAACCCAATTAAATTTTATTATACTTTAATATAAACTTTTTAGGTCGTAAGGATGTAAAACGCATTAAAATAATGGGTTGTTTAAGCAATTAAAAGATTTAAATATTTTTAGTTTTAATTTAATATTTACTTTTTCGGAGAAAGCCATTATCAGAGGCAATTTTAAGAATCCCCCAAATAAGTATTGTATAGTTTAGGTCATCCAATAAAATAAATCTGGGCGTATCTTGCTTTTGTGTGTATGGGACGAAAGTACCGTAAAATATCTCTATCTCCTTTCAATTTTCTATGACTTTGAAATTCTTACTGTAGGATATTTTTTCCAGATATAATATTCTTAGTGTTTTTGCGAACTTTATAAAATGGAAGAAGCGCTTGAGAATAACATATTAAATTTGAATCATTTAGACTTCATAATGTAATTTTAGAATTAATTCTTATTTCCTTTCGTACATTGAATTGGGTTAATTAAATATAAATATATCAACGGGAGTAACACCAAAACCAAGGATGCTATATATGAGAAAGAGCGTTTCCGCCCACCCAGTTAAATTTGCTTGTATTTAATTCTGCACTATTGTCACACAAATCTAATAATATACACAAACTCTTGTGAAGATGACAACAATTAAATTTCATAAAATTAGGTTGGATTTCTCTGTAATCGTATAATTGTAGACATCGACACGTCTCGGCATCGCGCCTAATGTCGATCGCTTTCATCGATAAGAAGCGAGTTTAGTTGCGCACAGAGTACTATTCGTATAGGAAACAGTCGAATTATAAAATTCTATAGTGCACGGAGTCCCACCGCTTCTTCACTGGTTCTTAAAGTGTAGAAACCTGTCGGTAATTGTTCATGTGATTACGCTTGTCACTTTTATAAATAAGACATACTTTGACTGTTTCCATAATTTTCGCATAGCCAACATCGTTGTGGTGCATAGATTCAAAATAATGAACAATGATTTTAAAAAAGATCTTACAATCTTTTACCAGAAAAATGGGACATCATCCAGACTAATGTTTATATACACTATGAAAAAACTCGCCAAACAGAACTATGGTTTACAGAAATTATCAAAATTACTAAATCTTCGTTTCGTCGATATAAATGTTAGTGTGTTTCATATGGTTATCGTTCGTATATTTTTTTTAATAAACTGCGCTTTAACTAAGGACAACCAACCTACAAATAGATAATTATTCCTCGTACCTTTCTTTAAATAACATTTAACAATAATTTCATATATTAAATAATGTTGTCATTTACTTTATTTCTGGCCTTAATTTCTCGATTGAAAATTTTGAATTCATGTTTCAGAGAAACTGAAATGCCCTTTCTGCTCATTCACATCGGTTTATTCCACAAACCTAAGACGTCATATTTCCATACACGAAGACATGCAAGATCTGACGTGTTCCCATCCTCAGTGTGACTTCAAGACAAGTTACAAGTATTCTTTACAACGCCATGAAATAAAAATTCATGGAAATCAATGCTCAGTTTGTTCATATAAAAATCGGTAAGTTATTAAGTGAGAAGATGATATTAAAACTGCACTTCTGAGTAAATACACCATTCCCTGCCAAAAATACCATTAGAAATATACAGTTGGTGCATCGTTGAGTTGGACATAGGAAATCCAATGTAATTTTTGAGGTAGCTGAATATTGGCTGCCCTGTATATTTTATAGGAAAACTGCATTATAACTTCTTAAAGAAGCCGACATGGTAAACCCATGTACCGCGCTTGAATACATTTTGGTGCGCCAATCTTAAGCTACTTAATTAAACGTGATGGCAAAATCATGAGCCCCACAGTTCAGGTAACATAGCAAACACCAGCAAATTAAGTTATGACATTGACAAAACGAAAATTAGTGTCAGTGACATATTTTTATTATTCGTTATGTTCGGCCTTACGTCAATTTTTGGTAATGGCGTCATAGAAATTATTTGCTGGTTTTGCCATCGCGTTTAATTGAATAGCTTAGGGTTGGCTCACCAAAATGTATTCAAACTATCCTGTATATAAAAAAATATATATAATATTCTATAAGAATAAACTTGTCTATTGGAACAGTAATTTCCTATTATGCTATAAGGATTAATGTGCCTTGTTTCCAATAGGAAGCCACATGTTCTAGGAATACTATGGAAGAGTAATAGGTTCCAATATAAACCTTTGATTCTTAATAAGCATCATTAAACAACATCCTATTAAGGTCTAATAGGAATATACCCTTCTAATCGAGTAGTAATTTCCTATAAAATACGTCATTCTTACCTTTCCCGTAAGGAAATTTCAAGGTTACCGATACGTCCGACGATAAAACATTCCAAAAATCAATTGTGGGCGTCGCGGCGCAGGCAATCTAGGACTATCTATACTCAGACATCAGCTACTTGGACATTAGCTATTCGCACTAGAAGCTTTGGCAATGACTACCAGTATTCAGTTATTCCCGCAGGGATTTGAACGTTTACCTTTAAACGTATTTATTCAGTACAGTTTACAAGTTTATGGACATACATTTCATACAATTATTACAGTAATATACAGTGTGATGGAAATGACTTATTATATTTAAACCGGCAAACCCTGAGAGGAAAACAAATTGAAGAAAATTAACCATAAATGGCGCTTTCAATTGATAAGTGGAATAAATAACCTTATGTCAAACCAGAAAATCACGTATGGCACTGGCGAAACATAAACGTAAACAATCAACATTGTGATACTTAGTGTCAAAAGACGTCAACACAGCCAGTGTTGTCATATTTACACGGCAAACTCTTTAGAAAAAATACTTTAATTAACAATTTTTTATTCATTTATGAACGAATATTATTCCAGAAAACCGACGGCGAAATATATTTTGCAACACAAATAATAGTAATACCACAAATTTCAAATCCGTTATAAGCACAGGAAAGTAAATAGGTCAAACGTCATTGAGCTTTTGAATGATTAATTAGTTTTCAAACTCTTTTAAAAAAATGCAATTTTATTTAAGACACATGCTCTCTTACCTTCACTTATTTAAAAACAATTATTAGTTTCATAATTTCTATAAAAATACACATTTTAAATACGATTCCTGCAGTTTAAAAATTACATTTTATTTAATCGGTTGAAACGAAAACGCTCAAAACTAGAGATGGGCAATATTTCACAGTTTGGTGATTTTTTCAGTGAATTAGAAATCACCATCACAACCTGTGATTCCACAGACACGAAACCGTCGGGTGACGTACATTATCGCGGGATGAGCTGTGAGTTTATGGGGCCGATTAAAAAAACATATGTAGCCCTTCTCTACGACACCCAAGGAGTCGCCGATTTAAATATAATAAGTCCTTTCCATATCACTGTATTATGTTTTCCTTTCCGAGTCTGAAAACTTTGAGCCTCTCCACTGAGGATTTACGATCAGGAGTACCGACCAGGACTGAAGTTGGGTGTGGTATGAAATTTCGATATTATAATGCTGCTTTGGTCGACTTTCGAGTCAATGCTCTCTGATGGCCTTTACAAATTCCAACCTTTTCAATTCAAATTCTAAAAAAAAAAACAGGTATAAAGGTATAGGAACTGCAGATGTACATAATAATTATTATCCGAGTTTTGGGATGTTTTGTGTCCTCATTCATGCTTCTTTCATTCGTTTCTCATTCATTCCTCTTTCATTCATATTTACATTTCTTTCATTCTGTTGTTATTATGTAATTATTATTTACATTTAGTTAAAATTTAAAGTAAAAATTAAAAATTTTGCCTTGTCAATACGGTGGGTGGGATTGTCGGAGGAATTATTACCATGTGCTTCCAGTGTGTCGTGTTTTATTTATTATTTCAATAGTTTTCCCCTATTTTCCTGTTATTTGAGGTTTTCTAAACCTCTCAGTCTTTTGTTTATTTATATGTATTAATTATTTAGGACGACGTCGTACTATTCACTTTTTTTCGGGGTTCACATTTTACACAAATTTTATATCGATTTTTCTGAAAATTTTCCTTAGTAACATATTCCTTCTCATTGCTGTCCCCCATCCATATATGCTGCCCTGCTAAGACTAATTGTCCTAACTGCTTAAAGTAGTTTTGAGAAATTACGCAGTTTGTTATTATTACATTCACTTTTTTTCTAAATTCATTTAGACGAGTGGTGTTTCCTTAAATATTTTTGAATATATACACTAATACTTTATTACATTATAAAAATATAAGAGATACTATAAACACGCCTCAAAACTGAAATTTTGCAGATATGACAACTTGTTTTAGCAGGGTAGTATGGGTCAGCTTAGTACTACGCGAACTTCATTAGTTAAGAATTTCTTCATCTGGAGAACATCATTCTTGTGGAATGACCATCCTGAGCTCGTGTCTCCCAGCGAGTATAACCTCCAATGATTCAAAACCAACTTGAACCGCTTTATTAGCACACGCACGACTCCCAGAGTGACTTATAGGATTTTTCCTATAGTGCTAATGTTTGATCATAAAAAAATATTGCCGAAATTGTACAATTACTGCCATAGTGAGATGAACAGATTTTATACTTTCTCATCATTTATTTTTAAGTTTGTCAATATTTTAAGTTGATAGCGTTTACATACAGATTTGATTGATAGTATCTTCTAGATGGGTTTAGCAATATTGCCCGAAGGAAAATTGGCCGAAAACAATTGTCCGGTCTCTGTTAACTTTTGACCCGCTAATTTTTTGTTTACAAAATTTGAGTTTTAACGCAAAAATTACAGGTTTTACAAACTCAATTACAATTTGGACCTATATATGCTGTTTCCCGCCAAACAAACCAAGCGAAATCCGCTTACAAGGCACATTTTATTTATTTTCTCACCCCTGAGGTTCATAAGTGGATATCCGTGATTTCGTTGTCCAATGTATGTTTTGAAACTCGTTTAAATATAGGCCGAGTTCTGAATCCCTATGTTGCAAGTTTGAAGGCTGCAAATAAGCTGAATAGCCCCAAATTTATTTAACCAAAAATAGGCGCCAAGATACCTTAATCCGGCCCTGCCTCTAATATAATATTGAAACATTAAAAAGCAATTCTCCACACAAAGTTATTACAAAAATATTTCACAAGGAACCAACAGCGAAATTAGTACAGTTTATTATCATTATTTAATTTTAGTGCTCGGTGGTGCCAATATTCTAACATATCTCTCGAATAAAACCGATCGAACCCTTACCAATACTTATAAAGGGTGTCCCACTGGGAACCCCTTCCATCTATATGTGGGAAACTATATATAGGAAAATTTTGAAAATTGGACAGTATGGTAATGTCGGGTTAAACCAAAATATTTTCAATATATTGGCACCTCCGGTTATACCGGAAGTTGGTATCAACTTGCTTATTTTAAATGGAGCACCCTATATATTATTACATTATTGGTCTAAGTTTAAATATGTTTGACATATTTAAGGTTTTATGTCTAAAATAACCTTTGCGGACCTTAAATTGATATGTAATGCTGATATGTTGTGACTTCTAATACACTTCTTATTGTTACAGGAATCGTAGTGCAGTTCAAAAACATCTAAGAACCGTTCACGGTATTTACGAGATCCATCAGTGCGACAAATGCAATTTCAAAACGTTTTATTTAATGACCCTGAAACGACATAACGCTAGAGAACATAAGGGCATGATGAAAACTAATTTTATATCCATAAAGAAAAATAAAGACGAATTAACTGCGGAAGAAGAAGAAGAGATCAAGTTGTTGTTTAAGGATTAATTATAAGATTTTATTATTGGTATATGGGTCAAGAATTATAAGTTAAAAAAGGGATATTAACTAACGGATGGTTATACAGGGTGACTCACAACGAGTGTCCGTTGGAACTTTTAAGGGAACTACTACATTTGACAGCTTTATCCTCTAAAGCGTTTTTAGTTTAAAACCGTCCTAAATTGACAGTTAATGGTTTATAATGACAACTGAAAGCAAAAGTCGACCTAGTTTTGTATCTGAATTAATTTTTTTTTTCGAAGAAAAAATTATTTGAGAATGTACTAAACTATTTTTGCAACAACATCCCGATAAAAATATTAATCGGGAATCTGCAAAAAATACGTCATATTGTATGGCATATGAAAACAATGATATGAACACAACTAGGATACTGTACAATTAATTATCAAATATTGAAAAATACACGTCCAAATTAATAAGTTGTTATTTCATTAATAAAATAAATAAAATATATTAATCATTTTTTTTAACGGAGAGAAAATAGATTCTAGATTTTACGACAGAGTCTATACTTCACGTCCTAATCAGGGTTGTTAAAGTAGTTAATGTAACATTTACTACGTAATTTACTACCATAGTAAATGTAATTAGCTATATGCTCGTACTACGTATTTTGTTACATTTACTGTATTTGCTACTTTCGCATTTCATTTTTAAAATATTTTTATTTGGAAACCGTAAAGCAAAAAGCAACAGAAGAACAATAACCAAAAACTACTATTTTCTACTTTTCCACTCGAATTTCAAACTTTTAACATCAAATTTATGACAATAAATTTGAGGTTATGTTGTGTTTTTGACACTTTCAGCCAATCAAGACAATAATTACATTTACTACGTTTGCGACGTAACAAATGTAACAATGTAGTAAATTAAATTTTTCTGCGACATTAGCAACCCTGGTCCTGATAAGTCGAATTGTACGAGGTAGCTCTAAAATCTAGATGTATGTAAATTTACTAAAATTTAAATTTGACATATTTTACATAAAAATTGAATTTAATTTAGATTTTAAACAAACTAAATTAGAGTTATATGTGGGTTAGCCACCGGCTCAAAAGTATCGTCATGCCACTCTAGGTAACAAAAAATTTCTTCTAAATATATGGTCGATAATATGTTTCATCAACAATCAATACGACATCTTATCACTTTTGGCTTTTAGTATATTAAAAACAAAGTCATTGTAACTATAATACAGGGTGCTACGCAATTATTAATTCATTTACTTAACATTAAAAAATAAAAGAAAATAATAACGATACAAATACAAAGTTCAGCCATAAAATAAGTATCTGGCAAGTGCGCGTGTGTTGTGGCATGCGTAAAATTAATTTCTTTAAGAAATTTTAATATCAAATAAACGGATATCGTTTACATTTTTACTGTATCCTTGGTTACCTACTTAATAACTAGTTATGGCTTATACTATATCTAAAGATTTTGTATTTTTAATGTTAAATAAAAGAATTAAATGGATAGATAATTGCGCATCACATCGTATTATAGACTTTATTTGTTGAAATTATTTTTATTTTTAATTTAGCAAAAGTTAAAGGTGATAAATTGTCACTGATTGTTTACGAAACGTTTTTGCGACAATATAAAGTGTTTAGAAGAAATATTTTTTTTTTTTGTTACCTCGAGTGGCATACTTTTAGGACAGTACCTATCTAACCTAGATATATATATCTAATTGGTTTAGTTTAAAAAACAAACTAAATTCAATTTTTATTTAAAGGATGTTAAAGGACCCCTCACGAATCAAATGGAAATTGGCTCTCGGTGAAATTGGCCAAATTTTGGATATGTTGTTTCTTTCGGTGTCCAAATCAAAAGTCACCACGGGCACAAAGCTCAAAAATCTTCCTTGCGAGCAGTACCCTGCTCTGAAGGTTATTAACTTGTCTCCCGTTGGTCAAAAGCTAAACGTTCCGTCGCCAGTCCATCCGCGCTGATGTAGAAGAGGGGCGGAGCTTAGCAATGCAGCGGCCCGCGATGGCATGGTTTTAATTATTATTAAAAAATTGCGATTATTAATTGATAATAATAATTATGAATAATTATGGATCAGAAATGTTTTGGTAGCAAGAAAGATAAATAAATATCTTCATATATATCCCGAAAATGCAAGGGGAGAAGAGGTAAAATCAGCGAAAATCGGGGATTACCGTCTCTAACCTTCAGAGCTGGGTACTGCTCGCAGGGAAGATTTTCGAGCTTTGTGTCCGTGGAGACTTTTGATCTGGACATCGAAAGGAACAACATATCCAAAATTTGGCCAATTTCCATTTGATTTGTGAGGGGTCCTTTAAATTTTAGGAAATTTAAATGCGTCTAGATTTTACGCGCTACCCCATACAGTTAAACGTATCAGGAGGTAAACTGCCCTGCCCTAAACTCTAGAATTCTATCAGTTAAAAAAAATTATTAAAATTGGTTCATTATTAGCGAAATCACAGCTTATTAATGAGGACGTGGAATATTCGATGTTGTCGTAGTGTCTTGAGTAAAATCCAAAAATAGAACGTCTATTTAAAATATCAAAGTTGATAGCTACTTTCGGTATAAACGGAAGTGACAGAGAAACGTCAGAAGTTTAGTTAAGAAAGGCATATAAATAAATGTATGCTCGTCAAATTGAATTGCGTAGTTCTTCGCGGTAAGTATATTGTTGGTTTTACAAATATATTTACGTAAACAAAATGAATACCCGACTAATTGTACAAAACTTGAACAAACTTATACGGGTTTTGCATCTTTATTTTGGATTCAAAATATGGATCTGCGTTAAATCGAGCTTTTTTTGACCGCACATATTGTGCACACGTACATTATTTTATAAATAATGCGTGCATAGTATGATTTTTAAAAATTAAGGGTTCCGACGTTTGCTCGGATCTGATACATGTGGAGTATTTGCCGAGGTGACATTTCTACACTATTTTTATTACCATGTTTTATTTTTAATCTGCAAGTTTTAGGTTTTCGCAAAACAATTTAAAGTTGACCGCCAATGTCTACATTTCATTTTTTAATTTTTTTTTGTTGAGATCATGATTTTGTTAAATAAACTATTCTATAATCAGATACCATTAGAGTCTTAGAGATAACTTCTTTGAATAGAATTTTAGATGCGACACGCAAAACGATCTAACCCGGACAAGCATAATTACTAGCAGGTGAAGTTTCTAGACTATAGCAAATCGCAGTATTCATTCCTTTACACAAAGATCGACCCTTTACTGTAATATTCGAATTGACCAAGCAAAATAGTCATGTAACAGTTCCATTTGTACTTTGAACTATTTCGTGAAAATACTGCTAATATGATTACCCTTTCTGCAGCTGCTGGTGGAATGTGCATGCACATGCACATGCATTACACTTTATAAAATACCAACCAAAAGTTTCAAGAAAACACTTCTAGTAATTTTCCATATTTAAAATAGAATGTATTATGCAAAATATGAAACAAGTATACAGAAATAGATTCGAAACGGCACCTTTAACAGAATGAGCCTATGCTGATGAAAAAGATATCAAAGTTCATTAGGTCAAAATGATGATTCGAGATGGAATATCAAAAAAATAAAATCGCCAATGTAAACTCTGAAGCGAAAAAATAAGCGAGACTAGTATTTCCTCCCTGCCGTAATATACACAAAAGTTCTTCAATAATAAACGTTTATTTTCCTTTGAAAGTAATAATTTTCGAATAAATTCATATTATTATTGGCAGTTAATGTTCCTAAAGCTGTGTTGTTTAACTCCTAATTCTTCATGTTACATCCTATACAGGTTTTCCTTGAATATGTTATGATGTAATGAAGTTTATTATCTTTTGTCAACAGAATACCGCCCAATTACAGTTGTATGAATGAATCTATGAAGTTAGAGAAAATGCGAAAAAAAAAATTATATCACCAATGTAAATGGTTGAAAGGACACACAATGTTTTATCCCAAGATTTAATATGTATAATTTAAGACATGCTATAAATAATATAGTAAATTGTTAGATGTAGAAACTAGACAAAGACCAAAAACCTATTGATTATTGGGTGAAGTTAGGTATCTTTTTAGTTTAGGCCCAATGGTGTGTGCAGGGTTGCGTCGTCCATAAGGGCGAGATCGGGCGGCGCCCAACGGCGTAATGCTGCGACGACTTAACGACTGCCTATGATTAAAACATAATATAATAATTAAGTCATTCCCATAATGCCCTATAATTAAATACTTTTCGAGTTATCCAGCAATCAACAAATTTTATCACCACAGATCTATAAGTTTATTTTACGTGCCTACAGGGTGTCCCAAATTCGATGCTCACCATTGGGATCTCGGAAATTATAAGAGATACACGAAAGGTTAAATTGTGACGAAGTTGCATAGTTTGGAGCTCAAGTTAATGCCGGTGAGAAATTAAGAACATTCCGAGTACTTTAGGAGATAGGTATTCGAAAAAGACCGAAAATTTCATTTTCGGAAAGCATTTGTCCTTCGTTCCCGCAAATCATACACCAATATACTTTCATCGTTTTGAACCGAAGGTACATCATCAGCAACTTAACTCTTTTGCAATACGGTCCTGATATTATTATGTTTAAAAAATATGCTACTCAAATCAGAAAAAAATATATTTGATAAGCAATATTTTGGGCAACAATGGAATTTTTCAGTAAAGATTGTATTAAGAAAATTAATTAAATTTCTAAAATATTTAGTCTAATAAACAAAAATTTTTTTAAAAAGTGAAATTTTGGTAACAAAGGTATTTATATTCAATTTGTATTCAAATTGTAATCCTTCTGTTTAAATACATTTTTTTGTTGAATAATTAATTGTTCTTGCAAACCTCACTTTTTAAAGATATTTTTTCATCGTTAGAATAAATATTTTAGTAACCTTTTTTAATTATCATATTTAATGTAAAATCCATTTTTACCCAAAATATTGCTTATTAAAAAATAATTTTTTTTCTGATTTGAGTAGCATATTTTTAAAACATAATAGTATCAGGACCGTATTGCAAAAAAATTAAGCTGCTGATGATGTATCTTTGGTTCAAAACGGTGAAATTTTGGAACGTAATAATTCGTAAAGTAAAAAAAATTAGATTTCAGGTACGTATTTAAAATTTTTGACCTGATGGTTATATCTGAAAACCGGAACGTCCTTTTTAAAATTATAAACTATCTTAAATGTAGGGTAAAAAAGTGCATGCAGATAGTGCTTTACGGTTTTCAATATGTTTATAAAAGTAAAAAAAACGAAAACGGAAAATGAAATTTTAATTTTTTTTTCGGATATCTCAAGTAGTCGGAATTATCTTAATTTCTCACCGGCATTATCTTAGCCTCCAAATTATGCAACTTTACCACAAGTTAACCTTTCGTGTATCTTTTATAGTTTCCGAGATCCCAATGGTGAGCATCAAATTTGGGACACCCTGTACACCAGTATATACATAGGACTACTATAATAGGATGACACACCTAATTTGGGTCAAGTTGTTTCATTCTAAGGCCTAGTTCCACAATGAACTGTTAAGTTGCCAATCAGATGTGACAAGATCTGTCAAAATCATAATAAAACTCTAATTATAATTAATTCTTAGCTTTTATGTTACCCATCTGAGAGAATTTGATATTGGCAAGTCGGCAGTTACTTGAAAATCCAGGCCTAAGAGAAACGTTTTAGGCTGGCCGGTTACATTCGTGTTCCTGATTTGGATTCCGAATTAGGAAAACGAAATCGGAATTCCGCACACATTCGATTTTTATTAGTACTATTGGCGTTACAGTCGCGCTGTTTCCAAAAGAATGGATGACGAATTCTTGCGAACAAATGCAAAATTTTCCATTCTACTACCTATATGGCCATTCCGGAAGATTTTGCTATATTAGTCACAAAGGCAGCGCGTGTACTTATTTTGTACGCAAAAGAGATGGTTATAGATTTGAAGATACTCTAACGCATTATTTTGAAGATATGCCTTTCCAATGCCCACAGCATAGGTCTACGGTAAAACCGTAGGTCTGGCAGCACTGACCCCCGATTCCTGAATAAAAAATTGCGGACGTGTGCGTCGAGAATACAATCAATACAGTAATCTTGCGTTCGGATAGACGAATAGGATTTATTTCCGAATCGAAATTAAGAGGCCCGGAACGGTGGTACGAAAAAATGCGTAGTATAAGTAGACTATTTCAATGTTTTCTGTTCGTTCGGGTTGTCCGAAACTGAAAACGAACTCTGAAACTAAATCAGGAAAACAAACGTATGCTGCCGGCTTTAGGAAAGTAACTTTAAAGACTATTTTTTATTTATGTTTTTCCTTTGTTTAAATAGGTAATTATATTTTCATGTATTTAGAATTAACTCTTCTCCAATATACAAAACCATAAAAGCTCTAGCTGTTTTTGATACCGATATCTAGAAATACCGTTTTTTAATATGTATATAATTGGTTAAAAAATTAAGCTTTAGTTTTGGTATTATTATTGTATTTTAATGTTATTATTAACAATCATAGGAAAGGTACAGGGTGGCCAACATAGGATCTTATCTTATCTCTATGAATTGTAAAAGTTCAATAGCTAATAATTGATACTGTTATAATATATATTATATTTAAGAGTAGGTATAGTGGAAATATTGATCCTTTGCAGTTACGTCATATTTTTGAGGTATGTCTCTGCTATCTGAAATTTTTAAATATATAAATAATATTCTAAATAAGCTCTAAAAAAATGCACATCTAAAAATATCTGATCAAATATTAATTTCAATTTAAGAATTAATTATTCTGCTTAAAATATTGTTATTTATTCCAATTTTTTCTGTTTTTTAATTATATTGACACAAAACCAAATTACAAACTTTTTTTTTATCCAAATTGCATGATTGATAATATACAACTTTGTGTGATAACTGTCATTATTAGAGCTGAAACGCATAATTTCTTATTCAATAAGTTTATAATGTGCCCTAAAATGCTAAATTTATTTTCTCCAAGTAAAAATGTTAAGTGTAGCCCAGATGAAATCCTTAACCCTTTCCCTTTATAAAATACAAATATACACTATCAAATATCAATCAATTGAATGCTAATCACAACGGCATTAAATATTTATATAACTCGCCTACAGTTTCTAAGATAAGCTAAATAATCATGTTATAGCTCGAATCTTGAATAAAGGAGGCCATTGACGTCATCGGGCACCAAAGTCATCGATTGGCAGGACTCTCAGCAGACCCGAACAAACCCGAACATGAAAATATTTTACAACAGAGTTCATAAGCGTTAGATTTGTTGCAGATGTCCCATACTTGATCAATTTAATGAATAATGAACATGCCACTATGTGTCCCCAATAAGGCGCCCAAGAACGTAGTCACGTGGGACAGTCATGACGCAAATGGTTCAAAGTTTCCACTCTACTTAGGCCACCCTATGCAGCGGTAAATGATTGTTCTATATGATATACGTTTTAATATTGAATATAGAATAATTCAGGTAAATTACAAGGGCCGAATTTATTGTTAAGAGTTGGCGTACAAAATAAATTAAATTTGCCCTATGATTTGATAGCAAAGTGGATATGTTAGAAGGCATAGCGGAGTAGTATTAGAGGTAAGTATTAAAGATTAATATTGTAACGAATTAAGTAATAAACATATTACAAATAAAATAACATGGCCTTTACCTCTCATGTTATAAGTGAATGTTTAATATACCTGTTTGATGATGGTACTATACAGAGATGATGGTTTACCTCGAGCTAAAACTTTCTGAATCAGATTATAAGTGAAAACACCATATCGAACGATTTTCTGGATAATGTATTTCCGTGAAAACCGGTACCTACGCGTACAGGTGCCGATAAACCGCTTCCTCTCTGTAGGATATGAGGCTCCTGCTCCTAACCAAGATGCATGGATGCTGTTCAGATATTTATATTTTTACTTATTCTATGTTATTTTTTATTTATGGCAAAATAATATAATAAAAATAATAAATTATTTACTACGGTTGCAGTTAAGAGCCGAAATTTGACATTTTTGTCGAGCAGAGTTATGGGCCCCACTGACGGTCACATTTGCTTGCGAGCATGCATGAACACATCGAGGCATGCATGCAAATTCGACAATGTGTGATCAAAAACTGACGCCTTTTCATGCTTCTGGCGCGATGTGAAATGATCTGTCGCTGCTTGAATTTTTGCATTCGTGCCGACTGGCGTTATCAAGTGTGTGGCAAAAAACGTGCCAGTTGTCATTTTTTTTGTAGTTTACTTAAAGCAGTGCGTGCAACATTCAGACTTACAGAGAGTTATTGTATTAATTATGGGAAATAGAAGGTTAGAAGAGGTGTTGACAGACTTTATTAATACATGCAAACAACATGAGTGTATTTGGAAGGTAAAATCCAAGGAGTACGTTGATCGGCAGAAAAAAGAAGAAGCATATAAAGAACTGCAATTAATTTTAAAAGGATATAATCCAGACGCTACAATCGAAGATGTAAAAAGAAAAATAAATTCTTTAAGAAGTTGCTTCCGAAAAGAGTTTAAAAAAGTTGAAGAATCAAAAAGGTCAGGCGGGGGCACAGAAGATACATATACACCCAATTTATGGTATTTTCAACTATTAATGTTTCTGAAAGATCAGGAAATACCTAGAAGGAGCGTGGGGAATGATGACTCTGAAATTGTGTTTAGCCAGGTAAGTAATGTATATTTGTTAAAATCACTTTAATTTCAAATGTGTTTAAACAAGTTTAAACCGTTTAAATCATGTTGTTTATCGTCAACAAACGCGAACAAGCCTGCCATTGAATGTCATCCTTAATAAACAAAGTTGTTAAAAGGCTTAAAGTTATATAAAGTTAAATAAAAGAAGTTGTTTATTCGAAAATACAAATTTGTATGATTTTCTATGCATTTACAGGACCTTTTGAATGAGCACAAACTTATTTCAATTTATTTTTTAGGAAGAAAGTGAAGAAGAAACAGGCCGGAGTGAAAATCAAAGTGATGATGACATATCTCGTCCTTCAACATCAACAGAAGGAATTAGAGCAACACCTTTGAGCAGGCCGCAGAAAATAAGGAAAACTGAGTCGGACAATGTTTTAAAAATTGTAGGGGAGAAGCTACAATCAATAAGATCAGAAGATGAATACGACATAGTGGGAAAAAACGTCGCAGAAAAATTAAGGAAGCTGCAACCCTCCATGCGAATTTTTGCAGAGAAATTAATCCATGACGTTCTTTTTGAGGCTCAGTTAGGCACTTTAAGTCGCGCCGCGTCCATATGCATTTCACCACATGCACTGTGCCCAGGACAAGAACAAGAACTGCAAGAAACTTCGGCCAGGCAGTATTTTTCGACATTTCAAAATTTGTAGCGTATTTTTGTTTTGTTAATATTTTGGTTCCTATTAAATACATAAAAACAATGGAATATTTATTTTAATTCATTTATTACAACCAGGAGTCTTTTTAAATTAAGCAATAATATAAAAATCAAATTTATTGCTTCTATTTGGTATGAACAAAAAAAAATTTCTTAAATATTTTAAATTTAATTAGGGGTTAACACGATCATGTTGCCAAGGAACACGTCCTTCTTCGTTAAAATATTTTAAAAATATATTTCGTGTTTCTTTTGCAGCATCACTAGCATTTCGATTATGACCGCGTTGTAAGGAAACAAATTTTCCGTTATTATTATTTTGCATATGATTATTAATAATTTCACTCTCATTTCTTGTATTCATGTATGCCTCTCCACATTTACGTCTTAAAAAATTATGAAGAGCACAACATGCTCATACTACCTTTTCAACATTGGGCAGTTTAATATTTATTTCGGTATGAAAAATACGAAATCGTGTAGCTAAGATCCCAAAAGCATTTTCAACAACATTTCTGGCACGTGAAAGCCGATAGTTGAATATTTTCTTGGAATAATTTAATTCTTTTACATGAAATGGGTTTAAAAAATTAGGACGTAGTGAGAAGGCTTCATCGCCAATAAAAACAAAAGGTAATTTTTTCTTACTATTATGGACTAAACAAGCACTAGGAATATTTAACTGATTATTTAATAACTTATAGTAAAAATTAGTGTTTTCTATGACTCCTCCATCTGATACACGACCATTTGTTCCTACATTAATCATAACAAATTCATAATTGCTGTCAACAATTGCCATGAGAACAATGCTAAAAAAGCCTTTATAATTGTAAAAATACGATCCAGAATTTTTTGGTCGGGCTATTCTAATATGCTTGCCGTCCACAGCACCGAGGCAATGAGGAAAGTGCCACTTTTCTTCGAAATTGTCAGCAATCGTTTTCCACTCTCGTTCAAGTGATGGGAACTAAAAATCAAATTAAAATACTTACATACCAGTACTGTCTCTTGGTACGCTTATTTTACCAAATATAAAAGTTTTCAAGTGTAATTATTTTATTGAAAATTATTTGTATAAGGTGGTATATAAAAACTGAAATTAAGTAAATAGGTTAATCAGCTAAGATATTAGGATTATTAGAAGAGTCAAAAATATAATAGGCATTTACCTTTACAAAAGTGCTTTTTAATACCATAAATATGGCTTTGCACGTTTCCGGAATAATTTGCCCGAGAGCTTGTGGTGATATTATTGACGAGAATTTTAAATCCTCGTAATTTCTGCCAGTTGCAAGAAATCTTAAGGTAACTGATAGTCTTTCATGTGGACTAATAGCTTTTCTCATGGTTGTATTTTGCTTTTCAATTAACGGTGCTACTTTGAACAACAACTCCCTGTAGGTGTCCTCATCCATGCGAAGATAATTTCTGTAATCATCTACTTCTAGTCGTAATTCACTTAATAAATTTATATGCGAATATTGCGTTCTTTGTGCTAACCAAGACTTAACCCATTTCGATTTTCTTACTGGATTTTTATTTTTCAGTGCAACTGCAATAGCGATTAAGCAAAGATCGTGCTGATTTACGGCCACCATTTTTAAAACTAACCAAACAACTCTAGTGAAATGACGGGATCGGTCAGTCTACCTGAATAGTCAGTGGCTCATATTTCATTTCACATTTGCATGCGAGTTTTGCCATTCATGCATGCTCGCAAGCAAATGTGACCGTCAGTGGGCCGCATTAGAGGCCAACCCGGCGTTATGTTAAGTTTGTGCATTACGAAAGGGGTGGAGTAGCGTAGCCACCTTGCCAATATTTTATTTTAAAATTAATTGACGGCAGGAAAATCTTTCTAAGAGTTAATTTTTTGGAAATTAATATAATTATAAAAATCATTTTGTGTGTGAATGGGAAATTTTTGTATTTCCTAATTTCTTTTCTTGAAAATTAAAAATTATTTTAAATAAAAGAATGAAAAATTTAAGTGTTTTTAAATTTTTAAGAAAAAAATTCTATTAAAGATTTTTTAAATTTATTTAAAGTAGAAACAGAAGCAAATTTTTCTGTTTCTTCTAAGAAATATTTGTAAATTAATTTAATTGTTAACATCAAATATTTCCGAGGAAGAAAAATATTTTCATTTAAGTTTTATAAAAGTTTAAAATAAGGAAGGTTAAAATATCCGGAAACTTAATAAATTTATAAAATTTGAAATAAAATGAGAATTTCACTTTTTTAGGATTCCATAAGAAATCCGAAATTAAATTAAAAACAAAAATTATTGTTTGCTTTTAAAAACATAACAGGGGCCATTGTCGGATCACAAATATTAACTTATTTCCTAGAAGAAACCGCCCCTTATTTCGTAATCTAGCTAATTCTAGCTGATGTGTCCAGGACTTGGTAGAAATTTGGAGAAAGAATTTTTTGCGTACCCATCCCTTGTACTTTACTGCCATCCCAAGCAAGAACACCGCAAATGCGATTATTATACTCTCGAACAAATCGTATTTTAATGTTTGAAAATAAGTTGCAAAATACATGCATAATTGTCATCTTACTTATAGCTATTTAATTTATTCACCTTCAATTAAAATTATATTCATCTATAATTACAATTATAAGACAGATAAATCAAATAACTAGGTACAATGACGCGCACCGGACAGTTACGCCACGACTTATTCAACTAAAATCCACATAGTGCGAATCGGATTAACAGCCGTGGGGTTTAAATATACCAAAGATCTTATAGTTGTTGCAGAATTATACCGTTGACTCTTACTGCCATAAATAAACTACCTGATTAAACCCTATTGTATACGCCTGAACCTCTTCAAAGCTCAATAAATGGGATCAGGGCCGGCTTGAAAATGTATACCACACCACATGATTTATTTTTATAATTTAAAATAAATAGATAGGTATTTTTAGTTTTAGGTACCTATAATAAATGTAAAATAATGATAACAATTGATGATAATTGAAAATAATATAATTTAAAAGTATAACTATTAGGATAACAAGTACAATAAAAATTAATTAAATTTTAAGAAACTATTGATAATTTATGCAAAATTTAACTCTATCACTATCTTCATCTAAGCCTAAACTTATAATTAAGGGTTGAACATTTGTAATCATAGAATTATAAGAATTTTCCACCTTAAGTACATGCTGTACACAGTTTTTCCAGCTGTCTGCAGAAATTTTTCTTACTTCGTTTTTAATTAACTCTACTACAGATGCATTTAATGTAGGATAAATATTATTTCTCCTAATATTGGATTTTAATTGGTGCCATATTAGCGAAATAGGATTGAATATACAATAGTACGGAAGAAGACGCAACACTGTATGTCCATTTTCTGCTGCAAGTTTGTCACACTCGTATTAATATTTATTTTAAAAGCTTTTAATACTTCTAGCAGTTCTTTCCAAAGACGCCACATTCTACCACTAATAAGCCTAACTAAAAATTACTCGCCGCAAAACCACTAAAGATTAAAATTATTAAAAATCACTTTGTATTTATATATGCATCAGGCATGGGTATAAATTGAATTTGTATACCTGGTCCGGCTCTGCTCGAAAAAGTTTTAAAATTTGGGATTTCCTTATTTATTTTATGGTCGAAGGGATAATGAGTTTTATTGCAGTCAAAAGATCAACGGTATAATTCTGCAAATACTATACAAACTACAGATAGAAATATTTATATTTCTAGCCTACCCAATGAGAGATTCTTGAAAATATCAAACGAGTCTTGAACTAATCAAATTGCACTCTGGCAACGTCGGTTACTATTTTACTATATGAACATTGAACATGTACCATAGATGTGGCCAAGGAGCTAGGGGGGAAAACTCAATGAACCATATTTTAACAGTGTTGCCATAATGACGCTTACGCATTATTATAAAATGTATATTTTGTTTGTTTTGCGATTATTGGTGAAAAATCGTCTTTATTATAAACAATCGTGGTGCATTCATGGGTAGTTTGTAAAAGAGTGAATCATTTAAATAAGGATTTATCTTTTAATCGGTAAGTATGGTTATGTTTTAATATGGAAGCACCTCTGATATATCCATTGACGTTTACTTGTGCGGCCAAAAGCTTCACTAGAAGATGCAAGGGTGTTAAATTAAAATTTCACAGGTTAGTAAATATATTTAGAATTTTGAGTTTGCATCACTATTGTTTAAGAATGTACCAAATCTCTATCCACTTCTTTAGGATACCAAAGGATCGTAGCCTAAGGCAAACTTTGGTTACATGCCCTAAGAAGGAAAACTTATAGTCCAGGTGATACTGCAGTTATTTGTGAGAAACAGTTCACAAAAAAGATTATGAAGTTAATGTACCGGGTGGTCAAGCGAGGAAGCCGGCTATATCTCGGTAACCATCAATCGTACAATTTTCAAAAAAGTTTTTTTATAGGAAAAGTGGTCAAGAGAAATCGCTGGAAATATTTTTTAAGTTTACCAGTTGGCCACTAGAGGGCGTAATACCAATACAAAACTGGGAAATCGAGGATTTCTCTTTAATGCCTTATTTAAAATATATGTGTAGTAATCCCGGGGGAAGTATGAGCAACTTCGGTTTTATACTTATTGCTTCAACTCATCAAATAAAGTGGTGGGGGAAGGACAAACATTTATTTGCAAAAAACTAAGTAACTCCGGTTAAGGTAAACGAAATTTATCAAACATAGTCTCGTTAGAAAGAGATTTTATTGCTTTATCAGTTGCATTATAAATTACGCCATTTTAGTTTTAGCGGTAACCGCTAGAGAGCGCTTTTGGGAATGTCGACGAAATTTACTGTTTTTCTTCAAAATTGTAAATGGAAGCATATGTTGGTTTTCACATAGTTAAAAGGAGAACTACATTTTCAAGAACTCAGTGAAAACCGCTAGTTGCTATGTCTTCTCGAACTAAAGATATCAACAAAACATTGTGAAAAAAATTTTGCAGACTACTATCATGTCGGATAAAAATAATGGGTAGGCTTTAATACAAAAATACTCTAAAACTAGTAGGCTTTGAAGCAAAAATTGCATTGTAAAATTTTAAAATTGTTTTACTAATGCCTCCCTAGGTGTTCAAATTGTTTTCCATCATTTTCAGTGCAGGATCTATCCCGAGTTGAAAAGAAGCTCTGCTTCTACTTCTGCCATGGAAAGTCCTTGAATCGCACTTATAATTCTATTAATCATGGCTTCTCGTGTAGTTGATCTACTTTGAAAAACAATGTCTTGTAACCTTCCCCATAAATAAAAATCTAAACATGTGAGATCAGGTGATCTGGCTGGCCACGGAAATAAACCTCCCCGTCCGATCCATCTAGCAGGGAATATTAAATCAAGGTGTTCTCGGACAGATGCAGAAAAATGGTCTGGACATCCATCGTGCTGAAACATCATATTCAATCTTGTTTCTATTGGGACATTTTCTAGGAGAAGTGGTAATTAAATTCTTAAAAAATGTAGGTATGTGCGGCCATTAAGTTTTTCATTAAATATAAACGGACCTATAATTCTCCCTCCTAGTATTCCACACCAGACGTTCACACTCCACCGACCTTGATGCTGCACTTCTTGCATCCAATGTGGGTTGGTTCTCGACCAGTAGTGCATATTATGCAAATTTACCCACCTTAGCCTTTGGCTTATATCGATGTCTTCTCGGGTACCGTACAGCATATACTCTTGAGGCAATGGTTGCATTCTGCATACACTCAAAGAAAACAGCAAGCATATCAAAAGCTTCTTCATTGGAAATCGACATTTTAAAAAGCAATCTAATTAAAAGTGACGCATGTTTTCCGCAATTTTTGCTTCAATGCCTACTAGTTTTAGAATATTTTTGTATTAAAGCCTATAACCCATTATTTTTATCCGACAGTCTGCTAAATTTTTTTTCACATTGTTTTGTTGATATCTTTAGTTCGATAAGACATAGCAACTCGCGGTTTTCTTGAAAATTTAGTTCTCCTTTTAACTATGTGAAAACCAACATATGCTTCCATTTACAATTTTGAAGAAAAACAGCAAATTTCGTTGACATTCCCAAAAGCGCTCTCTAGCGGTTACCGCTAAAACTAAAATGGCGTAATTTATAATGCAACTGATACAGCAATAAAATCTCTTTCTAACGAGACTAGGTTTGATAAATTGCGTTTACCTTAACCGGAGTTACTTAGTTTTTTGCAAATAAATGTTTTTACTTCCCCCACCACTTTATTTGATGAGTTGAAGCAATAAGTAGTATAAAACCGAAGTTGCTCATACTTCCCCCGGGATTACTACACATATATTTTAAATAAGGCATAAGTGGGTGTATTCAAGAGAAAACGTCGATTTCCCAGTTTTGTATTGGTATTACGCCCTCTAGCGGCCAACTGGTAAACTTAAAAATTATTTCCAGCGATTTCTCTTGACCACTTTTCCTATAAAAAAACTTTTTTGAAAGCTGTACGATTGATGGTTACCGAGATATACCCGGCTTCCTCGTTTATATGACCACCCGGTACATGGGAATAAAATACTGAAGAAAGGAGCAATCCCCTCAAAATATTTTACATCTTTATTTTTCTATATTTAAACAACGTTTGCAGTGTAACAATTGCGTGAAGACAGGTTTTATATAAGAGTGAGGAGTTTACAACACGAGCGTGTTGCAAGCCGAACGAGTGCCTAAAAGTTGGATTCACCCCAGTGTTTTTTTTTAATAATAACATTTATATTACGAAAGTTCAATATACAATTAACAATATAATTAATCTCTAAACCGATGAAAAGATAAATGATCCACTCTTTTAGAAACTACACATAAATGCATCATGATTGTTTATAATAAAGACGATTTCTCACTAATAATCACAAAAAAGACTGCGATTAAATTAACAACACTGTAGGATTTACGAGAATATTCTCCCATTCCGTTTCTCCCTCCTTGCTACTAAATGGACAGCAATTGTAATTTGTTAATTATTGTCAAATTAACAAATTTTTAATTGGGATTTTGCAAGATACCTTAGTCATAAATGTGACAATGGCCATGCTGCAACCATAACAGAAAGGTGGGAATAGCACGTTTGAATTTGTTGCGTAGGCTAGAAATACATACTTTTCTATCTGGAGAGTATCATCGAGTAATATGAATACACCAAAAATATTGATGCTATGCATAATTGTTAAATCCATCCTTGGACACGCTGTATATAAAAAGTAGATTTAAAAAGGCCATCAATATTTGTATATTTTTATAAATAACTAATATTTGAACCTACACTTTTTGAATAGGTAAAAGCGAAACGAACAGAATCCCAATGTCGGGTTTTTTGCCCGGACTAGCTCTTTCTCGGACCTTTCTTTCTAATGTTGGCCCCAAAGAAACAAACTTACGGTAAACGAGAAAGGCCGGTCCATAAACATAAACGTTATTACATATAACCAGACTTCAACATTGTTGCCATTCATCCAAGAAACGTAGTTCTCTCCTCCACCCATTACTGATTTTCAATAACATTTCACACAATCACAGGTTCATGTCAACGAATACTTATAACCAGGAAGAAGACAAACTGCCGTGTTAAATAATCTAAGCAGGCATGATACGGCGACATCCATTATGCCTGGCGCGCACGTGCTTTTCAAATGTCACTTTTGTCCAAATTTTTATTACTGTCAATATTTTAAAGTGACATTTAAGCAAAGAAAACATCAAAACCCTTTCATTTGATTTACTAAGTAGAGAAAATCAAATATTAGGATTTTGACATAGGTTTCCAGCAGTAAATATCGCTTTAAAATTGTCCTTACATACTTTTATATTATTACTGAACTAGTAACGAAATTAGAAATAATGAATTCAGAGATTGAATGTTGTAATTAGTTTTATTAAAAAATAGGAAACAAATCATAATTTACATAAAATATCAATTTCAAACAAATCAAGGTAAATACAATACTATATGTACAGCTACTAACCAAGTAAATATATGCACCATCAGTATGATTATGGGCTTCCAATTTGTTTGTTTCGTAGCATACTCCTGGCAACATTAGTGATCGAAGTCCTCTTTAATGTTTAGTCATTATGGGATTCTCAATTAAACTATGAGAAGAAAGAATTATTATAATAATATATTACGGGACTTATCACAATTCTGGCTACGGGTTAATACAACTAAGCTGTAAATATTAGGTTGTAGCTTTTGACTTGTAGATTGTAAAATTTCTGCAAAATTCTTTAAAAATGTGTTTGTTGCTAGTTTGCGTGACAAGTTTGGGACATAATGGGACAATTTTATAATGTAAAAAACAATAACGAATAAAAATTAGTAAAAAAATATTTCAATCATAAATTACTTACCTGCCACAAAACGAAAAGGTCCGTTTTCGTGAAAAGAATAGAAAATTAAAAATTATTTTAGAATTTAATGACGCTTCCTCCACCATTTTCAATCACATTATAAATCATATGTTACTTGATTTTATTCCATTCCAGACGAAGGATGTTCGGTTGTGAAATAATTTAAGAACGTGTGCTGCTCGCATTCTAAGTCTGTCTCTGTCAGCATCAACCTTCCTCGCTTCATTAAAGGGAGACAAATATAGCCTAGATCAAATCGAACAAATACACTCACGTTTTTGACTTTCAGATATAGCTACGTAAGTCTGATATTGACACAAAAGGATAAACGTGTGGAGCATAGACAAAGGAAGAGAGGGACGAATAATTTCGGTTTACGGGCCGTCGCAGAAAGTGTTACCTAAAATTGATCGGCCGCCATTGATAGGGAGCCAGACAAACGAGGTGGCACCCTATGTATTTTGGTGATTTGTGGTGAGAAGAGCTATTATAAGAATTTAGTTTATTTACAGAAAAATGGTGAATTGTTGTGCCTATAGCTATAAAAGCCGTAATGAACGAAAGAAGCTTGGAATTACTTCCCATCGGTAAATATTCAAATTGTATTTTTTGCATGCATTTATTTTATATTAGATATCTCCCTTGTAAGTTTAGCAGTATATGTTATTTGAAACTATGATTAAGTCTATAGTTAATAAAGCTACCTTCCTTTGTAATTTGTACTAGATTTGTTGCACTTTTCATTCAAGATTTCTAATAAGAACCAGGTAATTGCCCTTGGAGAGGGTGTGTCACTCAATGGCGTACCTGCATGATTTGTATATTTTGACAAAATTAAATTATTTCTTATGTAATTTTGGTTAGTTATTAGTGAAAGCATTATATTATTTCGAATGTATACCAGTGTTATTTTTTTAAAGAAAGCGATTAACATTTGTCTTGAATCGTCGAAGATCATAGTCTTTGAGAAACACGACTTCACGCGAAGGTCGTTTCACAAGGATGGCGTCCTGTTAAAACTTATTTTAAACCACTAAGCTCACACATTGTTGTATTGTTTTTAGATTTCCGAAAGATCCACAAAAAGCAAACATTTGGGTGCAGAACATGGGACTTAGAGGTTGGACACCTTCTCCTGCCTACAGGATTTGTTCAGAGCATTTTGAGAAGTCCTTTTTTATAAAGTTGAGGAAAGAGTACGATTACTTGGAGGTGCTGTGCCAACAATATTTTCAAAACTACCAGTAATTACATTTTGTTGCTTCTTTGTAATAAATTTTGAATCGACCAATTTTGTTTTTTATCTTACATTTTCCCTAAAGTTGAAAGATATTTAAATTTCACAACCTTTCCTATATGAAATTATATTTTTGGATAATAAAATTAATATTTACTAAGCATTCAAAAATTATTGAGAAGCAGAAGAATATTTGTACTCAGTAAGGGACACAATATACAAATTCAATTCAATAAAAATTTTACTTCCATATTCCATAAATAATAATTTTGTACTGGGATAATACTAAGAAAATATTCATGTAACGCCACTGCTAAATCCGTCCCCTCTCTTCCTTTGTCTGTGGTGTGGAGTAACCTGCCTGGCTATGACGTCACTTGCACGGCCTACTTATATGCTTCGATGCCCGCCATAAGCGGTCTCAACGGGCTTGGTTCACTTTCCAACAGTTTTATGAATGGAGTATTGGCCCTGTGATTATTACCTATTATTATAGTTATTGTTTGGTTTAAAAACATATTTCTATTATCTGGTCTGTCAAACATTTGGGAATTAGTAAGGAATCTTTGTGGAGGCCTATTAAAGTTAGGTCTAATATTTATAGGCTGTGATGGAAAACTCCTAAAAACGTTATAGGGGGTAAATGCATTAAAAGAATTGTTCGATCTTGCCATAAAATTCGGTTGCATGTAGTTTGCATGATTATTAAAATTTGGCTGTAAGTATATAGGCCTAAAATTATTATTCTTTTGAATAATAAATTGCAGCGCTTTCATCAAGGCATCAGGGCGCAGATCGTTAACAGTTTCTTTTTAACTGATTTGCCGGAGCTTCTGTTTCGTGGGCGTCAATGTATGAACAAAGTAAATTTAATATGTTCAATATTCTATCATAAAATTGACCTGGTTTTTCGTTAGGCATTTGCCTCAATCATTTGGGTTCCCATCAAACGGGGATACGCAGTTTAAATATTCGGGCTTATAAATTGCGCCATATCAAAGTCAAATTGCGTGATACTAGGTTGATTATTAATTAAAGTACAATTTTGAGTTTCAGACTTTTCCAAAATTCCTGAAATTTGTTCTGAAATTTCTGATATTTTATTACTAAGATTTCCGAATTTTGATTTGAAACAGAGTCAGTTGAAGGTGTACGTATCGGTATTAATCATAACCAGTTTTGTGTATAGCCCAGCCGGCCCAGCGTCGACCTAACATTTCTCTGTAATATAACCTCAAATCCTAATTTTGGCGCGAAATTACTTCTGTTCTTATTTTGATTTTTGAACCAAAGTTTTTGATAATTTCACAAAAATGTCCACAGTATTTAATGAGAATCATCTTGCAGACCTTTTACCTTTATATTATAAAAGACTGTTTCCATCTATGCAGTTTTATCGTTGGTTAAGTTATGGTAAGTTTTCAATAATATGATACTGTGTATAATTTTTGCTATAACTTGAATTACTTGCCCTTAGGTAGGGCAGAAACGTTTTCAAAGCGAGAAATATCCTTTACTCTAATTGGAGACGTCTACATTCGGTTTCAATCCTTTGACACTCATGATGATTTTCTTAACGAACTGCATAAAAAATTTCCTATTAAAATGGATATTGGGGCTATATACCACTCTAAACCCAAAGACAGACACTTACTATCCGTCCTGAGACCAGTAGCTAAAGAAATGGTCTTTGATATTGATATGACAGATTATGATGAGATCAGGACATGTTGTTCCGGAGCTGAAGTATGCAACAAATGTTGGAAATTTATGGTTATTGCCAGTAAAATTATTGATGGTGTTCTAAGGGAGGATTTTGGATTCAAACACATTTTGTGGGTGTTTTCTGGAAGAAGAGGTAAATGTCTATTATCATAAGGTTTCAAGTATTTTAAGCAGTAGGTTTTTAGGTATTCATGCTTGGGTATGTGATGAAAATGCTAGGGGTTTAGAAGATAATGCTAGATCAGGTATAGCCGAGTATATACAAGTCATAAGAGGTGGTGCACAGACAACTAAAAAAGTAAATTTGCCTGGAAATATTCATTATTCTTTAGGGTAAGTTTAAAAGTGTTAGGTACTTGATAATGTAATTTCCAATAACAATGAAAATTATACGATAAGCATCTGATGTTCTAAGTAAAGGCTTACATGCGAAGGATCAGATGCTTCATTCCCTTTAAAGTAAAATATAATTGGTTACTTTTTTGTACAATTTCAATAACTTATATTTCATATTTTAAATGTTTTTTTTAGAAGAGCACTTTCTATCATAGACAAATACTTTGTAGAATCAATAGTAATCGAACAAGATATTTTGGGGACAGATCTGAGATTGAAAAACTTCCTGGAAATTATAGATGATAATATCAGAAGTCCATTTAAGGATAATATGAGCAAAGAAACAAGCTCGAAAAAAAGATGGGAAGTGTTTGAAACTACTTTAGCAGAATTACAACAGAAAGTAAGATTATTTTTCAATAAATAATAATAATAATATACCTATTATGTAAACATGTAATTTATTTTTTTTACAGGGTCAATTACCAAGAAACTTAAAACACCTCAAGGAAGAAATAAAGATATATTACTCATATCCTAGGTTAGATATAGCTGTAACAAAAGGACTAAATCATTTGCTGAAGGCGCCATTTTGTGTCCACCCAAAGACTGGAAAAATTTGTATTCCATTTAATATTAATTCTGTAGATAATTTCGATCCGAATAATGTACCGACTGTCACGTAAGTAAAACGAACTTAGAGTTATATGGATCAATAATACTCATAAAAATAATAAAAAATAAGATATGCCCGCACAAACTTGGGTGGATTAAGAAATCTAAAATCAATCAAAATCAACAGATGTAAAATGATATTTGATCCCCTTGAAAACTGTGTAGGTATAGCAATGTTTCAAATTTTTCTCAAGTACGAAAAATTCATGAGGGAGGGGGGGACATTATACAAGATCACCCTGTATATTCAATAATACATAGTTTTATTTTTAGAATGATTATTAACGAGGTAGATGCATATGACGAAAAAACAAAAGCCCAAGAAATGATTGTGAACTCAGAGGTAGCAAGCAAAACTAAAATCAAAGATTACAAAAAAACCAGCCTTCTAGGACCCATCAATTTGTTTATAGAATTTTTAAGGGATTGCGAGAAAGGTATTAAAAGACGAAGGAATGAAGATGGAATTATAGACTATTAACAAATATTTTTTGCTATTAAGATACTTTTATTATATATATATTTTATTTATAATTATTATTGTCGTCGATGCAGTTTCCCTTGAAATTCCTACATGTTTGTTCGCGTTTAAGGTGTTTCATACTTTTATTTGTGTTGCAAAACCTTTTTCTGGGAATAATTGGCGGAATGAAAGTGTTAAAATTATAGTATGTAAATGGCCGGCCAACATTCAATGACGTTTTTTGATAGCTTTACTGATCTACCACATTGAAAGTTTACATCTCTCGCCAGTGCCTATCACGTGGTTTTTGGGTTTGACAGGAAGATATATATGTTTCGGCCAATTTTTTATGTTCACTTGTACTATTGAAAAATATAAAGGTTTGTGCCTTTTGTGAATTATGATATATCACGGAAATATAAGATATATTTGACCCAGACTAGTTCCTAATCTTCATTGCTGGTTAAAGGTTCTTTTTTGCGAGAGATACAAGAGACTATTTAATAAAATTTATTTAGTACCTAATTGGTTTATAAAACATTAAATAATAAATAACATACCAATAACAAATACAACTTGCAATTCAATGAAGATATTTAATAATAGTTTTCATTATAGGAATAAATCAATTTTTTATTGTATGTCATGAATTCTATGCCTCATTTACTATTCTAGCTATGCAAGTTTTAAAACTTAAAATTTTCTAAATTTCTGTATTAAAAATTAAAATCTATTGATTAATTGATCGAGAATTAAAATGGACCACGCTGTATATTTATCGCTTTATACAATACTTATATTATGTATGTACTTTACAATATGTTAATCTTACAGAGATCTAAATTAGCCTAAATAAGGTCCTACTAAATTCATTTTCATAAAATATCTCATTTATACTTTCATATAAAATAATTCTACCGGGTGTTTCAGGAGGAACGCTCACCCCTATAATCTTTATTTTATTGTTTTGTATCATTGTGCTATTATTTTGCATTTTATGACATGACGGACTCCATTTTGTCACTTCCAGTTTAACCGGAAATGACCTCAACTTTTGATTTTTAAATGGAACACCAGTATATTTTTGGCTATATCGATTCAGAACACCGAGTGAGCCAATATGTTTCTATTTGAAAAAATTGATTTTCTAGGAAAAAACTTCTTAAAAAGTTAAACAGTGTGTAAAAAATTTAAAACACAATAAAACTTGAAAATTGCAGTTTTGTCAAGAATTTGGTTTAGAAGTAAAACTATTTTACTATACTGGGTGTTCCATTTAAAAATTCAAAGTTGAGGTCATTTCCAGTTAAACCGGAAGTGACAAAATGGAGCCTGTCATGTCATAAAATGCAAAATACTAACAACACATATAAATTTACCAAATTTTATTTCTGTAATTTAAACAATAAAAAGTTATAGGGGTAAGCGTTCCTCCTGAAACACCCGGTATAACTTAAATTTTATTATTTTTTTTTGAATGATTTAATTTACGTTTAACTATACACATATTACTTCTGGTCCTTGACTGATCTTGGGCCATGTAATTTTGAAAACCCAAATTGTATCTTCTTCCCAAGTTAAGTTCATAAATCACGAACTTGATATGAAAATAATATAATGAAAATTAGAATTATTAATTTAAAATAATCCCAGAATATATCGATCGTTCCGAAGAAAAGCGTTATACATCTTTAAAAAATATATTTTTATAGAGAAGCATAGCATAAACACAAGATTTAATTTTTATCGGAAAGTTCTGCTTTAGATATAGAAGATATATATATTTTTTTAAGATGTATCCCCTTTCTTCAGAAGTATCAATATTATATTTAAAATAGTAGAACCCCTTTTTTAAAACTTATATCACCCAATTTTACACCTACTACAAAACTAGAATGCTGACTGGGAGTTAGCCCCGCTCTCTGTGCTCCAGACTATGTTTCTGTTTCTTTTTCTTCTTTTCTTTTTTCCTCTTCTTCTCCTTGTCCTCATCATGTCTTTTCTGTTTTTTGTGTTTCTTTTCATGGGTGTCACCAGCAGCGTCAGTTACGGCTGTTTTTGTGTTTTTGATAGGGGTAGCAGTGGTATAGCGGTATTGTTCAGGAAGCTAAAAAATAAGTTAACAATAAGATGGGTTAAAATATTGTGTCAAAATAGTTTGTGCATTGATTTTATTTATATTTTTCTCAACACTCGCCAAATTATAATACAAAGAGCGACCATCATAGAACTATAAACAAATTTCTTTTGCCAACCAGATAAATTATAATAACAATTCTACAGGCAGAGTTGCACTGTTGATAACAGTACCAATAAGACAAAAACCAGATTCCTTAAGGCAGTATAGGTCTTTTCCACCAACTGGAGGTTTTTCTATAACACTTCTCTGGGAGCTATTATCTGCCTGTCTGGGAGAATCTAAGATATTATACCGATTATGCATCTCTTTAATTATAGGAAATAGTATGTATACAAATATGTACTTCTAGAATGCTCACCTATTATTCCAGGTAATGTTGGTAAGAATGAAGATAGTGGTTCTTTAAGTTTCTTGCCACTAAATTTGCTATAAGAGTGTTCTAAAGCCATCAAATTTGTAGCGCCTGTTATTTCAGATTCTCCTGAAAAAGAAAAACCCTGTATAATATTAAGTAACAGGACTTATTACCAATGTTCAGAATGGAAATGTTTATTCTGAGGGTTACCCGGTGGCTCTTTTAATAAGTAAAACGGTCCACTAGGGACAATGAAGGGGTTCTTTGCTAGCAGAATGGCCGTTTTGAGCTTTCCAGATGAATCTAGCGGGGACCTGGCCCCCCTCGGTGACGATTTTAGCGAATATTGTTCTACTTTACGACACTGATCGCCCATCATCTTAAACCCTCCTCGTTTTGCGAATATGCCAATCGACCAAAACGTCGAATTTGTTTGTTGGATTCGCACTTGACCGCATCGGTTTTTCTAGTATTTACTATAAATTATTGACCAAACTTAGGTGTGTATTTTGGGTTTGTTCGCGTTCATAAAAAAATTTCGCCTACGGCGCTTTCACCAGCAGCGGGTTTTTTCCTTCAACCATTAGCGTCGTGGTTTTTAAGTTTATAAAATGACTCATTTTTATCATTGTCACCCCCTACAAAACTTTCTAACGACCCCCCACTGGTTTGATTCGCTTTTCGAGTCGATTATCGACCCCATAAAAAAACTTGATTATAACATACAAATGTATATTGTAGGAAATGCCTAATTTTTAAAAATGTATTTGACTGAATCTGATCGTAAAAATACCATTACTATTCATTTATTTGCCCTCTTATCGAGCATTTATGCTAACTGAAAAATGATTCTTAAACAATTCATATGAATGAAAATTGCTGTCAATTGATCGTTAAATACTCCAACTTACCGATACATGAAATCGTGTTGAAGAAAAGGGACAGAAAATTCGTATTATGATAAAAGTAAAAGTACATTTTTAAAAAAACGCCAATCTGAACTCGATCCTAATTGGATAAATAAATTTATGCCAGGCCAATGAAAAAGCCTATTCCTGTTGAGATTTCCGCCATATTGGAAATATATCGAGAAGGCTTCCGATTGATTAGACGATTGCTTAGGACGATTGAGAGGTCGAAGTAGAATATTCTCTTCCCGCGACCTGCTTGAACTTATCATTTCTCTGTACTGAAACTTTGGCCACAGAGGACCGATATTTCATATGAATATCGCTTTACCTTTGGCGTTGCTAATGACAGTAAACCTGAGAAGAAGAACGTTGGGATCTGGCGCCACAATCTTATGACAGAAGAGTAATATCTATTTTTGAAGATAACCCGGTTCGTGATTTATGCTTTTAATTTATGAAATGAAATATTTGTGCAAAATTTCGTTTGTGTGGTGATCTACAGAATAAATTATGTATCGGTAACAAATTTTAATTTTTTGTTAATTCTAGACAACAAAATCGAATTTAATTATGTGTTATTCAGTCATAAAGAGTTATAATCCTGCATTAAAATTTATTTACAATTTTTGTTACTAATGTATTCCCCATAAAAAGAAACAAAATGTGAATGTGTAGGTCTCTTTCTCCAGCAATTTTGTATAATGATAATCATTCAGGAGTTTGTTCGGGTTTGTTGCCCAAAACAAATCACTTGGCAGAATTCATGATTTTAAACATTTTGATATGATAAAAGTATAAAAATATAATATTAAACACAAGAGACTGTAATTGAATGGTAATTACACCCAAATTTATATATTTTTAGGTATTGCATCAAGAGTAATTACAGTAAAATGAAATTACAGATACTAAGTAATATTTACATTAAAAAATAAGTACATTAATTGCCTACATATCTAGACTAAAGGCAGAGCTATAATGTTTTACACACATATTTAATTTTGATTCACATGTTCTCTTAATATTTTGCTTACATTTCAATTTTGTTTATTACATTGTAGTGTATCAGTTGGTGACTCTTATGCTCATGTTTTTTTTATGAGCTCTACTTTTTTTTATTTTGTAAACCATTAATTATTTCCATTATTTCATTAAAAGTAATAGGATTCCAGAGATTTTCCTAAATTTTATATTAAAAATATATTTAAGTACCTACCTACTAAGGTTGTGAAATTCTTAGATTAGTTATTTACATACATTACTTGCTTTGTCTATTTTTGACACCACATCTCAGTACAAAGAGTCATTTACAAATCTAATCCATCAACAATCACATAAATAAAACTCACTTAACGGTAGCGGCAGCGGCAGCGGCAGCTTCACCTGCTCCAGTATAATCTGCTCTAATTAGGGTATAATCAATTCATAAATGTGCAATTTTTTTTTAAAAAACCTATGTAAATATCTTGACATCCTGTCAAGTTTAAAATCGTTGAAAATTGAATTTATTAATCTGTGTATATCTAACATAAAAATTGCATAAGCCTATAATATACAGTGTGTCCCCGTATCAACGCGTAAATAGGTGGAAAAGACTATAAAAATTTTTTAGTTCAAACTTCATCTTTTGGGGTTCAGCCCTGCTTGGATAGTGTCATAATTTTAATTTCTAGGAAATACAACAAAATCGTATTAAGAAAATATGTTCAGAAAGAAAACCTGGGTATGAATACAAAATTTTAAAGTCCTGTGCCAACTTTCACATTTTTCATTATTTTCATTCTACCCTCCTTATTGAAGATATTAAGAAATTTTAAATTATCTAAATGTCTAACAGACGCATTAAAATAAACCGAACGTGTTTATTATATTATTTTGGAAAACTTCTCTTGCAGAAATTATTTAAATATATTCAATAGGGAGGGTGGAATGAAAATAATAATAGGACTTTAAAATTTGTTTTTCCTTCTGCCCTTTTAATAACATTTTGTACCTCAGATAAAATGCACTTTACTAAGTAGTGGGAAAAAGTTTTTTGCAAATTTCCAAGGCCATACCTGCTTGACTTTTCGAAATTAAAATTATGCCGCAAATTAGTTTCTATCCAAGCAGGCATGAACCTCAGAAGACTCATTTTTTTTCACCATTTCATCCGTCGATCCCGGGACACACTGTAGACGAAATTTGTTGAGAAATTCGTAACACAGACCAAAAACTAACGTTTGTAAAATTATTATGTCTACATTCCATGGTTTAAAGGTCTCATATCAGATGCCTGGAGATGTCGTTATATGTCGACAACGCACCTGGAAGAAAAATAAAATAAATGGTCATCGGTGATAGTCACAAGTGAGTTTGTTTCCTTTCCTTGAAGTCGACGAAGATTTAAAACTCTATACAATCAATATAAAATTGAATAAGTCCTACGTCGATTGAGAACAATTGAGTCTTTGTGGCGCCATTGTTTAGCGCGGTTGTCTGGTTCTATCCTCAGCTTTTAAATTAAAAAAAAAAACTTCAGCACGGTGCTAAACGTATTTTATTAATAAATATATAATTCTAAAAGTCAACTGTATTCTTATTTTTAGTTATTTCTATACAGTATCGGCCACTTAACGTTTTTGAACAGCACATCAAATTGAATGTTTTTATTTAGGCTTTTCACTGAAGTTCACATTTGCTTGCGAGCATGCATGAATAGCAAGAATTGCATGCAAATGAGGAGTAACTAAACTTAAAATCCGCAGCAAAAACTCCATATAAAAATAATAAATTGGCAATATTTTGAAAACTACAAATTTTAGGAATAGACAACCTTATACAAACTACAAAACCGATATTTTTCACGCTAAATAGAAAATAATTATAAAATTTAGGGGTTACTATTTGAAAATTAGATTTTTTGCAGTTACCTCAATTTAATTTTTTTTATCTTATTGTTTGATATAGTATTATGCGTTATCAAACATAAAAAATTTATAATGTATAATATTAAAGCATTCAACAATGAATCCAACTCAACAGGCTTCCTGAAAAATTACTAATTATTTTAAGGTCTGCAAAAGTCATTTTTGACTTTAAAACTAAATATATCAACCACACTTAGACTAAGTATAGGACATGATATTATATGAATCTGTCGTTGAATCCAAAAATGTAACAATAAAGAGGGTGTTCCATTTAAAATAAGAACGATGACACCGACTTCCGGTATAACTGGAAGTACCACCATATTAAAAATATTTAAGCCAATTGTCCATATAAGCATTAGCATACTTTCCAATCTTCAAAATTTTTCTATGTATAGTTTTACATATATAAATTGATGCGATTTCCGGTGGGACACCCTGTATGTAATTACCACTTTAATTAAAGCTTATTTAGACCTGTTCAATTTACAAAGACATTATTTACTATGTAAATTTTCAGCAAAATAGTATTCAAAGGTAATTAAAATATTTTCTTGATTGTTGTACAATTTGATATTTGGAAAAATTATTGTATATGAATTACCAAAAATTCTATTTAGATTCGGCTATTGTTTCTATTACAATCAAAACTTCCATAAAAATTGCATAACGTCTTACGCCTAGCGAATAGATGTTTCTAATTAGGTGGTGGTCATGATTATTGGTAATGGGTATCAAATGTAATAGGAATTAATTTATCATTTAAAGTTTAAAGGAAAATTGGAATTACACAGAAATGTTGTAGGTTGATCACACAGGAAAGGAGATTCTAAGCAATTCAAAAAAGAGAACGAAAAGGTAAATGCGTTTTGTTGAAGTCTATGTTATTCCCGATTCTATATTCAACAAGAAGTAAAAAAATGATTCTTAATTACAGGAATCATTCTTAAAAAGTACACGAAAAGCTACGATGGTCATATCAGTACATCAAGTCGATTTACTGTTGAAACTGAATCAGTTGATCTGGAGATGAACAGGTCGAAAAAGCTAATTCTTTCGAAAAATTTTCATCAGGCTTACAATTAATAATTACTTCTTCACTTCTGCTTCCATGAAGAGCTAAGGAAATTTCCACATGTGTGTACATATTTTGACCAAGGTGTCTTCTTCTATATGGTGTTATACATAGGTACCATAATCGATACTGGTGAAAAAGCTTATGCCTTAAAAACTAGTTTAACTCAACACACAAGATGAACCACCTTAGGCTTTACGTTTTAGACAGTTATTTGTCTCAACGTAAAATGTCTCAATGGAAAAGCGACCAAATAATATTCCTAGTAAGTATAATTTTTGTATGTTGTATTTTATGTTAGTTGACAATCTGCATCCAAGGAACTTGGAGACTTGGTTTTATCTTAATTAAAAAAAATTAAATTTATCAGTTAAAAACAATAAAATCTAAATGTTAATTATTGTTTTTACCCTTATTACGTTTTGAAAATATAGATATTTTCCTCATATAACTGATTTCTTTTGTTTCAGAGCTTTCACCCTAATCTTGAAAAAGTTTTGAATGGCAGTAGAATCTACGAAAAAAAAAAGATACTTATCACAGTTAGAAATGAAGCTTGCCGATGGAGGATGAATATGAATTAAATGTCCGGAACCAATATTTCAAGAGAATGAGAATAAAGAAAATTTATCACCAGTTGTTTGATAATTTGAATAATCTCGACTTAAAAAAATGTAATCTCTAAAAATATTTTATTTTATAATTTTTTTATTCAAACTATACAATTATTACTGTCACAGATATCTTTTAGACTTTGCTTATTTCGCGATTTCGTGGAATTATATTATTAAATTATTTCGACAAAATTTTAATAAGTAAATTCTGTCACAATCTACTTTTTACAATAGAAAATGTTTTGATATAAAGTAAAATGAACTCCGCGGCCCGTTACCTCACCGGAATCTTTGATAATTTTACAGCACAAGCCCTTACTTAACTAGATATAGAAACATATTTCGCTTGGAATATAATTTATACACGTTAGCGTAGAACAAGCGATCCTAATTTTTTAAATCGACATTAAATAACTTAATAGGACTATGTCAACATCTCGATGGTTAGGTCAGACGGTTCTGTCGTACACTAGTAATTGAGATCGCGGGGTTTGAGCCATCGCCTTGTATCCTTTTTCTGTTTATTATGTAAATTTGAATGATTGGGTGGTAGTCACAGAATGGTCATTCACTGCGACGATATCGGTTACGTCAAAAAGTGGACTTGGTTTTTTATTTCATCCGGAATATATTAAATTATAATACGTTTATAAATAAATTAATAATTAAATAAATAAAGTACGGGGTTTTTCAATAGTAGACGAGATTTTTTAAAAATCATAGTTTCCAATCCTAAGGCAAGGTTGCAAACACAGCTACGCCACCGGTGACCGCCACACGCTGCGGACAATATGTTGTCCACAGTTCTTATGGGCTGAGCGCGACATGGCGTTTTCAGTGGTTTGTTTGAGCTGCGCTGAGCCCATAAGAAACGCGTGCCTGCCACCGGTGGCATCCACAAGTGGCTGCGACCAGCCTAACATGACTTTTGCTGACTTTAACTGCGCTTCTACTATTACCGAAATTTACCGGTTTCCTTTTTTTATAAGGCTTCAAAACAGTACCTAAGGTGAACATATCTTGCATATTATTTTTTTTTTAATATCCGACTTATTTTATCCTTCAAGAAGTTCGACTATACCACATACTAAATAAACATATTCTGTTGACCGTCACTTAACGCTGCGGGCTTAATTTATGCGTAGATAATAGCGATTTTCACCAGAACACATCACTGACACTTAGAAATTCTTCTGGCTAATTTGATGTTTAAATAATGTAATAATGATGTAAAATAATGCCTCATCCTTTTCTGGAGGTTGCCACGTCGAGGGTCCTTAAACAACCTTTGACGGCACTTAACGATAGCCCATTTTTTGGCTCGGTGGTCATTCTAGGTTGATTTATTTCTTTGACTATACTTTTAGTCTAAAATAACTATAATTTTTTGGTCTAAAATAAATGGGGACGTCGATATTTGTCCTTTTTAAAGTTTACATGGGATTTACTTACTTATTTCACGAGGCAAGCGCATCACCATTTATACATATGGATGCTATATTGGGCTCAGTGCCTGTTGTATCCCTATTTTTGTGAATAAATAAGTAAATAACAAAGATTATGGAACAACTTTTTGTAATCTTAGTTTTTATGTTTCACCCATATATAATACAAGATAAAGATGTATTAACGCGTCATTTTGTGAATATGTAAATTATTATCACTAAGTTCAAGTAATTCGTTGAACAGTTTAATTCAGGGTTATTTTTTTAAAACTTGACATAGGCTAACTTTTTTATTTGAATAGATAGACCTATAGTTCCTGAAGCAAAGTTTTAGGAATTAGTTCAACTAAGTAAAATGTATGGAAAAAATAAACGCGTTGTTGCCAGATTGGACGCTATTTAAAAAACTTATTTTTCTTAGACGGCAACATTGCATTTTTTTAACAAATGTTGATACATCTTGAGATTCTAGACAAAGCAAAAAGAGTGCAAGTTTTTCATTAGAGTGGCGGCTTACGAGCTAAGTGCCTAAACTTATATTTATTTTCCCACATTAAAAGAATAACAAGGAGGCTAACAACCCCGAACAAACCCCTCAAATGTTACGTAATGTTAAAAGAAATGTTGAGCGTATTTGTTGCTGCAGAACCCAACAAGGAAATCAGTTCGAACATTTAAAAAAAAATGAATTTGTTACTTGCTCGGGATATTGCTATTGTTTTAATGTTGTAAAATAAATTTAAGTTTAGAAACTATTAGCTCGTAAACCGGCATTCTAATCAAAAACTTGCACTATTTTTGTCTTGTCTAGAATCTCAAGATGTATCAAAATTTGTAAAAAACATGCGGTGTTGCCGTTTAAGACAATAAGTATTTTTTAAATAGCGCGCAATCTGTCAACAATGCGTTTATTTTTTTCACATATTTTACTTAGTTGAACTAATTCCTAAAACTTTGCTTCAGGAACTATAGTCTATCTTTTCAAATGAAAAAGATAGCCTATGTCAAGTTTAAAAAAAAATAACCCTTTATAATAAGCCATTTCGAAAACACCTGAATGTTGTAAAAATGCAATTTTGTATGAGTCGTGTTTTAAAATTTGACTCCTTGATAGGTATTCCATGTATCAGTTCATATTAGTAAAAATAATAAATTAATTTAAAATTGTTTCTAGGTTAGCACATAAGTTAGCATGTAGATATTGTAATTTTTTCCAATTCTGGTATACTTTAATAAATCATTTTAATAATTCAGCATTCTTTTTTATTTGTCAATTCTCTCTGTAGTTTTTCGTGCTCTTTCAAAATTACTCTTCTGAGCTGGAGGTGGATTAATTAGTAACAACTTATGTTTGTAAAATATTTAAACTAATCTTAATATATTTTAGGTACTTAAATAACCGAACTCCAGAAATACATCAACTTTCAATAAGATTGGTAAGTAACTTTATTTATTAAAAGAACGCTGAAAATAGATTTAGTTAGCCATAGCTACTTCTGCAATGAAATTTTATCATCAGCGCGTTATATAGGGATTTTCATAGCAAAAATTTATATCATAGAATATTTATTTTATTTTTCTGCAGTAAACAATTAATAGTTATTTATGATGTTTGTGTTAAAAATGTCAGTTTATTTTGTGAGAAGGGAAATTGGATAACGAGTGTAGCGAGTAATCTAATCCTTCGAACGAAACAAAGGCACTTAAAATTTGCTAAATTAATATTTTATCTACAAACACTATTAAACCAGACACTCAAATAAACAAAAAAGTGTATACCTATTCTACCAAAATTGAAACTATAAAAGTGTGTTCCCCGGGTCCTCCTGTTTGTCTATAGAATGCTCTGATCAGCCCAGAGCGAGAAGAGTGTGACCTTGCGTTCTTCCTGTCAGGGTTTTGTTTTCATATATCATAATATATTACTCACTATATTGATAATCTAAATACTTCAACTAACGAATCAATTAGCGACTGCCCGATTGGCAGACCTGCCAAAGTCAAAAGAAGCTATAAAAATCCAAAATCAAGGTACTGACCTTATTTATTTGTTGGTTTAATACTGGTATAATCAAATTACATTCTATGATAATAAGCGTTAAAAAGTTAACTTTAATACTGTTTGTAGCTAAATATCTATTTGGTACCCTTGCATTTTACACAATGTTTTACAGTACAAAGTGTCCATTTTTCGCTGGTTTTACGGGATATCTCTGTTATTAGTATCTCTGGTATTAGTACTGGTTTTACGGGATATCTCTGTTAGTAGTAAGTAGAAGAATGCGATTTTCGCAGCACTGTGCTACTTTTTTGTGAACCAAAATATGCCCTCTAACTTATCAAAAAGAAACAAAATGTTTTCATTGTAGGTTTTTACGTAGAATCCAGTGACGTACTCAGATTTTTTTCTACGTTCAATAGTTTTTTTTCAGATTTTTTTTTTTAAATGGGTCACCCTATTATATATTTTTTAATAATTCAATTTTTAATTTTTAAAAACCTTCTCAGACATACAGGGTGGCCAATTAGTGCGACAAAGCTCAATATCTATTTTACCGCTAGGGATAGCGGAAAACATTTTTCACGAAAGTTATTAAGCGTTAAGAGGTGCAGCTTTTAAAATTATTTTCAACCATACAGGGTGCTCCAAAAGGGCGGTGTGATAAAAATTTCATATTTTTTAAATGGGACACTATGTATATTTTTACATATTTGAATTCACCGTAAAATTCTGTACATAGCACCGTAATTATTTGTACACATTTTTGCAACGTTGCCACTTTATCTTGTAGATATTTTAATCCTCTCTAATTTTTATTAAGGTCTTTCTATGCCTATCTCTACCAATCTTGGTGGTATTTAAATTTTTATTTAAACTCGAGCAAAAAAAAGTGGTTGTATTTTACCATTGTCCTTTTTCTAGTCACCTATGACAAAATAAAAACAAAATGTTGTAATTTAAAAAAAAATTATTTATTCATACGGGAGGATACGACACAAAAATATTTTAGCGATACAAGCTTGTGGACAATTTCTAAAGTAAATTATTACCAAATTATTTGTTCATAATTTCACCCGAACAAACCCCCACTAACTTGGACACATAATTCAATACGTTTTTCAAAAGAATGAGTCAGTTTCTACACATTTGGAACTGTTTTCAAAGTATTGCCTAATTATTTGTTCATAGTGACCCCCATTAACTTTAACACATATTCAATACCTTTTTCAAAAGAATGTTTCTAAACATTTGCAGAGTAATACTTTGAAAACAGTTGAAAATGTGTAGAAACATGACTCATTCTTTTGAAAAACGTATTGAATTATGTGTTCAAGTTAGTGGGGATCACTATATGAACAAATAATTAGCTAATAATTTACTTTAGTCGTATCCTCCCGTATGAATAAATATTTTTTTTTTAAATTACAACATTTTGTTTTTATTTTGTCATAGGTGACTAGAAAAAGGACAATGGCAAAATACAACCACTTTTTTTTGCTCGAGTTTAAATAAAAATTGAAATACCACCAAGATTGGTAGAGATAGGCATAGAAGGACCTTAATAAAAATTAGAGAGGATTAAAATATCTACAAGATAAACATGTACAGGGTGTTTCATTTAAAAAACTTACGAAACTCAGGTTTCAAGTTCGTAATGTTGGCATATCCATGGAAAATACCCTGTATAAAAATATTGATATTTGTTATCATAGGGGACTTCTGTCAACATTCCTCTTTCCGACATAAAAATATTTTATTTCAAATTATTATAAGTTAATAAATATTACACATTTCATTGAACCATGTTTTTGCACAAATTTTAGGAATTTTCCAATCTATTTGGCAACGTTGCAAAAATGTGTACAAATAATTACGGTGCTATGTACAGAATTTTACGGTGAATTCAAATATGTAAAAATATACATGGTGTCCCATTTAAAATGAATATGAAATTTTTATCACACCGCCCTTTTGGAGCACCCTGTATGGTCGAAAATAATTAAAAAGTTTTGCGCTATCTCTAGCGGTAAAAGAGATATTGAGCTTTGTCGCACTAATTGGCCACCCTGTATATAATGCTTTATATAGTCTTAATATTAAGCCCAAAATTTAGGTTTTTTAAAAAATATAAAAATTTTTGAGTAAGCCATGACGGATATTTAAAATAAAACAATTACTGTTTGTAATTGTGCATTTCACACATAGTTATTATTTATTATTCTAGGATTTGTTCGGGTTTGTTCAATTGAAGCAAAAGCACAGTTATTTCATCAGTCTCTCGATTTTTATTATGGTAAATTTTAGACCAAGGTTTAGAAAATGAACCTTGTTCAATTGAATTTGATTTTATCCTTGGACAAATTATTTTATTCGGCTGCCGTCTTTCGAGATATCTACAAGATATTTTATAAATTTCATAGAATTACATACTACAAAAAGGCTTATATTTACCATTGAAATACTCTTCTAATGCGTCATCTGCATTTTCGTAACATTGGATTTAGCAAACAAGCATGTTATATTTTAGTTTACAGTGGCTGTAATAATCAGGACAAACTGATTTTTCATTATTAATTAGAAAAGAATAAAACAACTTAGAGAACCTTAATATTCCGACAGAAAGAATTTTGCATTATGACACAACTGCATTATGACAACTGACTGTGTTTAATTTTTTCTTTCAATACCCGCCATGGCCTACTAAAAGAAATCTGTAAACAGTGTAAATTTCGGGCATAATGTTAAGACTAAAAATAAAGCTTTATATATTTCGGACAAGCTTGTTATAACTGAATTACATTATTAAAAAATATATAGGGTGACCCATTTAAAATAGCCAAATTTGTTTTTTTCTTGAGAACTATTGAACGTGCAAAAAATCTGAGTACGCTACTGAATGCTACGAAAAAACCACTAAGAAAACATTTTATTCCTTTTTGATACATAAGTTACACGGTAATCGAAATATGGGGGGTGCCCCAAAATGTAAAATTCTCAGAAACATCTCGTGTAGCAAAAACGAGGAGGCCTAGAAAAGTTCTAATTGTGGCATCTTTTGTTTCACAAAAAAGTAGCAAAGTGCTGCGAAAACCACACCCTTCTATCTTAACTAATAACAGCGATACACCGTAAAACCACCGAAAAGTGGACACTCTGCATATTGAGACATTTAAAATATCATTAGCTGCATTTACCGCTATACATTGTGACCGTCAAATTAATAAATAATTTACATTGATGAAAAATCCAAATAGGTTAATTTCTTATATTATTAAAAAAATCTTCGATTTTGAAAACTAACATGTAAAAAGTTATATAAACTAACAGCTCTATTCTATATAGTTTTTACAGAAAGCATAAAGTTATTTTGATGGGTTTTTAAGTTATATTAGCCAAAATTGTAGGTTAATTGTACATACATTTAAAAAGAATGTTTCTGAAGGCTTTCGGAAATTTTTTGATGTTTATCACCCATGATTAGGACCCTGTTCTCTGACTGATTATTATAATCCACACAGATATACAGGGTGTTAATTTTAATAAACGCCGAAATTCAAAATTTCTTTTTTTTTAAATAACTCAAAACTTAAAATTCTTACCAAAACTTTTTGTGCGGAATTTTGTTAGTGCCTTGATTGCGATACTTTTTTCCCATTTAGTCGAAGTTGTATCTGTTACCATTAACGATATGCCCATAAAGGCCCTAGTTTGCCCTATCTTGGGTATTATAATCGATACTTACTGTTTGTTGGGTTTTTAGAGTACAACCGAGGGACCTACAAATTTTCGTTATGATTCATGTGAAAGATCTTTCACGGCAATTTGCAATATGGAAAGTCACACGTCAGTGCACACTGGAGAAAGAAAATTCGAATGTAGCGAATGCTGCGCTAGATTTTGCCAGAAGACACTGTTGGAGGAGCACATAAAAGACCAACATATTGATGAAATACCGTTTAAGTGTGACTTATGCCAAAAATTTTTTTCCACAATATGGAACTTGGAAAGACACAAATTAATACACACTGGAGAGAAAAGATTTGAATGTTACGAATGTCACACTCGATATGCCCATAAGGCAATTCTAATAAAACACATACGTAGTCGACATACTGGTGAAAGGCCATTTAAATGTCAACGCTGTCCGAAGGCCTTTGCTGCCAAGTCGAACTTAAATAGTCATATTAAAACACACCAAGGCCTAAGGCCCTACACATGTGGCATTTGCGAACATCAATTTTCTCAAAAGTCAAATTTAAAGAAGCACATTGCCGGCCATTCCGGAGAAAAGACCATCGAGTGTCCCGTTTGCCATAAAAAGTTTTCAACTAAATATAACTTACAATCTCATATGGAGGTACATAATGGTGAAAAGCCATACTTTTGTGATATTTGTTATGAAAGTTTCAGACACGCGACACAATTGCGAGTACATCGAATGACACATTTTGGCAAACGACCGTACACTTGCACTACGTGCGGAATGAACTTTCTGCACCAGTCTGGCCTAACCGTGCACTCAAAAACGCATTTAGGCGATAAACCTTTCTCGTGTCCTATATGCGGCAAAAAGTTTGTCAAAGAATCTATAGTTGCTAGCCATATGACGCTGCATACGGGAGAAAAACAGTTTGAATGCTTCCTGTGTAGGAAAAGATATGCTGATAAGTCGAAGTTAAATTATCATCTTAAGAAAAAATGTCTTAAAGGTATTAGTATGTCAATACAAGCTCGTTAGCTCTATTATTTCCGAGTAGAAAATTGTAGGTTTATTAATCGGGAAATTCAGGTAACTTGGTTAGGTATGTACTTAAGAGTATTTATCAGTGGACCGCGTGGTCCGATTTGGGATTTCGCCGCGGAACAGCATAAGTTATTGTTATTGAACAATGAGAAAATATCGCCATTCCAAGATACGACTGTATCGAGGGAGACGGAGACGTTTTCCTTATTCTTCTGCCTTTGATCACCCGAAGCGTTGCCAAATCACTTTAGATAGTTGCGATTTTAGATATTTTTTCTGAAAACCACGGTGTGACATTTTTATGCATTAAAACTAAATTTAACTTAAATAAAACGAAATTAATTGAGATAATTGATAGCGCATGCAATACTTTCAAAAATGGCTCTATAACCATATTTTTTCAATTTAAACGTTATTACCGTTTAAAAAAAATCTTTTTCAAAAAATTCAATTCGTAAGGCGCTCAATGGTCATGGTGTTAAAGTTTTAAGGTTGTATGCATATGATTTGTAACCTTATTATTTATATAAGTATATTTATTTCATAAAAATACAACATGGTTTATTAGTATTTTAATACTACCCAGCTGAACAAATAAAAGTATTTACCTTGTCGCGATATCTCGCGATGTATTTGCCTACCAAAATAAGCATCTTATAAAAGACCAATGCAGATGGCAAATGTAATGCAAGTTCTGCAAAAAAACTAGCAAATGCGTCTCTCAACGGATAAATGTCCCTTTAACAGAATAAATAGAATATTTTTCCTTTTTTCCTTTGTCAAACTCAACCTTAGCCGTGTTTCGCTGTTATTACGCCTCATCAGTAATGCTGGAGTCCTTTGGCCGAAATGGGCTCCATCAACCTTTATTTTAGGACTAATTCTTAAATACTATCGACAACGATAACTTGTTGATATCGTACCTTGTGGTTATTGTATCATGATTACAAAGCATATCGCTTCTTAATTCACGCACCTCCCATTGCGTGACAGTCATACATACCCCCGAAATATAATTATGACTTAATTTAGGGAATAAATTCACAAAAAAACTAATACAATATCAACAACCCTCTCAGAAAGCTGTATTCTAGTATCCAGCTGGCCTAATAAAATTTGAATTCTCTACTGCGCTGTTATGCAGGGTTGCCAGAACGCCCGATTTAGACGGGACTGTCCCGATTTAATCTGATGTGTCCCGATTTGTCCTTCGTTCCTATTTGCACATCGAAAATCCCGATTTATGAATAGTTTTATAAAGTTCAGATTGCTACTATAGTAGGTATGAATTGCGCTTGAGGCGTCCCGGCCGGTAAACAAATATGATCCCAGTAGCCGAATCTAGCCGATTGGTCATTCGTCTCGAATCGGGTTTGTTCGGGTTATCTGAATTTTCCAGTATTTATTATAAATTATTGACCAAATTTTGCAAAATTGGGGTGTGGACGAGCTTTTCTGCTTCCTGGATCAGCCACTTGTCCCGCTTTTTCATTCGCAAGATCTGGCAACCCTGCTCGTAACGCGGGATTACCCCGGCGCATTGCAATTCATTCAAGTAATGCGCGTAATTCGAGATAATGCAAAATAATATAAGGCATAGTGTAGACGCCCGATATGTATTTCTTAAGTTATTCCTTATTTATTCGGTTACTCACGCCACATACCCATATATCAATATCTATCTACTTACTTTGTTCAACTATTATCGATAGTTTTTTTCAGGTAAATCTAGAAATTGTTTTATTTTTGTATGGTAATATTTTATTTTTTTCCTATACCCCTTCCACATAGTCGACCCTAATGGTTTAATAATAATAAATTACGAGTAAATGTACCAAAGTTTGTAGAAATTAAATTGTAGGTAATATATTGTTTGTGTTAAATATATTTTCGTTTTATTGGTATAGATGTTGCATTTTGTGTGTTAAGATATATTGAGGTAGAGAAGTCAAAAAAATTATTTATTTTATTTCTTTTACTAAATATATTCGTTTTAGGTATTACTCGCTAAGGGAGATGATCGTAGGACCGTGGGGAGCTAAAGGGGTAAGTATTTATGGTATATGTGTCTTAATTATGCAGGATGTAGGACCGGGAACTACCTCGATCTATATACAGGGTGTTATGGAAATGACGTATTATATTTAAATGGGTGACTCCTTGGGTGTCCTAGAGAAGCGCAGAAATAATAAAAACGCGAACTTCTAATGGGCTAATCAAATTTATTAATCCTATACTGAAGATGAATGATGAAATAATTATGTTGATAGACAGGACATCCCCTACAAAATAAATGGTCTCGTCCAACTAGCGCGGTTGCCATTTCCGAGACTATCATTATACAGGAAAGTATTACAGAAGGAAATTCCGCAATTTATGATTATAATCTTATAAAACATCGAAAGTGGCAACGCTGTATTTTCAGCCCAAATAGCTAAATATCGATCGACCTAGTAAACCCGAATATGTCAAACGTGTTTAGTTACTTTCAAAATTTTTAGATGTCAAATACCACTACACAGTAGCACATTAAAATACTAAAAACTTAGATGTGTTCATGATATGCATACCTACGCGAAAACTAATGTCAATTTATGTGGCTTTGTTTTGGTGTTTTATGAGGTTATTGTGTCGGTTTTTGTTCGGGATATTTACTTGGCGTTTTTTTTATAAATTAAGTTCGTTTTAAATAAGGCCGAAAAGGTAAATAAAATTTCATTTTTTTTTCTAAAGGGTAAAGTGGCATTTAAGTTGTTCAGATTCGACGGTGTCGTTCGAATTGAACAAATGAGAACATACCTGACCATTTATAAACTCCGCGGCGGTTCGTTCGAGTCAGTGCAAGTTTATAAATCAGAGATTGTTTCCCAACGAACTGAACTGAAAGTAAAAGTTTATAATAATGTACCCAGAAAAATAAACAACTTCAAATCTGTCAAGCGGTTATTGACTTTCTAAAAAGTTTACCGTGAAAATGTGACAACACTGCTCAAAATTCACCATATATTGCTTTCTCCCAGTGACACCACGTGCTTATTTTTGGTTTGACAGCAGGTCATGTACAGGGCATATTAAATTAAAGCGCCATTTTTGGATATTTTTCTTCAATTTGTTTTCATCTCAGGAATTGCCGGTTTAAATATAATACGTCATTTCCATAACACCCTGTATAAAAAACTATAGATATGAAAATTGTGAAAATTGGACAATATACTAATGTTGATAGGGGCAACTCTGCTAAAATATTGTCAATATTGTGGCACTTCCGGTTATACCGGAAATCGGTCTCAACGTGTATTTAAAACAAGGGTAAGTTTGTTCGGTTGTATATTTGGAAAATGAAATAATTTTCTAAATATTGCCCATTTAATATTTTTATATGGTGATTTTGCTGCGAATTTTAAGGTCAGTTACTCTTAGTTGGCTATGATGGCGTTGAAAAACAATGCAATGCCAAAGAAATAAATTTGTTTTTGTCCCCCGAGCTGATTATTAATAATTTTCGAATGTTAAGTGACAGCTTAATACATTTCTTTAGTATTTGACTGTTTTCAACTCCGTTATAGCCAACTAGGAGTAACTGAACTTAAAATCCGCAGAAAAATCGCCATATAATAATATTAAATATGCGATATTTCGAAAACGACAAATTTTCGGAATAGACAACCTTATACAAATTTATCCTTATTTTTAATTCTAAATAGAAAATAATTATAAAATTTGGGGGTACCTGTTTGAAAATGTACATTTTTGCAGTTCTCTTAATTTCATTTTGAATCTTATTGTTTGAACACAGGATGTTAATAGTTTAAAAAAATCTATAAAAGCAAGTACTTTTCAACAGGGAATCCAACCCAAATTAAATATAAAGGCTTCCTTATTGGAAAAATTAATAATTATTTTAAGGTCTACAAACGGCATTTTAGACATAAAATCTTAAATATGTCATACATATTCAGACCTGGGTATAGGACATAACATTCGGAATCTGTCGAGAATCCTGCGCAGAATCCAAAAATTTAATAATAGGGTGTTCCATTTAAAATAAGCAAATTCACACCGACTTTCCGTATAACCGGAAGTGCCACCATATTGAAAATATTTTAGCCGAGTTGCCTGCATGAACATTAGCATACTTTCCTATGTATAGTTTTTCATATGTAGTTCTAGGCGGTTTCCGGTGGGACACCCTGTATAAAAACTACTTCAATCATTGGCGATAAATAAGGTATTATCGATTTTTTTTTGGTTATTCATAACATCCATGGGATTTGTTATTTCTTATTTTTTCCATATAATAAGGCTAGAATGAGCAACACTTTTACTTCTTAATTTTAAAACTTTTGTCTGTAATATCATTTAACATACAGGTGTCTCTGACGGACCTACCTATACCCGTATTTTGCATTTTGGGAAAAAAGTAATTCTTAATAAAAAGTTGTATTTATTTTGAAAATGCCAAGCCGTCCATATTCATAATTTCAAATTATCATACAGCGTGGTTACGAAACGGGAGAAATGCTGAAGGAAATGTTCCTAACGGAAATAAATGCTTAGATATCAAATTTGAACGTATAGTGAAGTAACGCTTCGATTCGTCGAATTTCAAATCTTGTTAATGCCTCAAAGTTTGTGTTCATGATAATATTTAAGAAGCATTGAATCACAACACTTTTTTCAGGCTATTTTTATTTTCCCATTTGTGAAAAAAAAACATCACTATTTTTTGACTTCATTACAAAATTTTGCCTAATGCCTAAGTATTGAAATTATTAAACTTAGCTGACATTAAACCGAAATTATATTTTTTTTATGACTGGCACTATAGGAAAAATTCTTTATGGCGAATAAAGCGATACACGTTGGTTTTGAATCGTTGGTGTTACATTCGTTGAGAACACGAACTCAGGAAGGTCGGTTTCACAAGAATGGCTAAGTGAAAGATGAAAGAATTCTTAAACAATTAAGCTTGAGGAGTACTAAGCTGAACCAGATATCGATGGCAGAGGTTCGTCGAGTATTTCTGCTATTCGTCGCTCTAAATGGGATTAAACATTTGCCATGGAAATATCTGTAAAAGAGAGTCAAATCACCAACCTGTTTTCGATGTTCTAGGTTGTCGAGGATCTTGGTTAGCTCGTAGTCTCCGATCAGACGAATGGCTTTTCTCCCGATAAAATCCAGTAACCGAAGAGTATTCTTGGGTGCAGAGCTCCAGAAATGAGAGCAGTACTCTAGTGATGGTTGAATCTAGGCTTTGTAGAGCGTCAAAAGTTGTTGAGGTGTATACAACTTTTTCACCCGAAAAAGAGCACCAAAGTTCAAAGTGCACCTGGTTATGCCAAACATATTTCCTCCCAGATTGACACCCAGAAAATTAATAGAAGACGTCAGTGCAGTGGAATTGCGTGTCCTGCCACTACTATAACCGGTTCTGCAATGTTAACCTTCTTAGATAAAACTGCTGCCAGGGTTTTTAGCATTCAATTCGACTTGATTACTGTCATCCCAAGACAAAATTTCTTCCAGGTCTTTGTTGAGGCGTGATACTTCATGCTGCCTGCGAAGCTATCCATGCCGATGTTTGAGAATCAAAGTGAAAGATGAGACAAATGTGCTGTCGTCAGCAAAGATATACAGGGTGTAACAATTTCGTCCTTCACCATTGGGATCTCGGGAACGGTAAGAGATACGAAGTCGGTTAAATTGGGGCAAAGTTGCCTAATTATTGGTCGAATAATATGCCGCAAAAAAATTCTAAATAAATACAGGGGCTTTCAAAATGTTTGGAAGAATCTAAAATTTTGCGTTCGGTTTTATTTTTTCCTGCCTTTGTTCGAAGAAATGCCCAAAAATAAATTTCACTTCCTGCTACTTTTTATTCTCCACAAGATGACATCTTTCAGATATTTAATGCGACGTTTCGTATTTGGGTCATCATCATCAACTTAATTTTTTGAATCTTTTTATTTAATTTATGAAAGAATAACTCTACGTTCAGCGGAATACAACACTTATTAGCTTTCTGATATTTTCTTCCTCAAATTGACCATCTTCATTAAAATACCCCTAGTACGTTCGTGTAATTTACTTTTGTTTCGAAGAAACTGAAGATTTTAAAATTATTATTGCTATTTCTGTCCTTAATTATTATTATTATATTACATAGTACTACTGGTTTTTTATTTATTTCAAACTAGGTAAGTTTAATAAGTACTCAGTAAGTTTCATCAAATTACAAAACCTACAAATATTTTATATGTATTTTTATTATATATATTTTATATTTTATGAATACAAATAAAATTTGACTCTTAAAGACCTTTTAAGAAAGACGTTGAGTTTTACAGTTTCAATTAAAACAAATTTTTTGAAACAAAAGTAAATTTGCAGAACCGTACAAGGGATATTTTAATGAAGATGGTCAATTTAAGGAACAAAACGTCGGAAAACTGTGTTCTATACCGGTGAACGTAGATTTAGTTCCTCTTTCATATATAAATTAAAAAAGCCAGACCCGTATTTAAAAAAATTAAGATGATTGTGATCCAAAGACGAAACGTCGTATTAAAGATCTGATGAAGCCATCTTGTGGAGAATAGAAAGTAGCAATGAAAAAGTGAAATTTATTTTTGGACGTCTCTTCGAACAAAGTCAGCAAAAATAAAAACTTTTACTTCAAAATTTGAGATTTTTACAAATATTTTTAAAGATTTTTTTCCGGCATATTATTGGGCCCATAATTACCCAACTTTGCCCTAATCTAACAGACTGCGTTTCGGAAATCCCAATGGTGAAGGACGAATTTGTTTCACCCTGTATATTTAATTTTTGATTTTCACTAGAATGTCGAACGAGGCATACAGTAAGAAGAGGGTGGGACACAATATGAATCCTTGAGGAACACCGGCATTGATAGTGAAGGTGTCTGAGACAGACCCTGCAATCGCCACTTGCAGAGAAGGGTCCTTAAGCACAATAACCATATACAAAACTGGCTGGGCATGCTATAGGATCGCGGTTTACTTATGAGGTCTTCATGCCAAGCATGATGAAAGGCTTCAGAAATATTCAGTGCAATAGCCCGGGATTCCCCAAGATGTTCGATTTAGTTGCTCCAAAGATGGGTGACACTTGAGAATGTCTTCTGTTGATCTTGACGAAAGCCGTATTGATGGTCTCTGATAATATTAGGGCTTTCCATGTATTGTTATTGGTTAAGAACTTATTCCATTAGCTACCTTTTTTTGGACAACCGAGGATAATCTGCTTACAGACGCGGCTGTAAGGTAGTGTCGGGATCACAATTCTCTGAGGCGATATTGCCGATCGACGAAACTCGCCGTGTAAGTCAAGCTAGAGGCCTTTAACTTCTTTTCACTAACGCGTGTTATTTTTTCATCATTTATTTCTGAAAGCAATGCGATAGTTGTTAGACAGGGTTCTCTTACCTTTCTTGGATATAGGCTGGACTCGCACCGGCTTCCAGCAGATTATGTAGAATAAGTTGAAAAGTCTACAAAACACTGGTGTGAGTTCATTGACTTCGCTCTTGAAAACTACACTAAGTTAATTTGGTAAAATTATGGCTGATTCGTTATGTAAAGTCAGTATCACAAATTTGTATAATAATTATATTACTTTGATTTATTAATCATAAAGTCAAGAAAAGCGGAAAATTACTTTTTTCCTAATATGCAAAAAAACGGTATAGTCAGATCCCAGTTGTAATTATTGTGATCGATATTTATCAAAGTCCGTAAGACGAAATCGTTCAAATAAATTTCATTGCAATACTCTTTTTTAGAATGACGATCAAGGCGGAAATGTTGATTGCGATCAGTGTGACAACAAATTTAAAAACAAGGAAAGAATGTTAGTCCATCGTATGCAACACTTCGGAAAGCAACCACCCACATGCGATGTTTGTGGTGGCCAATTTGCCACCAATGGATCGTTAAATTTTCATCGGAAGATACATTTAAATAGAAAACGTTACAAATGCAAAGTATGTGACAGGCAATTTACCTACAATTCTAATTACCGAAGACACGCACAAAGTCACACAGAAAATAATTTTTACGCTTGTGATCAATGCGATGAGGTATTTTTTAATTTTCAACGATTAAGGGTGCATAAGCTTATACATATTGGAAAAGACCCATTAGTATGCGAAATTTGTAACATGGCTTTTCCGTATAAATCGGCTTACGAATGTCATAGAAACACGCATTTGGACAAATCCGAGCAGCCGTATCCGTGCGACATATGCGGTGCTAGATTTGCTTTAAAATCGATTATGGTAACTCATCGTATTATCCATTTTGGAGAGAAGCCACACGCTTGCACCGTGTGTGACTTGAGATTCACTCAGAAATCAAATTTAAAGAAACACGTTCTCCTACATTCCGGCGAAAAACCGTTTACTTGCGACGTCTGTAAAAAGAAATTTTTTACGAAGCACACGTTACAGTCACACTTAGAAACGCATTATGGGGCTAAACCGTGGAAGTGCAATGAGTGTGATGAAGGTTTTAGGCACAAGGCTCGATTGGAAGTCCACAAGTTGATGGTTCATAAGGGAAAGGAACCTTTTAAGTGTGATGTTTGTCAGGCACTTTTCGCTCACAGTTGGACTCTTAAAACGCACAGGCAAACACACGAGGGACAGAAGCCGTTCCAATGCGAAGTATGCTGTAAAAGATTTGTTAAACAATGGATTCTTGACAGTCATAGGCGAATACATACTGGCGATTATCGTTTTGAGTGTCAAATATGTGGTCGTCGGTATGTTGATAAGGCTAAGTTAAACTTTCACCAAAAACAGAGATGCTTAAATCCAAAAGTTCCCCGGACAAAGATTTTTAGAAATCGAACGGCAGTAAACGCTGGGGGTATAGAAGGTGTGCAGGAGTTTGTAGAAAACGTATCTACCTCTGTTATAGTCTGAAGTTTATTCATCGTTTAATTGAATTTTTATAATTTTTAGTAGTTCTAATTCTAGTCACTCATGCTGGTTACCGTCGTTAGGATAAGTATATTCATTAAAGTTAATTTCTAGAAAATAATGAGAGATCGGTTACGTAGTTTATATACTCGAAAAAAGCATTGCACATTGCTTTAAAATTATTTTGTATTTATCTAGAACTTTGCAGGGTACCACCAAATTGAACAATGGGATGTGAAGTTAGTACTGTACAGGGTGTCCCATTTTCGACCCTTCCTGGGGGTATTAGTGTTATTGTCAAAAATATCATTTTTAACGAAACGAAAGATTCCGGTCTCAAATTGTTAGTAGTTTTTAATCTACAGGGTGATTTTGAAACTATTCGCTTCTTTGACGCCCCTCGTATTTCCGTTGCGCGTTAACTTATCAAAATGGTAAAACTGATGATGTTAAGAGATTTTTTACGTGAAAATCAGTGGCGTAGCTCCTAAGAAGTTTAGTTTTTGAGATATTAACAAAAGCAAACTTTTGACGATAAGTATAAACAACCATACATTTTTGTAAAGGCCAAAGTATGCTCACTTAATTAAAAAAATAATATACAAGATGTCCCATTTTAAAAAAAATACTTTTGTTAATATTTCGAAAACTAAACTTTTTAGAGAAAAACTGACTAGACCGCTGAACTTTACGTAAAAATATCAGGTTTTACCTCTTTGATAAGTTAACGCGTTAACGTGTCTAAAAAGCGAAAATTTTCAAATTCACCCTGTAAATTATGAACTAAGAGAGCCATGACAAATTTGACATCGGAATTTTTCACTTCGTTAAACAGTGGGACATGAAAACCTCCATTATATCTTTGATAATAACTCTAATATCCCCAGAAAGTGTCGAAAATGGGACATCCTGTACAAATGAGATTTTTGTAGAACTATTCCAATAGGAAATGTGTAAAAAAGGTATTTAATATTGAAGTGCATGGGTTCGGTGACGTCGTTATCAACATCTGATTAGCTAGATCGCGGCGCTATTATTGCCAGTATGTCGATAATTTATTTCGTTCAAACTCATCAGTTTCTTTACTTGTCGATTGTCTACTTTTTCTGTAAAAAAATATTCACAGTACTGATCTCCCCCCCATGCTTTTGATCCACTAATTTTATTTTTACAAAAATTGGGCGTGTCCAATAGCGAAGGGTAAACTACGTTTTGATATAAGAACGACAGTTCTAACTATCAAAATGGCGGATGGGCGCCATCTTGGTAAAGAAAACTAAATAACAAGATGGGTCTTGCGATACATCGTTTTGAAGGTCCTATCGAGTACTTTACGATGCCAGAATATTACTGCTCTATTCGCACCCAAAACACAATGGCGGCGTTTTAAAAACTGCATAGTTAGTTATTTTTATTATCTTTATTTTATTTACCGTCTTAGAAAAATAAATACAACTTTTGGCATTGTGTAATAGGAATCAGAGAGCTACACTTTTTTGCATATTTCATAGGGCTCAAATTCAAAATGGCGGATAGGTGCCATCTTGTTAAAAAAAATTGAATAGAAAGCATTTTAAAGGTCATATCTAGTACTTTACGATTCCAGAATATTTCATTCTATCCTATTCGTACCCAAAACAAAATAATATTTATTATCTTCTTCTTTTGTTATTTTAGTTAGATTTTATAACTTGATATAAAACAGTGAGTATGACCCAGATGTTTTGGCTGCTTTCTGCCAAGTTTTAAAATGCTAACTTAAAGAAGAAAATAGTAAATATTATTTTTTTAAAAGTCGCCATTTTGTTTTGGTTACGAATAGGGACACAATATTCTATTCTATTTATTTGTTTAACAAGATGGCGCCCATCCGCCATTTTGAATTTAAGCACCATGAAATATGCAAGAAAGCGCAGCTCTCTAATTCTTACTGCACTATGCTAAGTTGCATCTATGTTCCTAAGACGCTAAATGAAATAAAGGATAATAAAAAATTAATAACTACAGTATGCAGTTTTAAAAATACCGCAATTTTGGTCTCTAAAAATGCTGAGATAATTACCGAGTTTATTTCATAACTAGACTAGTTAGTTTAATCAATGTTCCTACTAGACTTAATTTGATATTTAAGAAATAATTTCAAATCATTGTCACGATTGTCTTTTATCGAATTGAGGTATTTATTGATTGCCCAGTGGTATTTGAACGTTCCCGCATGAAGAGCGAGGGGAGAAAAATGTATAAAAACGATTTCGCCCCAAAAACCGACTTCTGCTACAGCGTTGCCCATATACACCTTGTCCAAGATAAGGAGGGCCAGTACAGGGATCTCGGAAACCGTAAGAGATACGACGTCGGTTAAATGGAGGTAAAGTTGCGCAGTTACGTGCTTAATAATATGCCGTTTAGAACGTTTTAAAATGCCGAGTAGTTTCGGAGATATTCGAAAAAAAACGAAATTCTGAAAAATCGTTTTATTTTTTTCCTGGGTTTTCTTCAGATCGAATTCTAAAGTAAATTGCACATACATTACCACTTTTTCCGCTCTATCTAACGGCGTTAATTCTTTTGTAATCCAACGAGTCGTCTTCGTTCATCTTTCTTTTTTAAATACGGTCCTGTTTTCCTGATATTGGAATTAGAGAGCTTTTTTTCTTCCGAATACAACGATGTATGACACATTGTGGTTTAATGACGTTTCGAGGGTTTTTTGAACAACATCAGGATATTTTGGGATACGGTCCTGTATTTCTCATAATTTTATAAATAATACTTCATAAGTAAGCTCTATATTTTTACTTATGTTGGACTAGTTCAATAAATAAATAATTTAATAATAAACCACAAATAAGTGAACAAAAAAGAATTCAATAATAAACAATAATAAGTGAACAAAGACATACCAAAACAGTAATAAAACGAACAACGCAAAAAGTAAGGAACTACATAATCAGGTGTTCAAAATGATTTCCGTTATTTTCTAAGCACAAATAACATCTTCTAACGGTGACATATCAGGCGAACGTGCTTGCCATGGTGTTTCAGAATACGTACCAATCAGATTTCCAGTAAATCCCGAATCAACAGAAGTTTGAAATAATATTTCTGTATTTTGTTCACTTATTTGTGGTTTATTATTTAATTATTTGTTATTTATTGAACTATAGTCCAACATAAGTAAAAATTTAGAGCTTATATCCTGATGTTGTTCAAAAAACCCTCGAAACGTCATTAAACCACAATGTGTCATACATCGTTGCATTCGGAAGAAAAAAGCTCTCTAATTCCAATATCAGGAAAACAGGACCGTATTTATAAAAATAAAGTTGATAATGACCCTTCGAAGACGACTCGTCAGATTACAAAACAATTAACGCTGTTAGATAGAGCGGAAAAAGTGGCAATGTAGAAGTGCAATTTACTTTAGAATTCTCAAAAAAAAACAGGAAAAAAAAAATGAAACGATTTTTCACAATTTCGGTTTTTTCCGAATATCTCCGGAACTTCTCGGAATTTTAAAACGTTCTAAACGGCATATTATTAGGCACGTAAATGCGCAACTTTACCTCCATTTAACTGACTTCATATCTCGGTTTCCGAGATCCCTGTACGGGCCCTCCTTATCTTGGACACGGTGTTTGAAGACAATGAATAGAGATTATTTTATTCATTTAAATGTTGTGGACAATGATCATTTTTATACAGCTTACGTTTTGTCTAAATTGATTTGATAACATTATATTAAAATTTATTACATTACTGGTTTAGTTGTTCTAATTCGAAATTAATTAACGATTTTAAACACAACGAACTTCAGCATAGTCTAATTTGCTCGCATTCCTTCCGATGTTCAGAAATGACTGGGCATACAATATTACTTTAACTTTTAAACATCCCAAAAAAATTGTATTCTGATTATGGCAATACTATTGCATTCGCTGTAAATTTTCTAATTTGGTAACGAAGAGAAATAGGTAGATATTACACTAAGTATTATAAGTGCTCAATGGCGGGTCGATTTAACTTAACGAAAAAAAGCACCTTGCTATAAAAAAAACTTTTATCAGTCTTTTAGAGTATTTTAGACTATGAATTGAATTAGTTGATATTTTTTGTGTCGAAGACATGTTAATTAATAAGCCGGCGCCAGATTATCGCAGAGAGTTTATGAGGCTTGCACCGTAGTATTCGGACTTTCTAGAATATTTTACGAGATCAGGGCGTAGGACACAGAAATTAACGACGGACGTCAAAATAAAAAACTACAAATTAAGCAATATATATACAGGGTGTCCCAGGTAGCCTTAACGTTATGGCAAACCTTAAAAAAACTATGTTTTAAATTAATTAGAGGGTCAATTGACGAGTTAAGTGTAATTACCACGTCCTTAAAGTTCTATTCCTTTAGATGAGAGTTAAAAAGAACTTTAATATACCTTCAAAATTGTGTTAAGGATGTACCTTAAGGTGACTTTAAAATATTGCCCTTAAAATTTAGTTAACTCATTGGTGTGGATTTATAGGGGGTGTTAAATAATTTAAAGTCCTTTTATAGCGATTATTTTATTTCAAAACTAATGTCGGAGGTCGATTTGACATCTCTCAAAACGAGCAAATACAAAATTTCAATAAATTGACACAATCAGTGCGTGAGTATGACCAAGTAGTTCTATAAAACTATCAAATTTTAATTTCTTGTCATTTATAAGATATTAAACAAAAGGTAAGACATGAGTCTAAGCTAATTTTCCCGAAGTAATTAGAAATGTTCAACACATGTTTTTCTTGAAACTAGGCTTCTTCTGCAAGCATTTTTTGTCGTCTGTCGCGCGGCGATAAAAATTGCGGCGTTTTCTAAACACATTGTTCTAAATGTGCGTTTTTATATGCTATGTCATGCTCAATTGCGGCCGCGTCCTGAAGAACAGAACGCGTCGCACAAGCGTCTTCAAAATACGTACATTGATTTAAATCGGTGCTTTTATGCAATGCATTTTTTTATCGCTGCTGCAACAAATAAATTTATTTTGGTAGTCTGTAGTGTGATAATATTTCCCCTGCATCAAACGCAAATCCTTAACTGCACAATTTTAAATTGTTTTTTAAATTTGCACATAAGTCGTCAAATGAGGCGGTTAATAATTAAAGAATTTGTATGTTCTTAATTCTTCATTAGGAGCACTTTAAATCAGTGACCTCCATTAAGGGAAAAAGGTGTGACAAACTACAAGAAAACTATTAGATATAATTTGTTAAAATTTTAAATTTAGCTTCGAAATATTGAATTTTTTTCAAACCGGTAAATAACATTTAAATTGAAAAAATATGGCCATACAGTAATTTTTGAAACTATTGCATGCACTATCAATAATCCCAATTAAGTTGATAGCTTAGTTTTAATGCAAAAAATGTAACACCGAGGTTTTCAGGAAAAATATCTAAAATCGCAACTATCTAAAGTGATTTGGCAACGTTTCGGATGATCAAAGGCAGAAGAATAAGAAAAAAGTCGCCTACTCCCTCGATACAGCCGGCCAGCGCGCTGGTACGTCGTATCTTGGAATGGCGAGGTTGTCTCATTGTTCAATAACTTATTTATGCTGTTCCGCGACGAAATCTCAAATCGGACCACGCGGTTCACTGATAAATACTCTTAAGTTAATAATATGCACCTCTGAAGCTTGTAGCACAATTTATTGGATGGCACAGCCCTACCTTTGACGTTTCTTTGGAATTATATCTTTGTATAGCGAATACAAAACACATGCATGCATTTTCAACACGCTTGATTGTTGTTGGGAAAAATGTCTACTACTGACGTGTTTAACAAATTTTTTTTCATGAAATTTTATTAAAAACGCCGCGATTTTTATCGCCGACCGACAGACGACAAAAAACGCGTGCATAAAAGTGACCTTATATTACCAAATAGCGAAAAAATATGGAAGATGAATAGAATTTTTTTTATTTTTCAATTCAATTAATTTGTTTTTTAAGATCTTATAAACGAGGAATACAAATTTTAAATTTGGTAGTTTTGTATAACTTAAAATGTACTTTAAACGTAGGGAATAAGAACTATGGTTGCCATTTAAAAAATTACCGATTCATCATAAGTAGGTATCTCTAATTTGGGACACACTGTATCAATATACCACGCCACAACTTAAAATGTTAATATCCGTGTCCGAGCATTTTTCCATAAATCTGTATTGTATTTACTATTCTTATCTCTATGCGTCGAACCACCATCGAAAATCTATTTAGATTCCTAGTCCTAGTCATTATGTAATTATTATAGGTAAACACCAAAGACTCAATGTTAGTCTTGTTGGTCCATCAGTTACCAGAGTTAGCATTCAAAATAAAATTAATATTTAAAAAAAAATTTTGTTAATTGAGCAACCCGAACCTCTCGTTTGCCGGACGATCGCCCTCGACCAACATCAGTCATATGGTTTTTCAATTTTTATGTTTTATAGAGTTTAGACTCTTCGGCGATTTTAAACTGTAGAGGGTGTAAACTCTTTGCACGTCTCTCACCAAATCCACCTTCTTAATATCATCTTAGATATAAGAATAACCGATACAGCCGTCCTAAATGTGCTAGCAAAGTAAAATCACTTCATTTATAAATTTAACAGGGTTCGTTTGACCTGGAGAACCTGGAAGTCATGGAATTTAAAACTGTTCATAAAAAACCTAGAAAAGTCATGGCATTTTGTAATTGTACCCAAAATCCTGGAAATTTGATGGCAACCTGGAATCCTTTTTTTCATTACCAAATTGAATCCCAAACACGTCATGAACATTTGCTCTCTTTTTGTTTAGTTCTTAATTTTTGAAAAACCATAATAACGGCTGGCAAAAAGAATGGAACACCCTTAATATTTTCATAACCATGTATAGTTTCGAAAAGCCCTCGGACCCGTCAATTTTATTTTAAACTTCGACAAATTTTGAGAATTTTTGAATTCTACAGGATTGCTCAAAAACTCGGGGCACACGTCATTTAGTTTTTTTAAATGGACTCCAAATTTTATTCGATTTTTGAGATCTACTTCAAATTCTGAATATTTTTCATGTAATATACCCTATTTCGATCTTCAGCTGTTTTCGAAATCTAAACGCGATGGCGATGATCGGGGAATCAATAGGGAAGAAAATAAGGAAAATTATTACCTTTATTGTAGTAACCTGGCAACAAACCACAGTATTACTTAGGTAGCTAATGTAATTTTAACTTAAGTGGCATTTATTTATTTCCATGAACATTTGCCATCTTGGTTGTGTTGTGATATCTCGAAAACAGCTGAAGATGAAAATCGGGTATGTTGCATGAAAACTATTCAGAATTTCAAGTAGAATTCAAAAATCGAACAAAATTTGTGATATTCCATTTAAAAAATTAAGGTTAAAGGGTGCCTCGACTGTTTGAGCAATCCTGTATAATACTAATTGCCAAAATTTGTAAAAGTGAAACATAAAGTCGACGAGCGTTTTTCGAAAAAAATATGAAAATATTAGAGGTGTAGGAAAAATTAGAAATAAATAAGATACTAAACTATTTTTAACAGACCTGGAGTAGGTATGAGCAAATATTCGCATGGAAAACCTGGAAACGTCATGGAATTTTACAGCTGTTGAAAAGTGCTGTTTAAAAGCGAAAAATAATACTGCTGAAAGGAAAAATGGCTATTCAACTGAATTACGGCATATTTTGTTAGACATTTCTACGCCCAAACGTTAATATGTTACAATAACTGCATCATGCGTGTACGTTATTAATTAAATTTTATTAAATAAAATCACCGCTGTATAAAACATGATAAAGTTTGAAACTATACACTATTTAAAATTGAATTTAGTTGGTCCTTGTTGTTTGATAGAATATACAGAAGTTTCGATAAGGATTGTGACACGGATCCGTGGAGAAACTTGTCGATAATCTGAAATAAACATAAATTTAAATTAGTCCTAATACAAATACGTTAATATAGAATTGAGCCATCATCATGCGAGTTTAAAAACCAAATATAGATTCAGGGTGGCCCATCTAAAATGAACGGCATATTTGGGCATGTAATATAATTTATTTTAAAAACACAGCTGTAAAATGATTACCTTTTAATTAGTGTGGTGATCGCTCGAGCGAAAAACCGCTCGAGCACTCGATTATTAAAATAGCCGACTCGATCGATTATTAGAAAAAACTGCTCGAGTTATAAATTCCAGCGAAAATCGTCGCTTGTTACTTATTACCTTTCACTCGATACCCGAGCTTCGCTTGACGCCGACCGAAATTTGCTGCTCGCTTGAGGTAAAAAACTGCTCGAATATTCGAGCAGTTTTTCGCTCGGTAGGAAATACTACTTTAATTATAAATTCAAGCGAAAAATCGAAAATCGTTGCCTTTCACTTGATACCCGATTTTCGCTCGACGCTGTACCGCCACCCGAAATGTGCCAATTGGCGACCTTCGAGTTTGACGCTCAGAAGGCTGACACGATATACGTTTTTGTTAAAGGCACATAAACGAGAAGGTGCATACAAAAAAGTATGCCAAATCCCTTAGTGGCTTCATCGCGACATGGGTTTTGTTTTGACTGGGACTGGCTAGCCAGCGACGATGGTAAATTTTTAAAGAACTAAAAAATTTTTTTAATCGGAATTCCTTAATAAAAACTCTAGACTGAACTTATAAAATTTATAAAAACAACCCCTGGTGTTTTATCAACACATTCTTCTTAGTCATAAAAATTTCAAGTGATTAATCGCTGAAGAATATGCAATTTTTATGCTAATTAGGCAATATCTAACCGTTACACCATAACAACAATGATGTACGTTTCCAGCACTACGTCGGAAAAGTATAGGTACACACGGCCTTACAGTAAATAGCATATATTGTCTTATCTAGGTATTATGCTGGCTTTCTCAACAGTACCTTTAGCTATAATTCCAGTAATCATATAGGATAAGTTGTATAATTATTACCTACAAAACTTCATATGGTACTAACTTTAACTACACCATTCGAGGTTTGTATTTTCATTGCTGCCATTTAAAAATTATGAATATAATAATAAATAATATAATAAAATGAAAAACTTGCATTCTAATATTTATCAGAATAGGAATCAAAATCATTGCTGTTTCGGAATAATTCGAACAGATAGGAGAATGTGTAGTCATCCGGTAGTAATCTACTTGTCACATGCCTACTACTTAAACATGCATTGAGAAAGGCAAGTCTGTGCAGCCAGAATAATGAAAATATTTTAAACTTACAGCTTGTATGTAGGGATCAGTTCCGTCCAGAGTTTCTCTGAAAATTAATGGCACAGCCTCTGGTACTATAGCCTGAACTGCTCCATTTAACAAAGGATCTAGCTCAACATCTCCTCTCATAAAATCAACGAAGTCGCTCTTAAAATATAAAAAAAAATTGTTAACGTCCAAGTGCGAACTATATAATCACAAACATTAATAAATTGTGGCAAAATTCTCTTTGTTTTGGGCGTATTAAGTAAATATTCAGAATATCGTAGTAGATTTTGCTTTTATGCTTTTTTTCCTAAACACTTAAGTATCCTACCATGTCGTAGATAATAATATCACTCCTTATCGTGGTCATAATTTAAGTAACTGTTAAGTATTCGAGAAGTTCCAAGGCATAAATATAATAAGTATACGTTCTCTGTTAAAGTAAGTATCATTAACTTGCTTGAACTCGGAATTGAACATAATTCTGGGTTCAAACTATGAATTAAGCTTATTTTAGACCTTATACTGGGAATTAACGTAATTTTCTGAAAATCTGGGTGCTATACGACGATAAATCGAATTAAACGACGAAAAATATATTACATGGATTTATTCATACTATTAGTGTTGTTTTGTCTATACACCAACAATAATTATCCAATTTTTTACATTTTCATCAAGAACTGACTATTATTTGGATTTAGGTATTGCTTGTGTACCGTTCAGTCTTTCTCACTTTCTTCCTTGTGTTTGTTTAAGCATTTTGTATCTTAATGTTGAATATAAGCGTCTTTAAGTACATATCCATTGTAATAATAATAACAAATAATACAAGGTGGATGAAAACTAGAAAAAAAATTGTTATCAATTAGAAAGACTCGCGCATTCTAATGTTCGACATTCCTTTTCCATTTATCACTTAATCTTTTCTAATACAGGAGACAACACCTAATTCTGATGTGAACAATTCCAGGATTTGGGTGGAACTAAAAATGGCCTACCTCACAGAATATAGTACGTACAATTGGGGCTAAAAAAAGTTTTTTCCCGATTTTTTTTGTACTAAAATAAAATTATAAAAATTTAATATACATTTTTTTTCTCATGATTTTAGGCAAACTATGGGTTATTGAAAAAAAAATTTATTTCTCCTTTTCAACTACAATATCATTAATATTTCTTACTTCCAGACTAAAAATGATACGGTAGCCGATTTGGAAATATTATTTTTTAGCAAGAACTTTTTTATTACTGACATTTATATTTACATTGGAAGTACTCATGTTTCACATAAGGAAATGTTACCGATCATCTTTTTATCTTTAATCCCCATCATCATAACGAATATATTACACGAAGTTTAAGTACATCCTGTATAGTACTTGGTGAGACATATTTGTTAATTCTTATTTACTTTAATTCTTACCTTAAAATCTTTTAAATACACATACACTGACAGTGGAATACATAGTGATGAACTGTTAATTTTTAATCCCGTTACTGCTGCTACTGAGAAGTCGGTGATATTAAAGCTAAAACATATTAATGTGTCAAGAAAATTAAATTATTTCATAAATGTCGATTTTACCCACTCAAAAAAATTGCATATTTTTTTAAAAGACGTAAATTTCGGGCATAATATTAAGACTAAAGATAAAGTATTGTTTATATCGAGAAGCTTGTTCGTATATCAAAAACGAGAAGGCCTAGAAAAATTCTAATTGGGGCATCTTTTGTTTCACAAAGAAGTAGCATATGTTCTGCTGCGAAAACCGCATCCTTCTTTACTAATAACGGAGATACCCCGAAAAGGTCGCGCTCAGGTTATATTGAAAAATAGAGTTATCAAAAAATCATTTTCACCGACTTTTCTATAAATACCTAAAAGTTCCATTGCCATATATGTCGAACAAACGATTTGCTCCTACGTAACCACTAACATTGTAACTACCATCAACGGAGATATGAGGAAACGTGAGGTTAAATATTTCCAGTTCACCGTCTTTAAGAGTCCACAGTCTGATCGTTTCATCTTCTGTAGTAGTTGTGCCATCGCTAAAATTACCTGCCAGTCTAAAACAAGTGAAAAATAAGATCTTTGTATACTTTCGCTCTACATCACAGTAGAACGAAAAAGGTTTTAAAATATTCAACATGTATAGTTGTTGCAGAATTATACCGTTGACTCTTACTGCCATAAATAAACTACCTGATTAAACCCTATTGTATACGCCTCAACCTCTTCAATGCTCAATAAATGGGATCAGGGCCGGCTTGAAAATGTATACCACACCACATGATTTATTTTTATAATTTAAGATAAATAGATAGGTATTTTTAGTTTTAGGTACCTATAATAAATGTAAAATAATGATAACAATTAATGATAATTGAAAATAATATAATTTAAAAGTATAACTATTAGGATAACAAGTACAATAAAAATTAATTAAATTCAAAGAAACTATTGATAATTTATTCAAAATTTAACTCTGTATCACTATCACTATCTTCCGAAACTTATAATAATTAAGGGTTGAACATTTGTAATCATAGAATTGTAAGAAATTTCCACCTTAAGTACATGCTGCACACAGTTTTTCCAGCTGTCTGCAGAAATTTTTCTTACTTCGTTTTTAATTAATTCTACTACAGATGCATTTAATGTAGGAGAAATATTGTTTCTCCTAATATTAGATTTTAATTGGTGCCATATTAGCTCAATAGTATTGAATATACAATAGTACGGAGGAAGACGCAACACTGTATGTCCATTTTCTGCTGCAAGTTTGTCACACTCGTATTCGTTATTTATTTTAAAAGCTTTTAATACTTTTAGCAGTTCTCGTTTTTTGTAAGTTTCTTCAAAATATAAATGATTTTCAATCATAAAATTTTGAATTTCGGCTTTTGTATTATTAGAATTGGGAATGATTTTTGCTTGCCGACTATGACAACTAGCTTTGTCCATTACAATGACGCTATTTTCAGGTATATTTTTAAGGAGTTTATGTTTAAACCAATCTACAAAAAGTTGTGCGTCGGTATATCTTGATGGTAATCTAAAGAAGAATCTGCTATGTTTTTAGCTGAAAGCAACAGACAATTTGGAACAAACCCGTTCTCTGAACCAGCATGTAATATTGTGATTCTTTTGCCTTTATTTGATGGTGCCTTGGTTTTACATTTTTTGGAAGAATCATCCCAACCTTTTCTTGGAGTGTCATGGGTATCGAACCATGTTTCGTCAAGGTAAATAATTGGACGATTTTCTTCTCTAAGTTGTTTAACAGCTGTTAAATATTTAAGTCTCCATTCCCGTAAACGTTGAGATTCCATTAATGTTTGTCTTTTATCAATGCTTCGGTATTTAAAACCCATTTTACGCAATATTTTCCTAAGGCTTGAAAGGCTACAAGAGATATTTTGTTTCTTCTTTAATCAGCCGCTCTTTGAGGGAAATCAAACTGGGTACAGTTTGAGCCTCATGCATTTGGTAAGTCTTTCTTCTTAATAAATCCATGTAATTTTTACCAATTCTTCTAAATGTGCCAGAATCACTCCGATTTTTTCTAGGATTAGCAGGTTTAAGTGCTATGTCTCTTACCGAAGATAAAGGAGTTTTTGTCAACGTAGACGTCTCTGCTAAAGCATCCATCGAATTAAAATTTCTACTCAACAACGATTGATACATATTTTTAATTATTAGTGCCCCCTATCAGCACAATTCCAAGGACATTCTACCACTAATAAGCCTAACTAAAAATTACTCGCCGGAAAACCACTAAAGATTAAAATTATTAAAAATCACTTTGTATTTATATATGCATCCATCAGGCATAGGTTATCAATTGAATTTATATTCCTGGTCCGGCTCTGCTCGAAAATGTGTTAAAATTTGGGATTTCCTTATTTATTTTATGGTCGAAGGGATAATGAGGTTTTATTGCAGTCAAAAGATCAACGGTATAATTCTGCAGATACTATAGCTGAAGTCTCGAACGTTCACACCCACGAATTTTGTAGATTGATAGAAATTGTGACAATTTGATATTGTATAGGGTGTCCTCAGTGCCGTAGGTAGTTTTGTTTCCTGGGGGATACTGGTATGGCCACTTTCACCTTATTTCATTTTACAGTTCCCATAAGCTTTCCTTGAAGGGGGAGGGGAGGGGGATACTGGCATGGCAACCTTCACTTTACGGTTCCCATTTTGAGACAAATTCCCTCTTATGGGGTACTGTCCCCACCGTAAGCCCCCTCTCTTATCTACGGTGGGTGTTCCATTGTCAAGACTTTCTTCAGGTATTGGAGTTATTATCGAAGATAGAATGTTGCTGCTTCCACTTTAGTTTCTCACTTATTAACTTAATGAAAAATTCCGGTATCAAATTTGCAATGGCTCTATTATAATTTTTAAGTTACAGAGGGTGATTTTCAAAATCTTCGCTTTTTATACACCCCTCGTATTTCCGTTGCGCGTTAACTTAACGAAAATGTAAAAACTGATCTTGATAGAGACCCTTACGGAAAGTCCAGTGGCGTAGCCAGTTCTTCTCGAAAAAGTTTATTTTTTTGAGATATTAGTAAACAAAAAGTAACAAACAAAAGTAAAACTTTTTAAATGGAACACCCTTTTTTTTAATTAATTAAGCATACTTTTTGGTTTACAAAAATGTATAGTTGTTTATATTTATATTAAAAAATAACCTAAAAATGCGATATTTTTAATAATTTACGTTACATAATATAACAGTAGGCCAAAGTCAATTTATTAGAAACAATGGTCAAGACTTGACAGATCTCTCATATTTGAAATATAATAATATTACGTAAGATTCTTTATAATATGCTTTTTATTTTAATTATTTTTTACAAAGGCCGTTTGATAATAATTATGAAAAATATGATGATGGCATGATTTATATAATCCAATTTAATACGTGGAATAGCTCTAAGAAAATTTTGAATTTGTTACTAATAAATTGACCATGGCCTACTGTTATCTGTAACCCAAATTATTAAAAATATCGTATTTTTAGGTTATTTTTGAATATAACTATAAACAACTATACATCTTTGAAAAACCCAAAGTATATCTCAAAAAATAAACTTTTTAGAGAAAAACTGGCTACGTCACTGGACTTAACGTACAAACTCTCTAACAAGATCAGTTTTTACCTTTTTGATAAGCTAACGCGTAATGGAAATAATTGTGTCTAAATAGCGAAGATGTTAAAAAATCACCCTCTGTAGGTTAATAACTAATAGATTCATGACAATTTTGACATCGAAGTCTGTAGTTTCGTTAAAAAGTAAAGTGAAAACTGCAAGGCATCTTTTAGTGATTTTTTACTGTGTATCCATGTCTTTAGTGAATTTTTGCTGCGTATCCATGTCTTTTAAACACTGATCATTTTGAAGCATTTTTAGGTATCAGTCATCACTGGTATCAGTTCAGTAGTTTTTAAATTACTAAGTAATTAAAAAATAAATTCTGGATCCATTTCATGTTTACTGGGTATCCAAATAAAAGGCCTGCGTATTCAAATGGATACTCAAAAGTACGTTAAAAGATGTCTTGGAAAACTGCAACATTATATCTTTGATAATAACTCGAATACCTAATAGTGTCGAAAAAAAAAATGTTCAAGGAAACGTGTGGTGTGGTTTGTTCGTTGGAAAGAACAGTATTACCCCTAATAATAGAAATAAATAAACCTGGAATGACCACTACGAATGACGCCCACAGCTTTAAATGTCAATGAACAGAATATATGCCCTAATTAAGAACTATGTTTTCAAATACGCTTACGTCACAGCAGGATGGGAGAAATCGAAGTGAAAATTATCATAATTTTTCGCTGCTGCTCCAAGTTCATATTCCTTGATGACTTCTTTGATTTCTTGTTTGATCTCTTGTCCGACCTGGTTAAGTAAGGTTGGAACTTCTTTAAGGCTTGCTAGAAATAACAGTATTTATAAATGTTGAATTTTTTATGACTTGCGATAATAGAAACTGTTAATTGTTAGTGCTCCTTTTCTTTTAAAATATCAGTTCGAATTTTAGTAGTATGTTGGAGTCGAGCGATCGAGTGCCATCGACATGAGCGACCGATTATTTTCTTTGAGTGGCGGCTCGTGACCGTTAGAAGCGGTATCAGTGAGGCGATTCCTCAGATGCTATGTTATCAACATGTTATTTAAACATACCCCATGACATTTTTACTTATATCTAATAGGATTTTTAGCCCTCAAATATCGTAATAAATCAAAGTCTGGTGGTGTTTTATAAAGAATTGGTAAAAATAACGCAGAGACAAGGGACTCATATACAGGGTGTCCGGAAATGATGAGCAAAAAATTTAGGGGATAATTGTGGACCGAAAATAAATGCTATAACCTGTTTTCGAAAATGGATTATTAACGGAGTTAATAAAATTTTAACGAAATTTCGTATTTTTCGGGATGAGAAATACAAATTTGCGCACCGTTTTTTCGCATTCTGTAGAACCTATACTTCAATTTGAATGGTCCAACTTTCTTGTGCTACATTGTATGAGCATTTTGACTGAATATTTTTATTCTCTGAAGACGCTTGTATACAGGACACCTGTGAATACCGAAAGAAAGAATTGTGGCTAATTGTGAGGTAATTAAGCAAAAGGACGGAATATCCCATAGAGTTCTTCGGGTTTGTTCGGGTTTGTTCGGGTTTTTTAAGAAGAATTAATTTATGCACTGGAACAAACCCAAAAATAAATTAAAATGAGTTCGTATTCAAAAAGTTAGGAGAATAAAAATATTCAGTCAAAATGCGCATACAGTGTAGCAGAAAAAAATAACACCCTGTAACTCCGTTAATAATCAATTTTGGAAAAAATTTTATAGGAGGAGGTAACATTTATTTTCAGTCTACAATTATCGCCTAAATTTTTTGCTCATCATTTCCAGACACCATGTATATAGTTATATTAAATTGTTATTTCAAAATAGTTAATTCGAAATTGCTCCATGAACCGCGTTTACATTTCGAATGGAGTTGTGCAATTTTCATACCATTTTGTCTAATATTCGGAGTTATGCATATTTCAAGATATTTTTTCTATTATACCTACCTAATCAGAAGAATATTTTTTTTTACTAGTTAGATACTAAGATATTGTTACTAGTTTAAATTTTATGAAAAACGTGATTAAAGTAAGCTTTTTTGATGAATTTTGTAAAAGTCCAAGTTGATTTTAAATTATAGAATGAATATTAAATAAGTCCACTATTTATTATGGACGAGCTGTTTCCATCCAAACATCAATTTACTCTTCTAATTAAAGCATTAAAACCTACTAATTCATTTTTATTTAACAATATTTATAGTTTAAGCCGTAACTCAGTTTTTGTTCCTCCTGTAAAATTGTTCGTTTAGGACTTGTGTAATTTTCATATTAGGCCGACGATATCTATTATGTTGGTATCTTCCTTACCTTCGTTTTCTGCAATATATTGTGAGTCAAAGTCCAAGCAGAAATCGACTTCGCCATTTATTAAAACAATTGAAACGAGTCCTAGCGCTATTCCAAAAAATCTAAAGAACTTCCTGAAAGTAAAAATGGAACATAGTAATATACAGGATAAACAATTAGTGCGAGGAAGTCCAATATTTCAGTTGTCAATAGAAATATGACAAACGCTATAGGATCCGAGAGATGCATATTTCAAACATATTTTCTAGTCTTATAACAGTTCCGAGATGTCACGGCGAGTATTATACTGCCGTAAATATTCATTCGTGGCACTTGGAAACGTTTCAAAGACCCTTCTTCTTTTGTCAGACTCTAGTAGTGGTGAGCGATATCGTGATTTTTCAATCACGTTGTGAAACGTGATTGTTATTTTTTGATATCAGTGAAATTAAAGCGTGACGTGCTCACGTTATAGAAATGTTTATCACTGCTAAGCGAGATATTACTAGATAATATATATAAACTAGATAATATATATAAGAGAGTATTCCGCCCATCGTAAAATAATTAGTGGGTGATTGTCGATGGATTTTAATTATTTATTATGTATACTACTTTACTACTAAAAGAACTGTAACAAAAGAAAAATAAAATCTGTAAAAAATATTACACAACATTGATAAAAAACAAAAAAAAACATTATACCTTTTAAAAAAACTATGATGAACTAAACACTGTGTGCTTTACAACAAACTATTTGTTCATGCAAATACGCATGGTTTCTTAATCATTTTGTGCGTATTGTATATTATCATTTAACTATAGAATCGTTAATCATTTGAGTTTTCTTATTATTTAGCCTGTTTCTTTAAAAAATGCCCAGAGCTAGTCTTTCGACTATTACTATTTTCATTTCAGTTTCAAGTTCAAGATTCAAAAGTCACACAAGTACCAAATAACGGCCTGATAACTTCACGGAATCACATTTTAAATAATAGGTCTATATGAGATGTGAAAGTGAAATACGTACAAAAAAGTGATTTGTTTAAATTGTGGGAACTGTGACTACCTGTGATTTGTTCATATCAATGATTAAATCACAGTTCGTGAAATATCTCTCACCACTAGACTCTACCCTTACTGATGAGCAGTGATACGCCGAAACGCATCTAAGGATGAGTTTGATAAAAGGAGAAAGGCAAAAATTCTATAGTTGTGGTTTAGACAAACCTTTAATTGTTTCTTCTTATTTTTAGTGATTATTTTAGAGAACTGTTGGTGCAACTATCAGTTTTAGCGTGTCCTTTATGTACAAATTTTAAGTAATATTTTTATTCAACATATACAAAGATAATCGAAATGTTGTTTCCTACCTAATTTCATAACACCTTATGGAATAACTAAGTTGTAGAATTATTTATTTTTAGTCCGATATTAGTGTTGAGATCGCTCGGAGCGAAAAACTCTATACTACTACTCTATTATTGAAATAACCGACACTGATCGAGTTATAAATTCAAGCGATAATCGTAGCTTTTCACTCGATATTCGCCGCCGCACTACCGGCCGCTACCGTTCGAGTAGTTCAATGAATCGGAGTTTCAAGTTATTTTAAAAATCGCTCGCGCAATTATTGGAATGACTACTCGAGTTATAAATTCAAGCGAAAATCGTCGCCCAATAATTACGGTTTTCGGGGACAAATTTTGTTTTCATCGGGAAATGAGGATGATCTCCGTGATTTTTGGCAGATTATTATAATTTATTAAAAAAAGAAAATGGAAAGGTGATAAATTCCGGGATTATACACCGCAATCTAGGACCCGCGAAAAATTGCGGGAATATCCCGGCCACCTGGCAACCCTCGCTATAATACCTGTAAACGTCATCGCTTGATGAATATGAATTTCGAGTGAAATTGCTCGAGCGATTCACTCTATTATTGAAATCGCTCGAGTATCATGTACTCGATTATTAAAATCATCGGTTTTTGCCAACACTAATTTTTTTAGAGGACTATTTATAATACAACTATCAGTTTTAACATGTATTTTACAAATTTTAAGTAACATTGTTTATTCAAAAATCGACGTATTATACAAGGATAATTGAAATGTTGTTTTAATTTTAAAACACCCTGTACAATAATCAAGTAGTAAAATTATTTCAAAATACCAATTTTTATTTGTGCCATCTCGTCTTTACGTTCTGTTTTTTGCTATTCTCCAACAAAGGTAAAATTATTTGGTTATCAAAAATTAAAATTTTTCCATAATCTGATTATGCGTCGCGATATTCAAATAAATTCGTATCGAAATCTGCTAAATTTTAAAGCATTATCGCTACTTGCGATTTAGTTGGACAATTGTCTAATATATGACCATCACATGAGGAATACTTTAAATTAAAATTAATGATTATAATAAAATTATGTTACTGAATATAAAATAGATTGTAATTTTATAGGTACTCGGTATGTATATCTTTATTGATTTTTAATAATAAAAAATATATTATATATATATATATATATATATATATATAGCAGGTGCTATACCTATACTTATCTTATTTATACCGTAAGTATCGTTTAATCGATTTCAAGGGTATGGGGAGGCCGATATGCGTTTATTGTTTTGATTGAGTATTCTAGGACACAAAAATAAATTATTTAACAAAAAATTAATTGCAAAAGTTCACAACTTTCACAATTGTAAGGGATGGAAGTACGGGGTTGAAAATATATTATGTATTTGAAGACGATAAGGGATATGAGGAGGTAGATTTTTTGTTCTAAAATATAATGTTCTCGAGATAAGTATTTGCCTTCTTTGAAATTTAAACAATTCCTAGATTATGATAACTCTTTCCTATTTCCGTCAATCTGTTGGCTACCACTTCCTACCCTTAATATCCCGTGTCCAGTAAATAATATTAAAAATCGGAAAGACACGTCAATTTTAATGGGAATTAAATAAATACTTTTGAAGAATATTTGCAGTCTTCGTGGCTTCACCTCCTGGAAGGGGTATATGTCGAAATATTACCTTTAAAAACTTAAATGGGAAGGGGTCAAGTGACATAATTTTGAAGATCGTTTAAATCTATTTCCCATAATGCCCTAATTTATTATTATTTGAGTAGTACCTACTTTCCGAGAAATCGCGTTCCAAGCGTTTAAGTAAGTAGTAACTTTTTTTAACCCTCCGTTAGTCGCGCGGTCTACAATCGTAGACCACGAAACTTTAACTACTCACCAATTGCAAAGGGAGTTATTTATCGGTTCGTCGCCTTCAATAGCTGTCGGTAATATTTCAGAAAACCTATTTAGTATAACAAATGCAGTCGAAGAGTGTGTTTGATTGATTTAGTGACAACCAAATACGACTGGTCTACAATCGTATACCACGCGACTAACCGTGTTAGTTTTTTTAGTCGACACGGAAATTCGCAAACTTTTTTGTAATTATATTTAGGTAAGTAATATTTTGTTTCTGTTTTTTTTCTATTATCATAAAGTAGTTAAAGTGTATATTCAATTTTTTAAGTTTAAGGTTTTTGAGCCATTTTCTTTGGTTAACTAATATTTATTATGTTTATTCACATTTTCTTTTATTTTAGAGATAGATAGGTATGTCTGCCTCTAATAAGACACGGGTCGAAAGTGGCGACCCAGATGTTTGGATGAAATGGTATGAGGAAGAGTCCAGCGGCGAAGAAAGTCCTTTAGATGAAGACGACGTAGAAGAATACAATGTGCAATTTAGTGATCATCAATCAGCGTCTGAGCGAAATGTTTCAGACCAAGATTTATTATCAGACGAAGACGATTCAAATACAAATTGATACTTATAGGGAAAGATAAAACTCCTAAATGGAAAAAAACAATAAATAATTTACAAGTGCGTGTTCTTTCCCACAATATTATAAAACTTTTGCCTGGACCCAAACGGGATGCTCGAAATACAATGTCTGAAATTAATTGTCTAAAGATCTTTGTGAATGACACTGTCATTCAAATAATAACCACTTCAACCAAGGGGCCTTAGGGAACGTAAGTTTTACGTCCATTTTTGAAACCCGATTTCTTAGAAACTAATAGATATTGAAAAATAATTTGAAAAATAATAAATGATGATATTATTGGACAGAGAATCAACCTTTATAATGTGTGTCACTTAGGGTTCCCCGTCACAATAAAATTGGCATGTCCTTTCCGAATTATAATATATCTTATTTACTGGAAGCGATATATTAAAGGTGGGAAGCTTTCAAAGTGGAGTGGATTTAACGTTAGAAGTGTGCCCAACCTAGCCAGCGTTCAGTGATTGTATTCCGAATTTTAACCCTCATTCAGGACCAGTGGCGTAACTATACCGGGGGGCAATTTCTCCCGGGCTTGCAAGGTTTAAGGGGCCCTTACGGACCTTGTACGGTGCCCCAGGAAAGTAGACACCATTGATGCTTTCAATTTGGTGGGGGCCCATATGAAACTAACAACCCTTCTTTTAGTGGTCGTCCCCCACCTGTTCCTACAAATGGGCAACACAATAGATGTTCTTTGCTTAATATCAATGTAGCGTTAAGATTAAGAGTATGTTTAATGAGATATTTTAGTTTTGATATGCTGTCTCTGTCAGCCATCCTACTCTGTAATTGGATTTACTGTAGAGTTTGTAAATAAATAAATAGCCAGTTTTTGATAAAACTACAATACATTTTAAAATAAATAATATGATACCTCTATGAATTTTTAATTGAAAATATTATTAGTTTGCATTAGTAGTAGCAATACTAGCAACATTTTTTTCTACAAAAATGAATACTTACATTAAGAATTATTAAAAATCACAGAGGCATCCACAGCGTTGAATATTTATTAAATTTAACCACCTAATTAAAAATGATTTTGATAAAAATACTTCAAGTTAAAATTTGCTAATCACATACATATTTGTCACAAATGATTATCTTATGTGGTTGGTGATATCAGGTACTTCAACTAATTAAAAGTAGATATATCTAATGACAAGCAAATTATAAAACAAGAAAAACTGTCTTCTGAGTAAAATTGATTTCCACAATTCTAAACATACACAGCGGGGCAGCTGTAATAATAAATAACGCTGAAGGTTAAACTGAAAAATAAATGTAGTATATAGTGTCACCCATAAAGTTCACATCATATGGGAAATTTTGACTTTGATCTTGATTTCTCCTTAAAATATTATGGACATGGGCGGAATAAAAAATACGTTTTCTAAATTACTGATTATGAAAGAAACTAGTGGGGTTTTGAAGTAAGAAGGAAACTTAGGGTCTTACCGCTTATCGACTAGTGGGATGAGGCAATCAAATTCCGTGAAATTTAACGACCAAGCCAAGTACAGGGTATCCATTTTTCTTTGGTTTTCTTACGGTTTAGAAAGATAGAAGGATTTGGTTTTCGTAGCACAGATTTTTTTCTACGTTTAATAGTTTTCAAGAAAAAATTTTTTTAAGTTTTGTTCGTAATATTTTTTAAAAAGTGAATTCAGTTTTTAACAAGCTTCTCCGAAATATATAATACTTTTTTTTTAGTAAAGTCTTTATGCCCGAAGAAATTTACGTTTCTTAAAAAAATATACAGGAGGAGGAGGAGGCCTAAAAAAATTGTAATTTTGGCATCTTTTCTTTGACAAAAAGTAGCACAGTGCCGCGAAAACAGCATCCTTCTATCTTTACTAATAACGGAGATACCCCGTAAAACCACAGAACAATGGGCACCCTGTACTATAGTAGGCACCTATTGCATAAAGTTTTTGGAAGAAATCGATTTTTTTAAATTTTCGAAACAATATTTTCTACAAACAAGAAAATTACCTAGTCCAGGTTGCTTTAGGATGGCTGACTGGTAATGCCCGCCCTCGAACAGTGTATTTTGATAAGTGACTAACTGTATAATTTGACATTATTTGCGAAAAATTAGAAATTATAATTTTTTTTTCGTTGTTTCTCAATTTTTCGTACAAATTTTTAAATATACCTACTGCTTTTTGATTTATAGGATGAACCCAAAATATTCTGTGATACCAGCGACGATACGCCGTCGTCTTCGATATCAATATACAGGGAGGTGTTCCAAAAGACATGTTCCATGGTTCGGGTGGTGAATCATTACCCAAAAATAAGACATTACATCAACATTTGTTCGCAGATGGAACCTGTTCACAATTGTGCCATAGTTTGATAACATTGCATTTATCTTGTAAATAAAACCGATTTCAATTAAATGTTAAAAGATGTATCTTTTAATAATCTAAATTTTTCTAACAAATTGACTATCAAAATGTGAAAAAGTCAGTATTTTTTGTTAAATATTGTTAGAGTCTCTGCTCGCACGCACGCCTCTGGTAAGTCTGGTCACACATTTGTATTGCTAAAGTATATTTTAAATATTTTTCACAACCCAAGTTTTACTAAAATTTCTAAAACCGTTTCGTAAATAACGAGAAAATTAAAAATTCTAACCCACTGTATCTTTCAAACAAAGGATCTGCGGACTATTTATTTTATTTCTTGTTAAGGACTCACCACACGAGCGATATGGCACATGTTTTTGGAAACATACTGTATAAGGACAACAACGAGCGAATCCATCATATACGCGTCTACTCCAGGTGAAAACTAAATGAAAACTGCAGTTATTCGTATGAAATTGCTGCTTTTTATGCGGTAAAACCGAATTACATAAATACGAACGTGCATTATATAGTACCAAATGTGAACCCAGCATTATACTCTCGATTAACGCTTGCTCGGTCTGTAAACGTACATCTTCAATACTTATTTTTCATGTTCTTCAATATTCAAATACACATATCCAGTATTCCATGTTGTACTTTTGGAACGTTTTTTATGATTTTCTAAAAGAATTACGCTAGTAGATTTAAGCTTAGCCTAATAACCATTGACTGACGATTCCTCTCAGGGTAGGTACATTATCCCTAACATAAATTAATTTTTTTCTTGAAAACTAAGCATTTTTAATTAACTTAGAAATCAATAAATATTAAAATTTGTTACGTTTAAATACTATTTGATAGATGCCATATTGACGTGTAGAATATTTTTTTACTACTTCCTTCTTCGTTATGTTTCATTATGGCAATATTGTCTGCACATTTTAGCTGGAGTTCCCTAAACAAACTTGAATGCCCTTATGTATCCCATCTAGTTCTTTTAAAACAGCCACTCATTATAAAAGAGGTTTGACGATAAGACCCACCTTCTCTAATTGCTCCTTTAACACAATACGCACAGGGTTATGATAAAGTAATGGATCAGGCCTTTATATAGAGTACCGCCCACTTAATCAAGCTCGGACCCGTCAAATTCATTTTTTTGAAAAGCATGTATTTTTTTGGAAAAAAGATATTGTAAAAGATAAAAAAATACTACTTTTCATCATACTTCATCATCATCATCATCATCACCGGCCTGTAACTGTCCACTGTTGGATAAAGACCTCTCCTTCCGTGTTCTGAACACCCCTGTCCCTCGATCATAATACTTACATCATAAAAATGCTACTTTTATTCTGCTCTTCTACAATTCTAGACATTTTTTATAAATCATAATATCCTATACCTATCTTCAACCGTTAACGAAATGTTAATACTTCAATGCCTGGTATGCACCATTGATATGTTTCTCGACATAGCAACATGCTGAACTCAAACCACAATCTTAAAGTTGACAATGACAATTTGCTGTTTATGTTTGAGACGTCAAAAAATGTCAGTGAATCAAATTTGCAAAATTGTTATGCCGAGAACATATCAATGGTGCATACCAGCATTAAAGTACATAAATTAATATTTCGTAAACGGTTGAAGATAGGCAAAGGGCATGATTGATGAAAAATGTCTAGAATTGATTGTATATTGACAATATATGTTTCAATAAAAAATTTTAAGTTGATCAAGTAGCATACTTATGATCGAAGCTGTAAACATCTATTTTCTAAAAAAAAATAATTTCAAAAAATTAGTTTGATTGGGCCGAGCGATTCTTAATTAAGTGGTCGGTATTCTATACAGGGTCCGCAAACGAAGCGTGGACGGAAGATTAAATCGTTATCGAAGAACTTATCAACAATACTAAAACAGCTTGAGATATTGGATTAAAAGCGGCATGTTTTAAAAATATTTTACATTATACAGGGTGGCCCAAAAAAGTGTGACAGCATAAAATTATATTTTTTTAAATGGGACACCCAGTATTTTATTGCATATTTAGGTTCGTATTACCATCGTTTATAAGTGCCTCAAATTTTATTTAATTTGGTTTTGTAGTTTCGGAGAAATAAATTAAAAACAAAAAAAAAAAGTTTTGCAGTCCTGAATAAAAAAATCAAAAAAAACAATCCAGAACCATTTTTCTAACCTCGGCATTGAGTGAAATTTATGACAAGAGGTCTAGAGATACTATGAATGTAATTGCGTTTATTTATTTTATACTTCATAATAAGCTTTCAAAAACCCCACATTTTAAAACAATTTTTCTCAAGTTTTTCAAATGGAACACCCTGTATATTATTTGGCTATTTGACGTAGAATTCATAGACAATTTTTTTTTGTAATACAAGCATATAAGTTATATCCAGCCGTTTTCGAAATAATTGTAAATATTATAAATTATGTTGTTTAAATAGAGTTTTTATTGGGAAATTTTGTTATAGGCGACTAGACTAATAATTGTAAACTAAAGTAAAAGTTCAAAATAGCTTCCTTTTACTCTTAGAGTTTACCGTATTTTAGTTATTTCGATATAAATTTTAAAAGCATACATTTTTGCTACTTTTATTATTTAATTTTATTTTTTATTCTTAATCGAGTTGCCATGATTTCTTTTTGTTTAGATTGTCACTATGACAGTTAAATAAAATTATTTACATTTGTTCAGTCGTCGAAATTAAGTACTAACTTACACAAAATGTCGAATTTTAGAAATGGTAAATATGATTTTTATACTGGGTGAATGTGCACGAAATTGCCTCCTCGCGAGCCGAGTGTATGCTGAAAGATATCCAGATATTGAGAGAAAGCCGAGACCAAAAACTTTCGAGAAGTTGTTGCAAAGATTTGTAGCAACAGGAAGCACTGCGTACACAAAAAGGATAATCAATAAACCCGTTATTAATGAAGAAAATGAATTAAGAGTTCTGTTGGCAGTAGAGGAAAATCATTAAATTAAGTAAAAGGAAGCTATTTTGAACATTAACTTTAGTTTACAATTATTAGTCTAGTCGCCTATAACAAAATTTCCCAATAAAAACTCTATTTAAACAACATAATTTATAATATTTACAATTATTTCGAAAACGGCTGGATATAACTTATATGCTTGTATTACAAAAAAAAAATTTCTATGAATTATACGTCAAATAGCCAAATAATATACAGGGTGTTCCATTTGAAAAACTTGAGAAAAATTATTTTAAAATGTGGGGTTTTTGAAAGCTTATTATGAACACCCTGTATAAAATAAATAAACGCAATTACTTTCATAGTATCTCTAGACCTCTTGTCATAAATTTCACTCAATGCCGAGGTTAGAAAAATTGTTCTGGATTGTTTTTTTTGATTTTTTTATTCAGGACTGCAAAACTTTTTTTTTTAGTTTTTATTTTATTTCTCCGAAGCTACAGAACCAAATTAAATAAAATTTGAGGCACTTATAAACGATAGTAATACGAACCTAAATATGCAATAAAATACTGGGTGTCCCATTTAAAAAAATATAACTTTATGCTGTCACACTTTTTTGGGCCACCCTGTATAATGTAAAATATTTTTAAAACATGCCGCTTTTAATCCAATATCTCAAGCTGTTTCAATATTGGTGATAAGTTCTTCGATAACGATTTAATCTCCGTCCACGCTTCGTTTGCGGACCCTGTATAAGAGGCTGATCCCTTTCTTTTCATAACCCTGTATATAGGTGATATTAATTATAGCTATAACACTGTCGTATTACGTGTATTTGAATTCTATTTTGTCATATACATAATGCTAATTGTGTTAACAAATATTTAGTTTTTTGAGCAAATCCATTTCTAACTGTAAAAATATGTTAATTTTTTGGTAAAAGCATAATCGTTCTAAAGTGCAGAGCGCTATAAAAGTTATTATGAAATTGATTTTAATAATTGTAGTTATTACTCTCGCGGTAAGTTTGTTAAATGCACAGAGTGTAACTAAATTCGAAAGGAAGAATATTTTTTTGTCAAGAAGAAAAAGATTTTTACAGTGGCCAAAGGGTAGTAATTTTGTGGTAAGTTTCTACATAATATGTATTAAATATATCTAACTAGATAATACAATATTGTATGATGCTATGATATTCTTAATTCATTTCTCGGTGTTTTTCTCTATTTAGTATGGTGGATCGAAAAACGAAATTTTTTTTTTGTAATGTCACAATGTTTAGCCACATTTTGGCATTCGTTCTACACGTCAATGTGACGTCTGTTATTATGAAAATAAACACAACAAACAAGTGAGGGGGATTATCTAAAATCTAAAAAAAAATTAAACTTTAAGACCCTATACCGGGTGATCGTTAAGTTGAACATAAGAAATCACATGTAATTTTTGAGGTGGCTCAATATTGGCTCCCCTGTACAATTATTATTATTATTAATTTATTATAACTTCTTGAAGCAGCTGACATGATAAACCCATGTGCCCAGTGTGTAATAATATTTTTTTAAAGAATCTCTCATCGCCTTTCACAGTTTATAGTAAAATTATTGGGAAATAAATTTATTTTAAGAGCAATTACGGATTAATCTTAAACCAGTTGTTGCCGAATTAACAAATTTTTAATTGAGATTTTGTAAGATACCTTTGCGATAAATATGTCAATCTGGCTATGTTGCAATAATGGCCGAAAGAGGTGGGAAAGACTGCTGTAGGCTAAAAATGTACATTTTTCTATCTATAGTTTGTAATTTCTATGGTTTTGACAGCTACGTCACTGCCATCAGTACTTTGTGTACATGTACTTAGTGATTTAGAAGAGCAAGTCTGTGGGAAACTTAAACATTTCCTGACAGAATAAACTTTCTTTGTTGAATTAATTTAGTCAACCAATTGACGACGCTGCCTATATTATCAGCAATTTTATTACAACAGGGCCGTTAAATTTAAAAACAAATTTTATTCATTTTTCATTTCGTTACAGATCAATTTCACATGCACCAAACCTCTGATGCGTTATCAGCCGTTAACATGGAACACAGTTTATGAAATGGATGTGCCATTTGCAGTGCCTCCTGACAATAAAATATTTTTTAATCCTCTTGCAACGCAAAAAACTAAACGACATGTAGTAGAAAGAAAATATTTAATTGAACATTTGGAGGACTTTATGACATTGTAAGTGTTTTTTATAAACCTGGACAGACGAGAATCACAACATAAATATCCCCGTCCAACGATCGGTTACCCTACCTTTGGGATTCACTTTACCGCTAATCGTTCGTCATATACTGAGAGAAGCTCTAGCTAAAAAATCTTTGCTAGGAATATTTTAACTGCAAAATTGATTTCTTGTGACAGTAGAAACCATTTTCCTGGATATTCTTTGTTCTTGTTATAAAAAACTTCGCTATTTTAGAAATATTTACTTTATAATGACATTTAAATAACTCTTTAAAAATATTTTTTCCTACATTAATCTTTATATACAGTGATGGGCTAAAATATGGAACAAATTCATTTAAAAATCAGGTATTAATTTTTTGTAAAAACGCTCGGACACGTCGATTATAATTTTTTCTTCCGGATTTTTTGCATCAAAAAGAAATTATACTGGGTGTGTCAAAAAGTAGATGTAGGTATAATTTTGAAAAATTATTTTATTAAGTGTTGAAAATGCAAACCATTTGATACGACTTGGAGTTGCTTTGGCGCAATAAATTCTTTTTAGAGATAGGGGTATTATGACGAATACCCTTATAGCAACCGCTGTTGGTCAAATTATTTAAAATATTAAGATAACATAAGAGAAACTGACAATGGGCGACAGTTTTTCCAAGCTAAGGGGATGGTTATGAGACGCGCAGCAGCCAGCTAACTCTCTGCGGCAGAAGGTCCCTTTGCGCCACCAGCTTATGCCAGATTTAAGCTGGAAATCTCCCGGATGTTATGGGATCCCCTTAACTTGCACCCACTGGTCGACACCACTGTATAATAAAAGAAGAAGTGCAGCGAACTAAATAAAACACATAGTAAAAATTAATTGACTTGTCATTTATTAAAAAAAAAGAAATGAAGATAGGAACGAATATCTAGCTTATAAAAACCCAGTGTGGCACTGTAGCAATGATGGTTAGTAAATAAACACAAAGAAATAAACTTATTAACTAGAACGATACCATATGTTGCGTGTTGGTCAAAAAGACTCTAGTTGGGGTAGACTAGGCAGGTGTTATCCCAGGAGGATAACACAGGTTGATGTTAGCCAGGTAGAACAACAAGTTGACTTTTGACCCCGGTCGGAGGACCCTAGGAATATAAACACTCTCTAGTATAATGATATAAAAATAAAAATCAAAGCAAAAAAGCATTTAAAATATTGTTACACAATCCTGAAGGGAAGCAAAGAGTCTAAAATATTATTAATCAAATTATCAAGCAAAAAGAATTTAAAATAAACAGTACCATCCATCACTGACCATCATTAAGACATCTGACATGGCATAAGTAATAAAACTTCATAAACGCAAATAAAATAATTAATCTTAACCCATTATCAAATTTAAAATAAATTAAACGAAGATTGTTATCAATCCCAGTATCCATAATCAAAATTGAAATTAATAAATAAACTACTGAGCAATATTAACGTAAGTCAATTAAAGAAAAATCAGATACAAAATATTAATTAAAATATAATTACAGAGATTAATTAAGGTAATCAAAGCAAATAATTGATAACTAATATACACAATCCTGAAACAGCGTTCAAGCAAAACAAAAAAAGATAAGTGAATTTAAAATCGAGCCTAAATGCCTCATTCAAATAAGTAAGAACTACTGCAGTTCATTCTATTATAAAATACCATGATTAAGAATAAAAGTCCTTATGGACCTCGGAGGCTCGTAACCAATCTTACACCTCATTAATAAAGTAAGAATTAAAAGGTAGTAGCAACCATATTAGTGCTGTTTCAAGACGGCATACCAAACTCTATAACAACAGACGCAGAGATAAAACTATATACATATATACGATGGGTAATAAGGCCAATAATTATTTTAAATCTAAAACAACCAAATTTAGCAAGGCAAAGAACTAGTCACAATGAATTAATAAATTACTATTACATCAAAGCTACATAATATTGTCACTGATAATTGAAATTCCACACTGTAGAACTAAAAACAGAAATTTTGGCCCTATTCTCCTTCGTAACGTAAATAACAATTAATACATTGGCCCTCATGGTCATTGTAAACTATATAAATCTTTGCTTAATAAAGGAAACCTTAAATTTACACTTAAAAGTTCATATTGAGACATATCTATTAGAATTTATTATTTTCGATAATTAGTCTGTTCAGAGACATAATAGACAAAATGAAATTAATATCTGAGTATTGAAAAATAACGAAATTAGCATTAAATTTTAGCCAGAGAGAATTTTACAGTAAAGCACGTGGCGTGCTAATTTAAGAAAATTGATAATAATTTTAATGAAATTTAATAAAACCCGAAATTAAGGAAACTAAAACCGTCGCTGATTTACTAGTGAATTTAGTAGAAAGTATTATACTGGACCAATGAACCATTATTTAAAGCAAAATAAAATGCAAAATATAATATACCTTATCAGATGTTCAAGGGTTATTCATGAGGTGCCCAAAATTCCAAAATGGCCTCTGCCCGGAAATGGCGTTTCTACAGTCAAACAAAGCAAACCAACCAAGCAAATAAATCCTAAAGGGAAAATATGTGCAGCTCCAAAATCCAAGGGAGAAAACTTGCACTATTCTTTTACACTTCTTCGAAAAACTAAATCGCCTCACGGCAGGGAATACTCCCAGGTATTTTCCGAAAAACTAACGGCTTGTGGCCTCTTTGACACTAGACTTCAGAAAGGGACGACTTATCGAATTTTCCCGACTAATATACTGGCCAAAAGGAACAAAAAAGGAATAAAATGACAGGTAAGTTCGGTTTCTAATACCGATATACCGATCAGGTGACACGGGAAAATAAGCAGAGTGGTACATACCAAACTAAAGAAAAGTGTTCATGGACACCCGATGTTGCGGATAAACTATAGTCGCAGCTTTGACAAATTATCGATACTCCAACCATATAAGAATAACTGCGAAGGAAAATGAAATTGTAACAGTACCATGCATCTCACCAAAAATGAAAAACCCTCTCCTTTGTATATTACAACAAAACCATGATCCACTCTCAGGCCGTGCAACTCATTTAACAGCGGTGAAAGGAATGCAACTCATTTAACAGCGGTGAAAGGAATGCAACTAGAAGATATAACCTCTGCAAGCAGCTGTCACTCGAAACTGAAATAGACAACGAATTTTGAGATTAAATTCGCAAAAACCAAAGTAAGAGTTCCATATAGAACGCCGGAATATCACGGAAAAGATGCAGGTGAGTCTAAATCATAGCTGTGCGAGGCCTACTGAGAGAGATGGCCTTCAAATCAGAGAAACAATACATACAGAATCAACGGTACCTTTTCAGAGATGGTTTTAAAGCTTCTAGATGCCCATAACTGAGGGAATCAGTCCTGAGAACCCAAGATGAACCCAGAATGAAGTCCTACAACCAGTGCAGACTCTTCCCAAAAAGTATTACGCTAGATACAGCATGTGAGAAGTCTTTAACAGGTTTTACGAAGCATATTGAAGACAAACCCCACAAAGTCAAGGCACATCAGGCGGTAACGTCAGGATGTAAGGTTAGTACTGCAAGTCTGTCACTGTATAGCTATAAAACTCAAAAGTTAAACGAATAATTACCACGAATAAATAACAAAGTATCTAGTGACTAAATCAAACCGTTACAACTCCCCCTCTCCTTCAACAGGAGGGAAATTTTCTAAGGGAAAATTAACCGACGATAAGAAAATACAATCTGTAGGGAAAAAAAAAAAAAAACAAGTTCCTCATTAAGCAGAGCAAGGAAACATCTAGACGATGCTCAACCAAGAGAGCCGAAATACAACCAAAATATATACAAGTTAATTACCAATAACAGGCGTCATAGATATGGACGCACCCAAATATTCTGATCCAAGGGAAAAAAAAACAAACGCTACTGACGTAGCAGCTAAGCAAAATAGTTCAGAAAATCAAAATACTAATCGTAAGAAAACCAAAAATATTTCAGTCACTGCCCTGCGGTCGGGAACCCATGGAGACCTCGGGAGGGAAGGGAGTAATCATGAGCTGCTTGGATGGAACCAGGTTCTAATATTAAGATGAAAATCGAACTGGAGTCAATAGTGCGTTACAACCAACTGTGGCTTGGCGAACCTCGTGTACCAACCTCATTCAAACAGACTCATGACACGACCAACCGTTCCAAAGAGAAACCAAAAATCACCGAACACTTGACAATTCCTGAAAAGTGGAAAACTAAAAATAACAGATCAAGCAAAGAAAATAAATAACGTAATTGTAACCCAAATGTTCCACCAATCAAAAGGGAGTGCATTGTAGCACACACTAAGCTAAAAGATACACCCGTGTTCCAAGAACATCAAAGTGTACCGCAACCTCCAAAATAAACTTAATGAAAAAGGTACTCCGAGATACGCCACTGCTCTCGGTCTGTCGAATTATTATGGCCCAGCGCAACGAGGTCATAATCAGTAACTTGGCCCTCTCTTGAGCTACATTGCGTAGACTGGTCCTAAAAAGGCTACAAGAGTCAGGCTTCCGCCCCCCAAAATATAACTCTGCTGGCTGAGCTGCATCCGCAATTAAGCCGGAAAAGATGCAATCAAACGCCATCCAAGGACACCCAAGGTAACTCGGCCAATATATATAAACAAAGAGAAAGAGGCTGCAAAGACACAATAGGTAAGATAAAGTCAAAATCGATATATAATCAAAAGTCGAAATCAGTAAGTAAACCAGTACTGGGAAATTCCCAAACCAAGACACAATCAGCAAAACATAAACGTCCCAAGGACAAACGCAATCAAATCAGAGGTAAAAGCTGTCTCGTGTTTTTCTACTCGGACCTTCTGCAGTCATAAATCCCATATCCTGGATATGGTTATACTCTTCTCCAAACAAAATCAAAGCAAAGCAAAATCAATGATTCCTCTGGAACACGTTACCCAGTAGGAATACCCAAGCAATAAAGCAAAGCAAACGAATAAGAGAAAAATAATTAAGTATTTCCTGTAAATATCCCAATAATTGGCTTATAAACATTACACGGAAAACTCGACTAACAAATCCTAAAGAAAACAGAAACAAAGGTAAAGGTCAAAATCAATGAGTGGTATAGTACCACCACCAAAAAGGCAAAGTCCAAGTGATAAATCCAGCAAGCACTGAAAAAGGAAACACACGGCAACACAGCCAAGTCCGCACTTAGACCAACGAAGGTAAGGTAAGGTAAGGTAAGGTAAGGTAAGGTAACCAAAAACGTAAGGTAAAGTCAGGTAATGTACTCTTGGTCCTATAAAACCAGTAACACTGAAAAGCAAAAGACTAACACAGGCTCTAGCCAAGTCTTGCCAGAACTCAAGAGTAACTAAGCAAAGTCAAAATCAAAGGTACTCAAGTCACAATCAAAGGTAAGCAAATCAAATCAAAGGTAAGGGATCTAAATCCAAAAGTCAAATCAAGGTAACAGTTCGCTCTAGGTATTCATAACCAGTAATCACTGACAAGGCAGAAAGCTCATCGAAAGCTCTACCTAAACCTAGACGAACCAGACATAATCAAGGTAAGTACTAATTCAACATCAAGGTAATAAAATACAAATCAATCCGAACGATAGAAATGGTTGGACCGAAAAACAGTAAAGGAAAAGGTAAGATAAAAACAAAAGAAACAAGGTAAAGATAAGGTAAGGTAAGATAAGGTAAGGTAAGGTAAGATAAAGGAAAGATAGGGTAGAACGTACTGCCAATTGATAAGGAAGGGAAACTGAAGGTTTACCCAGCCAGATTCAAATAAGACAAGGTAGCTGATGGCTTGCCTTATCATAAAATAGAGAAGTCGCTGAAGGCTTACTTCCCTATCCAAGAGACAACCAACAATGCACGCACTCGAAATGTTTCGCGCCAAGACGACTACATGCACAGTTAGAACTTTTCTAAGATAATGATAGGGCAACTGAAGGTTTATCCACTACCACAAGAAATAGATCAGCTGACGGCTACGATCTATTCCAGCTCCATCCAGCATCCATCCGAATTCGTCAAGTTACGCGCCAAGACGAAGACGAATTTAGTTGGAACCCCAACACTAAAAGGGGAAAAACCTTGGCAGACACAAGGACACAAGCAAGTAAAATAGTAAAGTAACTGAAGGTTACTCCACTGAAACGAGCAACATAGCAAACTACTGAAGGTTTTGTTTACTACGGCAAGAAATAGACTAGCTGAAGGCTTTAATCTATTCCAGCTCTTGGTAGATTTCTACTACCACTGGTTCTCAGTGCAGGGCTTTTCTAACCAACTCCATCCGAATTCGTCAAGTTACGCGCCAAGACGAAGTCGAATTTCGCTGGAACCCCACCACTGCAAGGGGGAAAGGTAAGACAAAGGTAAAGGTAAGGGATAAGGTAAGAGAGAGAAACAAAGATTAATCGGCCAACACACAAGCAAACAAAAAGAAGGGAAAACAAAATAAAATTAATAAAGAAAATACCAAAATAACGCAGATAATGAACGTAATCAAACCTGTCTAAGCAACAACAAAGAAAGTCAAGATATTAATTAAATCAGGAATTTACTGATAGCAAAAACAAAAACTGTAGAGAGCAAACAAAAATAATACGAATGAGATACTACTTATTCTGAATTTAAGGTAAGTTATATGATCAACAAAAAAAAAGGAAAGATATCATTACATAATCTAAGAGGAAAAGTTAAGTTGCTTATACAATATTAATTTATTCAGTCGGATTACGTAGCAGAGTCAGATTCAACGTGCACTGGTTTCAAGTCTTGAACGTGCCACACACCTTTACTAACGCCAGTTTCGTCTTCGAGTTCATAAGTACAAGTACCGGTCTTCTTTTTAATTTTAAACGGACCTATGAATTGCGGAGCTAATTTCGCGTTGTAATAATTAACGGCGTCGGACAAACTTTTATTTTTACGCCAAACCATTTGACCACGAACGAAGTTTAGAGGTCGTCTGCGCAAGTTATAATGATGTTGGTTTTTAACGTGCGAGGATTGAATTTTATCGCGAATCTGTTGGTACAGCGATTTAAAAGCTTCAATTTTTCCTTTGACATAGTTTTGAGGTTCTGTTTCTACCAAAGGAATTCCATTAGAGTAGTCTTGACCAAACAGCTTATGTTCTCTACCAAAGTTAACGAAGTAAGGCGAGTAACCAGTAGTTTCGTGACGAGCAGCACGAATGGCGCATCCAATCGAGGGTAAATTGTCTTCCCAAGTCCTATGATTAGTCTGTTGAACATAGGTGCGTAACATAGTTTTAATTACTCGATTTACACGTTCTGTATGATCAGCTCTAGGGTAATAAGAAGCTGTATAAAAATTCTTGACCTTATACTTGTCACAAAGGTTTCGAAATTCTTTCGATTTCATGGCAGATCCATTGTCCGTAGTTAAAAATTGTGGTGCTCCATACACTAAGAAGATATCTTCCTCCACACGCTTGACCAATGTTTTTGCTGAAACTGAACGACATGGAAATAATACGGCGTATTTACTGAAATAATCGGTGACGACTAAGATGTTCGTATTTCCAGATTTAGATCGTGGTAATGGTCCAATAAAATCAAGGCTGATGGCTTGCCAAGGTTCCGTTATGTCGGGGCGATTTCCCATTAAACCAGCAGGACACTTTTGTTCAACTTTATTTTGTGCACACGGTGTACAAGCACGAACATATCTCGCAACATCGGATCTCATCTTCGGCCAATAATAACGCTCAGCAACCTTCCAATATGTTTTGAAAACTCCTACATGACCTGCAGCTGGAATGTCATGACAACGAATCAAAATATCCTTTCGTCCATCTTTCGGCACTACAATCTTCCAGCAGCTAGAATGATTAGGAAAGTTAGGATTGGTGGATTTAATAAATTTGAACAGGTTTCCATTTTCTACTCGCCAACAGGAGAATTTGTCAGGACGTTCTTCTAATCTTCGAATCATATTTTTGTACCATTTATCAGAGGTGGAAGAATATGATACTGTTTCTTCAATAAGAGCTACGACAGCGTCGGTAGAAACAGGCACTGCCCTTGAAAGAAAGTCTGGTACAATATGTTCTCGACCTTTGCGGTGAATTAATTCAAAGTCGTATGGTTGTAAACGAAGTGCCCAACGAGCAAGTCTTCCTTGTGGATCCTTAAGGTTATGTAGCCACAAAAGTGAGTGATGATCGGTGATAACTTGGAAATGCACGCCTTCCAAATAATGCCGAAGTTTTTCCACACTCCATATAACTGCCAAACATTCCTTTTCGGTCACAGTCAACTTCATTTCCTGTTTAGTAAGTGAACGGGATAGGAAACATATCACCTTTTCTCCATCATCAAAAGTTTGCGATAAAACTGCTCCAAGGCCATAAGAGCTCGCATCAGTCTGCAAAATGAAGGGACGATTGAAGTCAGGACAAGTAAGAATAGGTGCCGTCACTAAAGCTTCTTTGATTAGTCTGAAGGCGTTGTCGCAGTCCGGTGTCCAAGACCACTTTACATTTTTCTTAGTGAGGTTAGTTAATGGTGAGATTATTGATGAGAAATTCGGGATGAAACGTCTGTACCAAGATGCGGTGCCTACAAAACGACGAATCTCGGTGACACTTTTCGCTGGTGGTATATTTATGATAGCTTCTACTTTGGATAAATCTGGGCGAAGGCCTTGACGATCCACAACATATCCTAAATATTTGAGTTCTGGCCGGCAAAACTGGCACTTATCCAGGGACACAATCAGTCCGGCTTCAAGAAGTCGATCGAATATTATGCCCAGAAGACGTAGATGTTCGTGAAAGTCTTGAGAGATTAGGATTATATCATCCAGATATACCATTACAAAAGGCTCGAGGTCAGCACCAAGTACAGTATCCACTATACGTTGCCAAGTTGCGGGTGAATTCGTCAGTCCAAAAGGCATTCGTCGAAACTGAAATAGTCCTCTTCCAGGAATTGTAAAAGCTGTTAGTTCTCGAGAAGACTCACTAAGTGGTACCTGCCAAAACGCTGATTTGATATCTATTGAACTGATGAAGCGTGCGTCTCTAAGGCGATCCAAAATGGACGATATGTAAGGAATGGGATATGCGTCTTTCTTCGTGATTCCATTCAATTTCCTAAAATCGATGCAAAAGCGATAGCTGTCATCTTTCTTTTTCACCAAACACACAGGGCTTGACCAGGGACTTTTTGATGGTTCTATAACACCAAGTTTTAACATTTCATCCATTTCTTTGTCAATTATTTTCTGCTTGAAGGGAGAAACTGGGTAATAACGTTGCTTGATTGGCTTACTGTCTGGCTCAATCTCTATAGAATGTTCTGCAACCTTGCACAAACCAAGGCCAGTACCCATTTGAGAAACTTTCTCATTCACTAAGGCATTCAATGCATTTTTGTTGGTTTTCGACAAAGACTCTCCGTCAGTTAAACTGCAAATAACAGCGGTGGAATCACTATTAGAGAAATGCCAAACATCTTGTTTCAAGTCAGGAATAATATCCATAGTCCTCCAAAAATCAATTCCTAAAATTAGCTGGTGAGACAGTTCAGGAAGTACCAAAATGTCGATCATCCGTGTCTTATTCAACAGAGTTACAGGTGCTTGAAAATAACCTATACTGGAACATCGTTGACCATTAGCTACAGTGCAATTTGTCTGTTGTTCGACAAGCTTCAATCCTAAGTTCTTTAAAATTTCCAATCCAGGTCTTCCGACGAGAGTGCGAGTGGCGCCGGAGTCAAGCAAGCCTTTCATGGCGTATCCAGAGATGGAAATTTCTAAGTAGGGACGTTCATCGCCGTGTGCATGTGCAATGATGAAATCTAGAAGGTTCTGGTTGTGAAAAGTGAGCTTTTTATCATCGGTCGAAGAGAAGGATGTAATGGGAGGCATCGTACGACCTATCGATTCTCCCGGGATCCGTTTCCCGAAGTCGTACACTTCTGACAGCTTCTCACCGTTACATCAGGCGTTCCACATCTGAAGCAATGAATTTTGCGGCGTTCTGTGCAATCACGATTCATGTGACCTGTTTTCTGACAGTTCCAACACGTTATGGATCTAGTGTTGGAGAGAGTAGGTCTCGCTTGTTGAAATCGAACTTCATGGACATGAGGTAATGTTCGACCTTCCTCAGCAGGAGGTAATGTTCTTTCGTCTGCTGAGACGGATGCTTCAGAGCCCAAAAAGGCAAAGTCGGGTTCCACCAAACCATGACGTTTTCGTGAGGGTGGAATGTAGTGTTCGGCTCTATATTTCTTCGCTTCCAACTTCAGACATTCTGTCTCCAACTCTTCCAGAGTATGCACTTCAGTTAGTTGACTGGTATAGAATGGTGATAAATTTCGGGTCAACACATCAAGTTGAACATCGATGGACATCGATCCATGTCGTCGGAATAAAGCGCTCATGCTCGAGATGTAATCCACTATGCTTTCGGTGGGATCTTGTGTTCTTTCCAAAATTTCTTTAAATAATCTTGGGCGATAATCTGGAGCTTCGTAATGCTTAACCAACAGATCTGACAGACCGTTCCAATCAATGAATCTATGACGATTTGCTCTAAACCACAATAACGCTTTCCCAGAAAACAAATCTATTGCCGAGTCAAACAGTTCTAGTTCAGAAATACCACGAGCAACACGTAGTTCAGATACACGTTCTAAAAAATTATGAACCGAAAGTTGTTTAGTCTCGCCAGTAAATCTAATGCCCCACTTTTCGACACGTTGAGTTTTACTACCTGAAGGGTATCCGGACGAAGATGAATTATTTAGTTGAGTCGCCTTCGGCGTTGATCGAATAGGGTTACTTTTCTTAACACTACTAGTCTGTGACGCGACAGAAGATACAGAACCAGAATCAGAATCTGTATCACTCAATTTAGTTTGTTCCAACATGGTACTTAAATCGCGATCATGTTTTAGTAGTTCATCTAAACTATTCAAGTTGTTCACGATTTGGAATAATAGGCCCGTGTGAGTCTGCGACTCAGCATCACTTAAACCGATTACTGGTATACGGCCTGTGCGAGAATATAAATGAACGAGACGCGACTGGATACGTAAAAAGTTATTACGAGCGTGTTTCCCCGAGATGAGTTTCATCTCACCCTCAAGTTCTTTTAAATTTAAGTCCACGTAATTAAGTTCTTCTTGACAATCTAAATTGTATTTAGGAACGGGTAGTTGTTTTCCTCGTTTTTCTAAACGTATGACAGGGCGTAGCGCCGATCGTAACTGAGCAACAGTTTTTGTGTCATCAGCTGGTAAACCGCGAACCGTCAACTCATAAATGAGCATGTCTTTCTTTAAGTACACAATCTGCATCTTGTAATCCATTGTGAATAATTTAAAACAAAAGCAAAAATATCACAAAAGGTAGTAAGTCAAAATTAAGTAGTATCACAATATTCACCAAATCTGTCTCCTATGAGACCTGTACCAAAGTAAATTAATGATATCGATCGATACTCAAAAATATTCAAAATCAATAAACACAATACAACCAATTGCTAGACAAGGTAAGAAAATAATCAATATACACGAAGTCAAGGTAATAACATCAAAGTAATAAAATCAAAAACAAATTAATGATCAACAAAGATAAGTTATTCAGTTCATAAACATTAAAATCAATAAGCAAAGCAAAGGTAAGCGAATCAATTATTAATCATGAAAACTAAATTGTTCGGATTGAATTAAGCAAATCAAAAACAAAAAAAAATAAATCAAATCAAATCAATAACCGGGTCAAAGAGAGTCAATATGTATCACGCATCAAATATTAAAGTTGATTAAAATTGAAAAATAGATATGTCTGATATCGAGCAAAATACAGTAATAGCAATAAGTCAATAAAATATACACACTATCAGGTAAATCAATAAATCAGCAATATCACAATAAAATCAATCAATAAATCACAATATAGGGTTAGTAAAAATGCACTGGGGAAAAAAAATCAAAGTTTCATTTAGTTCACTGCTCATTATTACCAAAATTACCAAAGTACCAATTAATGAAAAATCAAGCAAAGAAAAGCGGTTTAAAATCGAGCCCCACGTTTCGGGCGCAACTGATACGACTTGGAGTTGCTTTGGCGCAATAAATTCTTTTTAGAGATAGGGGTATTATGACGAATACCCTTATAGCAACCGCTGTTGGTCAAATTATTTAAAATATTAAGATAACATAAGAGAAACTGACAATGGGCGACAGTTTTTCCAAGCTAAGGGGATGGTTATGAGACGCGCAGCAGCCAGCTAACTCTCTGCGGCAGAAGGTCCCTTTGCGCCACCAGCTTATGCCAGATTTAAGCTGGAAATCTCCCGGATGTTATGGGATCCCCTTAACTTGCACCCACTGGTCGACACCACTGTATAATAAAAGAAGAAGTGCAGCGAACTAAATAAAACACATAGTAAAAATTAATTGACTTGTCATTTATTAAAAAAAAAGAAATGAAGATAGGAACGAATATCTAGCTTATAAAAACCCAGTGTGGCACTGTAGCAATGATGGTTAGTAAATAAACACAAAGAAATAAACTTATTAACTAGAACGATACCATATGTTGCGTGTTGGTCAAAAAGACTCTAGTTGGGGTAGACTAGGCAGGTGTTATCCCAGGAGGATAACACAGGTTGATGTTAGCCAGGTAGAACAACAAGTTGACTTTTGACCCCGGTCGGAGGACCCTAGGAATATAAACACTCTCTAGTATAATGATATAAAAATAAAAATCAAAGCAAAAAAGCATTTAAAATATTGTTACACAATCCTGAAGGGAAGCAAAGAGTCTAAAATATTATTAATCAAATTATCAAGCAAAAAGAATTTAAAATAAACAGTACCATCCATCACTGACCATCATTAAGACATCTGACATGGCATAAGTAATAAAACTTCATAAACGCAAATAAAATAATTAATCTTAACCCATTATCAAATTTAAAATAAATTAAACGAAGATTGTTATCAATCCCAGTATCCATAATCAAAATTGAAATTAATAAATAAACTACTGAGCAATATTAACGTAAGTCAATTAAAGAAAAATCAGATACAAAATATTAATTAAAATATAATTACAGAGATTAATTAAGGTAATCAAAGCAAATAATTGATAACTAATATACACAATCCTGAAACAGCGTTCAAGCAAAACAAAAAAAGATAAGTGAATTTAAAATCGAGCCTAAATGCCTCATTCAAATAAGTAAGAACTACTGCAGTTCATTCTATTATAAAATACCATGATTAAGAATAAAAGTCCTTATGGACCTCGGAGGCTCGTAACCAATCTTACACCTCATTAATAAAGTAAGAATTAAAAGGTAGTAGCAACCATATTAGTGCTGTTTCAAGACGGCATACCAAACTCTATAACAACAGACGCAGAGATAAAACTATATACATATATACGATGGGTAATAAGGCCAATAATTATTTTAAATCTAAAACAACCAAATTTAGCAAGGCAAAGAACTAGTCACAATGAATTAATAAATTACTATTACATCAAAGCTACATAATATTGTCACTGATAATTGAAATTCCACACTGTAGAACTAAAAACAGAAATTTTGGCCCTATTCTCCTTCGTAACGTAAATAACAATTAATACATTGGCCCTCATGGTCATTGTAAACTATATAAATCTTTGCTTAATAAAGGAAACCTTAAATTTACACTTAAAAGTTCATATTGAGACATATCTATTAGAATTTATTATTTTCGATAATTAGTCTGTTCAGAGACATAATAGACAAAATGAAATTAATATCTGAGTATTGAAAAATAACGAAATTAGCATTAAATTTTAGCCAGAGAGAATTTTACAGTAAAGCACGTGGCGTGCTAATTTAAGAAAATTGATAATAATTTTAATGAAATTTAATAAAACCCGAAATTAAGGAAACTAAAACCGTCGCTGATTTACTAGTGAATTTAGTAGAAAGTATTATACTGGACCAATGAACCATTATTTAAAGCAAAATAAAATGCAAAATATAATATACCTTATCAGATGTTCAAGGGTTATTCATGAGGTGCCCAAAATTCCAAAATGGCCTCTGCCCGGAAATGGCGTTTCTACAGTCAAACAAAGCAAACCAACCAAGCAAATAAATCCTAAAGGGAAAATATGTGCAGCTCCAAAATCCAAGGGAGAAAACTTGCACTATTCTTTTACACTTCTTCGAAAAACTAAATCGCCTCACGGCAGGGAATACTCCCAGGTATTTTCCGAAAAACTAACGGCTTGTGGCCTCTTTGACACTAGACTTCAGAAAGGGACGACTTATCGAATTTTCCCGACTAATATACTGGCCAAAAGGAACAAAAAAGGAATAAAATGACAGGTAAGTTCGGTTTCTAATACCGATATACCGATCAGGTGACACGGGAAAATAAGCAGAGTGGTACATACCAAACTAAAGAAATAGAAAGCAACCGTGTTCATGGACACCCGATGTTGCGGATAAACTATAGTCGCAGCTTTGACAAATTATCGATACTCCAACCATATAAGAATAACTGCGAAGGAAAATGAAATTGTAACAGTACCATGCATCTCACCAAAAATGAAAAACCCTCTCCTTTGTATATTACAACAAAACCATGATCCACTCTCAGGCCGTGCAACTCATTTAACAGCGGTGAAAGGAATGCAACTCATTTAACAGCGGTGAAAGGAATGCAACTAGAAGATATAACCTCTGCAAGCAGCTGTCACTCGAAACTGAAATAGACAACGAATTTTGAGATTAAATTCGCAAAAACCAAAGTAAGAGTTCCATATAGAACGCCGGAATATCACGGAAAAGATGCAGGTGAGTCTAAATCATAGCTGTGCGAGGCCTACTGAGAGAGATGGCCTTCAAATCAGAGAAACAATACATACAGAATCAACGGTACCTTTTCAGAGATGGTTTTAAAGCTTCTAGATGCCCATAACTGAGGGAATCAGTCCTGAGAACCCAAGATGAACCCAGAATGAAGTCCTACAACCAGTGCAGACTCTTCCCAAAAAGTATTACGCTAGATACAGCATGTGAGAAGTCTTTAACAGGTTTTACGAAGCATATTGAAGACAAACCCCACAAAGTCAAGGCACATCAGGCGGTAACGTCAGGATGTAAGGTTAGTACTGCAAGTCTGTCACTGTATAGCTATAAAACTCAAAAGTTAAACGAATAATTACCACGAATAAATAACAAAGTATCTAGTGACTAAATCAAACCGTTACACATTAACTTCTTGACAATATGCCACTCTACTTAAAAACCCTTCTAAAACATTATTTACAGTATTTTCATTAATTTGCCTAATTTCATATCTAATTTTAAATTTTAAGTCTTCCAAATTTTGTGGTTTATCCTTATACACTTTTGATTTCAAATAACCCCAAAGAAAGAAATCCATTGGTGTAACATCGGGAGATCTTGCAGGCCATTCTATGGGTCCTCTTCTACCTATCCATCGTTCGGGAAAAATAGTATTCAAATACTCTCGTACTTGTCGAGCAAAATAAGGCGGAGCACCATCCTGCTGAAACCAAATAGACGCTTCTGGTAGATTAGGCTGATTCGGATTTGGAAAATCCGCTGCTAGTGTGGGAATTAATTCATTTTGAAGAAATTGTAAATACCGGTCTCCTGTAAGATTTCCATCGAAGAAAAAAGGTCCAATAATTCTATCATTTAATATCCCTGCCCAAACATTTACTTTTTGTGAGTATTGCGTATGCTGTTCTCTCATTCAACGGGGATTATTTGTACTCCAATACCGAAAATTTTGTCTGTTTACCGAACCATTCAAACAAAACGTGGCTTCATCGCTAAAAAGTACGCTACGATGAAAAAATAGATTTAAGTTGCAAATTTCCATCATAGTTTCACAAAACTGTAGTCGGCGGTCGTGATCATCTTCGTTTAGCTCGTGCAGCAACCTAATTTTATACGGATGGTACTTTCCTTGTTTCAATACCCGCAAAACAGATCGTCGGCTAACATCATTATTAAGGGCTACTTCAGTGGATGCACTATGGGGATTATCTTCAACTTCTAACAAAATGTTCAATTTTGTGTTTTCACTAATTTTTGGACGACCTGGCCGTAGACGATCCTTTACATTCCCTGTTACCCTGAATTTTCAAAAAATCCAGAAGAAAAAATTATAATCGACGACAAAAAAATAAAACCTGATTTTTAAATGAATTTGTTCCATATTTTATCCCATCACTGTATATGCTGAGGAAGGAATGCACTTTGCTGTGATTAAAAAAAATTATAAAAATTTCTTTATAAACATTTTTACTGGCACGGTAAATATTTTGATTGCCAAATGACCTTCGTCGTTTCTTCGGTTACTCTCGGTCACGTTATCCGGTATACGTTGCGTCTTGCGGCTTACGTGACGTTACTGCCGTCCCACACAAAACAGAAGACCGTATCGATGGCGTCGGTGACAGAGGAGTAGACACGTATTTCAATTCCATAGCGGCAGTTTACTAAAGTAGTTTTATGGTTATCTCTTCAGTTCTACATATCAAAAATAGGCCTGTTTGACCGGTTGATATATCGTTTGAATTGAGTTAAAAAGTCGTTACAAGTTTTATATTAATTTTATGTTACCGAGTTCAAACCTACGCTTATTGAGCTCGGTTTTTTTATGTGGGATATGAACTGTTAGAACGATAACCAACCTGTAGTAAAAATCTTCTCTCAGTGTATGTATTATTTTTTAACGATCAATATTTGGAGAAAAAAAATGGTAAAAAAAAAAAATTCAAACATTTTGGGGAATGAATTTAATTTCTCAACTAAGTTTAATTTTTAAACACTTACTTTGAAAGCAGCTTTATTGTCTCGTGACAACAGGAATATACCAATACGAGAGGCGTCTTTATATAAATCGTAACGATATTTTAAATTATTTGTCACCAAGAGCTTTAGCTGGAGGTTTTGAGTGGAAGTAAAAACACCATTAAATAGAAATTTGAACTTGAGTTTTGGACGACGGAAAGATGTGAAGATAAGACGCCTACTCTAGACGTGCCCTTTTACTTGACGTCTGTTTTGACGCGAACAACGTACGTGATTATATCAAAAGAGCCCTTGCGACTCACTAGTACGACGGCGACCCGAATGAATGTCAAGAGACTGAAGAAATGAAATATTTTGATTTTCTCGCTCGAATCGAACCTGTCGCTTTTTGGCGTTTGGAAAATTAACAACTTGGTGCAAAGAAAAAAGATTTTACCGAGCCTTTAATTAGTGTAGTGCAAAGTAGCCGTACTTGTATAGTGAAATATGAGTAATAAAAATTATCATCACAAAAAATTTCCAATTACGAGATCAATGGTATCATCGAATTTGTAATGCCCTGTTCGCTGTACCTTTTTGCTTGTATTCGTAGAGTATGTTGATTTTAAACATAAGGTTTAAAATGGGCTATCTCGTTCTAGCTCACAATAATCCATTACAAAAATAGTTATGTTAATTTTATAAAAGGTTCAGTTCAAATATTTTTATTTTTTTGTATTTTTAGACATTTTGATTAAATACGGTTGTCAGGTTCGTAACGACAACGCAAATGGATACAGTAAGATTTAAATGGTTGATATAATTTCTTTTTAGGATAAAATATTATTAAAATTTAGGGAAGTTTAGAATCTTTTTACTAATACATACACTCTTTGGACTACCAGACTCCAAATTTTGGACTACCAGTACCTAAATTGTGGACTATTGGAACTCAAAATATTGCTTTGATTTAACGCCTGCATATTGTTGGACTTCAATTGCTTTTTGTTTTCTCAAGATTTTTGTTGTTTATTTTAAAAAAATCTCCCTCCTGTCCCTCTATTTTACGCCAACTGACCAAAATTATGCAAAACACAAATTTTCAACAACAGAGAACAAAGATGAAAAATCCCACAAACGGCGCAACGGCCAACAGGTGTCTATACGCGCGATCGAAGGAGAATTGACGAATAACAATTGAATGAACCCCGCCAAACCTGCACGAGCACGAATTCGGAACTTTCCGTGACCTTACGATCTTGCGATTTACCCTCTATACGGGGTTTTGGAGCACGTTTCCTAAATTATTCCAACTCAAAACAATTTACACATGGTAATGAGTTAAAATAATGCACGTCCGGGTTAAAACGACACCTTATTATCAATTAGTAAGTTTTCCCAACCCAAAAACTGAGTTCAGGTAACTCATAAAATAGTTACGAGATGAGGGATTGTGGTAATCCCAAATATGTTTAAAATGTTGATAAAAAATCTCTTTCTGGGTTGAGGCGAACCAAAAGAACCTGAATTATTGTAGCGTTTTAAAATAATTTGTGATAATTCACAGGCTCAGTTAAAACAACATAGAGAGGTGCGTTAAAGTAGCTCCAATTTTGTAACCAACGACATTGATAAATGCATTTTTGTTAGTGCGTAATCTCGGTCAACAGAACAATCATCTACAATAATAAGCAGAAGGGCCCCTGATAATACGATAGGGTGAAATTAGAAACATCACCGAGGAAGTTGAAATGGTACACAGACACAGAAACTCTAAAAGTAAAAGTGAAAAATTTTTGACCTCGCGTATGTAAACAAATGTCGACTGATATACTATTGACCAGGACCGTGCTTCGCCCTTAATGAAAATGATTACACGTCAATACTTTGGAACATCAAGACCTTCTTTACTGGACAATAAACAATATATTTTCTCGAATAGACGAAGAAGGTCTTGCGGCCATCACTGAAAAATCACTTGTAGAATTCATTTTGATATCTATTGTCCGCGTATCGTTATCGATAGATTTTTAATATCGTTACATCCCTACGACTGATTTCGGTTCTGGACGGCCGTCGTTGGTTCACGTTGTTGGTTGGAAAACCGGCACCAATACCAGCGGGGTTTACCTATATGACGGCGATAACATTGTGCCCAAGACAAACGACGAGCAACCTTGAAAAATATGACCGGTAAACCGTGTGCACGAACTCATTTTTTCACTCATAATATTTTTTAATAATAATTATTATTAATACTTTTTACTGCACACCCCCTAAGTTGAACGTGTGGTCTTGACTTGACCGAAATAAGGAACTAAAATTTCTTGAAACCCTCCCCCGAAAAGGTGTGCGTCAGTGTGCATAATACATGCATGGCGTTAGAAAGAATGTACCAATAAATGTGGCTGTTGTTTTGTATCCATAGATATTTAATGGGTCCACCTCAGATTTTCATATTTAGGAGACATTCAAACCTTTTTTAGGATGGGAATGAATGGACCTGCTTGCATAAATCGATTACTCTGTGAATCCGAGGATTTTGTTCAAAGCAAAGAAAGATCGTTATTTAAAGAACTTATTAAAGTGCTATTTGAGTAAGTAGTCCATTAGTTGTAAGAAAATTGTATGTTAAGAGTATATTCTAAATTAGAAGAAAGTTCTGGACATTTAACAAATTTTTGGTATAAAAAATAAATTTTCTGTGTAAAACACATGAAAATGTGCCATCGCTCGAGTAGCGATTCTTTGCCCAAAAATAGGAAAAATAGTTCAACATCATCATGTGTCCGCAGATGCTTTTTTCCATCCAGGGTACCTATTGAAATTTTAAATTTTTCGGTATTGCAAGATATTTCCGAAACTGCTTTCTTTAATCATGTTAGTGGGTTGCGTTTCTATGAGAAGCCCATTTATCGTCATTTCTCTGCAATATGTGTGTTCATCTCAGGATTACTTTGTAGTTCGTATTATTATTCCTTGCCTGTGTGATTGTTATTTTAAAAATAAATAAAACAATTTTTAATTTGCAGGTCCTTTCTGACAGATGATCATTTTTCAGAATACAGGAATAAGTGTGAAGCTGATAATTTTTCTTCTTGTCCCGTTTCATTATTGGATGTTTTTATGAATTCATCACCAGACAATATTGAAAACTCTCTAATGCCTAATGAAAATTACGTCAGCATACAAGAATAATATATATGAGATATCTAGGCTGAGTAAGATATATATCTTAATATTTACTTAAATTATATCCTATAATCATTTGTTCTCATTTAGAGATGTAAACACCAGTCGTTTTATTAGGTATTACAGAACATAAAATTACAGTGTTCTAAGAAAATCACAGTGGCAACGCTGTTTGCGCATTTTTACCTGCTAGTGTAAAAATGACCCTGAAGTTTACAAATTTCGCCGGGGGTGTTGTTGCCGGATTATCGCTGCTGCTTTTGTATTTTTGTGTGTTTTGGATTCATTTTCAGTGTTTTCTCGAACTAAAACTATTTAGAGCTATTTATTAGCCATCTACAATGGTTCATCAGAAATTCGACTATTCTAAACCCGGATTAATATTTCGTCGGTAAGTGAGAATAATGGAGTTAAGTTTTTTTAGGCAAAACGGTGGTGTACGTAGCTAATTCTATATTTTATTTTAAGTAAATATTGCAAAAATATGGATTATTTCTTTATATTATCTGAATTTCTGTAAAAAATACGTACAACGCTTACCTATATGTTAGATTGAAATTATCTAAACGTGCGTACTTTATTACAGCATTACCATTTTTTAAAGCCATCTTCTTCTAACTTATTTGAAACTGTGCATGATTGTAAATAAATCGTGTTTTATGAATGAAATATTGTGTCTCCCCTTTTATATTATACATGTTTATGGTCTAAACGTACCCGCTTGCACGGCTCGCTCCACGGCAACTTGACTTCCCCTTACCTCTCTATCACGGATGAAGCCGCGGCGTTTTGAATAAATTTTAATATCATTTTAATTCTCTTCAGCGGTATTGAGCAGTGTTGTGATCGCTCGAGTGAAAAACCATTCGAGTACTCGATTATTGAAATAACCGACATCGCTCAATTATTGAAAAAACTGCTCGAGTAATAAATTCACCCGATTCGCTTATAATTTTTCACTTAAGTGATAATCGCCGCCGTTCGAGCGTTCGGTGACATAATCACTCGATGAATCGGAGTTACAAGTGACTTATAATAACCGCTCGAGCGATTTAACCACTCGAGCGATTATTGATGGAAAGACTACTTGAGTTATAAATCCAAGCGAGAATCGTCGCCGAAGGCGCCCGAGTATTATTGTTGCCAGATCTTCAGACTTTTCCGGAACGAATCTTGTTTTCGTCGGGAATTGAAGATTTTGGATTTGGATTTCTGACAGATTATTATAAAATTGCAACAAAAAAAAATTAAAAAAATAAATAAAAAGGTAATATAATTGGTACAAAATTCCGGGATTATACACACCAAACCGGGACCCGAGAAAAATTGCGGAAATGTCCCGGTCACCCTACACTGAGCGAAATTTCGAGTTGATATAACTTAAATATGAGTTGTCCTAGACCGAAGCGTGTTGTTAATAGGGGGGACATCACAGACAGAATTACGGCAACCAAATCGAAGAAATTGCATCAACTCACTATTCATAAGTTATGATAGCACAGAAGATGGGTTATTTTATGCGTTGGAATAGCTCACGCCCCACCGTCTTAAATTATTGATGGGCTACCGTAGCTACCAGTATGTGAATTGTGATGCGTTACTAGTCGGGCTAGATTAATTCATGATTCGAGCTATCAAAACTTGACATTTAAGTTGTTCTAGCTTACGATGGTGGCTGGAATAACCCACTTTTGGGCTACCAGAGTCCAAATTTTGGACTATCAGTACCTAAATTGTGGACTATCGGATCTCAAAATATTTGTTTGATTTAACGCCTGCATATTGTGGACTTCAATTGCCTTTAGTTTTTTCAAGATATGACAGTTGTATATTTAAAAAAAAATAATCAAATGAATTATAAACAGTAGACCATACGACGGCTAAGAAACCATGCGGACGAAGGAGAATTGACGAATAACAATGGAATGATCCGCGCCAAACCTGCACGAGCACGAATTCGGAACTTTCCGTGACCTTACGATCTTGCGTTTTACCCTCGATATGGGGTATTGGAGCACGTTTCCTGAATTATTCCAACTCAAAATAATTCACAGATGGTAAAATGAGTTAAAATAATGCACGTCCGAGTTAAAACGACACTTTATAATCAATTAGTAAGTTTTCCCAACCCAGAAACTGAGTTCAGGTAACTCATAAAATAGTTACAAGATGAGGAATTGTGGTGATCCCAATGTTGATAAAAAATCTCTTTATGGGTTGAGGCAAACCAAAAGAACCTGAATTACTGTAGCGTTTTAAAATAATTTGTGATAATTCGTAGGCTCAGTTAGAACAACATAGACAGGTGGGTTGAGGTAGCTCCAATTTTGCAACCCACGACATTGGTAAATGCATCGCGGAAACGTCATCGCTTGATGAATATGAATTTCGAGTGAAATCGCTCGATCGATTCGCTTGATGATTAAAATCGCTCGAGTATCAAGTACCTATATACTTGATTATTAAAATCATAGGTTTTTTCCCTACACTATAGTATCGAGTGCAGGCGCTCCATTGTCGAAGCGCAGTGAGAGTTTTCGCGTTTTACTATTCAATTTATTTAGTTTGGTTGTTTTCATAGGATCACACTGTTCATAGTCCCGCTAAATTGATCGGGCTCATATAGTCTTTTATTACTACGTAGGAGAAGACAAATAGTAAACTAACAATTGGCAGCCCGGCGGGAAAAACGGTATAAGTATTAATTGAAAATTTATTACTACTCAAATACTTTTATTGGATTTCTAGAACTACATTTCAGAGTATAGTAGATAGAAACGAGTCATATACATAATATAATAAAAAATATGTAGTATAGACATATAATAAACATAAACCTATATATAATATGGAAGTAAATTCTACATCAGTTTGTATACTACCACAATGACTTCTTATAATTATCGAGATGGTGTCAATCTAGATATATGTTCAATCTGTGTTGTGTATTAAAGACATGGAAATTATATACCGTTGTAGGTATACTGATGCGATTCTTTATTATGGTGAATGAAGATTATAGTTTTTGATGAGAAATTGATGTGACTGCGAGAATTTTTTTGTTTTTAAAAGTTTCTCGACACGAAGTACCAAATGGTAGATCAAACAATAAACGAATAATTCTTTTTGAATAACACAAACACGATTGATAGTATCTACTGATGATCTCCCCCATAATAATATTATACGATATTGCTGAGTAAATAAATGTATAATAAACTGTAAGTAATATTTTCTGATCCTTGTTCAATACATAAAATCCCTTGTTCAGTCTTTTACAGCGGTTTGATAATAAGAAAGTTTCCGAATGTTGCGAACTTAAGTAAACCCACTGATGTATATTAGGGTGGATATCGAAAAAAAACAACAACTCAGATTTAAGTCCATGTTTTATTGTAGAAAAATCTTAATGCTTTGTGAGATATTTGGCTATGTCAGATGAAATACTTATTTACCTAGATGTCCAATATAGTTATAGATAGGTTATACCAACGAATACTTATAAACAGGAAGAAGACAAACAGCCGTGTTAACACATCGAAGCAAGTATGAACAAACGAACAAACCAGGCATCCATTCCGTCTGGAATCAGCTGACAAACGCACGTGCTTTTCAAATGTCACTTTTGTCCAAATTTTTATTACTGTCAATATTTTAAAGTGACATTTAACCAACAAAAAACATTCAAACCCTTTTATTTAATTTACTTAAGTAGTGAAAATCAAATATTAGGATTCTGACATGTTTTAAGCTGTAAATATCACTTTAAAATAATCCTTACACACTCTTATATCATTTTTTTAACTAATAACGTAACTACAAATGAAAAATTAAACTTCAGAAATGAGCTTGTAAGTAAGTTTTATTAAAAAATAGGAAGTAAATCATAATTTACATAAAATATTTTACCATCTTCAAGTGGGCTCTAGGTCCTAGCAAATATTTCAAGCTTCAAGTCCAAGCATATTTTTGGGCCCCATATGATTTAGGAAAAGAAATTATTATTGAAGCTTACTCTCAGTAAAGATGACTAAATGAATGTTTCAATTACAAATTACTCACTTGCACCAAAAAGGAAACGACGTTTTTCGTGAAAGATTAGAATATTAAAAATTATTTTAAAATTTAAAGATGCGTCTTCTCCACTTCTCCGCCATTTTAAATCATATCAGATGTTGCTTGATTTCCATGCCCGCCAGACGAAGGAAGTTAGCTTGTTAAACTATTTAACAATTCGTGCTGTTCGCATTCTATGCCTATCTCTGTCTGCAGCAACCTTCCCTAATTCAGTAAAGTGAGACAAATATGACCAGGATCAAGTCGCCTACATAAACACTCACTTTTGGGCTTTCCATATTAACTCTACGTAAGTCTGATATTGACGCTTGGCGCTGAGTGAAACAGATAGATAAAAGTAGGTTACATGTGAGCGTATGGAGCAGAGTAGGCTTAGCATCACTTCCAAGGCCTTCTTACGTGTTTCGACCTCCCCCATAAGCAGTCTCACCGGGCTGGGTTATACCTTATAGATACCTACCGTAAAGCGGTAGATCCGGGCACGGGGCAGCACAACCAGAAATCTTAGGTTAAAAGTATTAGGTTGACGGTTCGAAAGGTAATAAAATAATCAGAGTCGAGTGAGTACTAAAAAAAGCCGTAACTCTCATATGGGGTACACAAGTCTAAAAAAAGGTCGGTTAGTTTGTCACTATAGTGCTCCATATAGTGTAATTACTGAAATGTAAAAATAGTAATAGATTTGGGGTGGAAGGTAATAGGGTAATACAATTGTTTAAATCTTAGACAAGGGAAGCCTTGTCTAAGGTTTAAATAGTAACATCTATTAAAATTGTAATAGACAGAGGAGAAATTGGTCCACCTGTCCACGCTCTAGGATTGGCAGTAACAACTTAGCAACAGGATACAGCGCTATTACCATTTTCTGTGCTGTGGCAAGAATCATTGGATTTGGCGGACTGTTGAACTTCAACCTATCATTCCTCTGCGCTGAAGAAAAAATAATTAGTCATGGGTAGCACCTTAAATTTTGTGGTGGCGATACAATGACACTGCCACCGCTTATTGTATCAACACACTGTATTAGTACATCGCGCCAAATTCTGCAGTGTCGGTTTCAAAAAGAAATCGGTCATAACACCCTAAAATGGCACTGACACTGCTTTTTATAATTGCGTTATATAGCACAGCAATAGCACAGTATCTCACAAGTGTCTCACAGTCGCAGTTTCGATTTCACGTTTCCTGAAAGAGAAATATGACAGATGATATGAAGCACTTCGCACGGTATTTTTCAGCGATGGATCTAGTCAGATCTTCGAATATCAGAAAAACAGTAAATCGCGACAATGACCCTCAGAAACAAATAAAATAATGAAATATTAGCTCAACCATAGGCAACCCACGCATATTGCATATCACGAGTTGTCTAAATATTAAATATGGAAAAAGGCAACTGAGTTATGAAAACAAGACTGTGTATAATGGCTATATTTGGCTACATATGTTCCATGCAAAAGAATATTTTCGAAAGCACAAAGAACACCCGAACAAACCCACCGGGAGTGTGTCATGAAATTGTATCATATAAGACAGCAACGCTGTTTCAACACCCAGATAGATGTCAATACAATAGTGTCATTCAACACAGTGTTGCCCACGCCTAATTAATTGTTAAAGTGACTCTGGCTAAGCGAAGCAGATGTGTATTATTATTAGTTTGGGTCTGAGAGAATATTTCACCGGTATTAACCCCGTTTAAAAAATAAAAATGAACTACAACCAATACAGAAACATGGAAAAACGTAAATAATTTTGTCTTTAATAGCCTATTTTACGTCAGTTACGCTAGGGCTAGTTCGACACCCTTAACCATCATGGAGGTTTGTCGTCTATGCTTGGACTTATTGCAGGATACCAATTTTAAGAAAGTGGATGACTCGTTAAAAGCTGTAATTAATACGGTAGCACCAGAATTGGTAAGTCGCTTCATGCATTTCTTAAACATTAAACCCCAAGAAATAATCAATATTTTAAGTCATTGACTTGATAGTATACTTTGATACAAATTGAACCATCAGTTTCAGTGGCGTGTCCACTTCCTGAAATTTGATACTAATTATTTTAATCATACATTTGATACATACTTACTTAATCTCACTCCTGTTAAGTAAAAAAAACCCCTTCAACACCCCCATTAAAAACAAAAAAAATTATGAGTTGTTTCCACCATTTGTCAGTTAATGGGTCATGACAGATTAATTTTCAATATGACATCTACTAACCTCCAATAAACTAATTAAAATGTAGGCAATGAATTGACGGTTTCATTAAGAGTTTGTCAGGTTCGATGGTGGAACAATTTTAGTGGTTATTTTCGTAATAGGGTCACATGACGATACCTGCTAAGTTTTTGAAATAAAGCTTTTTCAACAGAGAAAAATGACTCGTGATGGAAGCAATACGTAATTTTTGCTTTTAATGGATGTTAACAGGAGTGGGGCAGATTATATGTTGGGTTAGAGATTTACTAGATATTGTCCGAAATTATTTTCTCATAATCAAAATAGCCCTTTTACTTTACTTATATTTCTGTCTATCAAACCAAAAGCCATGATTAAATTAGTCATGATCAAATTTGCTATTTAGTTGTTGAAAGTTTGTGAGGTTGCAGAAAGAGTTAGGTAATCAAGAATTAACTAATCAATTAACCTTGACCATGACTTTGACAGAAATGATTTTTTTCATAATGGCTGCATTTAGCAGAGCACATTGAGTTATAAGCTATTTTTGATCCGTGACGTCACTATGAGCATCGATTTGTAGTTCTGCTGAATGCATTTTGTCAGTTTTTTGTTTGGTTATGATCCTTCGTAAAATATTACATTTTTTCTGCACGAAATGGATAAGATTATTTTGAATGCTCATCTCCACTAGCGGAGATTGTGTATAATATTATGTTATAAGTATAATTCACTTCTTTCATCAATTTCATAATTTTCACTCCTCAACCTGACAAACAAAACTGACAAATAAATCGCTGTTAATTCACAAATTCCTGTTCCCAACGATTTGTGTTTTTTTAGTGTATTCAGCAGATGATTGTGATGGGTTCTGCTGAATGCGCTAAAATCAAAGTGACCCAGTTAATCAGATACCCTTAACTAACTAAATGATTTCGGCTGTTAGAATCAAAGTTTTCTGGTTAGTTAATTATTGTTTCAAGTTTTTCTATGCCCCACTATCAATATGTTTTGTTTTTAAGACTTACTAAGATATACCTTCACCATACTTAAATTTTAGAACCTCGAAATTTCTTCCAATCCAGTCCTTTGTAAACAATGTTCGAGCACCATTGATGAATTGCATAAATTTAAAACAAAAATAACCGAAAATGAGCAGCGGATAAAACAAAAATATAATGGAGATTTTAGTGATAGGTTAAGTTTAAAGGAAATTCTGTATGGAGTTAATCTGGGTGAAATAGTACTGACTGAGAAGGCCAAAGAAAGAATCTGTCGAGTTTGTTTAGATTCAATTGAATGTGAATCTTTTACAGTGCTGAAACCCTCAAAGCCAGATGCATATCTAGATAGTATGATAACATTGTGCCTTCCAGAACTAGTAAGTATACTTTGGTTAAGCCTTAAGACGGCCGTTTAATGAGCCTAAATCCATAGCAACCACCGATGGCGTTAACGGCGCATTATAATGAATATATTTTATATCGTCTTTATACCAAACACATATATAATTTTGAACAAGTTAGTTTGTGGTATCACTATTCCGCATAATGTTATCCCTCCAAGTTCATGTAGTAAGTCTAGCAATAGATGGCGCAACATAATTATTTTATTTTGAACGACGAAAGCTTGGATTTGTATTTTAATTTTTACAAGGACTATTTGCCTACGAGTGTATGTGAAAACGTTGGTGGTATGGTGGTCAAATAAATGTTATACAGTAAAGTCGAAATAAAAGAAATAAATAAATATAAAAAATATAAATTTTTATTGGCTATGACTATATCATGACTTGGAACTTATAAACATAATAGACTTAAAAAAATACGGTTAACAATTAATTAGACGGTAGTCGATGAAATCGAACGACAACAAATTTTTGTTGAAAGTGTTAAATATATTCTTGGAATAAAAAACATAATTTAGAAAAATACATTTTAAAAAAAGGGAGGGGGCAAGAAGGAATGAGTTTCAAGGAAAGGTGATGTCATTTTCAGGGTTATTACTATTCACATTAGGTATTAACTTTCTAACAGGCTCTGTTGTATTTCAAAGCATAACATATTATTTAAAATTAATATTATTTTTTTATATTTGTACGGTAGACTATGACTAGTGAATTTTAACAGTAATCGTGTTTTACTTTTTCTGTAGCCGATTAATGACCTAATAAAAAGTACTTGTGATAATAAAGGTATATTTTAGGTATATTCTACTTAGTGCCAGTACTAGTAATTTATTTTAATAATACAAACAAATAAAATTTTACTCTTAAGTCAGACCTTTCTTAAAACTTTTAGAAAAATCATCGAGTTTACATTTTCAAATTATAGCAAATTAAAAAAAAAGTTAATTACAGGAACGTAGGCTAGGGGTATTTTATTATTATTTTATTATATTTGCAATGCTGATATTTTTAAAATTTATAAGAATTAAATTTTACTCTTAAGTCAGACCTTTCTTAAAACTTTTAAAAAATCATCGAGTTTACATTTTCAAATTATAGCAAATTAAAAAAAAAGTTAATTACAGGAACGTAGGCTAGGGGTATTTTATTATTATTTTATTATATTTGCAATGCTGATATTTCTAAAATTTATAAGAATTGTTGAAATTATTTTATAAAAATCATTTTGTACTTAACAATGCGAACTAAAATGTTAACATTGGTATTGCAATGAAAAATAAAATACACATACAAAAAAAAACCTTTTTTTGTGTAATACCTAACACAAATAATACTTACAGAACATTTATTTCTTCTGCTTATACGAGCAGCTTTGGAAGCTTTTCTGCGTTTTTAATCTCTTCTAGTACTTCTCGTCATAATTTAATATCAATAAAAAACACTAATCACGAAAATAATATTACGGTATACCTATATATTTCCACTATCTTATAATCTGGCACATAAAACACACCAATAATTGAAAACGATTTATAGATAGAAACCCTAAAATTTCCTTCGACAATCATACACATGTGCGGATGCAACGTTACGTAGAAGTATACCGTGAATACCCTCGTATACGATTGGCGACTTTTCACCGTAGCACGTGTTCTATGCCGGCGCAACGTTATGTTCCTTGATGTTTGAAACAGTGTTGCCGTTTTGCTGGGAACGTGATAACTAAATAATATCTTATTTTTGCCTCAATAAATCTGATTGGACAGGTGAAATGCTGTATTCCTTTAATTATTACATAGCTATTATCGATGAGTACTTCAACTGGTAAAAGGCCGATCGACACACCGATGCCATTTTAAGTATCACAAATCACTCCTCACTCACTGCCTACGACATACTGCGGTGGCAACAAAAACTTTAAAAAACTCTTAGGCTGTATGGTCAATAATTTTAATATTTTATCGGACTAAAACCAACTAATTTAAAACAAATTATAAGGTGAACAGTTTTCGAGTTAGGAATTACATGTATTCAGCATGGTGATAAAATAAATTTGATCATATAACTACTAATTCTGTACTAATTTGTATGTGGCCGGCGCCGGCGCGGCATGGCGTTCTATTTCTTGATGTTTGAAACAGTGTTGCCGCGGGAACATGAGAACAAAATAACCAAATTTTACATGAAGATTATTCGATCGGTTTGGAGCGGTAAAATGCTAAATTTCCTTAGTTATTACCTATGGCTTATTACCAATAAGTACGTCATAATCCCTACTCGTAAAAGTTCGCACGTCATACCCGATGCCATTGTTTAGGTATAAAATGTACCTCGTCTCAAGAAATTATTAACATATTGTGTCTTCTGTCAATACTTACAAAATATATTAATCGGGATTTGTTCGAAAATCAGAAAAAATTTTTTTGCTAAAATAACCAAAATTATTAGCAATAGATATTTTTAAGTCTGAAAAATATACTGTACTCATTATGTCAATTTAATGTGTGCACTGACAGGTAGATTTTTTTCTACTTCCCAATGACCATGGTTATGGTACAACCTAATTAAATAGAAAGCCCACAATGGAGAAATTGTAGTGTTAATAGATTTTAACACAAAAGAGACAATTAATATAATATGAAGCATTATGTAATTTGTCATTCCTGGCTAAATAACTAACCGGACCGATATAACTGACCGGACCGATAATCCTGACAATTTCCAATAATTTCTGATATATCGGCAACCCTGTTAAAGACTTTGGTCAAAAATACATTAGGTTTATAAAATGGAGACAAATACCCCTACATTGAGGAATGTAGGGGAGTATGAATACCGTTGTAACAAAAACTCCCTTCCTGATATTTTATTCTGCTAGCCGGTACCTATATTACAGGTATCTTTTATTCTGCTGCGGTATGTTACAGGTATCTTTTATGAAAACTAGTGTTGCACCCTGGAAGAGAATGTCCAAACTTTAGACGTGCTTGGGTTACGACACAATTACGTCTCTAACGAAGTTATCATTGACAGTTTATGTAAACAGCTGATCAATATTTATTTTATTATTATTTATCGGAGTTTTAGCCGTTATTAATAAATGTATTTATTTAATTTCTTGATATTTAGATTTTCTGACATTTTAGTTAGGCATTAAGCAAGTTTCGGGAATATCTGTGACAAAAAGTTGCAAATTATTCATATTTCTAATTGTTATTATTATTCTTATTACATTATGTATTTTAACGCTATTTTCTCATTTCCTTCTCCAATCCTTTAACTGTACAAATAATTTTTTAGATTTGAAGAAAATTAAGTATATTTGGCTAAAACTCTGATAAAAGTAGTGTCTGCTTGGCGATCTTTGATTAAACGGCCGTCTTAAGCCTTAATTCTAGAATTAAACGCCCAGAATAATTATCTCAAGTTGGAATATTTAAAAAAGTTTTTAATAAGTAAAAATTTGCGTTTGAGCAGTGTTTTAGAAAGAAAATTTAATTGTCAATAAAATTTGTTTGGCTTGTCAGGTTTTGTGAAATATAGAAATGTGAAATGTAGAAAGGAACAGGGGTACTATATTCGTGTTTATTCATCATCTTATGTCAGAGTCATGTGGCTGGCTAATATGATTCTGAATGTCCCATATTGTCAAACAGAAGTATGATATTTAATCATACCACCCCAAAGTTTGTGAAATTAAGCAAATTATGGGCATTTTGTAGTAGATAATTAAAAAGTAAGACTGAAGGTGCCAAGCGTTATTTATAAAAAAATATATTGACCATTTGAACTACAATTCGAGACACCTTATACTTTATATTGTATTTAGGGTGGCATGGAAATCCAGAAGTAGTACTGAGTCCGGCCTCAACGGCAGATTTACTGTTCCTGCCAGATCAAGGGTTAAGTTCAGCTGAATCTATTTAAAAATTTATAAACTACATTAAAAACATCATTTTGTTGGTAAAAAATAAGTTGAAAAACGTACAAAATGTGTATAAATAAAAAGTACTATAAAACTCAATTAATAACAATAATTAAGGATTTAACCTTTTATCTAATTTTATTTTGTTTTTGATCATAAAAAAAAAAATTATCGAAAATGTAATTTCTTCTGATCAACCTTTATTTACAAAAGTAACAAAATGTTTTCTAAAATGCGCTCTTTCAAAAAAATATACCTCAGGGGTTTCCAACCGCAGCGCACTTAGAGGTATAGTATTTTGTGAGGGCGCCCTATAAAAAGAAAAAAATGTCGCCAATGGTAAAAAAGTGACCATAGTAATGTAATAAGAGTACCCAAAAAAGGGTCTTTACTTTTATAGGGGGAAAAGGTTTCTGATGGTCACTTGCGGTCGTCGGCTAAAAATGTCCCTCCATACTCTCCACGGCGCACAGGTTGAGAACCCCTGTCCTAACTGCTAAATTACCTGTAACTGTTGGTACTTCCTTATCATCTTTTTTAAAGTTTTTCACATGTTCAGAAGGATCATGTCATTTTAAATGCATTATTAAAGGCGATATCGATTTATTACTGTCTCTTCAAACGATCTTTTTATAGAAATTGCAAATTGCTTTATTTTTCTACTACATATTTATGTACTTCAAAAAACCAAACATTTTACTTTTGTGTGGCGATTGTAGGAAAAGAGGAGTCTTAAGGCCGATGCTCGGTATAGGCAAGGCATCGGCTCGTCAAAATATGTTATCAGTGAATCTTATGGATTTTGCTTTGTAAATTCACACTAGGCGCGCAACGTCTTGGCAAGCAAGCGAGGCCCCGCAAAATTCATAAGATTCAACGATAACACATTTGGCCGAGCCGATGCCTTGCCTGTGCCGAGCAGTGACAATCGGCCTTTAGTCCTAAACTAATAAATAATTATACAGACACACCAGACCACACTGAAATGACTGAAATGAGTATCACACTGACATCACAGAATACAGAAGATTACTTGGAGAATTTTTTCCCCCTTCTGGTTTTTAATGAAATAAAACACTACCTTACTTAAAGCATTGTTCCTGGCGGTTCGGCCTGCCGTAGACCGGATTTTACTGTACCGGCGATCCAGCCGAATTATCGGTTCAGTCCATCCGTAATTGTATTCTCAATTTTTTTTTTAGGATTTAGATTTATCTCGAGATCCAGTTATGTGTGAAAAATGTCTAAGTTACTTACAAAAATTACATCATCATAAAACATCCTGCTTAGATATTGAAGAGAAACTTAAAAATTATTGCACAAATCATGGTACAAACTCTAGTGCTCAGATTAACTTGCATAATGTCTTAGAAACATTGGCGAATGATAATTCTGACAAAGCTAAAATAAAAAAAGAAAAAATAGATGATATTGAAATGAATACTAGTGAAATTAAAACAGAAAATGTTTACGTGCTGCCCGATGGTGTAAAAGAAGAAGATATAAAAACAGAGGAGTATGTATTTTTCTTTGGTTTTATTTTGTTTTGTGTTTCACCGCAATTGATTCGATATTATTACACAAAGTTAAATTATTTGATTGTGTAAATACAATTTTCCTTACAGTATATTTTCTTAATGATGTGACCAATTTTAGATACTAAATAATGCATTATTGTCTGCAAGATCTATAGTTGCAGTGAGATACAGAACATTAAGTATTGTAAAGACAAAACAAATAAATGTACAATTAAATTATTGACAACAAATCATTTGAATTTGACTTTACAACTACATTTTTATTAATAGCTTAGTGTCATGTATGGTAATTGGTTGTAGAGTAGTTTGGTCCTAACCCCATAGAGCTTATTTTAATTGCCTGTAGATAATAATGTTGATGATATTTTAAACATTTATTGGCGCTCATGGTTGGGTGCCACAGAGAGCTTAATAATTGAGGATTTTGATAGTGTACATGTCATTTTAATATACATCTTTAGAATACAGATTAATTAAAATGTTTGGTATATAATGGAAAAGGAGGTGTCTTTATAGATCTCCTAACCAGAACTAAAAGGCCAATGTTTGTTTTAAAATGCACAGAGCAACGTAAGGTTGAATAATACCCATAGTTGTTGATTTTTCTATTACTATAACAGAAAATAAACAAATATTGTGATTTTTAACCATTCTCTCTAAAGTCATCACATGAGCCCTTTTTAGATAATCGCACAGGTATATTAATGTATTTTCAAGTGCCATTCAATTTACAATAGAATAAAACGTTGATTGGAAATACATAAAAATAAAATATACATTGCACAAATAAATCAGGGTTTTGTGCTCAAGTAACTTGATGTATTTCAGGTTTATTTTGTTTTTACCACTACAAGTTTTTACCACTAACTGTTGTGTGATAGTATACAGGGTGAGTCGGGCGAAGAAGACCAAAGTCCAAGAGTATATTGTATAAGAGAAAACAATATAAAATATCTATATGTCTATCTTTGTTTTCCAGTTATAACATAATTGCAAATAAACAAAGATTCATACATAAATATTTTTTAAAGCATAGCATATTATAAATGTTCAAAAATATCGCGATTGACCTGTAAACATTTTCTGCTTCGCTTGTTGCTCTCCTGATTGCCTCATGTCTTACTTTAATATCGACTGCAGTATTTCTAATACTTAGAATTAGTGCGTTCCGACTATAGACTACCTGTACAGGGTGTACCAAATTCGATGCTCACAATTGGGATCTCAGAAACTATAAAATATACACGAAAGGTTAAATTGTGGCAAAGTTGTAGAATTTGGAGTTTAAGTTGATGCCGATGAGAAATTAAGAAAATCCCGAATACGAAAATTTAATTTTCCGTTTTTGTGTTTTTATGACGTTGTTTATAAACATATTGAAAAACGGAAAGCACTTGCTGCTTTTTACGCTGCATTTAAAGATAGTTTCTAATTTAACAAAATGACCTGTCGGTTTACAGATATCACCGTCAGGTCAAAAATTTTAAATACGGACCTGAAATTTAAATATTACTTTTTGATTTATTTCGTTCCCCCAAGACATAAATAAAAACAATTTACCAAAATTTCACCGTTTTGAACCCAAGATATATCGTCAGCAGTTTAATTTTTTTTGCAATACGGTCCTGATATTATGTTTAAAAAATATGCTCACCAGAACAAACCAGAATAAAGATATTTAATAGCAATATTTTTGCCAAGAAAGGAATTTTACAGTAAGGATAATTAAATATAAAATTTCTAAAATATTTAGTCCAACAAAGAAAAAATATTTTTAAAAAGTGGGATTTTCAAGAACAAGTAATTATTCAACATGCAATTTAAAAACTAGACGGTTAACAGAAAAATATATTGAAGCAGGATTGTAGTTTGAATACTTAATATAAATTGTTTGATATCAAAATTTCACTTTTAAAAAATATTTTTCTTTGTTAGACTAAATGTTGTAAAAACTTTATTTTAATTATAATACTTACTCTTTGTTGCCAAAATATTGCTTATTAAATATCTTTTGTCTGGTTTGAGTAACATATTTTTAAACATAATAATATCTGGACCGTATTGCTCCAAGAAGAATTAAGCTGCTGGTGATGTATCTTAGGTTCAAAACGGTGAAATTTTTTTGCAAAATGTTATTGGTTTATGTTTTGGGGCAACGAAATAATTAAAAAGTACTATTCAAACTTCAGGTCCGTATTCAAAAATTTTGACCTGATATCTGAAAACCGAAATGTTCCTTCTTAAAACCGAAACATCTTTAAATACCACGTAAAAAATTGCACGCAGAAGGTGCTTTCCGTTTTTCAATATGTTTATAAATAACGCCATAAAAAAACAAGAACGGAAAATAAAATTTTCGTTTTTTTTTTCGGATATTTGCGGAAGTAGTCAGAATTTTCTTAATTTCTCACCGTCATTAACCTAAGCTCCAAATTCTGCAACTTTTCCATAATTTAACCTTTCGTGTATCCTTTATAGTTTCCGAGATCTCAATGGTGAAAATCGAATTTGGGACATGGGCCGAAAAATTTTTTCCAAGTCGTACTACCCCGGAAAAATTGCGAATTGGGGAGACTAAAAAGGGACAAAAAAAAGAACCAAAATCGCTTCATATCTTCTGGTCGCACAGGTACTCTAAAGTTTGTAGAAGTTTGGAAAAATTAATATTTGTACAACAATTTTTAACATTTTAAAGTTAGTCTATTTTCGAATGTAATAGCTCAAATTCTTGTACATCAGAACCACAGAAAATATTGTTTAAATATTTAAATTCAGCAACATCTTCCGGTCGCGCATTGCCTTGAATTGTTATTGATTTTGAAAAAACAAATACAAATAACGATATAAAATAGTAATACAAATGAATTATTTTTTTTGGGTTTCGTTATTGAACACAAGTTTAAATGTTTAAATAAAAATTATTTCAGACCATTGTTATACTCATAAACTGATTTTTTATTGAAAAAAATTTAGTTTTTGTGTGAAGAGTACTAAAAACTCATTTTGAACATTTTAACATCGCCGAGCCGAGTCTAGGGATGGTTTTATCAGAACGACGCTCTCGAACTCTTCATACAAAAACTTAGTATTTTTCAATAAAAAATCTGTTTTTAAATATAACAAAGGTCTAAAATAATTTGTTTTTAAACATTTAAACTTGTATTCAATAGAGAGAGAACCAAAATTATGTAAGTTGTTTTTTTACTATCATCTATCTTTATTTATAATTTTTTTTCAAAATTACAATAACTTTCAAGGCAATGGGCGACCGGAAGATGTTGATGGATTTATATAATATTTAAAAATTATTTTCTGTGGTCCTAAGAATTTAAGCAATACATTCGGGAATAGACTAATTTATAAAATATTAAAAATTATTTCAATTTTTCCAAACTTTGGCAAACTTTAGAATACATGCGCGACCGGAAGATACTATGCGATTTTGTTTCTTTGTTTACCCCTTAGTCTCCCCAATTCGCACCTTTTCCGGGGTACGACTTGAAAAACAAAAATTTTAATTTTTTCGGCCCACCCTATTGTACACTTCATTTTTGAACTAGCCCATAAGCAAAAGTCTAGCGATATAAAGTCTGGAAATCTACACAATTTAAACCATTGAACTGTAGATTAATTTTTTTAATTACGCTATAGGAAATATGATTTTTTACATTATTTACACATACAGGGTGACGCATAGTGAAGTTGAACATAGAAAATCCTATGTAATTCTTGAGGTGGCTGAATATTAGCTACCCTGTACATTTTACAGAAAAACTACATTATAACTTCTTGAAGAGGCCGACATGATAACCCCATGTGCTGAGTTTGAATACATTTTAATGGGCCAATCCTAAGCTATTCAAATAAAAGTGGCGGCAAAACCATGAAACTCATAGTTCCGATAATATAGCAAACACCAGCAAATAATTTCTATGACGTTATTGCGAAAAATTGATGTAAAGCTGAACATAACGAATAATGAAAATATTGTCACTGACATTAATTTTCGTTTTGTCAGTGTCGAAATTTAATTTGCTGGTGTTTGCTGTATTACCTGAACTATGAGAGTTTCGTGGTTTCATTGCGTTTAATAGCTTAGTATTGGCTCGCCAAAATGTTTTCAAACTCGGCACCATGTCGGCCTCTTCAAGAAGTTATAATGCAGCTTTTCTGTAAAATGTACAGGGTAGCTAATATTCAGCCACTTCAAAAATTCAATTTAACGATGCATCACTCGGTATACAATACGCTCCTGCAGTTTGGTCCGTTCCTTCTGAGTCACCCTTTATAAGAATTGTTCCATGGTCCATAAGGTAGGTGTGCCGGACAATGAATGTATTTTTGATTCTATCCATCCTTCTCTAATCCAACAATGTTGGACAATGGACAATGTTTCTATCTCTAGTTGGTATGATATTGTTGCTTAGACCGTGATAAGATTTTTTTTACCTCATCAACAGCGGCGCCACGTTAGTTACAACCACATTTTTACGTGTAGGTAATACTCAAATTTTTAGAACCTACATAACATTCCGGCTGGTGTTTTGTGTTAGTGATAATTGGTAAAAGTGTAGTGTAACGGTTGTGTGGTAAGTATCACATTTTGGTTATGTTCCTTCCGTGATAAAGTGCACAACACGTGGATTTAAAATGAATTGAATTAACTTTGGTTAATTTTATTCATCAAAAATACCATGGTTTGTCCTCGAATAATGATGGCGAAGGTGTTATACTGACGCAAATTTTTTAAAAGTTATTGTTAGTAATCTTTATGGAAATTGGATTGTGGTAAGTTTGGCTGAAACGACAGTTTGAGAGATGCTGATTAAAAGTTTCATGGGCGCGAGCCTTTAAAATCTGAAACCTCTATGAGACGGGGAGGCATAAGCTGTGTACCTATGTTACGTGTATAAATATGACTACTAGTACACGAGTGTGTTTCGTGATCGCGTTTAGAGGAATCGTTAACTATAACATTTTTGCGTGCATACACGGTGTCCGGTAAGTACGTCCTAATCTCATGGGAGCATACATGGGAGGTCAAAATAAACCTAATTTGTCATAGAAAAAAATTCTTAAAATGCCATTTAATGAAGATACAAAGTCCCAAAGGGATTCCCAGCAATTTACTTTTATGGCTCTAACTTTTGCACCGACCGGTATATTTAATAATGAAATTTTAATATTTTATAGAAGCCTAAAGAGTCGTTAAACCATATTACAGTAGATGTTTTACATTGTCAGGAACGGACTTGCCACTACACTTCTTTGGCCAAAATTTTGACCAGTGTCATTTGACAAAGTTGAAAACTGATTTTTGAATACTTTGGTCATTCCTCTTTAAAAAAGGCACTCTTAATGTATTGCGATTAATAGTTCGAGATAAATCAGTTTCTATGCGGAACGCTCAAATGTTACTAGTAATTTTGAGTAATTTCTTGTTTGTTTATTGGTAAAAATTACTTGTCAAACTTTAGAATTTGAAAACACCCTAATGCAAAATTTTATTTTTACCTATGTGTTTAGGCATTAGTCATTTATAAGTGTTTCGCATAAAAACCGATTGATCTTGAAAATCGGGAATTTTATCACACTAAATACAGAGTCTCTTTTTTAGACTAAAGTATTTAAAAAATCAGTATTCAGCTTGTCAAATGACACCGGCAAAATTTTGGCCCAACGAGTGTAGTGGCAACCCCGTTCCTGACTTCCCTGGCGATGTAATACATCTACAGTAATATGGTTTAATGGCTTCTATAAAATATTAAAATTTCTTTAAATTATACCAGTCGGTTCAAAAGTTATAGCCAAAAAGTAAATCGCGGTGTATACCTTTGGGGCTGTGTATCTCCGTTAAGGGGGTTTAGGAATTTTTTTCCTATGACAAATTTAGTTTATTTTGCAGCCAATTTTTATAAGGATTTGGTGGGTGATATCTAAAGGTTACAAGGCCCAAATATAAACTAAACTCCTGGACATAATTAACGCAACATCATAAATTTGTCATATTTTTTATGCTATTTTTTTTTTCTGAATTTATGATCCGATTTGAATGATTTTTTTGCATTGTAGGTTGGTTCCTTGACAATGTCATAGTTTTCGCTGTTTATGATAAAAATTTAATTTTCGATTTATACTGGGTGTACTAAAAATGCTATGTTTTTTTTTTCTGAAAATTCGCATCACCCTGTGGAGTATATTAGCAACCGAAACATATTGCAGTTGACATTAAACGGTAGGTCCATCTTTCCCCAACATTTTCTTTTTTGGTTTACTTCATTATCTCTGTTATTAAAGGTGATACACCGTTTTATAGCGTAACATGTTTTTATAGACTTTAATATTCAACACATTCATTGTTAAATGTTTTCAAGTAGACTATGGACCTTTTCTGACATTGCAAGCGATGTGTCAGCAGATGTTGTGTTTTAAAGTTACTAAGGTCAAATAAAATTCGCCATACTGATAAAAACTGTTCGGAAACTGCTTATTAAAAGTTCATTTCGTATGCCAAGTTGCCCGACGAGTATTTTAATCTTGAAACCTATTTTCGGAATAAAACATAGCATTTTTAGTAAACCCAGTATAAATCGAAAATTAAATTTTAACGATAAACAGCGAAAACTATGACATTGTCAAGGAACCAACCTACAATGCAAAGAAAAATCATTCAAATCTGATCATAAATTCAGAAAAAAAAAATTGAATCAAAAATATGGGAAATTTATGATGTTGCGTTATTTTTGTCCAGGAGTTTATTTTGTATTTTGGAAGTTATAATAAATTATTGACATTGAAAAAAAAATTGTGCCATATAAAAGATTTCTTACTTTGCTACTTAGCTAGGTTACAATTGTACCATATAAAAGATTTCTTACTTTGCTACTTGGTTAGGTTACCTGTTTAAAGTGGTAGGTATACAATATCGTGCGTAAATTCAACATTTTCTGCATTGATTGGCTAAATAACTTTTAATTTCCTTGACAGGTAATATGTATGTTGTTTTGAAAGGGTTGGCAATTGTCAATGCTTCATTTAAATACAACATAGAGTTTGTACGTTTAAAAAGTACTCGTACTCGAGAATTAGGTCAGTGTAATTAACTACATAAACCAGGTCTGTGACTTTTTTGTGCATTGTGAATAATGCTGTTCCCATATGTTTTTTTGTGTATGTTTAAAGTGTTTATGATTTTACAACGTAAAAGCCAACAAAATCTTGTTAATTAATTATTAACAAGTATAAAAACTAGCAGTACCAGATTTTATTACAAAATAGATGGAGTAAGTATGTTTTTACGTATAGAGTGGCCATGTATTGCGGTAAGTGAAATAGCTCCGCTATAAAATGCGCAAAGTGCCTTCAATTCAGTTGGCACTATTGCTAACTCCGTTATTATTAGAGCTTCGATATGTTGATTAAATTAGTAAAGCATTTTTTTTTATTAAAATGGCAAAAACGGAAAAACATATACTTCGTATACGTATACTTCTCTATATGTCGTCGCAAATAAATTTGTGAACGAGAACGTTGCTATGGACTATATCATAAAGTTATAAATAACGATGTTATGTTATGACTACATTTGCAAATATAATGTCGATGATAAAGCACGGCTTATTTGGCTTTATCTATCCATTATTATATCCTACCACTTCTCTACCTGCACTTCAGTAGCTCTAATAAATAGTGTTGGAAAAAACCGATGATTTTAATCGAGTACTTGATACCCGAGAGATTTTAATAATCGAGTGAATCGCTCGAGCGATTAATCACTTGAAATTTTTATGACTAAGAAGAATGTGTTGACAAAACGCCAGTGGTTGTTTTTGTAAGTTTTAGAAGTTTAGTCTAGGGTTTTTATTGAGGAAGAACTGTGGATTCTGATTTTTAAAAAATTACATCCTATTTAAGAATTTACAATCTCCACTGGCCTGCCAGTCAAAATAAAACCCATGTCGCGATGAATACGCTAAGGGATTTGGCATACTTTTTATATTCACCTTGTTTATGTGCATTTAAGAAAGACGTATGTCGTGTCAGCCTTCTGAGCGTCAAACTCGAACGTCGCCACCGGGCACATTTCGAGTGGCGCGCGAAGATCGGGTATCAAGTGGGAGGCAGCGATTCGCTTGAATTTATAACTAGAGTATCGGATATACTAGCAGTTTTTACGTCGAGCAATCACACTACCAAGCAGTACATTTCGGTCAGCGTCAAGCGAAGCTCGGGTATCGAGTTGAAAGGTAATAAGTAACAAGCGACGATTTTCGCTTGAATTTAAAACTCGAGCAGTTTTTGTAATGATCGATGTCGGTTATTTCAATAATCGAATACTCGAGCGGTTTTTCGCTCGAGCGATCACAACACTACTGATAAAACAAGTTGAATTACCATAAAATGTGAAAGTGCACAGGGTAAACGCGATGTTCTATTGTTTTTGCCGTTTTACTCGACGAAAGAAATGCTATTAGTTTACTAATATAACCAACATCGTTGCTGTAATAATATCGATCGATATTTGTGTGTGTAAAATTATTTTTGACTACAAGGTGACTGATACAAATTGAATATAAAAATATATATTTTTTGAAATATGATAGGTACCCTATAGTTTATGGAATTCTTGAATTAAACTAAATAAAATTGCTTTAATGTTTTCTGTAATTAAAACCTACCTATCTTGAGATATGGCGCTTTCTACACGACTGTACAACTTGAAAACAAATAACCTCCCCATTCCTATCCTCAATTTTTATCTATAAATGTCAACATCCAGTTTAGCCGTTACACCTGTATTATAGATGTCACAGTTCAACCGGAATTGATATTCTTAACAAAGAATGAAAGATTAAGATAGAAATGTGAAAGTCGCTGTTTTCCGTAGCCTGTCAAAGTATGGAAATTATCATATTTCAAACGGCAATATCTTAGGAGAGGCAGGCAGGTTTTAAGTATAAGCAATATTACAATAATAGCTGATTACGAACAACCACTTGTCTTACCTAAGTTCAAGTTAGTTTCTGACCTGATCTAAGCTGTTGATTCGTACGCATCATTCGGCATTTATTTTGAAATTATTTAAAAATGAAGATCAAAAGTAAACAAAGGACTTTATAAAACTATAACCTGTTTGAAAATTAAGATGAAATGTAAAATTTTGCTCTTATATATCTTAGTCGAAAATCCGAGTGTCTTAGCAAGGGCAAGGGGAAAGTCAGATTCTGACTTAGTTGTGATAAATCGTACGTGCAACTAAGTTACTTTTTTGAAGGTCAGAATTTGGGCTGTTCGTAAGCAGTTATTTAACGTGACCCCACGCACGAGCGTACATGCGTTAATACATGAATGTACAGCCATGTACGTCGCACATGAACGTGAACATAATCTGAGCACAGAGGGTGATACATGTTCGAAGACATGTCTGTTCGTTTTATGAAGTCCGATATCGGATTAAATCATTATTAGTTAAACAGTAAGACGGTTAAGTTAACAATACCTTCGCTATACTTGATCGTACCCAACACTGGTTCACTGTAGTGGGCTGGCCAAAATCAGCGGTTCCAAAACAAAATTATTTTAGAATTATGTACCGCGATAAATATTTTTATCTTGTTTATTTTTCACTCGTAGTCTTTATTTATCAAATGAAAAACATCTTGCGTCAATAAGTTGAAGATTTTCTTTTTCCTAGAATTAGTTATTTTGGGATCATTATAGTTAAATATACATTATAATCACTATTTTCCAAGAAATAATTAAAATTTGCTGAAGTGCAGGATGATATGTTCTATTTTAAATAAGTAGTTATGCTTTTTGCTAAATTATTTTATTTAGAAAATACCTAAAATATAATGTATTGTTTGAGAGCCACCGACCACCCTGTTCGAGAGGTTTTATTGCTTAGTGGACTTCATTTCAATGTCTCACCTCACTGTACCTTAAAAGCTACACGGCGTACATGTTCGTTTGGCGCGCACACACTATCGAACATGAGCTTACTTATGTAGGTACGCATACATGATTGCATACACATGTGCGCCATAGAAAAATACCCACACACGGGCGTTCTTATTTGCGCATATCTACATTGTTGTACATTCGTGTATGTACGCTTGTGTGTACTGTACTGTATAATTCAAATATAAAATTATAACTTATCGAAATTCAAAAAATTATATTTTTTTGAGTAGGTAACAAATCATTTTACAGTGTAGATCTATCGGGAATCTCCTTGTTTTCTTTCCGAAATTTTTTTTTTGATATGTTTTAGATAACTAAGGTGCTTTTGTACTTTGCCTCACTCAACGACCACTCTCTGTAGGTGCAGAGGTTCAGAAAAATTTGATCCTCGGTTGAATTAGCTCATGAATTATGTGTAAACAATATAAATGTACAATAACGACATTATGACATTACACAGAAATTATATTCACACAGCCAAAGTCGTCCGTTTAACTTAATTTTAGTCGTCATTTACTAATCGAGCACTTTGCTTAAGGGTTAAGCAAGAGTCATCGATGTCGATATTTGTATAAAAAAGGCTTCCTAAGTATATCCAATATTAGGCTACCACAAATACACAAAATCAACAATTTTTATAAAATATTTATTTATTTCCCAAATAAGACTTACTTTTGTGCTGCACATCTTAGGTGTAGACCAAAGTGTAAACCACCGACCTGTAACTATTGTTACGTACAACTTATGGGGTGCGCAGTAAAAAGTCAAATTTTATGAGTGAAAAAATGGGTTGATGCGCACGGTTTACTGGTCATATTTTTGTAGGTTGCTCGCCCTTTGTCTTGCGCACAATGTTGTCGCCGTCATATAGGTAACTCCGTCGGTATTGGTGTCGGTTTGGTTGCCAACCAACGACGTGAACCTCGGCCGTAGGGATGTAACTATATTAAAAATGTATCCGTGGACATAGATATCAAAATTAATTCTAAAAGTGGCTTTTCAGTGATGGCCACAAGGTCTTCTTTTATGTGAGAAAATATATTGTTTTTGCTCAGTAAAGAAGGTCTTGATGTGCCAAAATATTGCCGTGTAATCGTTTTCATTAAGAGCGAAGTACGGCCCTGTTCGCCGGTGAAGGTCAATAGTTTATCAGTCGGCATTGCGCATGACATCTGACTATCAACTTGTGTAGACGGATTTTAAAACATTGGGCACTGATCTCGCTCGCCCATTTGGTCTGGACCCGGCTTTAATTTTAAAAGTTAGACATGGGTACCTACGCTATAACTTTACTAACCTAGCATAAATGTAGGGCCCTTTTTTATAACAAAATATCGTTTAACAAAAATGCGTCCAATATTAGGCGCCTTTCCTCTACGTTTTTCACTTTTTCTTTTAATTCACGTCGTCGGTTGGCAACCAAACCGGCACCAATATCGGCGGGGTTGCCTATATAACGGTGACAACATTGTGCGAAGAGCAACCTTTAAAAATATGACCGGAGAACCGTACGCACCAACCCATTTTTTATCATAAAATTTAACTTTTTACTGCTCACTCCATAATTTGTACGTACCAATAGTTATAGGTCGGTGGATTACACCACGTTAGCATTCATATTTTTAAGATGTCCAGCAAAAAAATATAAAAATATGTCTTCTTTGGGAAATTAGATATTTTATAAAAATTGTCGATTTTGTGAATTTAGACAGTGGTAGCCTAATATTGGATATATATTAGTATGCCTTTTATATACAAATATCGACATCGATGACACTTGCTTTACTCTTAAGCAAAGTGCTTGATTATTAAATGACGAATAAAATTAAGTTAAGCGGGCCAGTTTGGCTGTGTGAATATTGTCAATGTCATAATTAATTATTGTTTCTGTACAGGGTCATCCAACCAAGATTGAAGAGGTGCCTATTTTTGAGTGAGTGGAGTGAATTTATGAAAAGGTAAAAAACAATCGGTCTTCTCCACCAGTTTAATAAAGAAAATGTATATCTTATTCCGTAGATGTTTCGAAGGTATCAACCTTCATCTTCAGCGGCGCATACACGGGAGAAACTTAAACTTGTGTGACATTGCTAAAAGAAAATATACTTTGTAGCAAATGTGATAACATCAGTTATATTTTTTTAAAAGGGACACCCAGTATTTTATTGCAGGTTCGTATTAGTGTCCTTTATAATTGCCTAAAATTTTATTCAATGCAGTCCTAAAAGAAAATCAGAAGACAATTCAAAAATATAATAGCGTTCATCCATTTTACACAATGTGATCATAATAAACTCTCAAAAACGACATATTTCAAAACAATTTTTCTCAAGATTTTCAAATGAATTTTTTTGTTTTTCAAAGTATTATTTGGCTATTTGATGTAGACTTCATAAGTAATCTTTTTTGTAATACACGCATCAGATTCGACCATCACTAGAGTACTGTTCTCATGTCTGGAGCTCTGCACCCAAACATACTCTTCGGCTACTGGATTCCATCGAAAGGAGAGCCATTCGTCTGATCGGAGACCACGAGCTGCCTAAGAGCCTCGACAGCCTGGAACATCGAAGACAGATTGGTGATTTGACTCTTTTACAGATATTTCCATGGAAAATGCTCGGCTGCCCTTTCCCTCTTAATTCCGCATAGAGCGGTGAATAGCAGAAATACACGACGACCCACTGCCGCCCATCCATATGGGGTTAAGCTTAGTACTCCTCGAACTTCATTATTTAAGAATTTTCATCTGGAGGACGTCATCCTTATGGAACGACCTTCCCGAGGTTGTGTTTCTCAACGAGTATAACCTCCAACGATTCAAAACCAACGTGAATCGGTTTTTGCACACACGCACCACTCCCAGAGTGCCTTAAAGGATTTTCCTATAATGCTTGATCATAAAAAAAGCGTATAAGTTTTCGAAATAATCCCAATTTCATAAATTATGTTGTTTAAATAACATAGGCACGTAGACTAATAATTCTCAATTGCAGTAAATGGTGAAAATATCTTCCATTTTAATCTAAACACGTTCTTGAAAATATCTGTTTATATCCCTTAATATTTAAGGTGAAATACTAACACAGCGGTTCATTAGTTATGGTTAAGTGTAAAAACTATGTTAGGCTTTGAAATATAATAGTTATTCATTTGTTTATTATAGTTTGACTAGTTTTTTAACTCAAAAAAGCTGATTTTTAAGTCGAATAAATTATAATAATAAGAAATCCGTTGGTTCGTTGATATGATCTCTGTACTTGGGTGGGAGCGAAAAAATTGTGTGTTAACAAGGAATAATTTTGCGTCACGTTATCCAAAACTTGACTTTTTTGTATGGAACAGGTAAGCAAATTGTTTATAATGATCCCCCTACAACTGATATTAATATGCAGCAAAGAATAAGAGACGTGCTAGTTTTTAACCTAAAATGTTAAGGGATGTAAACAGATTTGTCAAGAACGTGTTACAGTATAGACCTGTCGATCTCCTACTGGTTTTGTCTCAATATTTGTTGTAGATTTTGATTAACCTTGTCCGCAGTAAACGTAAGATCGGGGATACAAAGCAATCTTGTGTGGTGCAATAATAACTTCACATCGTTTTAATTTACCGCAAAAAACAAACGGAAAGAACGGTTCCGTTACTCTTATTTGACACAGGTCCCGGAGAGCCACTACTGATTTTGTAATTGCATTACTTAAAGCAAAGCTCACCTCGATAGACGATAAAGTGTATGGTATTGGAGGTGATTTCAATCTTCCCAAAATTAGATGGACTTGGGGCTGCAGCTCTCCATATCAGCAACTTTGTAAAAGTGTTATTGAGCCAGCGAAGATGCTGATAAATGATCTTTACTTGGTGCTTTTATTCGAAAAATCTGACGACTATTGCAAGACTGCTCCGTTGATGTGGTGAGTCACCATAAGTGTGTAATTTTATCTTTAAACGTAAAGTGTGATGTAATACCGAGGTTGTCTAATGGCTGTTTAAATGTACTAATATTGATACTCTTAAAAAACTTCTTAAATCCTCCTCCTCTCTGCTGTAACCATGGAAGAATATTCGAAAAAAAATTAGGGACATTCTTTTTGAGGCGAGAGCTGCCTTCACACACAAAACAAAATTTACTCTGTTCGGCGCTAAGTGGGTAAGTTAGGCTCCAAGGGTGACATACAGGGTGTCCGGAAATGACGATGAAAAATTTTAAGGTATGAATCTACATAAAAAGATATTGTCATGAAAATAGGGCATCACCCTAATTCCCTTGAACTGTTTTATAATAATTATTATTTTTACTTTGAATCTAGTCCAAGCTTGTTTTGCAAACTGCACATAAACATGGGTTTGTTTTATTTATACTGGTCTAATTAAACAAAGGACGACCAGTATAAATAGCAGATCGACAAGCTTGGACAGGACCCATCCTCACCGATCCTCTTACGGTCTTAGTTGGGCCCGTTAAGAGCTTGACACACTCATTTCGACCCCGCCACTGTGCAGACGCCAGTAAGAAAGATACGCCCCTAGGGTTGGCTAAATTCACATAATGTAAGTAAGGTAATTTAGGACTGTGAAAGTGTTGTTTATTTATGTATCAGGGTTCCCGCTAATATTAATATACGTCTTGTTTTTGGAAGACTTTTCTACCATTCAATCCTTTCCACCCCCCCCCCCCCCCCCCCCCCACGTGACAATATGACAAAAAGTTCATATTAACATAGGTCCGGAAATGCTTCCAGAGGGAGCTACAGGCCCTTGAAGATAGTGCCATAAAAGTGGTTTTTATTTAATTTATTAGGATCTACTTACAATACAGGAATTAACTTCTACGTATAAGGTACAGTGATTGGAGGTCACTTTTTGAAAATATCAGGTGACCCATATTGCAACCAGTGGCGTGGGAACAAAGGGTTGGTTAGTTATTTAGGGCCTTATTTTTTTTGCCGAGTGTATTTTCGCTATCTTTTAAATAAATTATGATTCTTTGAACGTTTTTACGTAAAAAAGGTTCTCTTGATATAAAGTCGTATAGTCGACCGTTTTCGAGATAAACGGAATTTAATGCTCAGATTTTTCTTTCCACCAAAAACTTCATCTAAAAATGTAACGCATAGGATACCAAGCGCTTCGAAACAAATCATAGTTGGCTTAATTCAAATGCATTTGAACTTGTTTAATAAGCAACTTCACTTTGTCACTTTTTGAAGTTTTAGTTGAACAACCCGTTATTGTGACTTTGTGTTTTTAAGAATTTTTCTATTTAAGAATTTCACTAAAAAGCTGAAAAATGAATAATTAGTCATTTCAAGAAATGGCACAAATGCACTTTCTGTATGGAAAAGCAAATGGTAACGCTCTCGAAGCGCGAATATTATATAGAGTCGTACCCTGACAGGCAAGTTCCATGCATTCAATTTTTCATTAATGTACATAGAAGATTTTGTGAAAAAGGATCTTTTAAACCAGATTACTCAACTGGTAGACCACGTATCACACGAACTGTCGAAGCTGAAGAGAGAGTTCTTGAAATAGTTGCAGGTAATCCAGGGATAAGCATTAGAAGGCTAGCTACGCAAGAAGGCATTCCAAAGAGCTCGGTTTTGGAAATTTTGCGTGAACAGTGTCTCTACCCATACCACATTCAAAGAGTTCAGACTCTAAAACCCGAAGATTTTGAACCCAGAATGCAATTCTGTCGATGGCTAAGACAAAAATGGCACCGAGATCCCGACATTATAAGTAAAATATTTTTCACTGATGAGGCTGGATTTACTAGAGACGGAATAATAACCACGTATGGGCAGACGAAAACCCATATGCGATTTTTGAATCAAGGCACCAAGAAAAATTTTCCATTAATGTCGGCGGGAATATTTGGGGACTATTTAATAGGGCCCTACATTTTACCAAATAGATTAAACGGTGAATCATACTTAGAGTTTCTACGAAATGTGCTACAAGACCTACTTGATGATGTGCCTTATGCTCTAAGGGCAGATAGGTACTTCATGCAAGATGGGGCTCCACCACATTTTAGTCTTAACGTGAGGGCACATTTAAATTATGTTTATCCTGAGCGATGGATAGGACGAGAGGGCCCTGTAGCTTGGCCACCTCGTTCTCCAATTCTAAATCCATTACATTATTTTTTATGGGGTTGCCTAAAATCCTTAGTATACGAAGTACCAGTTCGCAGCGTTGAAGAATTAGAGCAGCGGGTGTTTGCTTGTTGTGAAGTTATAAGAATTAAACCTCATATTTTTAGAAAAGTTAGAAGATCTATGAGAAAACGAGGATGCATTGAAATGAACGGAAATCATTTTCAACACTTATTATAAAATTTATAATAACATTGAAAAGGATTTAGAAATTTAGGGACAGCGTTGTTTATTATTTTGTTATTGATTTGTTGGTATTTTATTAATAAAATTATTATTCAAAAAGAAAAATGTGAGCATTAAATTTCGTTTATCTCGAAAACGGTCGACTATGCGACTTTATCCAAGGGAACCTTTTTTACGTAAAAATGTTCAAAGAATCATAATTTATTTAAAAGATTGCGAAAATACACTCGGCGAAAAAAAATAAGACCCTAAATAACTAACCAACCCTTTGTTCCCACGCCACTGGTTGCAATATGGGTCACCTGATATTTTCAAAAAAATCACTGTAACTTATACGTAGAAGTTAATTCCTGTATTGTAAGTAGATCCTAATTAATTAAATAAAAACCACTTTTATGGCACCATCTTCAAGGGCCTGTAGCTCCCTCTGGAAGCATTTCCGGACCTATGTTAATATGAACTTTTTTTCATATCTTTTTATGTAGAATCATACCTTAAAATTTTTCATCGTCATTTCCGGACACCCTGTATATGTATTAGCATAACTTGTATAAGCTGTAGACTTTTCGAAATACTCTTAGCAGGCTACTTACAAGTTATATTTAGCAAACTCAGTTTTCTCTATTGTAAACAGTTTGGTTTTAGGAGTGGGTTTGTTTGTTCCACTGAAGCGGTACTGGTGGTCCTTGTTCAGTAGACTACCGATGCTCTTGATAACAATAATTGATAGAATTCCTTCGACTTTAAAAACACTTTTCATGATAATATTCTAAGTAAAATTAATATCCTAAAATAAATGAAAAAAAATGGATAGTTGAACTTCTAAAAGAAGCAGTCTGTTCGTGTTGGGGGTGTCCTGTCCAGTGAAGGTATAGTTTAGTACTCATACCATCATACTGAACAGGTTCTGTCGGAAATTCTCATGGTTGCACCTGCATGTAATATTCCACGCAGATTACAAAAACTGCTTTTATTATCCAAGTGTATGTGACGGGAAGAAAAGCAATACTACCTATTTTATTTTAATTCCACACATTTTCCTTGAAATAGGTATGTATGAAGTTGGTAGATTCGAGTTGTCCATCTGATATCCCTAATACTCTGGCTCGGGAGAGGAGTAGGTGATAGCTGATTGTGTAATGATACAAATAAAGAGAAATATATGAAATAATAGTATATTACAATACAAGTACGGTAGGTATGTCTTGACCGCATGTGCGTTATGTTTAACAAAACGAGCCGAAGGCGAGTTTGGTAAATCACGCAAATGCTGTAAAGACACCTACCGTAAGTGTATTGTACGATATTTTATCTACAAGAGTGTTTTAGGGCACCAATATTAAAAACTAAAAGAGCATTGTTTTAATTTACCCGGTAGGGTTTGTTCGGGTTTGCTCGTAAGTCGTTAACAATGTATTAATATCAGGTTGCTAGGGAAATAAATTATAAAAATTTAATAGTTGGCTTTTATATGACTTGTAATTACTTACGGCATTAGTGCGGTAAAGTGCTACTTACCGCACTCAAATCAGTGCGGTAAGTAGTTACTTACCGCACGCAATAGATAAAATATTAAAAGATACAAGCAGAGGACCTACTAACTTTATAATTATATTTTAAGTTAAATCGGTGAAGCTCTTTGTAGGTGGTAAAATTCTATGGAATGCCTACATGGTATTTCAGACTACTTTTTATAGAACGTAGTTTTGCTTACTTAAACATGTAAAGAATTTACAAACGAATTTAATGAAATAGAGCAACGTTTATTGGTGGAAACAAAACTGAATGAAATTCAGCCGTTTTCCAGGCATCTTTTTAAACCAGAAAAACTAATTATTTCCATTTCCAAATAAAACTTATAAAGCGAACTTTTTTTTATGCCCAAGAATGCAATTATTCTATGTCTATACGCTAGGAGGGGGTAACAGTATTTTCGAAATTCGTCGAAAGCAGCAAACAATGCATTTTATTAAAACTCTGCAGCCGATTCCTAGAAAACCTATAAAGCAAAAATGACTTTTACATTTGTGCTAAAGTCATTGTGTGATGTGAGCGTGTGGTTGGTTAAAATAAAATAACATAATTTTGCCATATTCTTTTCCTTTCTCTCATCACTCAAAATAAAATGGGTGACATTTGTTTAACTTCACGATAAAAAGTTTAAAAAATGGAAAAATTCTCGATTTATGAAGACTCTGAAATTACTTGATACATTCAGCAATCAGAAAGGAGACCACACTTGTTCAGGAAAAGAGAAAATCAATTTTCCCTATATCTTTTTTTAACTTTTTTTTGGAAATTACACTTTGTCGGTATAACATTACGTTTCTATGCTATTGCAGCTGTCTTTGAAACTGTTGTTGACCAATTGGTATTTTATACATTGGCTGGCATCTGTTAGCTGTACCTCGAAGCTATGCAGGACCCTATTTTAGTTTAAAAAAATTTTAGTGTCGCCAAAATTGCAGAAATTAAATCTGCATAAGTCCAACTATTTTGACAACCATGTGAAGCTTTCAGAAGTCCTTTACCACACTATACTTTTAGAGTAATTGTTAAAATTAAAGTCATCAACATTTAAGTTAAAAACCATCCATTTAAAAAAATTTGTAATATGTTTTAAGTTCAACCCCAAATGCAGTTTTTGTCCCTCCTATAAAATGATGTATATTGAACTTACGCATTTTTCATAGTAAGCCGACGATATATGGCAAACGTAAAGGGCGCTGTTTTTATAATATCTCGGCCTTACATGTTTGGAATGGGGCGAACATATTAATAATATACTTTCGAACACTTTTCGTTCCCTTACTTTGTCATGAGGAATCTTAAATCTGAGGGAAGGCAGGCTAGGGAGAAGGCATACCTGATACTAGTGACTGTTTGTAACCCTTTAGTTAAAGGCCAAATTTGAAGCGTTTCAATTAAATGTTATCCGATGGGTTCATTTGAACTTTCCAAACAAGCCTTTTCATTATTTGTCAAATAAAACTACTTTAAAATCGAAACGGTTTTAGAGGAATAAATTTAGGTAACGAAATATCAGATTATTCTATAATAATTATATTTCTAATTGTTTTACATTAACTTTTGTACCCTTTCTCGGTATTTTACTTAATACTTCTTCAAGTTCAGGATACACTGGCTCGGTGGTATTTTCCCAGAATTTCTCAATATGGGGAATTCGGTCGACAATATTTGTACTCCAGTGGTGCAGCCTACATCTCACATTAACCTTTTCAGCATTGTTAACCTAAAAAAAAAGGTGCTTTTCAAATTTTTGATTCAGATGTATATTAAATAAATACGGTGGATTTTTAAAATTAAAATTAGTTTTGTTGGTGTTTAGGGTATCGATCACGATCCCCTAATGTACGTTTTTTTTTTTAAGTTTGAAAGGATTTAATTTCAAATGTAAAGTAAATGAAACGATGTGTTTCCTCCATTTCAGTTCGAAAAGCCGTACAAACACAACATTGTTATAATCAAGAAATGAAAATCTATTTAATGCTATCAAACATTTCATGCATTTCTGAACTTGGTTAATGTTTAATTTGGAAAAGGACAACATCTTACAACCAGTAAATTGAAAAGTAATGATAGGAAAATACTCATTTAATGAAAATTCACGCATACTTTCTTTTTGATCCGGCCTGATTATGGGCATAGACGCCTTTAGTCGTATAAAACTCGACAAATACGTTGACTACCGGCGTAGACGGTTTAAATGGTAAAATCTGCAGTCAAATCGGCTCGTATTCTAAACGCTTTTTTTTTTTGAAACAATTTGATAAACCTCCCTCAAATGGTCGTTGAGTCTCACTACATTCTTCGCGATTCATTCTCTTAAATTATCACTGTCGTCGACCAATAGGATGTTCACTCGGCGAAGCTTAAAACGAGGCTGGGTAGATTATAACTTGTGACCCACAATACAAATATCTACATACAGCGTATTATATAAATGTATTATTATATTTAAATGGGTGACTCTTTGGGGGTCCTATAGAAAGCCTACATACTTTTTTTTAACTGAATGTCAAGAAAGTAAAAAACCCTAACATTACCCCACGTGCCACGTGATACACATCGTTCAGTTAACAAGTGTATGTATGTCAGTAGGCTAGCCGTGATGTCAGATCACTACGCGTGTCTCCATATTGGTCGTCAAACGTGCCATCTGTCTGTTCTGATGTGTGAGTTTTCCTTTGAATTCCCACGTGGTTGTATACGTATTTTTAACTTTAATGTCTTTCTGGCTTAATAAATAAGGTGTTAAATTAACCAGTTGTAGCATTATAGTTTGGTTGTTCTAAATAATTTATAATAATAAATATTGTAATGCGATTTCAAAGTTGTGTTTGTTCGGGTTTGTTCGATATTACTATCGATTGTGCTGCAAAACATACATTTTTCGCCATCATTTCAAATTGTGGATAGAATTGTTCAAAAAGGTATGACAGAATGAAAAAGTGTTAAAATTATATTCTTATAATCTTCTTATTATCTAAGTGTTTGATGTGTAAATATGACAACACCGGCCAACATTCATTGACATCTTTTGAGATTGACCTACCAGAAGATTATGTACATCTCCCGCGAGTGCCTACCATGCGGGTTTTCGGGTTTGGCTTATCTCGCTTATTAATTTAAATCGATATCTATTGTTAAGGGTGAAACACATATAGCGTTCGCGATCACAGGTAAGCGGACATATCTACGCGATTGCGAGACAATCGCATCAGAGAATCAAAAATTCGGTGTAGCTTGATAGAATTGGTTTTTGCTATATTATTGAACGAAGACCGCAATATTAAAATGCGAAGGAAAGTAGAGCCATTAATAATTATTATATTTTATGAAAAGCCTTTCTATTATTTTTTAATATTATCGAAAAAAAGAAGGAATATTTGATATATGAAATTTACAAATACGGGCGTTCCTGCACATTCTTATAGTCAGGGTGTGTTGTGTTTTTAACACTTTGAATTAAACTTTCTGTAAAATTTTACATTTTTCACTTTACGGGATTAAAAATAAATGTTACCCTGGTGCGTTTGGTCGCCAACGGCAACCACTCTGCGATCAACCGCTGCAAAAGTCTACCAAATCGCCAACAGGTGGCATCAAGTGTGTCCGATTGAATTAGTTTACAAGATACGCGTCTGATGGCTATCGCGAGCGCGTATGTGTGTTTCTCGCTTTAATTTTCTTAAATTTGTTTTTATTTCAGGATTTGCCGGTTTAAGTATAATAAGTTATTTCCACATATGTCTAGGGTCACCAGACAAATGATACAAGGTGGTCTTCAATACCGCAATAAAAAGTGCTATGTTTAAAATATATCGTAGCTGAAAAATAGAAAGCTGATAGATTACATTAATAGAACTAATGTTACTTACCGCAACAGTAACAAAAAATTCTTTGTTTTCCAAATCCATATCAGGACCTTTGATTAGTTTTTCTGGTAAAGTAATGGCATCCTCTGGAACTACATATCCGCATTTTCGAAAACATGACTTTATATGCCACGGCAGAATTGTCCACGGGTTTTCCTTATTCATAACGATCGACAGTGTTATTCGAGAGAGAGTCTTTACTGTCTAAAAAATATAAATTTTACCATGCCAACAATTCATGTTAAGTGATGTGTAGGCTACAAGTTTGCTATATTGCAACTTAGAATCGATTATATCTATTATCCGCTTACAAGATTGGACCTGTAAGAACAGATTATACTGCCGTGTTAAGGATAATAGTTGTATTATCTGCATATTTATAATCTTTGAGAAAATGAAGAAAAACTGTTAGTCATTATACCATTTAGGGTATTTCTATAAAGTGAAATATATTTGACCGTTTGTGGAAGATATACGGCATTTAGACGAATAACCTTGACATGATGTGATAACCCTGAAAATCCATAAAAACGCAGATACGACTCTTATATTTAACACGGCAGTATACAGGGTTTTATGGAAATTACTTATTATATTTAAATGGGTGACTCCTAGGGTGTCCTAGAGAAAGTCTAGGTACATACTTTTTTTTAATCGAATATCTAAATACTAAGGTAAAAACCCTTTTTACCCACATACTGTCGTGCCGTTACATCTGGGTTCAGTTAGCAACAATGTTGGTCACTAGAGTATACTAACAGTGTTGTCAGATCACACCGGATGTTTCGCCCTCGCTTGGATACCTGCCGCGCGCAAATATCGTTGCTTCAGTATGTTTCGAGACTCGGGGATGGAATGACGCTGTCGAGGGTTCCACGTGCTTTATGCATACGAATTTTAAACATTTTGTTAGTTGAAGCATTACCCGATTTTTTTTCTGTTGTGAAATAATTCATAATAAGAAATATTGTAATGTGATTTCACATTTGTGTGATATTATTGTTGGTTCTGTTGCAAAACATACTTTTGTGTTTTATTTTTTTTTGGAATTTAATTATAAAACGGATTATAAGATCGACGGTAATAGAGTATGTACCTTAAAATTGCAGTATTTTTTTTCTCAAGATTGAAAAAGAAGCGATAACGCGGGTTGTTGTCAAAAACACGTGCGTTTACAATTCTATGTTGCAATATATGGCAACACCGCCTCAATAAACTATTGATTGCAACGTCCTTAGTAGCGGCCACGTAAATTTTCAGATTTCATATAAAGTGTATATTTCGTGCAATAATTCAAAGCGCCATTTAAGGGTATTTTTCTTCAATTTATTTACATCTCAGGATTTGCCGGTTTAAACATAATAAGTCATTTCCATAACACCCTGTATAGGTTACCTCAAAATGTCGGCCTTGTACCTATTTCATTTCGGCTGGAATATCTTATTTAAATGTCATATAACCTTTAATTCGTAACGGTTTTTAAAAAAGTAGGCGAGAAAACAGTGCCGTGACTTGAACAGCACTTTAACGAAAAATAAAAGATTTGTCAAAATAGACGATATTAGTTTCAACAAAAAGTTGGTCTTATACAGTGTCCCGAAATTAAGGGGTTATACTTTACCACCATATTCTCCAGCTAAAAATTATAGATTTTTGATGGGCGTAAGTGCTCGTTGGGAGCTACGGCATTCCGAATGGGGAACACTGAACACGTTTCTTTCCAAGTATTTTCAAAACCGTTCATAATACAATTTTGAAATTAGGTAGGGTCTATAAACTTTTAACGATAAATCAGTTTCTGAATTTCAAAATTTTGATCATAGGCGTCACATAGGTACCGGGTTGGTTCATGGTTAAAATAATCCATTTTTTCAATTAGTCGTTTTTTTTAATTTTCTTAAAAATTATGAAATAGTATTTTACGTAAAAAGGAGTTCTTAGTTTATGTTCATAGGACTTACAGTTTTTGAATAAAATCGTATTGAAAAAATTACGTTCATAAAGGAGTTAATTAATAAAACGAAATAAATATGAGAATTAATTTACAGGGTAATAATGGGGGGGAAATACCGTTATTTAACAAAAATGATTTGAGAGAATATCTGATACAGAAATGTCAAGGAAAACTTGAACGAAACAAATATCAATTTTAATCCATGACCACTTCCTTTTGATTATTATTATTTTTATTAATCAACTCCTTTATGAGCGTAATTTTTTTCAAAACGATTTTACTCAAAAACTGTAAGTTTAAACATGAACTAAGTTCTTTTTACGTAAATCACTTTGAAATTTAATAATTTTTAAGAAAATAAAAAAAACGCCGAATTGAAAAAAATGGAATTATTTTAACCATGAACCAACCCGGTAGTGAGGCCTATGATCAAAATTTTGAAATTCAGAAACTGATTTATCGTTAAAGTTTATACACAATACCTAATTTAAATTTTTTTATTATGAACGGTTTCGAAGAAAACGTCTTCAGGGTTTCCCATTAGGGCCGTAGCTCCCTTATCAAGCATTTCCGCACTTATGCCTATATGAAAAATATCTATTACTTTTAGCCAGAGAATATGGTGGTAAAGTATTGCCCCTTAGTTGCCCTGTATATTATTTCAGGCAGGAATTTGAGTACTGCGGGTTTGTTAGGGAATAAGAGGGGTGGAAAAAGACCTTTAATTCATATAGTAAGTAACATCAATCTTGACGTGACTCATACTATTTTTGATAGTATTATTTTTGCCTGGGCTTCCACTATATTTTAACCGGATATATACTGGAAATACAAACAGTATTATTATGATATTATTAGTACACCTGCCCTTTGAGACGCTACACCTTGCAGGAGCATGCTAGAATAATCGGTTCGTATATTCCCATCTGGAGTTTGTTTCTGTTCTATATATTTGAAATAGAATATCCGGTTAAACCGGAACTGGCCGAATTGGTGCTTTCGGTTAAATCAGAACTTTGTGGATAAAAATATGTATGTGCAAGCAGTTTTATTCTAAGATACACCGTTAAAAAATCAATAAATAATGAAAATCACATATCACTGAAAATTTGTCGCTTGCCATTTTTCAGAAAATAGTTATTTATACTATAAGGGACGTAAGTTATCTTAATTCGTTTGCGATCGAACTGCAAATTTGAATGTGTGGTGTGAATATTACAAGTAGAAATAAACTTTATCCTTCGAATGTAGTCTTTATTTAAATTTCACAATTTTGTGATTTAATTTCACTTATCAACGACCAAATCAACGTCATAATTGATTACTTAACATGTAGGGAGTGGAAAAATATTATTTTACTCCATCTCTTTTTTTAAATGTATTTGTCTAAATTGACGTCTGAAGAGAACCGGGAAAAAAAAATTGTAGCTTTTTCATGTCCAAATTTTGTGTGGTTTGTAGTAACTTGTCACATGGTTAATAGAAACTGTATCTAATTTTAGGACCACAGTTTTTAACAGATTTCAGAAACGGAGGAGCTTATTTAGTTCGAACTGTATTTGACTTTTTATGCGTGTTAAATGGAATAATATTTGTGTGTAGTACATTGTTTTCAGGGTTATTGACGTTAGGGAAACGGATTTTTTATATTTGTCAAATATTAAGGGGTAACAGGGGAGGAATAAGACTTATTAAAAATACTGAGTGATATACATGCATATTGTTTAATAAATGAGAAAACTTTCGAGTTAAGATTAACTGAGATATTTCAAAAAATTTTATCTGTTGTATGCCCTTACAAATGAAATTTAACTTAATACTTACTAATTACAAAACACTAAGAAGAAAAAATATTAAATGTTTTCTATATACTTCTAACAACAGATTTTCATAATATGTAGGTAATAGTTCGACTATATTGTGTTTTACCAAACCATACTTTTTACAGGTGGTTCCTTTATTTTGAGTAGGTAGGTAGTTGGGTACTTACCAATAAAGCAGTTGAGGAACTATATCGCTCTATGCCTGGTGATTGTGTTTCAAATGCTTCAATGTTTTCATCACTGGCATACACAGCTAGACCAGGAAGTAGTAAATTATTGTATGCGTATCCTGATTTTACAGATACTTTGTCTCCAGCATTTCCTAAGCCATCTACATAGGACGTTAATATAACATCAATATTTGGCTGCTTTTCTGCTGTAGTATCTTTAACTAATTCATAAACATAATGTCGGCTTCTCAATGGTTTAGGAGCACTTCCTTTCTTATGCAACAGAGGATTAAATTTCCGTTTTAAAATATAAGTAGTCTAAAAGTAAATGACAATATTAATAGCTTATACCAAGCTAAGTAGATTAGATTGTAGTAACTAACGGTCATGAGCCGCATGTAATACCCCAGTTTGCCACAACAGTAAAGTTTAGATAAAATCAATATTTTTAAGATTTTGACCTCCCGGTAGAGGTGTGTAGTTCAAATGAACTATTCCCTATAGTGAACGACGACTAGTTCACGATTTCGCCAAAGACTAGTTCACGGGTGAACTGATCTACTCTGATCCGATAATATGCTCCACCGATCGGCGACTGAGGGATTGGGAGACCGAGACGCAAGAACGAAATACGGATCCATGACAAATTCGTATTATACTTTGTTCGCGTTAGTTTCTCCCGACTTGTATCATCCATCCGAGGCCAGGACCGAGTTTCGGGATTCCGGATCCGATAAAATGGTAAATAGATGATCCTTGAATAAAGTAAAATATTAAGAGTATTTATATTTTTTGTTGTGATTTAAAATTACATATTTCTCTTTGCAAAATATAAATACGATTAAAATTTAAGAAAGTATTGCAAATACCTATTATTTTTTAACAGTAATTTTTGAAGTTTTACTTTATTTTTTGTTGCTAAAGCTTTTATAAGGTGCTTTTTTAATATTTGATATAAAAAATTAATCCCATTTATTTTACAGTGTACTTTTAACGATAGTGAAATCATGATATTCTGTTAGCAAATTTGTAAATGAACGAGTGCGAGTTCAATGAACTAATCTTTTTGGTGAACTAGAATGAGCGAACTAGTTCAAGTAAATGAACTAGAATACCCATCACTACAGGGGATATAGTTACCATCTACCCAAGACGATAAATCGGCTAATTCTCTCGGGGTTTGTTATAGAGTTTATAAAACATGGTGTTAATTATGGCGCTATTACAATGAATGTAGACGTGACATATACAGCAACTAGTAGCGAATTGTCACTCCAAACTAATAATATAGCGATTCATAACTGAAGCGACCCATTAGGTAGTTGGGTATTCTACATATTATAGTGCTATAGAATACATTAAGTTTGTATAATAATTACCCTAATTTGTTCCTGGAGACATGGGTTTTTTACCAAAAAACGAGGTTCTTTGGATAAAACTTGACTATAGACAATTCTTGCACTTTTCCACATTGTAAAAATTAAAAACTATTTTCAAAAAGTGTAAGGTTAGAATGAGAGCAGAGAAAAATGAATCTTATCGAACCTTCCTCTTTTTACTTAGTATGGCCACTTGTCATTTGCAACAATAGGCCACCCTCCTTACTAGGGTTTTTGCTGGCCGTCTCGTGATGCCATACTTTAAGCATTGATGGGACGACCTTTTTAAGCAAATATGCCAGGAACCTTGACATATGGACCAATAAAATCAAACTTCAATTTTAAATTATTTTGAACGGTTTTGTATAGATAACCATTAAATAAAGCTCTGACTAGAACTTGAATAAGTCATGCAAAATTGTATTTTTTAAAAACGCGGCAAGCCGTTTTTATTCTAAGTGAAATTTCAGGCGATATTTTGTCAGGCCATATCACTATATCGTTCCAGAGTATAACCAGCTAGCAGCAGTGTTACCAGATTGACGGATTAATCCGTTTTTGACGGATTTTTGCTACCCTGAGAAAAATAAACGGATTTTCGACGGATTTCAGACTTCGGACGGAATTTTGCGGATTTTTGAATATGGAAGAATCTTAATGCATGTTTTATCAGATTCAGCTAGTTTTGTTACCGTAAATAGTTGTTATTGTATGAATGATGGCCAGCATGATGGGCGTTTTCATTTCTCAAGTTGGTCAACGATGTAACCAATTTTTTTCTTGGGGTTGGTATGACGTATGACATTATTTTGAACGCGCTTGTTTCGCGCGCAGTTGAAAGTTGAAACACGGACCTCTATATCTTTGACTACTCTATATACTCGTATTGGTTACTACTTACTAGGGTTCATGGCGCAGCTACTTCTGAACAACCAGTAACAACGCAACTTTCAATCGATTTATCCAATCATTTTTTATGAATAAAGTACGTAATTCACGCGAAAACGAAAAATAATACCTTTTTAGAACAAATTTGTATGAAATTAGATAAGTTTAACTATTTCTATACAAAACGGATTTTTACGGATTTTTGAAAGCCTTCCCCCACCCTTTCCCCAGTATTCTACGGATTTCCCGACGAACCATTCTGGCATCACTGGCTAGCAGAAGAACACGTCAATATATGGTAATTCAGGTCAGTATATAGATGACAGTGAACCAAATATCGACGACATAATAACGTCCCGATTATGTATTACCGCAAAATATCGACTTTTCATTACGTCATAACATCTTTTTCCTTGAACTTGTTTATTATAATTATTAATATATTATCGGCGCTCTTTTGAACACCGCATTAATTCTTCAAAGTTTTGAAGCGTTAGTTAAACTTTTCAAAGACCATTATATACAATATCTACTCGCAAATATTGAAAAATATACATATACAATTAATCTACATTACCACCTATCACACTGACAAAAATGCTACCAATGTCGTGGGTTCCAAAATTGGAACTACCTCAACCCACCTCTCTATGTTGTTCTAACTGAGCCTACGAATTATCACAAATTATTTAAAAACGCTACAGTAGGTAATTCAGGTTCTTTTGGTTCGCCTCAACCCAGAAAGAGATTTTTTATCAACATTTTAAACATATTTGGGATCACCACAACTCCTCATCTTGTAACTATTTTATGAGACCTGAACTCAGCTTCTGGGTTGGGAAAACTTACTAATTGATTATGGCATTGCAGGCACTGGACCCCAGGAAGGGTGCAGGGCCGGATGGGCTGCCTTCTGTCTTTTTTAAGAAGTGTGCTGATTCTCTTTATATACCCCCTTACGTTAATTTTTAATTATTCATTAAGCAATGGTGAAAGGTGGAAAACGGCAATAGTAGTACCAAAAAGACAGACGTATCAAACTATCAACGGATCAGTAAAATTTCTCTTATACCTAAACTTTTCGAGAAATTATTATATGAGTATTTTTTCTCATTGGTAAAAAATGATATAATTCCGCAACAACAAGGTTTTTTTCGGGGGCGCTCGCTGGACATTAATCTGTTGGTTTTCTGTGAATACTTACACCAGCCCGGTGAGACCTCTTATGGCGGGGATCGAAGCATATAAGTAGGCCGTGGAAGTGACGTCACAGCCAGGCAGGTTACTCCATACGTTTATCCTTTTGTGTCTATCGTTTTGTGTCAATATCAGACTCGGGTTTGTTCGATTTGACCTAGGCCATATTTATCTCCCTTTAATGAATCGGAGAAGGTTGATGCAGACAGAGACAGACATAGAATGCGAGCAGCACAAGTTCTTAAATTATTTTACAACCGAACATCCTTCGTCTGGAATGGAATAAAAATCAAGTAGGTAACATATGATTTATAATGTGATTGAAAATGGTGGAGGAAACGTCATTAAATTCTAGAATAATTTTTAATTTTCTATTCTTTTCACGAAAGCGGACCTTTTCGTTTTGTTGCTGGTAAGTAATTTATGATTGAAATATTTTTTTATTAATTTTTATTCGTTATTGTTATTTTACATTATAAAATTGTCCCATTATGTCCCAAACTTCTCACGCAAACTAGCAACAACCACATTTTTAAAGAATTTTACTTAAATTTTACAATCCAGAAGTCAAAAGCTACAACATAATAATTACAGCTTAGTTATATTAACCCGTAGCCAGAATTTTGATAAGTCCGGTAATATATTATTATAATAATTCTTTCTTTTCATAGTTTAATTGAGAATCCCATAATGACTGAACATTAAAGAGGACTTCGATCACTAATGTTGCCAGGTGTATGCTACGAAACAAACAAATTGGAAGCCCATAATCATAATGATGGTGCATATATTTACTTGGTTAGTAGCTGTACATATAGTAGTGTATTTACCTTGATTTGTTTGAAGTTTAAGATGGTAAAATATTTTATGTAAATTTTGATTTATTTCCTATTTTTTAATAAAACTAATTACAACCTTCAATCTCTGAATTCTTTATTTCTAGTTTCGTTACTAGTTCAATAATAATATAAAAGTATGTAAGGACAATTATTTTAAAGTGATATTTACAGCTGAAAACCTATGTCAAAATCCTAATATTTGATTTTCTCTACTTAGTAAATCAAATGAATGGGTTTTGATGTTTTCTTTGCTTAAATGTCACTTTAAAATATTGACAGTAATACAAATTTGGACAAAAGTGACATTTGAAAAGCACGTGCGCGCCAGGCATAATGGATTTCGCCGTATCATCGCCTGCTTCGAATATTTAACACGGCAGTTTGTCTTCTTCCTGTTTATAAGTATTCGTTGACTTACACCAGCAAATGGACAGACGTGTTCAAGTGGACGCCGTCTACACCGACTTTAGTAAGACCTTCGACAAAATAAGCCATAACGTCTTGCTGAGCCGCTTGGCCGAGGTCGGTGTAGGCGGGAGCCTTCTCAGATGGGTCGAATTTTATATCAGAAATCGCTCACAGTGTGGTTCTATTCAAGGTTTCCGCTCTAGGTCATTTGTCACTACATCAGGAGTACCTCAGGGGTCACATCTTGGGCCGTTATTTTTTGTTATTTATATAAATAAAATTTGTTCTTGTTTCCACTACGACTGTCGTAGGTTACAGAGCGATTTGGATCGCCTGGCAGAGTTCTGCGACGAATATGGCCTTTTTCTTAACCTGTCAAAATGCGTCTCGGCTACGTTCACCAAAATCGAATAACAATAACCACTTACCATATAAATAACACATCACTAAATATTGTCAGTAAGATAAAGGATTTGGGCGTTATTTTTGATTCTAAGCTGCTCTTTGACGAGCATGTCGAATCTGTCGTCAATGCCGCTTCTAAAATGTTGGGTTATATGTGTAATGTAATGTATAAATGTAAACATTTTTATAATACTAAGCCAATAATTTGCCTGTTCAATTCCTTTGTTTTAAGTAAACTAAACTTTGCCAGTCTTGTTTGGAGTCCCAAACAGAAAAGCTATGTTGATAGGTTGCGAGAATATTCAAAATAAATTTATCAAGTAGGTACCTTTCGATGAAGCAAAATTTTCACATGCCTGATGGCGATGTCTCTTTGGCGCGAAGGTATTTTCGTATAGCTTCTCTGTATGATCGAAGAAGATCTACTGATATACTATTTTTATATAAACTTTTGAATAACTTAGTACAAAGTCCTGATATATATCCTAACAAAAGTCCATATCAATGTCCCCCATGCAGAGGTCTCTAAGGATGAACGAATTATTTTTCTTGCCATTTAGGCACACTTATGCGGCTCAAAACTCACCATTGTGTAGGATTATAAGAAATAGTAATGCGTTTGTTAATATAGATTTCTTTTCAATGTCTCTACACAGAGTGAAGAGCATCTTAAAAAATGTGTAAATAATATATTTTTGATATTTGATATTGAATATTCTTGGAATGTATTTATGTTGCTTTGTCTTCATATTTTGATTGTTTCGTTGTATATTTGGGATTTCTCATGAATTTCAATTTTGTTTGTATAATTTGTATGAACATCGTGTGGATACTCTTTTGGGTAGGTATTTCTTTTACCTGTTTGTATCCCCGTTGGCATAAATAAATAAATAAATAAAGTGTCGTTTTAACCCGGACGTCCATTTAACTCATTACCATGTGTAAATTATTTTGAGTTGGAATAATTCGAAACGTGCTCCAAAACCCCATATCGAGGGTAAAACGCAAGATCGTAAGGTCACGGAAAGTACCGAATTCGTGCTCGTGCAGGTTTGGCGCGGTTCATTCCATTGTTATTCGTCAATTCTCCTTCGATCGCGCGTATAGACACCTGTTGGCCGTTTGTGGGATTTTTCATCTTTGTTCTCTGCGTGAAAATTTGTGTTTTGCATAATTTTGGTCAGTTGGCGTAAAATGGAGGGACAGGAGGGAGATGCATATAAATTGTCATTATTGGAATGGAGCCTTATTATTTATAAGCAATCGTCATCATTTCGTCCGCATGGTTTCTTAGCCGTAGTATGCTCTCCTATCTATTTATATAGTCACAGTGCGTCTTTTTTCTTCCTGTTTAATTTTTGCTTATTGTATTCCTGACTTTATTTTATTTTAGTATATTATGTGGTTTTGATTTGTCAGATTTATTTTATTCTATATGTAGTATCTAATTGTTTTACCAATTGTTGTTATATTTCATTTGTCTGTATTTGTATTTTTCATATACTTTTTCTGTCTTTCTAAATAGTTTTTTTTTATATAGCTTTGTTAACAACAACAATTTTCTAAGACAATAAAGCATAGTTTGATTTCAGTTGAGTTATTCACCGCTCTGGGCGGAATTAAGAGGGCAAGATCAGCCGAGCACTTTCCATGGAACTATCTGTAAAAGAGAGTCAATCCCCAACCTGTATTCGATGTTCTAGGCTGTCGAGCCTCTTTGTCGGCTCATGGTCTCCGATCAGATGAATGGCCTTCCTTTCGATGGAATCCAGTAGCCGAAGAGTATGTTTGGGTGCAGAGCTCCAGACATGACATCAGTACTCTAGTGATGGTCGAATCTGGGCTTTGTATAGTGTCAAAAGTTATTGAGATGCATACAACTTTTTGGTCCGGAAGAGTACACCAAGTTTCTGCGAAGCTACCTTGGCGATTGCCACAAAGTGCCAAGATATATTTCCTCCCAGATTGACGCCCAGCAAATAAATATATGAAGCCAGCGGAATTGCGTGTCCTGTCACGAATATATCTGGTTTTGTCATGTTAACCTTTTTAGAGAAAACTGCAACAAATCTGTTGTCCCATTAAAATGTGCCCTTGGTTTGATTGCGAGGGAATATTTGATACGATATTGTTTACCAGCGGGCTGGGCTATATACTGCCCTGCTGAGACTAGTTGTCCTAACTGCTTAAAAGTACTTTTGACAAATTACTCATTTGTTATTATTACATGTACTTTTTTTCTACATTCATTTAGAAGAGTGGTGTTTCTTTAAATATTTTTGAAAATATACACTAATACTATATTATAAAAATATGATAGAAAATAGATATAAACACATCTCAAGATGTGAAATTTTGCAGATAGGACAACTTGTCTTAACAGGCCAGTATAAGAAACTTTAGAGACAGCAGAAATCCTGACACCATATAATAACAACCATGTGGTTTACAGTGACTTTCCACATTGCATAACATTATGTAATTAATATTTGATAAGATATGGAACAATTTGTCTTTGTTCAATCATATTATTCAGGTTAATCTACACTTAAGATATTAAATCCATATTTAAGGCACCTACTTGCAGTTAAAAATAATTATTTTCCATTTGATTTGTCATTACTACTTTAGCTTAGAATGGCGAAATTTATCCTACTTTTATGTATAACAATTCAATCAGTGGTGAGTATTAAAACTTTAACACTTTTATTCACTAAAACGGCCTAACAATTAGTACGAGTCTTTTGGTATGGTAATTTTAAAAAGCGGTTATTTTTAATCTCTCTATGTTATCAATTAATAAAAAAGGATAAAGGACAACTGTTTTATTTTGAAACGAAATTAATACAATTCTAGTGTATTAGACGGAAGTAGAACCCTTTAGTATATTATATAACGAGTGTTGAAAGTGGTAGATTCCAAACGAGGAGGTATTTAGCACGAGGTACCAGTCGAGTGCAGATATCCACCGAGTTTAAGAATGTCACTTTCACAGAAGTAATGTGCACAATTTTTCCTACGACCACAAATACCGTTCCCAATTATGAACATTTTAGCTTAGTTACGTGGTTATAAATAAAAATAATAGCTATTCTCCTATTTGCTTACGCTAATTACTTATGTACTGTGTGTATACATTTTTATAGTTTCTGATTTGTTAATTGGATTAATACTGTTCAGGCGTTGTTTCACTCTTCAACGTAGTGGATTGTTTAACCATAAGAACTTTTTTTATTTCTCAAAAACTTTTATTTAGGTATTAATTAAAGCAAACAAAATTGATGTATTCTATCCGCTGGTCTGCTCGCTGTCAATCAGTTCTTGGTTCTCCTTCCATTCCGTTAGGCGCGCTGCAATCGCCGACCAGCGCCGTTCGTATAAAACTATCCTAGACTATTAAAGTTCAAGGAGCCGAACCGTTTATTTTTTAACTTTACCAAAAAAAAAATTAAATTAATCTTTACATTAACATTAAATAAATAATTCAATGTTTATAGAGATGGAGTGAAATGTCGTTAATTTGTCAATTATGAAAGTTTTACATATTTGCTTAATACTTAGTGTGGATATATCCTTGATAATTGTAAAAATCGAATCGAATCGGTACTTATCTTACTCCTTTACCCAAGCACTTTTTATGTTTAATGGATTACCTACCTAACAATTCTCTGTTGCCTTTTCTTTATATTTTTCATAAAAAAAACCATAAGGATCACCACAACAAAGAAGACAAATATACAGGGTGTTATGGAAATGACTTATTATATTTAAATGGGTGACTCCTAGGGTGTCCTAGAGAAATTCTACATACTTTTTTTTTAATCCAATATCTAAATATTAAGGTAAAAACCCGTTTTACCCACATACTGTCGCGCCGTTCCATCTGGATTCAGTTAGCAACAATGTAAGTCACTAGAGTATACTAACGATGATGTCAGATCACAGAGCGTGTCTCGCCCTTGCTTAGATACCCGCCGCACGCGACTATCGTTCTGCAGTATGTTTGGTGATACGGGGATGGATTGTCGAGGGTTCCACGTGCTTGATGTATACGAATTTTAAACGTTTTGTTAGTTGTAGCATTACCCGATTTTTTTTCTGTTGTGAAATAATTCAAAATAATAAATGTTGTGATGTGATTTCAAATTTGTGTGATATTATCTACTGTTGGTTCTGTTGCAAAACATACTTTTTATGTTGTGTTATTTTTTTTATGGAATTTAATTATAAGACGGATTATTTTAAAATAAGATCGAAGGTACGGGAGTATGTACCTTAAAATTGTAGTTTTTTTTTAAAGTTTGAAAAAGAAGTGATAACGCGGGTCAAAGACGTCTTGTTGTCAAAAACTGAACACGTGCGTTGATAATTCTGCGTATATGACGACACTGCCCCAATAAACTATTGATTGCGAACGTTCTCAGTACACTGACAAAAATGCATTTACCAATGTCGTGGGTTACAAAATGGGAGCTACTGTAATGCACCTCTCTGTTGTTCTAACTGACCCTATCAATCATCACAAATTATTTAAAAACGCTACAATAATTCAGGTTCTTTTGGTTCGCCTCAACCCAGAAAGAGATTTTTTATCAACATTTTAAACATATTTGGGATTACCACAATCCCTCATCTTGTAACTATTTTATGAGTTACCTGAACTCAGTTTTTGGGTTGGAATAATTCAGGATTCATTTAAAATAACCCAGAAAACGTGCTACAAAACCCCATATCGAGGGTAAATTACCGGTCGTAAGGTCACGGAAAGTTCTGGATTGGTGCTCGTGCAGATTTAGCATTCCATTGTCATTAGTCCATTTTCCTTCGATCGCGCGTAGCGGCATCTGTTTTCCGTTAATTAATAATTAATATTATAATATTATTAATACGTATTTACTCAAGATTTGTACATGTGTTACACATGAAATGTTATGTTATTATTCTTAAAGTAAAGTCTATGGGAGCCCTTACAAATTGTTTTTATTTTATTAATAAACTTATTATTCTTATAGTATTTTGTAAAGAACCAGTGTATGTTATGTATATAGTATATACAGGGTGTCCAGGAACATGTGGGAAATCTCCCGGATATGAAGAAAACACGTGAAAAGAATACTCTAGGGTCATATAAACTTCTTTAGTATCGGCCTCCTCTTCGAAGATATGGGCTCCCAAAGAGCACCAATGGAATCAAGTTTTTTACACATAATTATTGAACCACCTGGTATATTTCAATTAGTTTTTAATATGATGTATACCAGGTAAGACCCGTCAAATTACTACCCAAGAAACTGTTGTGAATTTCTCACAGTTGCAGGGACGGACTAGCTGTAACACTCATGGGCCCATTTTTTTGAACGCCCTGTATGATAATAACTTTGGACAACGTTTTTTAAATACCTTTAACTATTTACTAAATATTAAGTACTCTTCATTCCTGTCGCTAATCCTAACCGTTTTCGAGGAAATGTCATTTTATTTGCACTGATCCCCCTATCTTCTCACGGGTTAAATATGAAAAAGCGGAATTTTGACGTTCATCATTTCATAGGAACAAAGATGGATCTCTTACCGAGATACGCCAAATACATGATGTAATTAAAATGACGTTTTCTCGAAAACGGTTAGGATTAGCGACATGAATGAAGAGTACTTAATTTTTAGTCAATAGTTAAATGTATGTAAAAAACATTGTCCAAAGTTCTCATCATACAGAGCGTAAAAAAATGGGCCAATGAGTGTTATAGCTAGTCCGTCCCTGCAGCTGTGAGTAATTCACAACAGTTTCTTGGGCAGTAATTTGACGGGTCTTACCTGGTATACATCATATTAAAAAATAATTGAAATATACCAGGTGGTTCAATAATTATGTGTAAAAAACTTGATTCCATTGGTGCTCTTTGGGAGCCTATATCTCCGAAGAGGAGGCCGATATGAAAGAAGTTTATATGAACCTATAGTATTCTTTTCACGTGTTTTCTTCATATCCGGGAGATTTCCCACATGTTCCCGGACACCCTGTATATATAATATTTTGAGTTCCGATAGTCCACAATTTTGGTACTGATAGTCCAAAATTTGGACTCTGGTAGCCCAAAGAGTGAGTTATTCCAGCCACCATCGTAAGTTAGAACAACTTAAATGCAAAGTTTTGATAGCTCGAATCATGAATTAATTAGCCCGACTTCTGTGCTATAATAACTTATGAATAGTGAGTTGATGCAATTTCTTCGATTTGGTTGCCTTAATTCAGAGGTCTGGGCTGTCTCCTATTAGCAACATGCTTCGGTCTAGGACAACTCATATTTGAGTTATATCAACTCGAGATTTCGCTCAGTGTAGCGGCCACGTAACTTTTGAGATTTCATATAAGTGTATATTTCGTTTAATAAATCAAAGCGCCATTTATGGTTATTTTTCTTCAATTTACTTTCATCTTAGGATTTGCGGGTTTAAATATAATAAGTCATTTCCATAATATCCTGTATGTAATTTTTTTATTGCTTTAGCGATCTTTACCTCGTCCAACATCCCAATTTACTCCGAGAGGTTGTTCGTATTTATTCGGGTATTATATGCATTGGAATGTCTAGAGTTGAAAAAAGACAGTTTCTTGAAAAGTTAACCATGCTATATTTCTGATTTTTGTATGTGGTCGTAGGAAAAAATATTTAGATATCATTATTTGTCATTATTGACATTTATATTTTGTATGGTATGTGGTTCACAAATTATTCAAGTTTGTAAACGAGAGTATGTACTTTGCTATACAGGGTGTCCCGGATAAAACAAGGGAACTCGTCAACCATAGCACCTGCAGAAATCATCAAATAAAACAAAAGTTGCACATTAGTGAGTTCTGCAACGTCGTCTTCTCAAATTTAAAAAAATCTGAAAAGATATTTGGGCAAACCGAATTTTTAGATTTCGTTCTTACTTTGTTTTCTCTTTCTATGAGAAGAGATATCTGAAAATAAATTTTACATTCTTCTTCTTAAGAAAAAATCGACAATTACAAAAAAAAAGAACGCCAAACTTCGAAAATAAGTAAAATTAAAGTTGAAGCAAATTCATGTAGATTAACAAAATAGATATTTTTGCAGTTCATTTACATTTAGGCATTATCACTTTTTATTTGAATTTTTTTAAGCTTATCAATATTTGTGATATACAATAATTATCTTCATCTTCGCAGTTATCAACACCGTTATTAGATAATCTCGTCATCGAACTGCCTGATGGCCAAGTCCAAGGAACAACTTATACAACAAAAAATAATATTACATTTTTTGGCTTTCAAGGAATACCATATGCCACCCCACCAACGGAAAGTTTAAGATTTGAGGTAAGAGTTGTCTTCAACAAATATATTTTTCTATTATGCAGTTATTGTAGTTATTTGCCAGACATCCGCCTTTTTTGGGCACTTGCTAACTTCGACTGGCTTTTTCTATTCGTTCGGCATTTTCTAGCAACCGGTGAATCATAAAAGTTTACCAAGTCGTGACTAGAAGAGTAGATTTTTATTTTTTTGGGAAAATAAATGCGTTATTTTTGTTGGATTGTGTGTTTATTTTTTTGCGTTTCATTTAGTAATACCGATTGGACTGACCATGGCAAAAATTTATTTTTTATTATTTAAAAAACTTGTTTACATGTATTTGTGAAAAAATTCCAGATTTGTTCGGGTTTGTTCGAAAAAATCAGACTTTTATACAATAAGTCCTACTTTTACCCATAGTCCATCTGGCAACCCTAAGCCGAGCAATGAAATAAAATTGAAATCATAATGACGTCGATGAGACAAAATTCTGGGGATTTAAATTTTTTTTCTTTGTATTTGAGTAAAGCGACTGATGTAATAGTGTACAACATGTAATGCCTTTCGGGGTAAAGCGACTGATGTAATAGTGTACAACATGTAATGCCTTTCGGGTCATGCGCAAACTTTCATATTCATTACTCGTGAGAAATGATTATCATGACTATGTGAAACTTTACTCTGCAAATTCAAATAATATGTATTTTAAGGCTCCTCAACCTCCAAAACCCTGGAGTGAAGTTTGGGATGCTACCAAGGACAGCAAGTCTTGCTTATCCAACGATCTTAATGATAATGGAAGTGAAGATTGTTTATATATCAATGTATATACTCCATCATTAAAGGTAGGATTTCCTCATAACTTCATAAGTATGTGCTAAGAATGGGCTGTATGTTATGTTACAAATGAATCATAAATGATCAATGCGATGTAGGAATGAGAGGCGAAGAACCAACCCACTGGTCTTAGGTATCCGGGGGTTCCCTCACCTAGACTAAAGTTTATGTTAATGGGGGAGGAAGATCACGGGATCATTTCTTGCCATAAGTAGTATTTCTTTAAATGTATAACACGCACGAAACCCAGTAGCGGGATGTTTCCAATGTCAAAAAATACTTAAATATTAAATTTTACCGTCGAACAAACGCAAAGGTCATTAAAACCATCTTAAAAGGTAACTGGTTCTTTAATTGCGGGGATTATATTTGTATCTTATTGGCTAGCAGTTTAGTATCATTCAAATCATATAAACATGCAGGGCACTAAATATGCTGTCTTCCTAACATTGATGCAATTTTTAACAAATTTTGATAATATTTCTTTTCAACATATTCTCTCTTAGTAAGCGTCCTGTGCAGCCACAATTTCGTCCCGTTAGAATAAAAAAAGATTCCCGATTGCCCTCAAAATAGGCAATATTATACCTTTTTAATTGAAACTTCAGTTGGACAGCTCATATCATTTTTTGGGAGCAATCAATCAATGCGAGTTAAATACATACCAAACTACGATAATTAAATGTACAGCCTTGTAGGTACAGAGTGTCACATTTTCGACACTTTCTGGGGGGTATTAGAGTTATAAAGATAGAATGTAGCGGTTTTCACTTTGATATCCCACTTTTTAACATAGGTAATGAAAGATTCCAGTGTCAAATTTGTCAGGGCTCTTATTTTTTCATCCACAGGTTGATTTCGAAAATCTTTGCTCGTAAACGAAAAAAAAAAAGTTTTAGACATTTGCTTCAGTGGCGGCTCGACGGCGAAAATATAGACGAATAGTCAACCTGGTCAAATTTTCCGATCCAATAATTGTCCACGGAATAAAATTAATAATTAAGACAACAAGCTAATACTAATACTAAATAACTAAATAAGACACTATAAAGCAAAAATATTCTTAAACATACAGACTATCGCTATGCGTCAAAATAATTACTTAGATATTGACTTCGACTTTTTACTCGATAAGTAGTATAGTTAAAAAGCTGGTGCCTCATTAAACTGCATTTCAAATATATCTTACGGTTTGCAACTTTTTGTCCTTAACGTTTTTATTGTAAAACTAAATAAGTTTTGAAATTTATGATGTAAATTTATTCTTGTTTCCATTCTTTAGATTATGTTTCTTTATATGTATTTAATTTATCTTAAGTTCAATTCATATGATGTGGAGATATCTTTTCTCCTGTTTTGTAGTTGGGAAATGTACCTGTAAGGCAGGTAAAGTAAATAAATAAATAAAATAAATAAATAGATAATTAACGTCTAAGGCGAAGAAGGGACAACGAAGAAACCCAGTCCCCTACTTCCTCTGATTCGTTTTTTTTAAATAATTAGTCCATGGCTTAGGGTTATACGTAAATTATTTAAAATATCGCATTTTTAGCTTGTTTTTGAAGATTAATATAAACAACTGTATATTTTTGTAAACCCAAAGTATGCTCAATTACTTAAAAAAATAATATACATGGTGCCTCATTTAAATGTTTTTACTCTTGTTACTATCTCAAAAACTAAACTATTTAGAGGAAAACTGGCTACGCCCCTGAACATTACGTAAAAATCGCTAACAAGATCAGTTTTTACATTTTTGAAAAGTTAACGAGCAACGGAATTACGAAGGGTGTCAAGCGAAGCGAAGATTTTCAAAATCACCGTAGATTAAAAACTAAGAGAGTCATGACAAATTTGATACCGGAATCTTTCGTCTTGTCAAAAAGTTAGACGCTAAAGTGAAAATCGCAACATTCTATCTTTGATAATAACTGTAATACCACCAGAAAGTGTCGAAAATGGGACATCTTAAACTTATTCTTTTGGGACAAATGCATGAGTTCTTAAAGCACCCAAAGTTCAACCGATCTTCTATCTGATCTCTTGAGCTGGATTATCCGCCGTATAGGCCGGATTTAACTACGTCCGACTACTTCTTATTCATAAATTCATCACCTCAGGATGGATGAGGTCATTTTGCGGTGAATAGCCATTTGAAATATTGTTGCCTATTTTGAATCCTAAAAGAAAATTTTCTTCTTATGAAATAAAGTCATTAGCTCAGTAGAAGTTTATGGACTATAATATAAATAATCAAAAAAACTATTTACTTGTTTCAATGTTAAATGGATAATTTTTTTTCCTATGTTCTGTTTATCTGGTAAATTATGAAAATAAGTTACAAAAAATTAGTTGTTGTTCGTAGTTCAGTAGGTGTTATACTAAACACAATTTTCCTTGTTTAGCCAACGTTTCCATTGGCAGTTATGGTTTGGATTCACGGAGGTGGTTTCACCAGCGGTAATTCCTCCAAATGGTTATATGGTCCAGACTTTTTAATTGAGGAAGAGGTGATTGTGGTTTCGTTTAACTACAGGTTAGCGCTATTCGGATTTCTTTCCACCGGGGATAATGCAATTCGGGGAAATGCAGGGCTTAAAGACCAAAATTTGGCAATTAAATGGACCTATGATAACATTGCCTACTTTGGAGGAGATCCTGCGAAAATTACTATTTTTGGTGATAGTGCAGGTGGAGCATCTACAGGTCTCCAGTTGATAAGCAAAAAATCGGCAGGTAATTTCAAAATTATTTAAATTATTATTATTAATAGTATGAAATTGCATTCCAAGCAAAAAATTAAATATCGTGTAGTTGAATAAATTATATGTATATTTTATTCTGTCTAAGGAACAATAAAATCGATAGGTCAGAGATTATTGTAAATGATTGGAACTCATCTTGTTAAAATTAGTCAGAATCAGAACTGGGGTTCAAAAGGAAATACTGCTTATATCCTCAGACGATATGACAGAATGCAGAAATAAAGAAAACGAAGTTAAAGAGAGCATGCGTTTCATTACAAGCTTTAATATACAGTTCTGTTCATAACAAAAAACCGTACAAACATTGTTGGAAAATCAGTTTCCAACAATCGTGTTCTTTTTTATTTTATATTCTTAATTATTACTTTCTCGTTCTCCCCTGTATAAATAAGTACTTCATCTCTTAGTTATACAAACTAATTACATTTATCTAGCATTTTTCTTCTATTAATGCTCATGTATTTTGCCCTTACACAAAACTATAGTTTATAGTCATCAAATCCCTAGCAGAAAACATCAAGTTCAAAATAATATTTTATGTACTTTAGGGATTTAAAATACCCTTTAAATACCTATTTTCAGGGAAATAAGTGGTACTTTAAATCCCTAGGGATTTAAAGTAAATTTCTTCGCAAAAAAATATAAATTTCGAAATTTATTTTCAATAATTTTATTAGAAAATATAACATGACATGGATGCAACAAAAGTGTAACGTGTTTAGAAATATATTAAACTATAAAAAATAACTTAATTTCTATTAACATTAACAGTTATGGTTACCCCACTGCAATTAGCCAAGTGAAAAAAAGGTAAATTATCATGATTGCAGCTGTTATTTTTATTAATTAAAGTGTTTTTGAAAATTGTAGCCGTTGTCGTCGTCGGTGGCACCGACGATGTCGTTGATGTTTCATTTTGTACAATAGGAATCGAAATATCTGAAGACGTTTCGGTGGAAGTACCAGTAAAAAGTTGATCTGCCACACTTTTTTTCTGGTATAAGGAATTTTCCACATATCCCTCAGCGACGGTGCTACTCTTCCAGCCGCCATGTCTTTTAAGCTGATCTATCGTTACTCCAGAGTCGGCTAGTAGCGATGCTGACGTCCTTCTAAAACAATGACCAGTGTACAATTTTGCATCTGGAAGCTTTAAATATTCGGCAATTCGGCAATCTTGGTTGGCAGTTGTCCAATCGTATTCTTGCCCATTGGCTGAGACGTGCATTTTCCATTTCTTTATCCAACGAAAAATCCTTGTATTGATGGAGATCTTAAGGCAATATACTTCTTCACCAATCGTACTACATCTGTGGAGTTTTCCTGTGACCGTTTTATAACAAAAGATCGGTCTTTTTCTGTCTTGGTATCTCGTAAATTGACCAAAATGACCGTTTCATAGTCTAGGACATCGGTTTTGTCAAGCTGGCAGAGCTCCTTGCTTCGACAAGCTCCTGACATGCCCATGACTATTTAACTATAATAATAATAATAATAATAACTTTAACTATCTAATGTATCCCCCATCTCTATCTTATCCTTGTACAATGCACAGTTATCTCACTCGTTCATTCCCCACGTGCTGGACTTCAGACCTTCCTTTGTTCTTCCAAACCAATCAGAACGATTTATAACACATCGGGTATTTTTTCGTGACGACAGAACAGGTTTGCAACATGATACAATAACTAAAGGTAAGATATCTAACCGTCAGAATTTCGTCTGCCGCGCGCAATGACGTAACAGAGAGAGCGATTTTTAAATTTCTTATGGGGATTTCTATTGCTCTCTGCGTTTTAAATTCTATTTTAAAGGCATTAAAAGGTTTTATGCATATAATGGTACATGAAATGAAATAATAATACATGACAAGTATTTACGTATATTGATTTAATCGAAATATAACACACATTACAGCTAAAATACCACTAAAAACTATAAACTTTTAAATCATCCGCCGCACCATTCGCACCGATGGACGATAGCCGAAGCCTCGGCCATCCCTGCTTGTTGACACCATCGTTGTCAGTCTTTTACAACTGTAATATATCCATTACTATTTTAACAATTCTTGAGATATTCATTCTTGTTGTGAGGCTCCCCATATGAAATTTATGTTTAATCTGGAGGTGACCCCCATGTGATAGGAAAGTAACGATCTTTCTTTTCGTACTCTTCTTACTCTGACACCGTTTTTACTATTCTATGCCGAACCGTCAACTGATCGCCACGTAGTGGTGCCGTTTGCCGTAGTTTTCCATGGAAATTTTGAAAGTTTACCAGAACTGTTTTCTTATTTAGTCGTGTGTGTTTATTAAAATAAATATCTTCATTTTCATAATATGACGTGCTGCTGTAATATGGATAACCAGGCAAAGAAATTTGACAGAAAAATAAGGTGTTTCCTCTTTTCTAAGGATAACAACAAAAAATTAGAATAGATACGGTGTTATTTATTTTATTTACTTCTTAAGTATTTTCCACTGAAGCTGATGAGGGTATATGCCTTCGAAACATCTATGGAAATTAAAATATTGTTTATGTAACTAGTGAATCAGACTATGAGTTTCTTTACCTCTTCATAATTTCACTCCACTGAGAGATGGACTATTTAAAAAATAGTTTGATTTGTTTTTAACTAGGTCGTATTTTAGCTTTAATATTTGTTGTATATTAATGAAATTGATATTATTCTTTCATTTCACATACCATTAAATGCGTAAAGCCTTTTAATACATTTAAAAGAAAGTTAAAACCGTTGACAGCAGTATAAATCTCCATAAGAGATTTAAAAACCACCGCTCGTTGACGTCACAAGCCACGCCTCCATCGGCGTGGAATCATACCTCTTAGATCTTTATACCATGGGCTTGCAAGCAGCACACGAAGAGGACCCGCGTCATTCAGTGCATCAGACAATACGCTGTAAGTACGTTCTCTTTCTTTTTCACGGCCACAACTTAGTAATTGATTCTTGTGACCTCAGCGAGATAAAGAATTCTTCAAGACTAAGTCGTAATACTGAGCAAATTTCTTAGTGTACAAGAAACCCCGTTAGTAAATAAAGAAACCGACATCCCTGTTTACGTTGATGATAAATAAATACTTCCTCCCGTCTGACAAAAACTGAATAAAACCAAGACCGAGAATTTAAAAAACAAAGATATTTGATTTGATAGACAGAGAAGTGTTTTGATACCAAAGAAAACTACCTAACCACTTTATACTTTTTTACCGACGATACAAGATTAAGGTAATCTGTAACGTACATATGTCTTGCCAGATAAGACATTTTGTTTTACGTGTGACATTGCGTCTATTTTACCGTCAGTCATACAGGACTTGCCACTGTTATATAAACATTAGTGAATTATTCTTTAACTTAGTAACGTCAACCCTATCATTTTTGCTTTAGAAGAAAATTCCCTTTTCGTACACATCATGTTTTAGTATATTAATACACAAATGTAAATGTCAATAGTAACTTATAGTCTTTTTGTGAATTTCCATAAATCTTTATTGTCGTCTAAACAGAAATGTATGAAAGATACACTTTATAATTTAACAAAACCAGTTTACATAGATTAAATTAATTTGAAACGATCAACTCATCATTTTATTTAACCTCAATAACCACCCCGTGTAACTTATAGTCCAAACATCCTTACCAACTACTAAATAAGTTGATCAGCCTGTTTTTAATAGTATGGAATACTTTAGTTCTACTACATATTAAAAAATGGTCCTTCGAGCCCGATTGATTAGTTGTTTTTTGAATTAAAAAGATCTATTACTGGTGTAAAAAAATTAAAAATATTTTTATCTCTTGGTGTGTAAAATTCAGTGTATTAACAGAGATACATTGAAGAAGTGATCATTCTGGTGTTCTCTGTCTTATTTAGTTATTCAGTGTACCATTACAGTGTTTTTTTTTTATTTTTGAAAGAACTTTATTTTTGGTAATTTTCGCCATTGGTGCGAAATTTTACACGCAATAAATTTGCATTTCTCTCAATATTTGATAAAGACTACGGGTGGTAGTCAATATAGTTTTCAGTTGTTTTATTGAAAATTTCTAAACTTTATTTTTGATAATTTTCTCCATTGATGCGAAATATTACACGCAATAAGTAATTGCATCTTTTCCACAAACATTGATATTGACTAAATGTAGTAGTTCACAATTGTCAATTTTTCATCTTGCTATATTTGTGGACATATTTGCTAACTCATTTCTACAACTTTTTATAAATATCAAATTAATTTGCAAACTCAAATGATTTGTAAAGTTTTACTCAATTGATAATAATTGATACCAAAATATTTCTCATACTCAAGCACTTATTAGTTTCGTAATCACGTGTAAAGACACGTCTCGCTCGCGTATAACTATCTTACTATCTTGATTTTTTACTTATTCTATTTTTTTAATCTCGAACAATGACAGAAAAAGAGGAATAAAGGTGTTATTGCTCGATTAAACAATTGGTCATTGCTAACAATGATTAAGAAGAAAATCTCTGTCAGTTTAAGATAAGACTGATAAGTTTGCAAAATACGTTCTCAAGCTATTCCAGCACACAGGAAAAAATCGAATTAATTGATCCCAATGACACCGACCGCATCGACCTTGAAAATAAATTCTATGACTTACATTCCCTATTTGAAACAAAAATTGACTCACTAATCACTTTTCTCAATGCAAAATGTGCAAATCTCGTCCCCCAGTGTAGTACCACCTGTTAGTACACATTGCCTGCCGCATGTACGGTAACCTGAAATTCACATAAATATCTTCAAAGGTGATATTTCATAAAGGACTTCCTTTTCAACTATTTTCCGCGTTAATGCACGATATTCACAATAACCCCTCATTATGTGATGTACAAAAATGCATGTACTTAAAATCTATCTTAAAAGATGAACCCTTAAAATTAAATCGACACTCTCGCTGTTACCAATCAAAACTATGACACCGCGCTAAATATTCTAAAGAACCGCTATGAGAACAAAACCGCAATCATTAACAACCATTTGATAAACTTACTTGATATTCCCTCTATCGCTAAACGTAACACACAAACCTTAAGAGACTTTGTAACAAACTGCAGACGCAGTGTGGAATCACTAAAAAATTAAAATTTTATCATTTGAAGAATTATGGAATTTAATTATTGTCCACTTACTCGAAAGAAAGTTAGATTTCGTCTCAAAAAAGGATCTTGAATCGGAAAAATGTGATAATAACCTCCCTATCATTAATGAATTCTTTGAATTTCTAAATAAACGCTGTTCATTGTTAGAAAACTTGTTCACAAATATTCGAGGAGACGTAGGTACATCAAAGAGAAATTTGGTTAATCTAGTTTTGGTGTGGACGGGATATTTGTTCGTCGGGTTTGTTCGGATTTGTACAGACCGAAAAAATATACAAGAACAAACATTTCTTCTTGTTCACCTTGTTTGTTCGTATTCTTTGTCGATTGTTCGCTATTCTGTCTAAATAGGCGGAGACAAACATTTATTCACTCTTGTTTCACTAGGTAGATCATTTTTTTCTGTACGAATAGACAATAGTAATTATGGATGACCATGATCAAAATCTATTTGCGAGTGCAGCGTTTATTATCTTGTGTGGTTTACTGAAAATAATTCCACAATACAAGACGAAGCCTATAAGCTTCTATCAGTTTTAACACGTTTTCATTTGTCCATTCCATCTTCAAAAACTTGAAAAAACAAGACCAATTAGCAGTTATTTCAAATTAAATAATAATTTTAGAATTTTTAATACAATAATTGTATAGATCTTTACCTTTCGTAGCACCATTCCGACGAACAAATATCCCGTCCACACCAAAACTAGATAAACAAAATTTCTCTTTGATGTACCTCGAACATTTGTGAACAAGAACAAACAAACGTTTGTTTGTTTACCGTCCACACCGAATAAAAACATTTGTTGGCTGATTCTTGTATGTTTTTTTCGGTGTGTACCTGCGCTGCTTTACACGAACACGTTACATGTTTGTTAGACAGTGGTACTCAAACATCCTTTATCATCACTCAATCTTAGACAGAAAACTTGGTATACCTTGAATATTACAAACTACAAACATTAAAATGAGAGGTACGATTTCTCATATATTTTTTCATGTGTCACCTTTCCTTTACTACAGAAAGAAATGGTGAAAATCCAACCGAAGAATTTCAGGATTGTCGATCGAGGTATTATCACTACAATCGACTATGCGTTGTAAACCTTTCCTTCTGTGCTTATATGTTTGTTGGAGTTCTTACATATGAAAGAGTGATTTGAACCCACGCCAAAGCGAAATAGAGTCGGGCTTGAAAGTAGAAAGTGATGTTACCATATTTATTTCAGGTTAATATCTTTATTTTAGGTTTATTTAGGGCAGCGATTGTTGAAAGTGGCTCGGCTATAACTAATTGGACTATTGACCAAGATCCGAGGTTTTATGCCTTTGCACTAGCTGAAACATTATCTGGTGAAACTTACGAGAATGATACTCAAAAACTAAAAGAGTTTCTTCAAAAGAAAACGGGCGATGAACTAAAAACTGCATCGTTATTATTGTACGCCAAAGGGGTAAGATCTAAAAAATATATTGATATTAATGAGCTAAATTGACTATGAGACTTGGGCTTGAGTACCTTTAGAACTATATGGAACGGAAAATAACTTTGTGAAATATTTTTTCAAGCGTTGTTATCTTCAGTCAGAGCCATATTCCTCTTTAGATAATTAACTTAATTTTTTTCACGTTTTTAAACATAACTGAACTTTCATGTAGGTACAAGGTGAGTCAACGATACTGTAAAGTTAATTTTCATTAAGAATTCGATAAAAATTCGAAATACAAAAGTTGTAGAGATCATTAAGTTTCAGATTCCAAAACAACTTGCCACTTGCCCTCTTGATTCCGCCCAGAGTGGTGAATAGCAGAAATGCACGACGAACCACTGCCGCCCATCCATATGTGGTTAAGCTTAGTACTCCTCTAACTTCATTATTTAAGAATTCTTTCATCTGGAGGACTTCATCCTTATGGAGCGACCTTCACGAGATAGTTTTTCCCAACGAATATAACCTCCAACGATTCGAAACCAACGTTAATCGCTGTTTGCGCACACGCACCACTCCCAGAGTGCCCTAAAGGATTAAATAAAATAAATAAAAACTTTTGTATATCGAAGTTTTATCTAAATCTAAATTAATAAAGTTTTTAAAGGAAAGTTTCTAAAGTTTTAAAAGTTTTTACAGTTTTTACAGTTTTTAGTTTTTAGTTTTTATAGTTTTACAGTTTTTACCGTTTTTACAGTTTTTTGTTATTACAGTTTTTACAGTTTTATAGTTTTTACAGTTTTTTCCGTTTTTACAGTTTTTACAGTTTTTACCGTTTTTACAGTTTTTAAAGTTTGTAAAGTATTTAATTTAGAGCATATATTCTTTATACATCCAAAATATGATATACTATAACAAACGAAAAATATAGCAGTAAAGTTTTGGTGCGGTCAAAATTACTCATGTCTTCAAAAATATGAATATTTTTTCAGGTTATATTAATGCATCTATAGACAAAAAATTCGTTGCGTCATGACATATGAAAAACTTAAATAATAAGGGGAAATATGTATAGTTGGTATGAATTTGATTTTGTTTATTAAGAATTTACAGCATTTTTATATTCATATTTTTATATTCAGAATTCTTAATTTTTATTTGTGTTCGTAATTTGAAAAAAAAAATTTGAAACTATCAACTTTCATATTTGATAAAATTTCTCAACTTTTAAGCATTGGGGATGACATATTGTCTGTAACAACAATTACAACATCGTCGGCTAGACTGATGAATCAAAATTTGCTTTAATTCGATCAGATCGAATTCAAGCGATTTTCTAAAATTGATATTTATGAACAGGTCCCATTATTTTTTAGCAACAAGCTTGGCCTGTATTGGAAGTCGAAGATGAAGATGCATTTATCACAGAATCGCCATATGAATTATTAAAGAGTGGAAATTTCAATCAAGTTCCAATAATAATTGGCATATGTGCGGAAGAATCTCTTTCATTTCTTGTCAGTATGTATAATGTTTACTATTAATTAGGTCAATTTTTTCAAGGTCAACCAATCAGATAAAATAAAGGAAAATAAGCTCAAAATGAAAAATATCTGTAACTGCAAACGCTTAAGTAGAATTTTACAGTTACAGTATTATTGGAACCATGTGATAGATGAAACTTCTGTTGTATCCATCATACACCCTGCATTTTCTTAAATTAATAATCATGTAACACAACTAAAAGCTTAAAACTTAAATCTCAGGAAGCTCACGTTTTCCAATAATTACCTTCTTTCAAATTACTATTTTTCTATCTTGAATAATCAATAAGATGAAGATCTCATTATTAATTCCATGATGCATTTTTCCCTAATAGTATACTTTCTAAAGTTTTGTTTTAATGACTCTTATTCAAAATAAACTGTTTATTTGTCACGTATGAATGTCCCATTCACACGTTCAAGCTTCTTAATAAAACTGATTGGCCCAACGCAAGAAGCAGCATTTTTTCTTTTCACTTTGCTCGAGTCTAAACTCAAACATCTCTTGTCTATTTTTTTTGTTCTTATTTTTGTTATTTATAAATATACATGAAATAAACATCTTAACGACAATACGACTTACTAGTGACAGTTTTTTGCAAATAAACCAGTATCCCAACACTTCCTACAACTATAATCAATAAATTCAAAGCCATATTTTTAAAAGTTTGTTAATAAACAAATATAGGTCCTGGTCTAGACGTATTGTAAAAAAGCAATATAACCCGATTCTCCGGAAAAACTTTCCACGAGATGCTGATATAAACTTCAGAATATAAAAACCTGTTTTGTTCGAGTCACATCATTTCTACTTTAACAGTAAATACTGTCTAAAACGGTACCCTCAATAAATTTTCAAAAGTAATCTAAATTAACGTAATTTTCTTATTATTTAATAGTTACCTATTTTTAATCGAGGGTTTGTCAATATAAGAATTTTTGCCCTGATGATAGTTTTTTATAAGGAAAGAAATTAGAAAATAACAATGATTTTATCTATATGTGAAATAATAATTTAAAAACTATGAGGCTTTTCAGGAGTTTTAGTGCTAATTTAATAAACTTATAGCTAGAATGGAACGCATTCTTACATGCAATAGTACATTTTTTGGAAAAAGTATTTCGTAATTCGGTAGGCATAATAGTGCTGTGTTGTTCCCTTTTAAAAATTTAGAATGATGCTTCACTTGAAAAGCATTTATGCTTTTTAGGTTTAGATATCGCCACAAATATTGCATCATCTTTGGATTCCTTTCCAAGTCAACTTATTCCAGGGAACCTTGAACCAAACTCCAGTGATAGTAATGAGGTCATTAAAAGAATACAAAATATATATCTCAAAGAAGGGGAAACATTCTCACGTAATTTAGTTGCTCTAGCTAAAGTAAGTTTTTTTAAATTTAACAATTTAACTTCGTTCACTTTTGATGTTGTTAATAAGAAATATGAATTGAATTGTTATATGTGGAAACCAGTACTGCGAATAAAATGTTAATTATTGATGAAAAAATAGCTTAATTCGAGATCCAAGAAGTATATATTTTAAAGGATACAGTGACATAACTGATTTGGATAAAATTTTAAATACCATATGTAATTTCAATTTTAAACTTTACTATTACTATTCAAGATGGTATTTGTTGACAACATGAAAAAAATAAGTTTTAATATTATAAAGTTTAATTTAATCTAGCTAGAGTTGTATAAATCAGTGGTCTCTAACCGCCGCAGAAATATTTTACCGGTTCTCGAAAATATGTTTTTTTTTACCCGTACTAACTATACGGCTATAACGACTTACTATAATTTTAAATACTTGTTGCTACATCATATTATCTTTTGATCCGTTTAATGGATTTTGATAAATTTGTCATTAGCGGGTAGCCCCACTATTTAGCTACACATTGACGTAGCAAAGTTTAATTTTTCCATTTATTTATTCATTATAAGGGATGAAATAAAAAGTGGTATTTTTTTACTAAAATTTCAATTGCGACAGGGGGTTTTAAGATATATATAAGTACTTACATACTCACTTGAGTAAAGGTTAGTCGGTTTCCTACATTTTCCTTCTTTATTTGTCTTTTTATCTTTAATAGTTTTAAAGTTATATCGCTTTTCCCAGAACATGAAATTATACGTTTATATGATGCGACAACTTAAATTTTTGTCGCGTCAAAGAAAAAATAAATAACTGCATCTCAACCATGGACAGGCGATGTGCGACCGCCTTAAAATCAAGAGGGGGACCAACACACTATTGAATGGTTCATGACTATTTATTTATTCCATTTTGGTTTTTATTAACTTTTCTATTGTTTAATTTAATATGCATTTTTGTTGTTAGTTTATAGATTATATTGTTTGGGAAATTGCTAAATCGTATCTTTATTATATATCATGTATGAGTAGGTAGATACATAGAATGTTCTGGAAAAAGCGATATAACTTTCAACCTGTTAAAGATAAAAAGACAACTAAAAATAAAATGTAGAGAAAACACTAACCTTTACTCTCGTGAGTATGTGAGTACTTGATACATGAAAAACCCTCCTGTCGCAGTTTAAATTCTAGTAAAAAAATATCACTTTTTATTTTATCCCGTATATTAAATTAAATGAACGGAAAAATAAAATTTTGCTACGCTAATGTGTATCTAAATAGTGGGATGGCGCGCCAGTGAAAAATTTATCAAAATGCATTAAGCGGATCAAAATATGTGATGTCATAAAATGTGCTTAAAATTATAGTGAGTCGTTTCGTATGTCCTTCAGTGTAGAATAAAGTTTTAATTTTCTCCTTTAGTGTAAAGGGTCCGCGAAAAAGTAAAAAGTATTAATTATATAACGGTCCGTCGGAATAAAAGGTTGGAGATCACTGGTATGAAGTATTCTTTATGAAACAAGAGTAGAAGAAGTATATTAATATATTAATATAGTGTTTCACTTTTAGCTATACACCGATAATATGTTTAGCAGGGGAGTTATCAGACATGCCCAACTATCATCGAATTATGTACCGGTTTACCTTTACCAATTTGCCTATTATGGAAGGCCAATGGTTCAAGCATATATTGATGGTAAGTTAGAAAGTTTTCTAGTGAAGGCTTATGAGTTTTTTCATCTTAACGTACGAAAACCATAGATGGCACAATCGATACGAAAGATAATAGAGGGGGATCATTATGCCAGCTGGAATCATTTTGGGCATTTCTCCCCTACCGTAACAAAATAATAGACAGGTTGCTTGCCTCCGTGAGTGAAATTTTCTTGAACTTAAGCAACCGTAGTATAGTACTGGATTTAACTTCATTTATGAATACAGTACCGGTTTGCTCAATAGCGTTCAAGTTAATCGAGATATGTTAAAAAAAAAAGAATTCTGTTTCATATTTAGTGCGAAAACTTTTCAAGTGCCCGTCGTTTGTTCAATAATATTTTTATTCTATTTGGGTTTCATAATGGCTACATTATGAAATGCAAACAAATTTAATAACCTGCCACTTTATGAAACTGAAATTTTATTTTTTTTATGTTGGCAGCAAGTAGGGTTCGAATTTTAGGCTTGCTTCGATGTCGTTGAAATTAGGTTTCTAGGCATTATGGATCCGATTCGACAAAAATTTCTTTTTATAAGAAACTTTAAAATACTAACCTTTAACCTTGCAAATTGATCATTTGTACTAGCTATTTATCAGAAATACCTATACTCGGAAATATGAGTCGTCTAGTTTCAAAAGCGGCCATCTCCTTCCAAGCAAATTATGCGTGAGAGGTGAAAAACCATTGTGGGCAAACTAGTGGACGTATCGGCAATTGAGTTTATCAAATTAGTTGGTTAGGTAGAGAAAACAAGTTATTTTACCATCATAACAACGAGTTTTGATCCTTAGATTAAAAAAATTGATTAAAATAATGGAGATGGCCAGATTTGGAAGTAACTTCAGGAGATGGCCGGTTTTGAAAACTACTGAGGCGGAGATTGCCGATTTTGGAACAAACGCATGAATATACTAGAATAATATTTATTTAAAAAAATAATATAACATTAATGTGAAACCAAACTACCGACACAATATTAAAATAAAACCTAAACTACAGATTCCCTTTCTTCCATTTCTTCACATACCAGATCGTCCTGTGTATTATTCGTGGATTGCGAATGTTCTATGTCAACATAAAATTTTAAATTCTCAAAACTTCGCCAGTTTTCTCCAAAATGGGCTTGTAAAAGTGCCGAAACATCAGCAAGTTTCTTGATATTTGGAGCCATTCCGATTGCCAGCGGGGCTGGAACTAAATTATTGATCCCCTTTCCTCTTTTTATGACCAGTTTATCACTCCCAAGATCGGAACGATACGCTTCCTCGCCACGGATTGTAATGTTATTTTTTAATGTTCTCTTTAAAATAAATCTTTTACTTGGATTAAATTTGAAATGCCATTGTCCTGGTGGTTCGCCGGTTTTTGATCACGCCATTTAAAACTCGCCTTTTGATTGGCTCGGAGGAGATGGCCAGTTTGGTATCTAAAAGCACAAAGGACATGGCCGATTTTGAACTTGACTTATTATTTTAGTGCATGATTTTCATTGGATATGGCTTGTATTGATCGGAAAGTATTTTACCGTTCGATAGGAAATAAAATTCGGTTCTCATGACGTATAAAACTTATTTTTCGAATATTTTGGAGATGGCCGCTTTTGAAACTAGACGACTCATATATAACATGCTGACGGTGTCCGTCAACTAATTTCTAGTCACAACTATAAAACAACACAACCTAAAAATAATAGAAATATCTTCCAGTTTACGCTCTATTTCTAAAGTTTTATTCAATAAAGTACTATTTTTATTTTTAATTCAATATAGTATTATACATATTACTTTGGTGTCCTAGAGAAAGCCTACGTATATTTTTTTAAATCGAGTGTCTTATACGATGATACGAATACTTAGGTAAAATCCCTTAACATACGCATCTGTTTTCACTTAACAACTTATGTACATATGTCAGTAGGTTAGCGGTGATATTAAACCACAACGCATGTCTCGACCTTTGTTGTTAGATACCGTTGAAAACTCGTTTGATGCGTGAGGGGGGCACGTCTTCGGCACGGATTTCCCTTGAATTCCAAGTATTTGTATACGAATTTTAAATATTAAGGTATTTCTGGCTTAATAATTAAGGTGTAAAATTTATCATTTGTAGCACTATCATATCTTTGTTCTATGAATGGCAGAAAAATTGTTAAAATTATATTTTCTCAAAAGGGTTATCTCGTTGGTTAGTCAGGTCAGTAAAACAAACTTAGAAAATCAAATTTTGTATTTTCGACCTCTATGAAGTCATCCTCAGGCCTATACAGTTAAGATCCCCGTGTTACACTGTCCACCATTATTAATAATATCCAGGATCTTAACTGTATAGCCCTGAGAGAGGTCGAAACGTACACAACATACACAATTTTATTTTCTAAGTTTGTTTTACTGACCTGTATCCAAAGAGTTAATCCTTTTGGAAATCAGTGTGTACACTAATTACTTCAAGAAAACTATTTTAATATTTGCAGGCTTTTACTAATTAATTATTCAGTAAACATGTATTGGTATCAGCTTATTTAATATAAAGCAAATCTGAGTAATCCTAATTAAATTATAATCCATACATATGCATTTCTCAGTACTATTCATATATCTTTAAAGGGTTCCATTGGGTTATTAATTTTTGGTTCGAAATTTTTAAATAGTTACATTTGTAAACATTGATATTTCTTTATGCTGATGAATAGAGCTTTATAAAAGTCTAGTGCAGTTAATTCTTTGTATATAGGTGATATATTTTATTTTAAAGGTGCAGAAAAAGCTGGACATGGTGCAGAACTTCCTTTTATATTTAAATTGCTCCAATTAAGTGATACTACGGATCCAGCTGATATACTCACTCAGAACAGAATTACCTATTTTTGGGCGAATTTTGCCAAATATCTGTAAGTAGATACAGAAATTTTTTATTTTTTCAGTCATACAGGCAGGGTACACGCATCATATGAAAATTTTTTTATTGTTAGATTTTAACCAAACATGTCGTTGGCAAACGTTCCTGCATCATCGGGAAATTCAGAAACCATAAAACAGTGGCGTTTTTAGGTGGGAAAAATATAGTTTATTATTTTTCAAATTCTTTTTGGGGAGGGGAGGTATAAAAAACTTTTTTCAAAACGTATTTATTGATATGATGACTTAAAAAACAAAATCTCCGCGCATTGGCTTGAGAGTAAGATCATCAGTGGCTTTATCAATATTTAAGAAAAGAACAGAGTCCATGGAGGACATATCTCCTATATCCTTCCCCATTAGTACGCCACTGCGTAGCACTAATTTTAAGGAATCTACACATCCTCTGAAGTGTTTTTTGAAATTTCTGAATGGAACGAAAGTTAGACAGGGTAAAATAGGCATTATACCGGTGGGTGGTTTTCTTATTTTATCGTCCCTTGGCAAGTATCCATCAAAATTTATTTTGTTTATTTGATGGTTAGAGACAATACTGTATCATTACTGATAGTATTTTGGACTTCCTTCATCTTTATTTATATATAACACAACGTTTCAACTGGTAAACATATCCAGTCATCTTCAGGTGAATCCTGAATTAGTTACTAAACTACGAGAGTATTTATACTACTTGGGGGGGGTTGTTCGGTTTTGAGAGGAGAGGAGTTATTTAAGCATGACCGAGGAGGGTGCAGTCTTGTGTTACAACTGGATGACGTAATTGGCGTAATTAACCTAAGTTTACAATTACGGGTTTCCAAATGTTCCTGATATCTAAAGAAGATTGCGGTTGCTGTTTAAATTTCCTTCTTCGTTTCTCTGAAGGCGATTTCTGACTTTTCCCATTCCAATGTTGATGGTGGGTCCAGCTTCGGTGTCATTGAAGATGACTTGAGATCTATTGAAGTCACGCAAGCAGAGGAATACCGATGGAAGGTAAGAAAATTTACCAAAAAAATCAATATATCCGAAGCCAAACATTAATAGGGAAGAATCGGTTGCTTTGTCCAAAGAACGTAAAGACACAACCATCAGATGGTAATAACTTAATTATGTCTCGAACCATTCAAACAACACCAAACCTGGAATAGTTAAAACACTGGTTGACAGAGCATTCACACTTTGCAATTCACAGGAGGCTATAACGCAGGAACTCAACAACATCACAACACATGATAGTTGTCCCGAAATTAAGGGATAATACACAATACTTTACCATCATATTTTCAGGCTCAAAATAATAAAAATCTTTTATATGGGCATAAGTGAAAAATTGCTTGCTAAGGGAGCCACGTCTCTTCGAATGGGGAACCCTGAAGATATTTTTTCTAAATATTTTCGATACCGTTCATAATAAAATTTTGAAATCAGGTCTGGTGTGTAAATTGTTAATCCTCAATAAGTTTCTGAATTTTAGAATTTCAAAATATTAATCATATGCGTCACATGCCGAGATGGTTTTGGGTTAAAATAACCCCATTTTTTCAATCAGGCGCTTTGTAACCTTATTTCTTCTTGAAAAATATTGAGAAGTATCTACAGGGTGTTATGGAAATTACTTATTATATTTAAACCGGCAAATCCTGAGATGAAAATAAATTGAAGAAATATAACCATGCATTAAGCGAAATATACACTTTATATGAAATCTGAAAATTTATGTGGCCGCTACTGACGACGTTCGCAATCAATAATTTATTGAGGCAGTCTCAAGTCTCAAAAGAGGCCAGCGAATTGTAGGCGGTGTTGTCATATGACAACACATAATTGTAAACGTACGTGTTCAGTTTTTGACAAGAAGACGTCTTTGACCCGCGTTATCACTTCTTTTTCAAACTTAAAAAAAAACTACATACTACATACAAGGTACATACTCTCTTACTTTCGATCTTATTTTAAAATAATCAGTTTTATAATTAAATTCCATAAAAAAATAAAACACAAAAAGTATGTTTTGCAACAGAACCAATAGTAGATAATATCACACAAATTTGAAATCACATCACGACATTTATTATGAATTATTTCATAACCGAAAAAAAATCGGGTAATGCTACAACTAACAAAGCGTTTAAAATTCGTATACATCAAGCACGCGGAACCCTCGGCAACGTCGTTCCAGCACCGAGTATCGAAACATACTGAAGCAACAATACTGAAGGTTAAACATAGCAATACGCGCGCGGCGGATATCCATGCAAGAGCGAGACACGCGGTGTGATCTGGCATCACTGTAGTTTACTCTAGTGGCCTACATTGTTGCTAACTGAAATCAGAAGGAGCGGCGCATTTAGATAAAAAAAATTGCCAATACATTTTTTCTAGAAAATATAGAAATAATTAATTTAAAACAATATTTAATAATTAAAATTTTATTTTTTTTTAAATTTCAAATTTATTAGTTATAATTAATATGTATGTTGCATACTTATATTATTCAATATTCCCTGTAAACTTCCGATCTTTGACCTCCTCATAATGTAATATACTAAAATGTAATTGAGGCATGACTTACAAGAACAAAAATTAAATACTTTAAGGGTGCATTTATTATTATACAGCATGTCCTAAATGAAATTAGCAGTATTGCTAACTTTCTTATTATTAAAGTTACGAATTCGATTAAATTAGCAAAGTAGTGGAGTTCTTTACGCAGATTATTATGTCGATGTCAAAAAATAAAAATGAAAGCCAGAATCACGTAACAGTAACAAAAATATATTTTTTTAAAAATGGAATGGCTATATCTGCTGTAACCGTTTGATAGAGAGTGAAATTATAAACAAAATGTATCCTTTTGATTTAAGTTAATTATCCATTTCCTATCGCGGGCGGCTGTGAACCGTACTACCAGGAACAAGCGGGACAATTTTATGGCCTCCGCGTTCACCAAACATTCCGCCTCTTGATTTTTTTTTGAAGATAATAAAAATAAAAAATAGGGTTAATGGAAACAGTACAACAATGTTTATGAATCACCAGAATCTATTATTAATATTTAATAAATTACATCGATGGGTGAACCGTTCTGATGGCTACAAGTAAAGTTTTGCAATGTGTTCAGAAATGTATAGAAATACTGAAGGTTCAGTGTGGTCACTTTTCTTCTTATTGGTTCATTGCCGTCTGCTATAGCCAATGGATAATTACATTAAATCAAAATATGTCCGTTATTATTGATCTTCGCGATATGTAGTAAAGGATAAATTTAGTATTAGAGTTTCACTTTCTAGCAAGCGCGGATCTATCAGATACAATTCATTCCATTAAAAAAAATACCTTTTTGTTAATTTTACATGATTATGACGTTCAATTGTTTTTTAGCATAATGATCACCATAAAAAATCTACACCAAATTACGAAATCCTATTATTAAATAATTTTTTTCGAAGCACTTTGTGGGTGCAATGTTCGGGTTTGTTCAGGACTCAAAACTAGAAAACTGACTTTTATTGTGTTTAATCTTGCTTACTTAAACATCTTAAAAATCTACTTAAACTCTATCTGAACTGAACTCTCTGAACTATCGAATTACTTGCTTAAAAATCTTTTAAATAAATGCTCTTACAACTGCTCTACAAAATTGCTTTCGAAAGAAATTGCTCCCAAATATCAACATTTGGGCTTTAATTTTTCCCCCCAAAAAGGGTGACATCAGCGTTTGCTTAGAAAATCCCATCAAAATTTGGATGAGATCAGGAAATCTATTAATTCGAAAGTATGCCTTAGTAAACCAATGTTTTCGATCGATATTTGAGTACCTTCCTTGTTTACTCTGACATTTCACAAAATTTTCCGTTGCTTCGGTAGGAGAAATATAGTCCAGTCGCGAAACAAAGAAAAATATCGAAATATTAAAATATTAATCTATTTCAATGGGATATGAAATCTAAGACCAATTTCTATATCTTATTTTCGATACAAAAATGCGTATAATTCATAAAATTAATTGCATCTTAATTTTAATACATCGAAAGCTCATTATTCCGTAAATTATTTACTTGACCAATGAAATACACTGAATATTTTGAAAAGAGGCATGGGATCCAGATTCTACCGTCATCATGATAATTTTGCTTTGTTAGTTACCTTGTAATTTTAAAACTTTGAACAGGTTAAAATATAAATCTTTTGGTAAATTTTAAAATTTCTAATCTTAAATTTTAATTTTTTTTTCCTTCCTTTAATCTTGATAAGAATATTTTTTCAGTTATTTTATTAAATTTGAAACAGTCCTTTATTAACTTTACATTTTCCAAACATAAGAAAATAAAATATTTCTTCCGAAATATTATATTTTTAGAATTTTACTTCTTATTTTCCAACAATATTTTAAAAACAAGTGTTTTAAACAAAACTAATAGATTTTTTCTATGATAGGATAGGATTTCATTCAAACCTCTGAAAATAAATTCATTTTTATTATTTTATTTTCATAAAATTATTTTATTTAAATTTTGAAAGTTTATTTTAATTTGAAAAAAGTATTTTAATGGAAAGAATATTTTATCGGATTGCTGCCTTTTACGCAGTTAGATTCAAGAGTTCATTTATTATTTTTTTAATTGTCTCGTTCTCAAATCATTTAAAAACCTTTTAAAATAAATTTCAAGTTCCCCAAAGTAAATCTATTAGTCTTCAAACTCAAGTCTTAACTACGTTTATTTTTCTTTTCATTAAGATTTATTACCCACTCACAATGTATATGTACATACCTATGTACAAGAAGATTTTTAAGCTTCTATCCTTAATATATCTATCTATCCTTCTCATCATAATTTTAAGTTTGTTATTAATGCTAATATTTATTATTATTTTTAGGGATCCAACACCAATTATTCCAGAACACTTAAAGTCATCAGATTACGTGAAATGGCCTACAATTAGCTCAACTAATTTCCAGTATTTAAATATAAATAATACATTGGAAGTCAGGTCCAATTTAAAAGAAACATCCTTGTCAGAATGGAACAATATTTATGAAACATACGGAAAGAAACCATTTATAACTTATTAAGTAAATTAAAGTAGCAATCGAGGGTTTATAAAATTTAACAGAGAAGATTTACAATGTGTATTAGAATACGAACTAAAATTTATCGATCAAAAGAACTTACCTGAAGTTCGATCGTAATTATATGAAAGTCCAGTCCGAAAATATTACACACTGTAGTACATGCTGTCTCTAGCTTTTGAGCACAAGGTTTAAAGAATAATAACCTAAAATTAATAAGTCCGGTCCTATCCATCCCAGCTCCCGCAATCTTTGGGTATTTGAGTGCATTTCATTTTTTAAAGTAAAGATTAATGTTGATTTGTTTTGCTGACAACCATCGACGGGAGTGGTGGGTGGGTTGTAATATTTTCGGACTGGACTTTCATATAATTACGATCGAACTTCAGGTAAGTTCTTTTGATCGATAAATTATATTTCAAGTCCAGTCCTCAATATTACACACTGTAGATGTTTAAAGAAGTTGCAGTAAAACGCCTTCGAGCGTATCATATAAGAAAGTAAACACTTGATAGTAGTTTAGTTTCCTAGATTGTAACATATTTGTTAAAATAACAGTAAACAAATGTTAAAGTCTTAATATAGAAGACATTTTAAACGTGGTACCTAATAAAGAGTGGCAGAAGAATGTCTTCTTAACAAAATACTAGTTATAAAGTGTATAATTACACAAATATAGTCTTAAGCTTAGACAAAAATAAGTTTAACCACTTTTAAATAGTCAGTACGGACTACAAAAAAACTGGATGAATTCATCAAAGGACGATTATAAAATTTAGCAAACGTGCCCGATTGTGGTGTCCAGCCAGCTGATTTTCTGATAACATCAATAGGGACACCCTTTCTCATCGCCGCCGAGGTAGAGGCGTGTCTGGTAGAGTGGGCTTTAAAAATGTCCGTATCTACTCCTGCCTCATGAAGAGTACTCTTCACCCATCTACTTAGGGTTTGTTTTGATGCCGGGCCGTGTGGTTTGCTGTGTGTGATAAATAACTTGTCACAATTTGGCTGACGTAAGGATTTAGTTGCTTCTAGATATGTTTTTAGGCATGAAGCTACGCACAGCTTTTGGTTCTCTACGAAGTATGGCAAAATAAAAGTTGGTTGAGTTTTACGAGGTCCCGATGTTTTAATAAGATCTGGGACAAGGATTATTATTTTTGAGTCATGTATTTTAATATTAGAGCATTTGATCAAAAATATTGTTTGGATCCTGTGACCTGTTGCTAGCGTCAGCAATGTAACCAGTTTACATGACAGTGACTTTAGGCTGGAATCGGAGAAATTTTCCACAACGGTTAAAACCTGGGAAGGGTCCCAGATGTAGTCATATTTTGGCTTAGGCGGCCGTAAAATGTTACCAGTGGAGTCTAGAATATCTTGAAAAAATCCAATAACGTCGGGGATTTTTCCATCAAAAGGGGATATATCTTTGGTTTGGCAATATTTCCACCATAGTTTGTACGTAGTGTTGTACTGCTGAATAGTTCCGTCACTTAAGGACTTCAGCATTGTATTTAGTGCGTTATCTGGAATCCCCCTCCTCTGGAACGCTGTCCGGATAATCTGGCGGCCCCCAGGATAAGGCTCTTTGCAAGGGGGTGCATCCTCATACTAAAGGGACAAAATAAAATGGTATCTTGGGGTCCAAAATAATGGGGTTTACCCACTATTAATGTCTTAAGTAACGTATACCAGGGTTGTGATGGCCAAAATGGAAATACAACTATTCCTGTAGCATTATCGTTTATAATTTTTTGTATCACTCGAAGGACGAGTGAGAAAGGTGGAAAAGCGTAAAAATTTAAATGACGCCAATTTATAGTAAATGCATCGACTACTACGGCCGCTGGATCTCTAAACCAAGAAACATAACTGTCACATTTATTGTTGTAACTTGACGCGAACAAGTCAATTTCGGGTTTGCCCCACAGGCTTTGAATATCTTCAAAGATATCTTGATTTAAACACCATTCTGTCTCGGGAGGCAGAACCCTTGAAGCAAAGTCTGCTTCAATGTTCTGACTTGAGCTAATATACGAGGCAAATATCCATATGTTTCTGGATTCACACCAAAGCCATATTTTTCTACTTAAGGCATTAAGAAGAGGATGTTGTACCGAACCCATCCGATTTACGTATGCCAGAGCGGTGGTATTATCTGTACGAATTAAGATATTGCAATTTTGATATTTGTTTGCAAAGTACTGTAAACCCAACATTATGCCCTGAAGCTCCAAATAGTTAATATGACTTGTTGCCTCGTATGCTGTCCACCAACCACCAGTTTCTTCGCCGTTACAGACCGCACCCCAGCCCGATAAACAAGCATCGGTACACATTTCTAGGGCAAATAAATCTTTTTTAAAATCATTTTGTGAAGAGGGAATTTTTTCCATCCACCAGGATAAATCACGTTTAGTTTCCTCAGAAATAAACATAAAAGAGTTATAATTTCCATTGCTCTCTTGTAATGCTAAGTATTTAGCGCGCTCGCAAGTTTTTGTGTATACGCGTCCACATTTTATGGCTGGGCATGCGGAATTTAACAGACCCAGGAATTGTGCAAATTTTAAAATTTTACATCTTTTACGAGATATAAAATACTGTGTCCATTTCAAAATCTTGTTTCGTTTTTCTTGTGGCAATGTGATTGTCATTCATATAGAGTTAAATATAAAACCCAGAAATCTGACTATTCTTTTCGGAGTTATAACGCTTTTTTGTTTATTTATTTTAAAACCCAAGCGAAGTAATAATGCTATGGCGAGACGTACATTCCGTACACACTCTTGTTTTGACGATCCGAAAAAAAAGTCGTCCAAATAATTTATACTCGTAACGTCGGCACAACGAAGCGTTTGCATAACTGGCTTCATGAGTTTCGTGAACCTAAAAGGAGCTGATGCTAGGCCAAACGGTAAGCAGGTGAATTCATACAGAAATCCGTCAAATAAAAACCTTAAAAATTTCCTATGCTCCGTATGGATTGGTAGGAAATAATAAGCGTCCTTCAAGTCTAACGTTGCTGCATAGTTGCCATGTTGAACTAACCTGCTTGCGGTTCTAGCATCTTCCATTTTAAAATGCGGGGCGGCAATATGTTTATTTAGATTTTTAAGATTTAATATAAATCTTTTGGTGCCATTTGATTTTTCCGCGAGGAATGTTTTTGAGATGTATTGACCTGCACATGGGGAACATCTCGTAACAGCTCCAATCTGTAAGAGATTATTTATTTCAGCCCTAGTTTGGTGGTATTCAATAGGTGATAACCTATGAGAAATAGGGCTGCGATATTGAGCAGGAATAGTTGTAAAGGGTAGTTTATAGCCTTTTAACCAACTGAGTATGATGGGAGAATCAGTTACTATTGACCATTGGTCAAGGAAAAATTGGAGACGGCCTGCATAGCCGAAATCTCTTACCTCATCTAATACTTCTTTCGTCTGAGTTTGCCCCACTGAGCATCCTTTTGACGATCCCGCTGGGTGGTTGATCTGGAGGTATGTGCCCTGTCGTGTCTTGTCTCCCCCATAGGACGAGCCGGGCGATAGTGGTTTAAATTTCGGTTCATGCCGGAAGAACCTTGGCCTGAGAATTTTGGTTGGCTCCCCACCCCTTTATTTACCCTTTTAAGGAACGAAGTATTTTTGGATTTAGAAGGGAGTTTTAATTCCTTCGTTAGAGTTTCTAATGTCTTGACGGAGTTAAGTTTTTCGCTTAAATCCGCTCCAAAAAGATATTCAGATGGCGTGCAAGTATCTGCGAAATTTTTTATGTTTTTCAAACAAGGGACAATCAAGTTTTTCCGTGTTACAGACATACGATGGAAAAGGTTCGCCAACATTCTTCCAGAGTCTCCTAGATTTCTTACAATATCATCCCTAATGTCCTCAGGGAGTTTAGTGATATTACCAAGTATTAAAGTAAGACCCTTGCCCAGAGCCGCTAAACCTTTCCCTAAGTGATTTTGCAACTCGATATAAGATGTGTCCGCCGACAGGTTAGATTTCTCTAAGGCTGCTTTGATTTCGGGATTTAGTTTAGGTGGACGAAGATTAGGTAAATTAGTGGGAATTTTATATTTCCCCAAAAGGTTCTGGCAGTCACCTTTTTTCGTGCCATTGAGCAGAATATCTTCCCACCTTACCACCAACTGTTCATGCAGTGAAAAATTGTTGCTTTCAGGTTTGTTGGGATGCTCACCTAAAATATTTAAAATATCTTCTGGTAAAATCACCGATGTCTCATCATGAATTACAATTTCATCTTTATCGGGGCTTTCACCATAAGTGATGCTACAAGCATCATCAAGAGTCGAAATTGCGCTGCACACGCTTTCGAAAGGTATATATCGGCGACTTTGCTCTGCACGAGGCAACGTCGCACTTTCCTGGTTCGAATCGAATCCGTCAGCAATTCGAGCTCGTTTGGGAGTTCTAGACCTGCTCGATCTGGTTGTCCTACTCCGTTTTCTCTCTCGGGCAGGTGCAAGCCGCTCGCGAGAGACTGAGCTGAACGAAGACGATCTCCGGTGTCTACGAGTGGGCGGATGACGTGACCTACGCCGACTGTCATGGCCGGCCTGACTGCTACGTGATCCTAACCTTGTAGCAGATCGTTGTAGTTGATATTCAAGCTTACGTAGTCTTTTTGCCAGATGTTTTGGGGAAAGTGAGGTCTCTGACCCACCCGAAGAAGGGCTTCTTACTTTACTACGCCCTTTCTCTTTGCCTTTTCCTTTTCCCATGTTGGCAATAGGTAAAGGTACTTACTAAAAGAGAATGCTGAAAAGGGGATTAGGTTCCTACTAAGAGGACATAAGTTTCAAAACTTACTCAAAAATAAAACGTAAACCTGTAAAAACATATTAAGTGTTCGTACTTACAGTATCCTATAAGGAACACTGGACAAATATTCAGATATGATTTAGAATTCACAAAACGTGTACGATCACATGTGATGTGTCACCTTAGCGCTCGAAGCACAAGAAGCACAATGAAATGCACTCAAATACCCAAAGATTGCGGGAGCTGGGATGGATAGGACCGGACTTATTAATTTTAGGTTATTATTCTTTAAACCTTGTGCTCAAAAGCTAGAGACAGCATGTACTACAGTGTGTAATATTGAGGACTGGACTTGAAATATAATAAAAAATAATTCATTTAATTTATTTTGATTTAGCTATCTTTATTCCTATAATAATCGAAATTCCAATGTTGAGCATTGAACTTAGGGTCTGTCCGCATGCGCTGATTATGAAACAAATATTTGATAAAAATCTTTTTTAAATTAATTTTATTTATTTATACAGGGTGAATGAATGATTCTCAATGATTTCGCAACGTTGCCAATGTTCGTTCTTATTAATTTCCTTCTCAAGTCCTTATTAAATCACCAAAAAACTTTAGGTAGTGATCAGTCTGAAATCCTAGTAACGGGCTGCCGTACTATTAGATTTGTGCTCATTTAAGATACTAAATGTGTATCCATGGGTTCTGCAGGTCGCAAGGGAAGAAAAAAGATTTTTCAAGTAATAAATAATTTTTCTGGTCAGTTTTTCGAATGATTGTTTTTGGAGAATTTCCTTTGTTTCTTTTAAAATGAATCTAATGCCATTTTCTTTGCTTTATTGCTCCTTAATTAATGGTGGATTTTATAAATTTTAACTTTAGGTGCTATTGTTTATTCTTAAGATTTTTGGTAGGTAGGTACCTATTCATATATAAAAGCATAAATATAAGAACAAAAATTCAATTTTATTGTAGTGTAATTAATGACTACAAACGCCTTTAAAATTTGTTCTTAGTGAGGAATGAAAATAACTACAAAGTTACTTTTAAACCACACTCGCGGAGGTGCAGAGCATGCCCCTATCGAAGGCGACAAAAAGGAAGCCTACATGCATATTCACATTAAATCTAAGTATTTTTAATAAATAAAGTACCATATAATGTTAGAATATACATTTCAACAAGGCAGGTTTAAAAAAACAATTCTCCAATTATTAAACTGAATCACAAATCCTAATTTACCCCCACCTTTCATGCTAAAAGTTTATACAGGGTCATTCACGGTGAGTAGCCTATTACTTGGGAACTAAAAAAGATATTGTGATATGTGAAATATTAGTACTCGCTATAAAATATGCTTAATGAAGATATTTTGACGTATCTGTCGCTTCCGGTTATATCGGAAGTCGGTGTCAACTTGCTTGTTTTAAACGAAACACCCTATATGTATATTATTACATTTTTTGATTCTACGTAAGATTTTAGGCAGGTTGATAACTAAACGTGTTTGACATGCAAGGTTTTATATCTAAAACGACGTTTGCAGGATTTAAAATAATTATTAAGTTTTCCTTAAGGAAGCGTTTATTATCTAATTTGGATCAGATTCCTTGTTGAAGAGACCTGCCTTAATGGGATTTTTATAATATTTTTGAACTATTAATACAGGGTGTTCAAAACATAAGATTAAAAATTAAATTGAGAAATCTGCAAAAACACTACATACAAATGGTAACCCCAAATTTTACAATTATTTTCTATTTAGCATTAAAAAAAAGGGCAAGTTTGTGTAAGGATGTCTATTCGGAATTTTTTTTTGTTTTCGCAATATTTCCAATTTAACATTTTTATATGGCGATTTTGCTGCGAATTTTAAGTTTAGTTACTCCTAGTTGGCTATAGCGGCATTGAAAAACAATCAAATGCTAAGAAAAAATTGTCACATGTTCTTGTTATTACTTTATCACATTCTCCATAAACAATTAACAAGTTAAAATAATCTTCGTATAATTAATAATTTAAGCGCCCCGGCATGATATTAACAATTTTCAAATGGTAAGTGACATCTTCATACATTTCTTTAGCATTTGACTATTTTTTAACGCCGTGATAGCCAACTAGGAGTAACTGAACTTAGAATCCGCATCAAAATCTCCATATAAACTTGTCAAATTGGCAATATTTTGAAAACTAAAAATTTTCGAAATAGACAATAACCATACACAAACTCTTTATTTTTAATGCTAAATAGAGAATAATTATAAAATCTTTTTGAAAATGTTGATTTTTTACAGTTTTCTCAATTTCATTTTTAATCTTATTTTTTGAACACCCTGTATTTTAGTTTAAAAATATTATAAAAAAATCTATTCAAGCAGGTCCTTTTCAATAAGAAATCTGACCCAAATTAAATAATAAAAGCTTCGTTAGATGAAAAATTAGATTATTTTAAGTTCCGCAAACGACATTTTTTACATAAAACTTTAAATATGTCAAACATACTTAGAGGTACCTATAAGGCATGATATACAAAATGTAATAATGCAGGGGAACACCATTTAAAATAAGCAAATTGACATCAACTTCCGGTGTAACCGGAAGTGATAGATACGTCAAAATATTTTCCGTAAATATATCTTTTTTAGTTTCCGAGATCTTTTAATAGACTATTCACCGTGAATGACCCTGTATATATACATCTATTACTACCAGAATTCATGGAAATATTTGGAAACGCCCTTGAGATATCTCCTTGTACAGGGCCGGATTTTAGCATAGGCTACATAGGCTGCAGCCCGTTTTGGGTCATTTTGCCATAAATCCTAATACTTCATTACGCAAAATTGTTGATGCGACTGGTATTTCATTAGGCATGGGAATTTACATGGAGGCATTTATTTAGATATGTTGGAAAATACCATCAATCCGCTTATCACTGAAACCATTGAAAACCAAATCGAAGACCTATACTTGATGAGGCTGAAATATATTTCCAGCAAGATGGCGCTCCTCCTCACTATGTTCTTCCGTTTCGGCAATGGCTAGCCAACGAGTTTCCAGATAAATGGATAGGGCGAAGAGGGCCTATAGAATGTCCTGCTAGATCTCCTGACTTGACGCCATTAGACTTTTTTCTATGGGGCCATTTGAAAACTATTGTGTTCACTCCCCAACCTAACAGTTTGGATGAACTTCGTCAATGCATCACCGAAAGCTGCCATGATCTCCCACAACATGTTTTTGAAAATATCCTTCAGAGTAGGGAACTTTTACAAGTCAGAGATATGGATTAATCCATGGATTAATCCAACACCAATCCCCCCACTCTTCAATATCAATCCACATACAAAACAATCCCCCCACTCCTCTCTCTACTCTTCCAAATAATCCACAATACCAAATAATCTCCACACCTATTTTTCACGAAAAATCCTCCCACTCTTCCCCAAAAAATTCTTATTTGAGACCATAGCAAATAATTTTATAGTTAGTTATGTATCCTTCATGGTTCCGTAATTATTCTCTCCGTTTCGGTGTTGTAAAAAGAAGTCGTTGTTTAGTTTGTCAAAAATTAATAGTAAATAGTAATTTCAGTTGTATACAGTATTGTTTAAATTGTTGTCAAATTAGACCGGTTAAAACAAGTGACGAATGTGTTGATTTTAATAGAAGTCTTATGCGTGACCAATCAATCCCTAAAAATAAGTGGGTTGGTTTCAACTAATGAAAGCAGATCATGTTAAAACTTAAACATGAAATAAAAGTGTTGAAAATAAAAAAACACTTCGTTAACGCCCGCTATAGACTCTTACAAATAGACTGTGATGATAATGATTTATTAATGTTGCTTGAAGAAGCTATAATTTTATGTGATAAAGTTATTACAGGATTCATTAGAGCTAAATATTTTAACGATCACATAAAGCTTATAAGTTTAGGATTAGATTCACATGTTTGGTTAAACTTAATGAGAGAAGAAAATCTAATTGCAGAGGAATAAGTAAGTTCTCTTCAGTTATAATTTAATCATATAAGATGTATCAATGCAGTGATTGCAATAAAATGTTTAAACATCAATCAAATGTTAATAGACATAAAAGAGAATCATGTCCCAATATACCAACTTGTTCCCGTATAAAAAGGAAGAATATGCAAATATGTGATGTACCAACAAAGAAGCCTAAGATAGAAGAATCAATATGTGATGTACCAACAAAGAAGCCTAAGATAGAAGAATCTCAAATACCTAAACTTATTTTATCACGATGTAAAGATTGTGATACTTGGTATGTTAAAAATAAACTCAGTGCGCATTTACGTTCAAACATACATAAAAGTACATTTAAAAGTGACGATAATGTGAAAATTATAACTTCAGCGTTTAAAGACAGAATTATATCCTATATGCTGCTTCCCTCGAAAAATTATGTGAACATTGATGAATTTTTTGATGACGTAAGACAAAAGTTCATAAGTTTAATTAATGAACAGTTAGTCAAACATAGATGTGTAAAAATAAATGTAGAGTTATTTGGTAACTATCTTTTACAAACAAAAGAGACAATAGCAACCAAATCATTTAATACTAAAAATAAGATTATATCATCAACAACAAATTTAAGTGGAATTTATAAGGAATTCTTATCTGAAATTAAAGAGAAAGTTTCAATATTCGCAGAAAATGGTTCAGGTTGGGCTTTAGAAAAAATATTACATTTAGAAATTAACATTAACAAATACAACCCAATCAGAGCATCTTCATATATACCTTTACCAAAAGAAATTGCAAATAAACAGGGTGTAATTAATATTAAAAATAATGATTCTTATTGTTTCGGTTGGAGTATTATAAGTGCATTATTTCCAAATGAAAAGAATGTTGATAGAACAAGGTCATACCCAAATTTTTTTGATTTTCTAAATTTCGAAGGAATAGAATTTCCAATAAAGTTAAAAGATATAGCGAAATTTGAAACAGTAAATCAGATATCTGTGAATGTTTATGGTTTAGAGAGTCTCTATGAGGACAATAAACGAAAATATGAAGTAGTAGGTCCTCTTCATTATACTACTAAAAAACTTCCAACACATGTAAATTTGTTGTTGATAAGTGATGCTGAAAAGAGTCACTATTGTTGGATTAAAGATATGTCTAAACTGTTATCATCTCAAATCAATAAAACTGGCTATAAAAAATATTTTTGTGATGGTTGTTTAATTTATTTTAATTCTTTACAAAAATTAGAAATTCATCAAAAAAATGATTGTAATCATTTGTATACAAGAGTTCCCACCAATGAAATAAAAATAAATAAGTATGGTCAACATATACCAGAAAATATTCTACAGTTTGAAAATTTTCAAAGACAGGTTAAAGTTCCTTTTGTAATATACGCAGATTTTGAGTGCTTCTTGAAACCGTTAAAATTTGAACAACCCCAAAACGATTTAGATTCATATACAATGAATACGTTTAAACATGAACCATACGCCTTCTCATATTTTATTAAATGTTCATACGATGATTCTTTGTCGATGATAGATTCTTATTTCGGTTTAGATGCAGCTGATGAATTTTGTAAACGAATTGAGGGGCATGTACATAGAATCTATAATAACCATCTTAAGTATAGAATAAAAATGCTTCCTTTATCCAATGAAGAAAAATTGTATTATAAAAATACTACTATATGTCATATATGTAATGGAAACGTTGAAGAAAATGAAAAAGTAAGAGATCATGATCATTTAACAGGGAAATTTCGGGGTGTAGCTCACAGCATTTGCAACTTAAATTTCAAAATTCCATATTTCATACCTATATTTTTTCATAATTTAACTGGTTATGATAGTCACCTATTTATTAAGCAATTGTGTTGTGAACAAGATAATATCGATGTATTGGCACAAAATAAAGAAAAATACATTTCATTTTCCAAATCAATCCAGGTCGATAAATATAAAGATAAAGATAATAAAGAAAAAAATCTGTTTGTTAAAATGAGATTTTTGGACTCCTTTCGCTTTGTTGCAAGCTCGTTAGAGTCACTTGGTGATAGTTTGGAATCAAGTCAATGTGTTGAAATTAAAAAACAATTTCAAGATCCAAACCAGTTCAATGAAATTCGAAAAAAAGGTGTTTATCCCTATTCTTATGTCAATTCATTTGAAAAATTGGATGAAAATCAACTTCCAAGTATTGATCATTTTTATGACAAACTAAAAGATGAAGCAATAGATCCTTCAGATTACAATAGAGCGATTAATATTTGGAAGTTATTTAATTGTAAAACGTTAATGGATTATACAAAAGTTTACTTGTTATCTGATGTTCTTATATTAACTGATTTTTTTGAAGCATTTCGAAATGTATCATTAAATAATTTTAACCTGGACCCAACCCAATATTATACATTACCTGGTTTAAGCTGGGACGCAATGTTGCGCAAAACAGGTGTGAAATTAGAATTATTAACCGACATAGATATGCTTCATTTTTTTAAAAATAGTATAAGAGGTGGTATTTGCCATTGTAGCGTTCGCAAAGCTGAAGCCAATAATCCAAGTTTTCAAAATTATGATTCTAATAAACCAAATTCATATATAATGTATTTAGATGCAACTAATTTATATGGACATAGTATGGGTCAATACCTCCCTATCAGCGATTTTTCTTGGATGTTGAGGGAAGAAATTGAAACGCTTGATGTTTTATCTATACCTGATGAGGGTGAATATGGTTGTGTTTTAGAAGTAGATTTAAATTATCCTCAAAATTTACATGAAAAACATAACGAACTACCATTTTTATCAGAAAATATTTATGCACCTGATTCTAAACAGAAGAAATTAATTTGTAATTTAACCAATAAGGAAAAGTATGTAATTCATTATCGAAATCTTAAACAAGCAATTCAAAATGGGTTAAAATTAACTAAAATTCATAGAGTTATCAAATTCAAACAAGCCGCATTTCTAAAACCATACATCGATTTAAATACTGAAATGAGAAACAGATCTAAAAATAAGCTGGAAAAAGATTGTTACAAATTATATAATAACGCTATATATGGCAAATCTTTAGAGAATATTGATAAGCGCGTCGATATAAGATTAATCACTCATTGGGAAAATATTGGTAAGCAGCAGGGGGCTCAAACATTGATTGCTAAACCAAATTTTAAAAATTGCTTAGTTTTTAATGAAAATTTTGTTGCAATACAGATGGAACGAGTTAAAGTGACTTATAACAAACCGGTTTATATTGGATTCTCAGTCTTGGAATTATCAAAAACTGTAATTTATCATTTTTATTATGATTATATCAAGAGCAAATATGGAGACAAAGCTACTTTATTGTATACGGATACTGATAGTTTGATTTTACAGGTAGAGACGAAAAACTTTTATCATGATATGCAGGAAAATTTAGACAAATTTGATACATCTAATTATAATGAAAACAATATACATAATATAACTAAAAACAAATCTGTGTTAGGACGAATGAAAGATGAGTTTGCTGGTCAACCGATATTAAGTTTTTATGGCACAGGAGCAAAAGCTTACTGTGTTAATTTGGAAAATAAATCCGAAAAGAAAGCAAAAGGTGTAAAAAAGTATGTTATTCAAAATTCTATTACAAAACAAGACTATAAGGATGTTGTTGAAAATTCTGAAATTAAATTTAGGAAAATGAATATATTTCATTCAATTTTACATGAAATGTTTACGCAATTAAAAAATAAGGTTGCTTTGTCTCCAAAAGATGATAAACGTTACATAATTAAAGATTCCTTTAGAACCCTAGCTTGGGGACATAAACATGTAGATATTTTAGAATCCAAAATTGGTGATGATGAGGATGTTAATGAAGTAATTGATAAGCTTAAAAAGTTAGTTCATGATGAATATAAAACCTAAAATCTAAGAAAATATATTTTATTTTAAAGATGTTGGTGTTTCCTGTAGGACTATTATTTCTTTCAGCGTTTGTGAACAATACTTTATTCATTCAAGTTCATCCAAATATTCGCGAAACATTTATATGTTTATCTGTCAATAATGAAGGTAATGACACTTGGCCAATAGCATGGAGAAGAATGAACATAAACAATGAACTATTTACATTCAAAGTAAATGATGATACTATTATTAGTGCTACCACTATCCAGTATAAGTTGCGCTTCATATATTCCAATAAAACGGATTCAATGACAGAAAAATGGAATCATTTGTATACAAAATCTCAAGAATGTAATTTAAGCATATGTATTATATTATTAATAATAATGTTTATATTATTTATATGTGCATTTGGTTATATATTGTTTAAAGCATATTTGTTTTATAAATAAATGTTTACAAGTGTTCATGTGTTTTATTGAAACAAGTTAATTACAAATAAAAGTTTATCCATAACAATTTTTATAATTATATAACAACTTAACATTAGCTACTGCACAATGCCATGGATTACTATTCTTGTGAAAATAACACTCTGGAATTTTCTTAAATCTACTTAATTTCGGCTCTCGACCAATGGGGATAGCATGAATCAGATCTTCATCTAAAAACTTTTTTAAAAAGTTTGCTTTTTCATTTCCTTTCACGATAATCCGGGGTGAATCATAAAGTTTTAAAACATTCTTTAAAATATCATCAATTTCATTAACTTCTATATTTCCAAGTCCCCATTCCAATCCATGATACTCTTCAGCCCAATTCACCAATTTTCGATCATCAACAGATAACATATTTGCATGAAATGGTGATTTGAATAAATAATTTGAGCAACGAATCCCATCATAAATTGCTAGTTCTTTTGGAATATATCCAAACGAAGATAGATAACCTTGAATATCGATAAAAATATCCGTCTTACATTCACCCATGATTAATCAGTAAGTGAGTATTTGAAATTAAAACCTCTTCTATATTACCCCCACCTACTATATCACAATTATTTTCTTATTTAAACAGATTAGTTGAGTTCTACTAACATTATTTCTTAAATAGCTAATCTATGTATAACCTCAAAATGCAACAAGCTCAATCCAAGAATGAAGAATTTAGTAAAAAGCACAATACCGCTCTCATCAATGAATCTACATACTACATAAACAACTCTAAATCCAAATGGGTTAGCGTTGGATTTTCCTTAAAACGAAAATATATTCCAGTCATTAAACTAGGTGGATTAAAATATAATCAAAATGTTATTTTTGATGAAAATCAGTGGCTTTCATTCCTGAATAATCAGGGAATTATGTTAAGTTTCATTTATTCTAACAACTTTGGATGGCAACCAATCCATGGAAATGGATATGAAATTCACTTTGTGTTTATCAATAACTCAAGAATTATTAAAATTGTTCAAGATGATTGCAACGAAATATTCCTAGCAGGCGATTCCATAAATGAACTTTATAGTTTGATAAATTTAATTAAGTATCGTTTCGATATTTTAAAAAATCAGGAATTTTCAAAATATTATAATATTTTAGTTAGTGGAATTTCTATTAAGAATGGTGATTTAATTCAAAATGTTTATGATGTTATTACACCATTTATAAATACAAATAGTATAAACGTTTGTTGTGTAATGGAGTTATTAAACTTTTATTCAGATTGTGTTGTTGAGGATGTAGAAACATACGCATGTAATGAATTTGTAAAAAGTTGTATTGAAAAATAAAAATAAATGTTCAAATATGTATTTTATTCCCCACCCATAACTATAAAATTTAGTATTTAATACCATAATTTCATTTAATTTTCCACAAGATGTGGATGGTATATGCACGTGAACGTGTTGCATTTAACTTGACATCAGCTGTTGAAAATTTAGCTTACCACTTTAGTAATTTAGAATTTGATGCAGAACATGAAGCCGAATATGGATTCGAAAGATTTTTTACATACGAAGAATGTATGGAAATGGCTAGGAAATATGGAGATGCATCGGAAGCATGTAATATATTTTTACATACTTCTGATTTACGAATCTTTCTTAACAAAATAAAAGAAATGGGATTTGAAAATCAGTTACATGAAGTGAAAAAATTTGTTTCACCAGAAATTATTCAAGAAGTGTTTTTGTAACTTTTTTTAAAATAAAAAAAAACGTAAATATATATTTTTTTGTTTTATTCTTTCATTATACTATCATTAAATAAAGTATATACATTAGTAAGTGCACAAATGCTTGGTGATTTGGAATGATAGAAACATGATGGTGGTTTTTCAAATAACGGTGGATATTCAGCAACTTCAGTCACTGGACTTAACGAGTATTTTCTTATATATTCAGATTTCTCTATACCTTTCACGTAAACACAATCCACATTTTCTGTTAAATCTTTTATAATTTCAGAAAATTTGTGTATCGGTGTATATCCTACACTCCATGGAATACAATGATGATTTTTCATTAACCAAACAGCTTGTTGATGTAAGTCTGGTGGTAGATACTTCATATTAAATGGAGATTTAAAGATATAGTGACATATTTTGGTTCCATCAAAAGCAGCTAATTCCTTTGCAAAAAATTTATTTTTTTCTATTTTGAATCCTTGAATGTCAATAATTAGAACGTTCATATTTTTAGAAGTGAGAATCTTTTATACATGGATTTCTTTTCAGAATAATCTTGTATTTGCTGCTTTAGTTTTTTTAACTCTTCTAAATAAAGATATAGGCGAGATTCTAGTTCTTCTGACATAATGACTGTGAATTTACTTATTTCATAGGTTATATACTGACACATTCATTACATTTGTCTAACAATTTTCGTTAGTGGATTATAACTAAAAATTTTATCATGGAGAATAAGACAGTATACAGATGTATCCTTCTTAATATTACTGTTTGTTTCAAATTCAATTCTCATTACTACGGAACCTGTTTGGATCGATTCCTTTTGATGAGAGCAGTCTATATGAATAATAGGACATTTTTCTTTAAAACTTTGAGGTGTAAAAATTGGTTCATTTGGTATCCCATAATAAGAATGTCTAAAATTGGCAAACATTTCATAAAGAGCGGAAAACTTGTTGTCTTTATAGTTTAAATACAAATCATGATAGGGATACCTCTCTGAATTCAAAAAAACTCTTATATTTGTTAAATCAACATTATCAAAATGACTCATATCTTTTTGAACATCACCTTTTCTATTTTCTTGGAAAGCAATGATCACATGACGTGGTGATTCCGTTTTACTTGTAGTCTTCACCGGCCAGGTATGACGCGTTGTTTCAGGTAAAGAAGAGTATTCAATAAGTTCCCAACTTCTAAAACCTATAATTAATTCTCTATTTGATTCAATTATTTTTGATAGGGCTAATTGTTGTGGTATATCAACTGAAATATGTGGAATTTTCCAAAATATCTTATCAAATATCACTTTTGGTGTTTCTATAGTAGTTGTAGGTGGTTCCACATCATCCTTAAAGAAAACACCATCTAAATCATTACTAGCTCTAATCAGAACTAGTTCCTGTTTCATATTTAAAATTATTTTTTTATAATCTTCAAAAAATCCCATAAGCAGTTTTAGAGGTATTGATACATTAAATTTTCCATTTTCATCAACTAATATTCTATCCGCTTCTCTTCTATCAGGAAACCAACCACTATTTTGTAATTTTAAGCTTTCATTGGTATTGAATGAAAGATAACCTTTTAATGTTGACGTAATACCTACATTCCTTACAGAATCTATAGTTATTCCGTTAAGCTCATATCTTAATTCTCTAAACAGATATGCGATAGCATTGTTTATAAATCTCAATTTTTTTGTATATTTGCCCTCATTATTCATCAAAGTTCCTTCAATATAGAGAAGACTCTCTGAAGGTATAGTATAAGCATCAAGTTCCTGTATCGGTATACGAATTTCATCATTGTAATCAAATTTTGAAGAAATAAATGGTTGATAAGTATGTAATTCTGAACTAACTATTGAGTTATCAACATAAAGTTTTTCATTAACGTTCAGAATATCCATTACTTTAGAACTTTAAAACCTAGTGACTGAAGAAATTTGCGATTTTTTGGTGTTAACACTTTGATGTGATTCCTATTACTAGTTTTTTGAGTTAAATTTCTCTTTTTATAAGTTTTTGGGTAGGGTTGAACTTTAAATTGATGTGGTATATTATATCTAACAACCATATTATATATCTGTTTTTAAATGTAATCTAACAGTTATCGTTTCTTCGCGAAAATTTATTAAATCTCCGTCTTGATCAACAATTTTGACAGTAATGTTGTTTATTGTTTTAACGCTGACTGGGAAGTATAGTATTGGTAATGGCGACTCAACTATTTTATACCCCGGAGCAACCGCTGGAAAAAACTGGTGAATAATATGAACTGGTTTGCCATTGCTAAAAGAGCCTACACAAATATTACAATCAATGCATATAGCATTTACCTTGCTTATGTTAGTAACTTGATCCGACTCATCGTTTACAAACGAATCAATTTTTCTTTCGTGAAAACCTAAAATCTTTCCAATAGAATCTTTTTTAGTAAAATCAATCGGCTTTGAGCACAAAATTTGACATTTTAAAGTATTAGTATTTGGTTTTAAAACAAATGCCACTTTTTCAGTAAATATAATTTCTAGTTTAGTTTTTATATAATTTTCAATATCTTCTATATCATAAGTTCCTTCCGGAATTGTTATAACTTGATCTCCTATATAAATTTTGTTTCTTCCCCTCTCGACGTTGGGGATGCTCATGAACGATTCGAAGTCAGCCAACCCTAAATAAAACTCTTTATCATCATCCAAGTATATAGGTGGATTAAAATTTGCTGACAATATTGAAGTATTTCCCGATATTGCAATTGTGGTAGACATTATTGAACACTGTTAAATTTTTCTTACATCATATTATTATATAGAAATTGAATAGAGAGCTGTCCACAGTTATACGAATCATTTTTTTGTTTTACATCATAATTATAATAGGTTTTTATATTTCCGCTGCTATTAAAATATTTTACAATCTCAATAGGGGGTTTTAGATTACCATAACTATCAAAATATAAAACACTATTTTGACTTTTGATATATGCAACCCAATGAGTACCCACATTTTGTTTGCTATCTAAATTTACTATACCACTTTCTTGTATTTTAATTTTGAGTGGTAGATTATCTCGCATAAAAACACCTCTAAAATGTGGAATTTTTAAATTTTTAACGATCTTAATTATATCGAAATTTGTTAGCGCCCTATGAGGAAATTTTATTTGAACTTTTTTTTTCTTATAGATTTTCTTTTAATAGAGCCTCCTTTATATGGTTTAATGAACAACCCCTTCCCCTTTGAAACCCCTTTACCGCTTTTATATGGTTTAATATATAATCCTTTTCCCTCCATTGCTTGGTTATGGCGATGAAGTTCTTCCATTTGTTGTTTAGATACTTTAATATCATTTATTCGCAATACCTGCAGCTCCGCCCCCTAATGCACCAAGGGCTCCTAAAATAGGTAGCAAGAGGGGTAAGAAACCTCCTATTGTCTTGGGGGGTTTGATAATCCGTTTCCTTCTTGTTAGTTTTCCACCTTTCTTTATCCCCATCCCAAGTTTTCTTTTACCCTTCATTATTCCTGTTATCGTTAATGCTGCAAGTTTTTCTCCGATTGAGGAACTTTTTGCTTTAACTCTTTGCCAAGCTTTATCAGCTAATATCTTATCTGCGTCGTGTCTTTTTGTTAAGTCTTCTGATTTTGAATATGCTATATCATGGTCTCTACAAGCAGCGTCCAATGGATTAATACCAAACTCACCTCTGTTTATTCGTTGTTCTAAGTGAGTACCTGGCCCACAAAATTGGTATCCGGGAATATGAACTTCAAAAGGTAACTTATCAATAAGTTTATTTATTAACCCCAATCCTCTCTTTTTGACGTACTTGTTAGATATAGTGGATTGATGTGGATGTAGAATCATTTTATAGTTTTGAGTTGATCTGTCTACTGTTAGATATATTGTATTTCGTTGCTATAAATAGTTCAGTGTTTTGTTATAAGAGGTCAAGATGAGAGTTGTAAAACAATATTTTTCACTACCTGTAACAAACCATGATGAAAAAAATTTAACGAAACAATTTAGAAAACATGGTGATTTGTTTTGTGGAGAATCGAAACGTTGTTTGGTTGTTGGAAGTAGTGGTGGGGGGAAAACAAACGCTGTGCTAACATTGCTTGAGCACCCTAATGGACTTCGATTCGAGAATGTTTACCTTTATTCAAAATCCCTACAACAACCAAAATATGAATATCTTAGAAATTTACTAAAACCATTAAAGGACGTTGGATACTTTGAATATGACAATGATGAAAATATTATACCACCCAATGAGATTAAACCAAATTCTGTTATAATATTTGATGATATACCATGTCAAAATCAGAGTATTATAAGAGATTATTTTACTCTTGGGAGACATAAAAATACAGACTGCTTTTTTATTTTTCAAGGTTACTCTTCTATACTTAAAAGACTAATTCGAGAAAATACAAATCTTTTAATTCTCTTTAAACAGGATAATATGAGTATGAAACATATATATAATGATCATTGTATGATGGATATGACATTCGAGCAGTTTAAAAATATATGCTCATACTGTTGGAAAGAACCATTTGGTTTTCTCGTTATTGACAAAGATTGTGAATTAAACGTTGGTAGATATAGGAAACAATTTGATTCTTTTATATGTATATAAATACAATAAATTTAATAATCTAACACATTTTTTAAATATCATCCATGGATAAACGATTGGCTAGAGAGTTAGTCAAGTCGAGAAAAGCAGTAAAAGAAAAATTACGGATTTTAAAATTGTCAACATCTGCTACACAATCTCAACTGGAACAAACTTACAAACCAATAACACAACCATTACAACAATTAATTTCAACAATTGGTAAAACCGAACTGGTTGATTATAAACAAGAGCCTACAGATTTTGATTATAAATTATTAACTCCAAAAGCGTATCAAACTTCAACACCAAATAAAGTAAAACAAAGAATAAAAACAGGAAAAACACCAATATTACCAACCGAACAACCATCATTTTTTGATACATCTATAGCTTCATTAAGTGAACTACCTAGAATAACTCAACTACCATCTATACAAGAAACTAGTATCATAGCTGAATCGACACCTCCTTCCGATTCGAATGATACAATTGAAAATCTGAATCTTTCAGATATCTTAGAACAGACTAGACAATCAATTCAAACTCATGTTGATTCTACTGGTTATCAAAAGTGGATAGAAAGCTTTCATGAATTACCTCGAATATATATTGATGAAGGTGTTAGAGATCTAGATCGAAAATTCGACCATAATTACGGTATAGTTCATGACATAGAACGTGATAAATTTTTTTTAGGTTTAACTCTAAAACCCGTTGACATTATAGGAAAAGATATAAGGGTTGAAAATATAACATATCCGGGTACTGTAGGTTTATATGAATTGCTCTTTAAGAAACAACCTCATGGTTATAAAAATGAAGACTTGGATAATTATATGGATATTTTAAAGAGAACTAATGCATATCGCAGAAATTTCAATCCTGATGAACAGGTTCAAGGAAGTTCATCTAATAAATATGTGACAATTATTGGTCCATATCTACAAAAGAAAGGAATTACAAAATCTAAACTTACGACACCTGCGAAACGACTTGTTCAAGCATTTAATAAACCTATTGCTCCATATAGAAAAACGCGACAACGGAAAGGAGAAGGTCTTAAATTGAAAGTTAACAAAGCGAATACAGACTATGTTTATTGGGATAATATAAATGAACTTGTTGATAGACTACGGCTTCTATTAGCGTCTACAACTGCCGGACATACAGGTCATAATAATGAAATAATTTCTATAGTTGAAGAATTGAAGGAAGCTAAAGTTATACTATAAACACACTATTTTTTTCATTTTTAAAATGACAGTTGACAAATTTGCTAGACATATCTCAAAACGCTACAAAATGAATGACATTAAAGATCTTGTCAAAAAAGTTGAAAATGAAGTATCAAATAATTTAAACAACATTTTAGACCTCGAAAAAAAATTTGCTGAAATAAAATCCTTTGCCACAGATTTAAATATTAAGGCAAATATTGAAAAAATGAACATGGATATTAAATCATTGCAAGACTTCGTTAAAAATGAAAATATTATTTTAAAAGCAGATATAGAAAAAATAAATGAAATAATGAGAACAAACATTAAGGAAGTAGTATTTTTCAATGCAAAACAGAAAATTAAAAAATTAAAAAAAGGATGTTGAAAATATAATAACGACTAAAAAAGAATTAGTAGATGATATCCTTAATGGTCGACAAATATATGAATTACCTTTGACAGAAAGACAGATTATTACTGGTATTAATTCATGCATAGAAAATATCAAGAAAAAAATAATTGAAGAACTGAATAAAATAGATAAAGGAATGGGTGAATTAGATACTTTAATTAATGCCGCATCGCTGAAATATCTAAACACTAAAGTTAAAGATGCTCTTAATGATTTAAGCAAAGAAATTGATAAAATTAAGGAATATTTAAAAGGAGAAGATAAAGTAATTTTATCTCATAAGCTTAGAGAATGGGATGATACGTATAAGAGCTATTGGGATAATTATTTTCTATTGTAATGTCTATCAAGGAAGCAGTTGTTAACGAGTTGCATAGACCTGCTAGAAAAAATTATCCGAGACGTAGGGTTATTATTAAAGGGTTGAATGATTTATGGCAAGCTGATTTGGTTGAAATGCAACCTTATGCAAAATTTAACAGGAAGTATAGATACATTTTGGTTGTTATAAACACCTTTTCGAAATTTGTATGGGCGCTACCTGTAAAATCAAAAACTGGTAAAGATGTAACAGCATCTATGAAAAAAATTTTAATTGATGCAAAAACTACCCCAAAAAATTTACAATCGGATAGAGGAAAAGAGTTCTACAATAGAGACTTTCAAAACTTGATGGAAACGTACAAAATCAATCATTACAGTTCATTTTCAAATTTAAAAGCAAGTATTGTAGAAAGAGTCAATAGAACCTTAAAAAATAGAATGTGGAAAAAATTTAGCATGCAAGGTAATTATAAATGGTTAGAAATATTACCTGAAATAGTTTCAGAATACAACAATAAAAAACATAGGACAACAGGAATGAAACCAATAGATATTAATAAACGTAATGAAAAACTTATTTTAAAATCAGTATATACTCATATAAAAACTGTTGATCAAGGGTCAAAGTTTAAAAAAGGTGATTTTGTAAGAATAAGCAAGTATAGAGAGCTGTTTTCTAAGGGGTATAAACCCAGCTGGTCAAATGAAATCTTTCAAATTAAAGAAATTAAATATGCGAATCCGACAACATACTTACTCCAGGATGAAAGAAAAGAAGATATTTTAGGGCGTTTTTATAAACAGGAGTTACAAAAAGTTCAATATCCAGACGTATTTCTAGTAGAAAAAATTTTGCGAAGAAAGGGAAATAAAGTCTACGTGAAGTTCTTAGGGATGGATAAATCTAGCAATTCTTGGATACCAAGATCTGAGATGATATAATGTATTTAAAAAATAAAAATTATATAAAAAGTTCATTGTATATTTTATTTCTATGTTTATCTTCTAAGACATTCTTTAGCAGCTTTTCTGTATACATGATTCGATTTTGAAAACGGTATCTATCCAATATATACTGCGCATAATTACTCTCTCTCGATTTTCTGTAGGCATACTCCCATACAATCAAAGTATGAGTAATATTCTTTTTTTCATTAAAGGTCACCAACTTCTTCATTATTTTTTAATTTATAATGAAGGACATCTATTTTTATATATATCCCCCCCTATAAGTAGATCAAAGTTTCAAAAAAATATAAAATCATGCAACATAGATTTTTTCAATATTAAAATCTCACTTCAAATAACTTAGTTTTAATTGGTTGCATGCATCAGTTCATTAAACGCCATCAGTTCATTAAACGCCATCTGTTCATTAAACACCATCTGTTCATTAAACAGCATCTGTTAATTAAACATAATAAGCTGCAGTTCATTAAACTTGTTGCATGATAATGGTAAAATATAATTCATATGTACTTCAACAAGAAACGAGAATAAAAAAATCCAAAGAGAATTTCCTATAAATTTGCAATCAAAATTTCTATAAAAATATTAATTATCTTTAATTGTACACTGCAAAAAAATTTTCAAAGTATTGATTGATTTTAATAATAAGTTATGGAAACCTTCGACACAGCTTGCAAAAAAAATATATTTTACCTAAAGAAAACGGATTATTACCAAAAATTTTCAAAAAACTCACATGTATTTCGAAAGCTCAAAGAAGAACGGATAGCATCTTGACGAATAATACCCCCTTTTGCTTATTATAATATAAATGGTAGCATTTCAAAATTACTCTATCATTTATATTATCAAGAAACGAGAATAAAGAAAGTTGGAGTATTTCCTAAAAAGAGTGAAAAACTTTTTTCTATAAATTTGCAATAAACTAATTTAAATATAAATTACCGCAGCATGTAATATTAATTATCATTGTAGACGCTCACTGCAAAACATATGATGATTCATTTTTAAAGATTAAATGAAATATAAATTACCTTATAGGTACATGAAATTTTTTTCTGTTCAACGTAGAATCAAAACTTTTTTATTATCGAATTCAAATTGCATCCTTCTGTGGATTTAATTATGGGGCTATGCTTCTAGATTTTACAAACATTATATGACAAAATAATTCAAATTTATTATTATTATATAACGCTTGTTTGGTTTATTTCAAAGTCATTCTAAATTTATATTAAGTGAAATCAATATGGAAAGGAGTTTTGTATGTGTTATCTGTAAATTTCGCTTTAAACAAATAATATTATTTGACACAGGAGAAATTAATAATCCTTTCATATTTGAATCAATGTGTACTGAGTGTGTGCTCAAACAAATAAAAAATTAACAAACAGTAAAATAAACAAATCTATAAAATATTGTATAATGAATTATAATAAAGGACATTCCACTCAATAAAGAAAAAAGTATTTTGGAAAATCGTAAATAGAAATACCTGTAATGATTTCACAATTTCACTTTTCAATTTAACTTTTCAGAGCATTATTTCGCTAAGACATAACCAATAAAGGAAGCTAGAGAGAGAGACCTAAATTACCACTAATGTAGGCGGGGAGACATATTTTACTAAGGAAGCGAGGGAGAATATAGGCAATAGACAAACCTTCTGCAGAATACTTTTTTTCTTAGGGAATGATATAAATTGATAGCACAGTGCTTCGAATAATTATTCTTCAAATAAAATTTTCATAGTTCAGATCATTTTAAAAAATTACAATACTAGAAAAACATGGGTTCAAAGCCTAGAATTAATGAACTCGCGCGTTTAACCGGGTGCATCAATGTGTTAGAAAATAGAATAATTCATCCACCACAAGATGAAATCGACTTGGCAGTGCAAAACATATTAGACCAAAACCTCCCCGTTAATATATGGGGTGACATTGAAGACGTAATTGGTGTTCCAAATATTGATGTTGTAGAAAACCATGTTCCAGAACAACACTGTGTGCCGGAACAGGTCGCCGATGTTCCAGATGTTCCAGAAATCGAGGATCCGGAACATATCCAAGAAAATCCTATAGCTGAGCAACTATTAATAAACGACATAGACATGGACTTTTTCGACGAAACCTTAGAAAGAAGGGCAATGTTGGAACTAGACTTGGGTTCGCAGATTGAAGAAATAAAAAGGACAAGAATGAATATGCAGATTAGACTTAACAAATACAATTCGATGGTTGCAAATATTTCCGAACTATTGGTCAATCTTAATAAACGGGAACAAATTTTGCTGGACAATCACTGTGCTGTGTTAAATAGCGATAGATTAATCGCACTTATAAATAATCCCTTGTGATTCTTTAATTATATCATTCAATAACTATTTTGTATTAACATGTATTTTCATTATTTTTCAAATTTAAATTTTCAAATTTTTATGTTTTTGTAACAAAAGTTTTATCATGTCGGCTATTGTATATTTTTAAAAAAATTGTAACAAAAGTTTTATCCCGTATACTACCATTCAATAATTATTTTCTTTTTAACATGTATTTTTTTCAAATTCATTTTTAATTGTTAATTTTTTATGTCATGCAGGCTATTGTATTTTTAACAAATTGTAACAAAGTTTTATCCCGTATACTACCATTCAATAATTATTTTTGTTTTAACATGTATTTTTTTCAAATTCATTTTTAATTGTTAATTTTTTATGTTAAAGTTTTACCATGCAGGCTATTGTATTTTTAACAAATTGTAACAAAGTTTTATCCTGTATACTTTTAAGTACTAGACATTGTAGTTTTTAAAATGATCTGAAATTTGGAAATTTTATTTGAAGAATAAAGAAATACTACACGATTGATTGGTTTTATTTTATTTCATCCTTTTTTAGTTACATCGTATTATATATAGTAAAATAAAAAATTAATTTTCTAAGTTACTATACTCCAATCACCCTCTATGTCTTTATAAATGATTTACTGTGCTAATTATAGTTAAAAAGGTTGAAAGCGTCGTAATAAACAAAACACATATCAAATGTTATACTATGAGTGATTTCACTGTACTATTTGTATTTTTCAATGGTGTAATAAAATTTATAACATATAAACTCACCTGTTGAGAATTTTGTCGCAATACGATGAAAATTACACAAAAACAATGTTAATTCACACACCGGATTGAAATTTAGGAACGGTCCAGAAGCACAAACTTTACTGTGATGTGTAAAAAGTCTCAACCAACAACGAGCTGTGTTTAATTGTTAGGCCTACTATGTATAAATGCAGTTGTGATTATATATTTTTTGAAACTTTCTAAGTTTATGTATTTCAACATAACCTACTTAATTAACATATTCACGTTTCTCTATCAATTATAGATATGTGGTTATTTCTTAAATAATAAACCCCAGTATTGTATAACAAAAAACATTAAGTTAAAGTCCTCTGACTGGGCTCATACATAGTAGGTTTCAAACATCCATCTTTTAAAGAAAATAAACTTTCATCTTTTAATTAAAATAAACTTTCGTCTTTCAATTAAAATAATGTTTGGATAATTAAAACGCGCAAACTTTACTGTCTGTTTATGTCTCAACCAACAATGAAAATAATGTCATGTAAGCATAATCGCATGTGAACATATTCTGGCGGATGATATCCGTTGAAAATTGAAAAATAAATAACCAGAGTAAAACATTATTTTATTAAATCTTAATATTTTAGTATAGTTTACAAAAATTGGAATTCTCTTGGGAACTTGGGAATTGAAAAATAACTAACCAGAGTAAAATATATTATATTACTTTATTAAACCCTTATACAGTGTGATACGATTTTCTGCAGCTTTGTTGGGTAACCAGAGTAAAAAATTATAATATTACTTTATTAAATACCCTTATACAGTGTGATGTGATTTTGACATAATCTACAGTTTTGTTGGGATGACGCAGGCCCATCAAATTGCGTTTTCCAGTCTGGATTATTATAATGCGAGTAACAAGGCAGCTTTAGACGAAGCAAAAAATCTGTCTTATAGTGTGTTGGTAAATTCGCCCATAGATCCAGTAGTTGTTCCGGTTCTGTATTGTTAATTAGATATTCCAATGGAATCATACTTAGCTCTTCTTTCGTACATTCTATTAACTGTTTTGCACCACCCATTATTTGCATTAAAAGATTAACAGATCCGCAAGTCATCGCCTTTATTTGCTGTGCTTCTAGAATATTAAATCTCAACCGTTCCTTTTCCCGGAATTTCTTTTTTTCTTTTTTCGATAAGTTGGGTGGTGTTTTTCTTAGTATTAACTTTTTTTCTATATCTGGAATATAGGTTTCAGAATCTTCCGTCTCCCACGATATATCTATTAATGAACTCATGTTGCTAAACTCTGTTAAATTTGTGTGATTTTCTATTTTTTGATTTAATGAAAAATAAGGGTTAGAGGAGTGGGGGGATTGTTTTGTATGTGGATTGATATTGAAGAGTGGGGGGATTGGTGTTGGATGAATCCATGGATTAATCCATATCTCTGACTTGTAAAAGTTCCCTACTCTTCAGGAATTTGAAAATCGCCTATATCATTGTTTGGTCAATAACGGGCAACATTTTGAACACTTATTGAAATAAAAAGTGATATTTTCGTGTGCTTTTTTTTCTATCTGAACAAATTAAGATAAATAAAGATTTTTCCAATTTTCGCGAAAACGAATCGACCGATTTAAAAAAATCAAACGTCAAAATAAAGCACTTTGAAAGACCTTTCAAACAAGCTATTACTTGCTACCCCTTGTCATTTAAAATTTTTAAGGGGATGACCCCGGGGGCCAGAGGGTAAAAGGCGGGTGAAGTAGTTTTTGGTTAAAAAGTTGTCCCCTTGGACAAATCTTTTGACGTGTCTCGGCGTTTTTTCTTTTAATCAGTGGTTTTCGATAAATCCGTGGTGGGAAGTTTTCAAATGAACACCCTGTATAATACTTTATTTTTAGTCTTAATACTATGACCGAAATCTACGTTGTTAAAAAATTTTGTTGAGGAATTGAACGTTTATGGAACTTTCTCATAAATATTTTTCATTATGTTAGACATGTTTCACTGATAGTTATTATTTATTATATCTATAATTTGTTTCAATTGAAGCAAAAGCATATTTATTTCATCAGTCTGTCGATTTTCCTTATGATAGATTTTAAACCGAGGTTTAGAAAATTAAACCTGAAAAATTGGATTTTATTATTAAAAAAATTATTTTATTCGGCTGTCGTCTTAGGACAAACTGATTTTTACTATTCATTAGAAGTTATAAAACAACTTAGAGAACCTGACTATTCTGACCGAAACAGAATGTTTTTCATTATGACACAATTAACTGACTGTGTTCTTTGTATGTTTTTTTAATACCCATCATGGCCAACTAAAAAAAATTCTATATTTTTAAAACGTAAATTTCGGGCATAGTGTTAAGACTAAAAATAAAGTATGATATATTTCTGAGGATTTGTTAAAAACTCAACTACATTTTTTTGAAAATAATAAATTTTTTTCTTGAAAACTATTGAACGTAGAAAAAATCTGAGTATACGTAAACTGAATTCTATATGTAAAAAACTACAAAGGGAGCATTTTATTTATTTCCGATAAGTTACAGGGTAACCCAAATATGGCGTGTCCCAAAATGTAAAATTCTCAAAAACATCCTGTTTTTCGAAAACGAGGAGGCCTAGAAAAATTATAATTGGGGCATCTTTTGTTTCATTAAAAAGTGCTGCGAAACCCGCATCCTTCTATGTAACGTAAATTTCTATAATTTAAACATATTGTTATTATTTTTAACTTTTTAATTAGATAAATGCTGGAAATGCGGTTATGGAGCTTTATTAAAACAATATTTTCCCTGGTAGGGCCGCGCCATGGTTCAGCCTAGGGATACACCCCAAGATCCTAAATCAATCCCTGACCTTGTGTACAGTTTAAAAAAAATCATCGTGCATATTTAAGTCAATAAAGGGGTCATTGTTATTCATATCCGAAAACCCAGAGCTTTGCTTGCTGGATAAAGCTTCGGTTAGATCACGCTCTCTGACGAAATATTATGTAAATTAAAATGTTAGAGAACTCTTCAGATTATCTACATTGTCGACATCGATTCTGCAGTAATTTTCTGCACTGTTTTGACGATGAACTCTGTAAGCTTCTGTTAAGTATGAAGGTTTCTTCAAAATATCTGAACTTGTCGTAGATGATTAGACGTAGTATTAAGAGATGGCGACACAAAGTCTGCGTTCTAATTTACATGTATATAGGGTCCTGCATCCAACTCCCATCTTCTGTACTTCTGTGATAGGTCAAAAGGCGGTAACTACCTACATATTATTATGAGTTATATGGTAGTTACCGCCATAAGGCTTATCACGGCAGTAAAGCTAGGTTATTAATTAATTTGGATTTTGATATTTTACACACTTAGCCCGTACCATAAGGCGCGTTTCAGGAAAATTTTTTTGAATATACAGCGATTGCCAAAAAATGTGACCTTATCATGGTATATTTTTTAAATTACTACTCTTATGCCACACCAAAATTTGTCATGACCCCCATGACATCCCTGGATTCGCGCTTGAATGCTTAGCTAGGAGACAATATATACACATTGCCCTATTTACCTTTTAAATCCTACGCTGTGAAAATTATACAAACTTCCTCGTTATTTTATATATTCTCGCATGCTGACATATTTTGCATTGTTTTATCCATGTCCTCACGGTATAACAATTTAATTTGTTGACGATATTTATTTTCGAAAATTATTTGGCAACTACAAATTTTTTTGAGCCTGTTCATATGTGGAGATGAGAAAACTTTTATTATGTAAAATCCTTTAGAAAAATTATAGGAAATCCTAAAATCAGAGTTCTCAAAACCTTTTCGCCATTCGCCTATCAGATTGTCGTATAGGATGTCATTGCTTCCGTAGATACAGGGTGTTTCTTACGTATTAGAGTCGGCAATTTTTGTTGCGCCAGCAATGGCAATTGTCATTGCAAGGATTCATGCGCAGTACACCGTCCTCGATCAGCTGTTCCAATACTGCTCGTATTGCGGGCGCAAGGCGAAAATGGAATCCGTATTACAGTCGGAAATTCTACTCTTCTGACAATTAAAATTGAACGGATTCATGCGCAGTACACCATTCCCAATCAGCTGTCTCTCATTGCCAGAAATGGGGCACGCGCCATTTTAATTGCGATTGCCGGTGCAATTGGGTAGAGATGGATTATTCTGTTATTTTTAACTGTTTATTATTTGTATGAACAGCTAATGGCCATTTAAACCCACTGGTACTTAAATTAAATTAGCAGTTCACATTCTATATTAAACTTATTGACTGCTAATTCGTAGCAAGTTTTTGCACCTCCTATTTGTAAATAGCAGTAGCTGCTTTAACTGGTAATCAAAACGAACACGTTTGCCCATCTCTAATTCTGGGGGTATTTTAGGGATTTCGACAGTACCAACTTCTGTTCTGACTGTTGACAATGCTCCAGCTGATCGAGAACGGTTTACTGCGCATGAAAACGTGCCGGCGCAAGAGAAAAAATTGCCGACTCTAATACGGCTTTTAATAACATGCTAATATTTAAGGAGGTTATTTCAGAAAAAAGCTTTATATGAACATATGTCCTAAACGTCTTAACTTGGGATACAGGGTGTTAAAGATTTAAAAAAACTCCGTTTTTAAATATCTTTGATACTGCTCTAGATATTTTTCTCAAATTTGGAACACTTCCTATTCATCAAGCGGCATTTTCTGATGTATAATACGTTTTTCTATTCCAACCAGTGGCGCTCGTGTGGGAATTACCCTGGGTATTTTTGAAGAAAAGAATGGTATGCAACTTATTTTTTTTTTAAATAAATTATTTTTGAAATCCTCATTCCTTGATGAGCAAATGTCGTCTCTTGATTTTTTGTAGTTTAACGTACACTTTTCGTATAAAAAATTAAAATCATTCATTTGCACTCTGTTATGAAATTAACAAAGTTTAAAAAGGATCTAGTAGGCAGCAGATTTTGTTTTGTGTACATAAACAGTTTTGACAGTTGTCTACCTAATCTAGTTGTCACGTACTTAACTCATTAATCTTAACAAATTTATTAAAAACATGAAAATCTTTAACATCCTGTATCTCAAAAGTTAGATGTTTATGACATAATAATATATTCATATGAAGTTTTTTTTTCTGAAACTGGACCCAAGAATAGCTTCCGTAAATATTAGCATGTTATTAAGAAACACCCTGTACATACCCAGAATCGATTAATTTGTGGGCTGTAGCTTGGGCTGTATAAACGAGACCCGGTCTTTAGTCAGTTTAGTTTTCATAGTATTGTTCTCCGTTCTTGGCAACTAAACCACCAAGCCGAATACAATGCTGTGTATAATGAACACCCTGTATAGAGCTAAGGCAATTCGATAGTTTAAAGCCGCATTGATATGGGTCGTGAATCACGAACGTGAACCACGCGCCATGTCAACTACTAGAGTCGTGAAATACGAATCATCAATTTTTTTCACGAACCAAAATATTCCGTTCGTGAGAGAATCAAACCTGTTTGATATTGGTTTCGTGAAGTTGTTCGTGAGCAGAGCAAGGAGACAGTTGTGTGTCAAAAGGCTGCCAAAATTTTTAAAATTAGTGACGGAGAGACAATAAAATTATTGAATTATACCATAATGAGCCGGTTTTGTTCGGGTTTGTAGGATCCCTACTAGAAGAGACTACAAAAAACGAGTGCCTGTTATCCTCCACATATAGCGTAACATGCTTCTGCTACCAAGTATTGCATTTTTGCGACATATAAGCAAATACTGAGTTTGCCGTGTATACCTTCATCACGAGAGCAAAATGACTTGAGTCGTGAACTTACTAGATTCGTGATACCACGAGCGTATCTCACGTTCGTGATTCACGACTCATGTTAACGCGGCTTAAATCGAAACTGATCTCCTATTAAGAAGAACCTAAATAGCTGACACATCGCTTTTGCCTTAGTAGCATTATCAATTGGCAAGTCAAAGAAAATGGTCTAAATAAGTAATTTATTCATTTTCTCCCAGCCGTATTTTGTGGTCTCCTAAAACCCTTTCATGAACAAAATCATTTCTTTTATTGCCACTATATACCTTCCCTTAATTTTTAGCTAAGAGGGATTTAAAGGCACATCCGCATCCGCAGTTAGTTCGATGCCGAATTTGGGAATTTGCATACCAATACTTTCCATACTGTTCCAAGAGTTGTTGTACGCCATTACATAAAGCGCAGCTGTTATCAGAGTTATTGCACCTTAATAAACTCGGCGGTGCACGGTGACAATTGCGCCCGTACAGTCGGATTCCTCATTACCCGGAAACATATGGGTCGTTTGTCATCCGGGAGCCCGGGAGCCGCGTGCCTCCGAGCCTACTCGAGGCGCTAATATCCTAGTAATAAATAACGGCACGACCTTGCAGGTTGATCTGCTGGAATAATACTTATATGAAGAGAGTCTCTCGTTTATATTATACACATTGTGCTCTTCGCTATTACTGTTACTGTTTTCAATATAATAAACAAAAAATTAGAAACTAACCATTATTTATTCTGTCATTGTTATTCAATTTGTTAGAAACAAGGTCTCATTAAATGAAATAAACTTTGTTTTCGGTTGATTCTTAATATCACGAGAATTGATATGTATGATATTTCACAACTTTTTTCTCAGGAAGGATTTTTTGTATTTATATTATGATCTACTCCTGGGCCAATGAAATACCTTGTGCAAAATCAAAAAAAGTTACTTTTTTCTTTAATTCCAAGAAGCAGTCCATTTCTCTAAGAGACATGAATTTAGTAACAAAATCAAATTGCATAAAGTCTCATCAATATGATTTGTTTATTATACAGGGTGTCCGGGAAAAGGAGGTCAATCCATTAACCATATATTCCTTGAGCAAAAATAACATTACTTTTATAATGCCATTTTTCATTCTTGACCCTCATGTGCGATATACAGGGTGTTAAAGTTTGAAATTAAAAACTGATTTTTTTGAATAGTTCCAGTATTTAATGAGATATTAATTTCAAATTTGGTACATGGCGGCAGCCTAAAAAGCTACATCTTTTGAGAGGAACAAAACAAGTAACTTTTGTCAAATACTCAAAATAGGGGGGGTCCAGGTCCCGCTGACCACCCCTATTTTTTAGTGTGTGCGCCAGTGACTTCTAAACTATATTTTTTTAGGTAATCATTTTATTTTTGATTATTTTTTCTCCCTTATAAAATTTCGATCAAATCATGTGTTTTGGAGATAATTTGAAAAGCATTGATCCTTACCAGATGCCAGCGCGGCTGACGGTAATCCAATAATTTTCAAATGCTAAATCAAGTCAGCCGTTGTGGCATTACCATGGATACAAGATATAATTAAGTAAAACTTTGCAATAAGTGACAATACCGAAAACAAAAGACTAACCAAAAATAAGGACAGTGGCGTACAGATAAAAACCTGTAGTACTAATTCAGTTAAATGAAATTAGTTTATTGACCTACTAAGAACTTACTATTGCTAATCTTCATATAACAGTAAACACCATTGTTATCATTCGTTCTTAAGACAATAATTTACTATTACTTATTAAATAAATTTGAAACATCATAACAAGATATATCAAAACATATTATTTTCGAAAGGAGTATAATAATTGTCGCGACATCTCGCGGTGGTACATAAAAACAGCGAAACGCGTCTGGGTATTAGTCTGACGAAGGAAAATGGAAACAAATTTCTATATTCAAATAATATTTTTTTAAATTAACGTTAGTAAGAAAAAACAAACAAAAAAATAGTCTAAAGGAATTGCTCGATATGACCTCCATTTTTTTGAATTCACATGCGAGCTCTCTTTATTAAAGAAAATCTTAACCTTTGAAAAATATGTGGTTTTAACCTGAACTGCTGTCCAGCTTGAAGTATTCTTTCTATTAAATGATTCTCGCTCAAAATCGGAACCATATACACAAAATCTTTCATACACCCCCAGACTGAATAGTCCAAAGGAGTAAGGTCTGGGGAACGGGGTGGCCATTTAACATGAGCATCATGGCCCTGACCAATCCAGCGATTAGGAAAGATTTGGTGTAAATAGTTCCTAACATTTATAGCAAAATGCGGGGGAGCACCGTCTAGTTGAAACCAAATATTTTGTCTTACTATTTGAGGCAAATCATCAAGTAAATCGGGCAGTGTGTTTTGAAGAAATAGTAAAAATGAATGACCAGTCAAATTTCCTGGTAAAATTACAGGACCAAGAATAAAATTATTTACGACACCTACCCACACATTGACTTTAAAATTTACTTGATGATGCGTCTCTACTATGGCATGAGGATTTTCTTCTGTCCATACGTGTGTGTTATGAATATTTGTTATCCCGTTTCTCGTAAATGAAGCTTCATCAGTAAACAAAATGTGTCTGATGAAACGTACATCTCGGTTATTCATTTCACATAACCATCTACAAAATAAAAGCCTTGCTTCGAAATCTTGAGGCAAAAGAGCGTGCACTTTTTGAATATGATACGGGTAAAGCTGCTGATCTCGTAAAACATGGTGTACATCAGTTTTCCCAATGCTTTCAATCTGCCTAGACAAAACCCTGGTACTTATGTTTGGTGTTTCTTCGACAATTCTTAAAATAACCTCGTCTTGGCCTGGCTGAATTACACGAGGTCTGCCGCAATTACCTCTCCGATCTTCGCGAAAATGTCCATTCTGTCTAAGTCGGTTCACTAAGTTAGAAAAATATCTCCTTTTTGGGTGAACTCGATCTGGAAATTTTTCTGCATAGCGCTTAGCGGATAAACTAGCGTTGGAGTTACATTTTCCTATTCCAGAAATGGAAACTAATTTTTAGCATTAACGATAATATAAATCTTACCCATCATTAAAATCATATCCGTCATTTCAGAAAACGGTAATAAATGTTCTCGTCTAACATCCATATTGTTTCTTTTTTACTTGAAAGAAGACTTATTAATTAAAAAACTTTTAAATCTTAAAACACAGTGAAAAGTAATATTTAATTTGACAACAAATAAAACAACGATGCCGTATCCATGGTAATGCAACAACTGCTAACTTGATTTAGCATTTGAAAATTATTGGAATACCGTCAGCCGCGCTGGCATCTGGTAAGGATCCATGCTTTTCAAATTATCTCCAAAACACATGATTTGATCGAAATTTTGTAAGGGAGAAAAAATAATCAAAAATAAATGATTACCTAAAAAAATATAGTTTAGAAGTCACTGGCGCACACACTAAAAAAATAGGGGTGGTCAGCGGGAACTGGACCCCCCCTATTTTGAGTATTTGACAAACATTTCTTGTTTTGTTCCTCTCAAAAGATGTAACATTTTGTGCTGACGTAATGTACCAAATTTTAAATTAATATCTCATTAAATAGTCGAATTATTCAAAAAATCAGTTTTTAATTTCAAACTTTAACACCCTGTATATCGCACATGAGGGTCAAAAATGAAAAATGGCATTATAAAAGTAATATTATTTTTGCTCAAGGAAATATGGTTAACGGATTGACCTCCTTTTTCCAGACACCCTGTATAAACGGTGACATATGTTTCGCCCTTATACGGGCATCATCAGAACTACAAGTGTCTGAATCCGCGAAAAATTGATTCGATTGTCTTAATGATTAATCGTTGAGGAGGGGGAGGTTGGAACAAAAGACTTAAAGATAAATTAACAATAAATTTTAGGAAGGGAAATTCGGTATAGGAAGAAAAACAGATCTAAAAGTAAAATTGATTAACATGAAAATAAAGCGATATGTTGTCTTCGATCGCAGTGGAATGGAACGTTAAGTATAATGTTCCAGAGTTATTTTTTTTTTGGAATTTTCCAGCCATTTTTTTTTTCAATATTTTTTTATTGCCTAACCTAAAAGGCAAAATAATTTGAATTTTGGGAGAACTTGCAAGATCGTAGCCAAATCATGTGATATTAATGTCATGCCTGGTTATTTTAAGTTTATAGGTTGGCATTAGATTGACATAAATTACAGGACCGGACTACTAGAAACTACACCATTTTTAATTTGTAACGTTTATTTGATGATACTATAAACTTCCCATTAAAGTATAATTGCAACAAAGAAAAAAAGGAAAAAAACTGATAAAATTTCTTCTACAGTAAAATTTAATGTTTGGCTGAATTAAAGTATTCAATATTATGTGAACCTACAAACCTGGTTAGAGAGGTAATAGTATAAGTGTATAGTATCATAGCGAACCAAATCTAAATGCTCCATTTTTGGGTCTACGTAGGCTACATAAGTCAAATAAGCAAACAACTTCTTCTACAGAAAAATTAAATAGCTGGCTGAGTTAAAGTATTTAATATGATATGAACCTACAAACCTGGTTAGAGAGGTAAAGGTATAATTATATAGTATTATAATATAGTATCATAGCCAACAAAATTTAGATGCACCATTTTTGGGCCTACATATAGGTAAAGTATGTCAAATAAGCAAAAAACTGATAAAATGGGTACTTCTTCTACAGAAAAATTAAAAAGCTGGCTGAGTTAAAGTATTTAATATGATATGAACCTACAAACCTGGTTAGAGAGGTAAAGTATTATAATATAGTATCATAGCCAACAAAATTTAGATGCACCATTTTTGGGCCTACATATAGGTTAAGTATGTCAAATAAGCAAAAAACTGATAAAATGGGTACTTCTTCTACAGAAAAATTAAAAAGCTGGCTGAGTTAAAGTATTTAATATTATATGAACCTACAAACCTGGTTAGAGAGGCAACCGTATAATTAAATAGTATCACAGTATAGTATCACAGCCAACAAAATTTAGATGCACCATTCTTGAGCCTACATATAGGTTATGTACGCCAAATAAGCAAAAAACTGATAAAATTGGTACTTCTTTTACAGAAAAATGTAAAATCTGGCTGAATTAAAGTATTTAACATTATGTGAACATACAAACCTGGTTAGAGAGGTGACAGTATAACTGATATGATAAATCATTGACGGTTTTTTACCTTTAAAGGTAAGAAATTGTAACTTGTAAAACTAATTTAGGTATATCCGAAGTAATATTATTTCCGCTTTATTAAATATAAATGTTTTAAAAACTTTTAACATTCGCCATTTTGAAATAGCTTGACAGAATCTTGCGATATATCAAATGATATATCACAAGATTTATGTTTATATTTAAAAAAAAAGATCGATGTCGTCATATCTTTGACAAATGTCTATAAAAAACAAACGAATAACATCGAAATGTGAACATATATAAAACTAAATTGACGTGTCCGAGCGTTTTCCCCAAAAGTTACAGGTTAAGGCTATACTCATTTTATTCCGGACTTCTGGGCAACCCAGTATATGTTCTTCAAACTTGAACAAATATAATGAAAACAGCAGTGTAAGTGAGCCGATACCGTGACTGTTGCCACATTGGATTATTGGTTTCAGTTGAAGAACTGGACCAATAATTATTATCCATAATTAAAGTCTAAAATACAGAATAATA